>JAREYC010000011.1:30832500-31432500 GCA_030015325.1 Cryptoblepharus egeriae | reverse complement strand
TTTTGAGGCTTGTTGAGCTTTATGCCTTTCTCGGTAGGCGTCTGGGAAAAACCTGAACTTAAATGATGAGAGCCAGCATGGCCTTCTAATGCAGCTCCTCAAGCTCACACACAATTGCCTGAACTTCGACTTCATTGGTACATCAACAGATGAGTCTTCAGATGATCTCTGCACGGTGCAGATCCCAACTAGCTGGAGATCAGGTAAAATTCCTGCCCTCCTGGCTTTGGGGCTGAGTAGCAGCTCAGGAGGGAGGCCATCGGCCACCAGCCACTTTGTTGGTCCATTGCGGGCAGACTTGTGGTGCAGGTGCCACAAAGCCGCACACATGTTCTGGCTCTATACTGGGTCAGACCACGAGCAGTGAACTAACCGTTCCCTGGTTTGCACCACCATTTCTCTGTTCTATGGGAAGCAGTCTGGGTTCCTCATGAGCCTTTTCTGCAAGGGTCGGATGCAGCCACTTTGCCAGCGTGTTCCAGAATGTCCTTTTTCTCTTCCAGCATTTTTAGATTCCTCAACATTACAGCTGTTCTTTGACTTGTACCATTCCATCCCTCCAACGTTTTCACCTCTGGTGAGTGTGGCGTCCTGGGCTGTCAGGGAGACTCTGCACATGGGTTGGGCGACAACACTGGTTAAGGAATATTATTCCCAACCAAGATCCTGGAGTGAACAGAGCCCTGCAGTGGGGGATGTAGTGTTGTCCTCACCTCATTCTGCAGTGCCAAGGAAGAAGCTGTGCTGGGCTTCAGTTGGAGCTTTGAGGTTGCTCAGCTTATGGAAAAGGTGGAGTAGCCACTGGCCTCCATGTGCCCATCTCCTTGCTGTCAGTTCCAGGTGCCTCACGGTGCTTCCTTTTCTCCCCTCCTCTTTGTGCAGGTCTTATCGTGTTTGGTGCAGATTGCTTCTGTCCGTAGGTCCCTATTTAACAATGCAGAGAGAGCAAAGTTTCTGTCTCATCTTGTTGATGGCGTCAAACGGATTCTGGAAAACCCCCAGGTGAGGTGGGAAGAAGCCTGCAGGGACAGTCCTGCCACTGCTCATGTGCTGACATGCTCTGGGCATGTTGCATCCAACAAAACGTGAGAAATGGGGAAGCACCTTGAAAAGCCCTAAATGGCAGGGCATGGTGTGCACCCCACGGCGTATGCAGTGCAGGTATCACCAAAGCAGAAGAGGGAAGTGCCAACTAAATTCAATGTGCAAATTTTCCTACTGAGTTCCCAGGCTCCTCAAAAAAATCTGGAGTAGCTGAATTCTGCTCCACCTACATTTGCATGTGATTACCCAGCAGATCCATGTGCTAAATAGAGGGAGGGAAGAGGCAGGGCACTGTCATCCCACCGACAGACCCCTGGCATCCTGCTTTGGCTCAGGAAGTGCCTTTATGCCCAGAGCCCTTTCTGGTGGGAGGTGCTGCTGCCTCACCAGTGGGGAGTCCACAGTTTTTGGTAAGATGTCTCTGGTGCTGACAAGGCTCATCTTCATCACGGCACCATCGCTGATGTGCTCATAGATTAGAGATGTGGGGTACTTGATGCGGCCTGAGTTTCATGCTACAAATGGTAGGTGAGGTTTAGGCAATGCCCATCTGTGTTCAAGCAAACAGTATCCAGACACTCTTCTTAGTGTATCCAGACACTCCGTCTTCTTAATCGGAGGCTTCTCTGCTCAGCCGGCTTGTCCAAGGGTCTGGTGGCCTGACTCCCTGAGCCTCTTCTCTCACTTTCTCCTCAGAGTTTGTCAGACCCAAATAACTACCACGAGTTCTGTCGGCTCCTGGCGCGGCTGAAAAGCAACTACCAGCTGGGTGAGCTGGTGAAAGTGGAGAACTACCCCGAGGTCATCCGCCTCATTGCAAACTTTACAGTAACAAGTTTACAGGTGAGAACATGGGCAACTGTTTGGGGGGTGCACCCTTCTCACTGCAGTGGAGAGTGGGGGGCACTTGCACTTCAGAGCCGTGGCTTTGGCAACTACGTGGCACACGCTGGCACGCCTGATCAGTGATAATAAATTCAGGAAATACAGAACGCTTCCCCACCAGGTACACGTGTCATCCAGTGACCATCACAGGACATCACAAGGAATACTCTTGGAGTATTCCTTGCATGTGGTTCGCACAGTGAACAGAGTTGAACACTGTCAAGCAGAGCAAAGGAATTCATGGCTTCTTAGAGCCACCCTGTTGCACGAGTACAGTAGGGTGGGAGCTGCGGGGAGGGCTTTGACTACAGGTACTAGTATACAGTTTGGCTTGCAAACATAATTTGTTCCAGAAACATGCTTGCAATCCAAAACTTGTATATCAAAGCAAATTTCCCCATAAAAAATAATGGAAACTTAACTATTCGTTCCACAACACAAAAATAGTCACATAAAGATGATAATACTGTCATATAATACAAAATAATGAAGAAAATTCAAAATATAAAGAAAAATAAAACAGATTTATCTGCACTTATTCTCTCAGGTCTCTCAGGCTGCAATCTGACCCTTTTACACAGGAGTAAACCCCACTGAGGCTAGGTCTCTTTGGCTCTTATCCATTGCCCCCCTTAGGAGTTAGGCCCTGTTAGACCCCACATAGTCAGCCCCATTGACATTGTAATAGGCTTACTTCAGAGGAGGCATACATATGGTTGTCTCTGAGGATAGGCTGAGGATATCCTGGGCAGGACTTATTTATTTGCTTGTTTATCAAGATAACACTTGTATAATTTTTATTATTATTATTATTATTATTATTAATATTAATATTAATATTATTATTATTATTATTATGTACTATTTCACAGTTGCCAGGTGTTTGACTGGATTATTATTTTTATTATCGTTATTATAAAAAGTGAAAATGTATTAGAAATGTTTGCTTGTCTTGCAAAACATTCTCAATCCAAGTTCCTCTCAACCCAAGGTTTTCACTGTATGTCAAAATCAGTCAGGCCCAGATCTTCAGCTGGAGAATGCAAATTATGGAGTGTGGCTGGGGTGATGTAGCTGAGTCCGTGCAGAGTCCCTCAGCCTGTCACTCAGCCGTCTTCCCTTCCCTTCTGCAGCACTGGGAGTTTGCCCCAAACAGTGTGCACTATCTCTTAAGTCTCTGGCAGCGACTGGCAGCGTCCGTTCCCTACGTCAAAGCCACAGAGCCTCACATGCTGGAGACGTACACGCCTGAGGTCACCAAAGCATACATCACCTCCCGCCTGGAATCTGTGCACATCATACTGAGGTAAAGATGGTGAGAGGCAGGCTGTGGGTCACAAGAGGGACTCCTCCAGTAGCTCCAAGTCTTCTCCAGACCCCCAGGAATGAGTCCTTGCTGCTTCTACACTGGTCCAGCTCTAAACCCACAGTGTGCTCCAGAGGACCGTGGGTGGTTTTAGGACGCCAGTCAAAGGTTCCCCATTGCAAGGCCTGGGTGGTGAGAGAGGAGAGCTGCCTCTTTCTCCCTGGCAGGAAATGGGCTTGGCCAAGCCTGCCATCAGCAGCCTTCTCACCTTGGCGTGGCTGCTCTGTCTGTGCACAGGGATGGCTTGGAAGATCCACTGGATGACACGGGGCTGGTGCAACAGCAGCTTGACCAGCTCTCCACTATCGGGCGCTGTGAATACGAGAAGACGTGTGCTCTCCTCGTGCAACTGTTTGACCAGTCGGCCCAGTCTTATCAGGAACTGTTGCAGAGTGCGACGGCTATTCCCGTGGACGTGGCAGTGCAGGAAGGTGAGTGCTTGGGTAGTCTAGCTGACTATCACGGCCCAGCAATGCTCTAGGCCAGGGGTCGGCAGCCTTTCAGTGGTGTGCCAAACCTATGATTCAATGTTATTCCGTGTGCCGACATGATTCTATCTGCTGACATACCGTGTACTGATACACACAAGCTGAACTGACCCATTGTTGTAGGAGTGAAATGTAAAGAATGTTTTGGAGCTGTGAGCATGCCTGGCACTGGCAGCCACCTGCTGGCACTGAGCACCTGCAGCACTCGCCTGCGCTGCTCTGCCCCCCTCCCTGCTCATTCCAGGACTTGGGTGGGCAGCCGGGAAGCCTCCGTGAAGCTCTCCATTCCAGGAGAGTGAAGGTCAGGTGGAGAAGAAGCCCCTTTTCCTCTGCCCCCTCCACTTTCCAGGGCTGTAGCAGGCATCACAAAGGCCCCCTTGCTGTTCACCCAGGTCTTTGAATGCCACTGAAAATTGGGTAGGTGCCGTCCTTGGCACCCATGTTGGAGGTCACTGACCCCTGCCATAGGCCAGTGTTGCTCAACATTTGTCCCTATCATACGTGGTCCACCTATTGGTGATGATATCACAAACTTCCAGATTGGGAGTCCAGATGCAGTTGAAGAGATGCGGGTAAGAGACTCAGGACAGACTGGAAGGCTTTTTGAGATGCAAAAAACGCATGCTGAGCCTCCTGCTGCTTGTTGGGTGTGTGAGATGAGCAATGCAGAGAGGGTCGGGGAGCTGGTTATTGGCTACCACCTTGAGTACCACCGGTTGACATCTTCTCCGTGTCTGTATTTGAGTTTATCTGGCAAGGTGTTTCTGTTGATGGGGTCACAAGCTTCTTCCCATTTCAGGACGCCTGACGTGGCTGGTCTACATTATTGGAGCAGTTATTGGTGGCCGAGTATCCTTTGCCAGCACAGACGAGCAGGACGCAATGGATGGCGAGCTGGTTTGTCGGTAGGAGCCGCTGCATTCCTGGAAGGATAACTACAACAGTCCCCCCACATCATGCGCCCCTCTGACACAACCTCCTTTGCTATGATGAAAATCCTAGCCATCTGGAAAGGCTGGAGTGCATGTCATGGCTGGGTGGGCAGGCGGGCCGGCACACGGGGGTGCTTCTTCGTGAGCATCTCTTCTCCATGGTGTTCTTAGCAGGGCTGTGCTTTGGGATTAGCATTGTGCAGATGTCCTTACAGTTTAGGAAACCCTTGGTAGGTCCTTGAAGTCTGCAGTCAGTCATGGGCAGGTCTTTGGAGGAAAGTCCCCTTGGCCCTGATCATCCTCTTCAGAGCTGAACCCAGCTTGTATGTGAGAAGCGGTCCTGTGACTGCCACTGCCTGTGTTTTCCAGGACTGTGGTGGTGCCATGCTTTGCTTGTCACATGTGAGCTTCTTGTTTTAAAATAATGCCACCGGATATGTTGGATGAGGAGACCTTCTAGGGGACTCCTCTCATTTGCAGCAAGTTATTTTGAGTAGCTTCCAGCATTCTGGGGGCCTGGCTTCCCTCGGTCCACTTGGGAACCTTGTTTTTGACTCTTGCTGGGGTCAGGGTGACCAGATACCCAAACCTCAAAAAGTGGACAAGTTCTTGGATTCCTCTCAGCCTGTCCTTTCTGGTGGACAACAGCATGTTTGCCTACTCACAAGTAAAGCTGCGATATTGGGCACTTTCCGATAGAACTCAATGCATATTTTTGATTTTTATGTTTTTTTGGCCATAACGTTTGATAGGAAGGAGATATTTCAAAACTAATTTTTGTATGGGGTTCTGCTCTTCAATACAAATCCAATGACATATGACATGATGGGGTAATATACATCACTTCAAAATGGAGGACAAGCAAGCCTTTTTGGAGGACACCCGTACAAGTAGCTAAAAAAGAGGACAAATCCGGAAAAGTCCGGTCATATGGTCACCGTGGCAGGGGTGACCAGGGTGATTGGTCAGTGACTATGAGATATTTCCAGCAGGGAATAGTGTGGGATGACTATCCCGACCAGAGGCTGCGTCTGCTTTGCTGACCAGCCTTGATCGCCTTCATTTGCCCTGGATGCCAATGGCTCGCTCTCACTTGTGGCCTAACCTTGTGTGGGGAAGTGTGCAGAAGGTCCCCCCTTTCAAGTAGGAGTGGGGCTTGGAGCCTGCTGTTTCATGTGCTCTTTCCCCACCAGGGTCCTGCAGCTGATGAACCTGACTGACTCACGCCTGGCTCAGGCCGGCAACGAGAAGCTGGAGCTGTCCATGCTGAGCTTTTTTGAGCAGTTCCGGAAGATTTATATTGGAGACCAGGTGCAGAAGTCCTCCAAGGTAAAAGGCCTTCCTTGGGGGCCAATAAATGGCTCCCTGTTTCCCGAAGGGCTCAGAAAAATAAATGCAAAAGAAAAAGCAGCAAAGGACCACTGAAAAAGAGGGTTACTTGCACACTCCTAAGTTCTAGAACACGCACTGAAAAGGTGCCTCTTAGCTCAGTGGCTCCCCACCCTCCAAAAAGCTGCCCACTTGATGGACTATTCCAAGCCACCTCCCTCTAGGTAGGCACTAGGAGAGGAGCCCGTTTCGTCTACGGAGGAAGTGGAGACCACTTCTTCCCCACCCACAACGCCAAGACCCTCTCAAGGCCAGTGAAGCACTGGCTCCTACTGCTGAGCCTCTCAGTCAAAAGGAGCCCTCAGCAGCTCCCTGCTTGGCGGGATTGTAGTCAGACCTGATCTGTTCTCAACTGCAGGCAAAACAGGCCTTGCTGAGAAGCCTTACAGTTCAGTTTCATCCAGGCTTCCATCCTCCAAATGCCACTCCTGTCTTCTCACCCTTGATTTTCTGTCCCTCCACCAGCTTTACCGCCGACTTTCAGAGGTCCTGGGACTGAACGATGAGACCATGGTCTTGAGTGTCTTCATAGGAAAAATGTAAGTGTTCCTGCTGGCCGACACCTGAGCTCCTCTGATGTGTGCCTGAAGAGAGTGGTGTCGGAGCAGTGCAGTTGCCTCTTCACCTCCAGGTTCTGGAGGTGGGCATAGTCACTGTTGTGTAGAAAAGCCTGCCCTGATAGGAGTGCCATTCCAAGTCAGCTGCATTATCTGAATGCCTACCTGTTGGCAGGATACTCCTGCAAAGAGGGTTGTCAGTGACATACCCTTCTCTCCCCCACTCCAGTGGATGTCTCCCTCCTTGCAAACGTAGTGTTAGTTGGACGCATCAGAGTCCTCAGCACCTGCCTCCCTGGCTGGTTTCAGCGTTTTGCTGAGCCTCCAGCCTGAACCGGGTGGTTGTGCACTGAGAAGCCTCCCCCCGTCCTAGTCAACTGAGTCTTGGCACAGCAAAGCCTTCTGCAGCAGATGGTGGCTGGTGCCACTGCTGACCGGCAGGGGTGTCTGGTGTCACTGCCGCAGGATTCTCTTGCCCTTGCTGCAGAAATCGGCCCTGCAGTGCCACCGCATCCCCAGGGCCTGAGTTTGGGCCAGTGTAGAGAAGATTATCTGAAGGATAATTTTCTAGTCGGCCAAATGTAAGTACCCTGCCTCTACCTGGTATGTTGTGGCTTGTGTTACCTACGGCTTGGGGGGAGGCTGGCAAGGGGTGTGAGGCCAGGAAGGCGTCTTCTCTGAGCCGCTGGCATCTTTCCTCCTCTTCTTGCAGCATCACCAACTTGAAGTACTGGGGGCGCTGCGAACCCATCACATCCAAGACGCTACAGCTGCTCAACGACCTCTCCATTGGATATCCTTTCCTGCAGGCCTCCCAAGCCTAAGGCAGCGTCAGGCTTCTTTCCTAACTCCCTTGGGCTCGCTGTTCGGTTGCCAGCCTGCTGCTTTGTGGGCTGAGTGGGGTCTTCCCCAGTTCTTAGTCTAGCACCTTCCTGCCAATTCCAGGCCATTCCAGTCAGTGTTGGGGATAATGAATTGGGTCAGACTACCCAATACATGCAAAAATACCTTGTCCTATTTGATGTTCATAAAGTGAAGGTGATTGCAGGGAGAGTAAAAGCAACAGTGAGACGGTGAAGAAGACATAAGGATGGTCCTGGGGAGAGGACTCTAAAGCTATCAAATCCACAGCCCAGAAAGCCAGGGTGGTTCCACCCTGTTGATGGAGGAATCTGTGCTGTCCTGTTGATTAAATAGTGGGCAGATGTGGTTTAAGGTTCTTGAAGAGCAGGTAGCTTGAGAAAACCCACGTAAGTCAGCCATGCTGCAGGGGAGAGGTGGCCAAGCTCTTCCAAGATCACCTGCTCACCTGTCCAGTCACAGAAGTATCCACTTGCAGGGTCTTGCTGTCTCGCTCATGTCTCTGCAGGCCCTGGTGCTCCTGATAAATCATTTTAGAAAGCTTGTGTCCCAACCCCCTCTCCTGTGCTGCTGCCCCTCACATCCTCATCAGGTTGACTGGGCAGCCTTGTTATTTCCTTAGCACTCCTTCTACGTACAGCAGTGTTAGGAAGCTGGTGAAACTGAGCGCTGTGCAGTTCATGCTGAACAATCACACGGTACGTTGTCCACCTGGGGCTGGGGGGAGGACCCACAGCATTCACAGGGCCTCCCTGAGAGGTCACTGGGGTGGCTTATGTTCCAGACCTCTTCTCTGAATGCTGCTGGATAGTGTCCCTTCCAGGACAAGTTCTTGCTCATCCTGGATGTCTGCTTTTCATCTGTGCTCCCAGTTGGCAGCAGGTCTCTACGAGTCCACAGTGGACAGTGTCAGAGCCCAAGTGCAAGTAACAGAGAAAGTGGAGGATGTGGGGGCAGGAGCAACCACAGGTTTGGTCATCTGCCCCCCATGCCCTCCCAGCCCAGGCTCTGTTCATCTTGAGCTACTTCTTCCCAACCCTTCTAGGCAGATGCTTCAGAGGCTGGACTTGCAATAGCGTGCATTTTCTGTGGGGCTGCCCCTCAAGATTACTGGGGGCCTTGGAACACATCCTCTTACTTCTCCCCAAACCCCCTGTGCCTCTGCCTGTGTTTGGGTTGTGGGCCAGTGAATGACTTGGGGGCCCTTTCATCAGCCTTGTGCGCAAAGGTGACGGCCTGTCAAGGTTTTCCTGGGGAGGGATTGGGATCTGCCGGTGCAGTTACAGAGTTGCACTGTTCTTGTTGGTGCATGCCTGGAAAGTGTACTGCATGAGTGTTCAGGAATGTAAGAGCATCCGAAGAGAGTCCAGCTTCCTGTATCTCACAGTGGCCCACCAGACGTCTCAGGAAGCTGTGGTCTGCTGTCTCCTGCAACAGGGGTGTCCAAACCTTCAACTTTGTGGCTCCTGGACCTTTAACAACTGTGTGGAACAGGAAATTTCAGCAGGTTCCGTTTGAGATCAGTGAGATGAGAAGCTGCACATGCTGAAATTCCCCCCTCTACACAATTGTTAAATGTCCAGGAGCCCTAACAGTGAAAGTTTGGACACCTCTGTCCCATGAGGTGCTTGAGGCACTGTTTGGCATGCTTGGTTCTAGGCCTTCCCTTGGCTGCCTTGGGTTGCAATGGTCACTCAGGCAGGACAAGTTGAATGTGGTGCTTCTTTGCAATCCTGCTTGCTTGAATCCTAAATTTTGTGCACACTCCTTGAGTTCTGAAGACTCTCCCTCTTAGAGGCTGTTCAGTGCATGCAGCTCATGTGCTGGAACCTGAGCTGACACTCCAGTCATTCTTGGGACTCTATGCCCTGCACCTGGTTGCCCTGCCTTGCCTGTAGATAGAGTGAGCATGTGCAAGAGAGGGCGCATGTGTGTGCAAAGAGGCTGGCCGAGGTGCTATTGATCCCCAGTGTATGCCTTTCCAGCTGCTCCAACTTCCCTGCCCACCTGATCCATTGCTCCTTATTAACGTGACGTTTGTTCTTTGACAGAGTGAGCACTTTTCATTCCTGGGCATTAACAATCAGTCCAACCTGAGTGACATGAGATGTCGGACAACTTTCTACACTGCACTGGGGCGCCTCCTCATGGTGGACCTAGGTACTGCATGTGTTGTTAAGGACCCTTAGGGTGCAATCCAGGGTAACTATGGGGAGTCCTTGCTCCGGAGTTAGAACAATTTACTCTGGATTGCAATATGAATTTCCCATAGGTCTTCACTAGGTGGTTCCGTAACTACATCGACGTAAATGTCTCTTACGTGCTCCCGTAGTTACTCTGGATTGTAGGGTTAATGTTCTGTCAAGGGTTGGGAACATCTTAATCAAAAAACCCTTTGAAGAGGAGTCCCCTGGATTGCCTAAATAAAGAGAGAGTAGGGAACAGATCTCCTCTGAATGCCGCCTGCTGGAAGTGTGGTCTTGTCAGTGGGGGGGGGGGGGGGGAGATGCCAGTGCTGCACATAGCAAGGCTCAAGTTTCTAGCCTGTTCTGCCCTCCAGGAGGCTGGAGAAGCTGTGACATTCCTTCATAACTCTTCCAGGGGAGGATGAGGATCAGTACGAGCAGTTCATGCTGCCCCTCACGGCTGCTTTTGAGACGGTGGCGCAGATGTTCAGCACCAACACCTTCAACGAGCAGGAGGCCAAAGTAAGGCGGGCTCTAGCTGTGGACTTGCAGCTTCCAAAACCCTAATACAACATAGAGACCTTTTAGCCAGTTTATTAAAGTACTTTTTACCCTGCAGTGTGTGTCACCATACACTGGGGATACAGAGTGGCTTACAGCTTAGTTTACGCCCCCTAACCCCAGGCGTCTGCGCAGCCTGGGGCTTTCCACATGTGGACAAGTAGCCCTGTAACAGTCCCGGAATCTGAAACATATTCTGGGTGGGTGAGGCAGACTCCACGGTGTCCTTCTTACCCTGGAACAAGACGTGGTCTCGCGACACTTGGTGATGCTCTGGGCTCTTGTCCTGTGGCGGAGGAAGGAGGCACCAGCCTGAGCCATGTTTTGTTCCCTTCCCTTTGGATAGAAGAGAGGTCCCCCCTCTGCAGGGTTCTCTGCCGGGGGACTGCTGCTTTTCATCTTCACCTTTGCTTCTCCCTTTGCACAGAGGACTTTGGTTGGCCTTGTGAGAGACCTGCGAGGGATTGCCTTTGCCTTCAATGCCAAGACCAGCTTTATGATGCTCTTCGAGTGGATGTATCCTTGAGCTCTCCTATGGCCCAGACAGCCCGCTGTAGGCTTGTCAAGTGTCCTCTCACCCAAATTTGGATGAGTGATGTTGGCCTGTCCCTCTCAGCTCTTGGGTGTCAGACAGTTCTTCAGCCCACCAGTTTCTTCCAGTCAGTGATGGCTCTATAGGTGTGGGGGGCTCTTGATTGTCATTGGAATCCCTCCTGGCCTGAACTGTTTCTCTTTGGACACTACTCCAGTATGTATAAGCAATATGTCAGTGGATCATGTTCCCCTCTTTGGGCTGATAGTCTCTGCCTGAGCTGGAAAGGGCAGATCTGCAGTGATCAGCCCCATCTTGGCTATCCCTGCCTTAAATGTTGATGGCCACAAAATGCAGCTTGTACCAGAACCTTGTGATACCTCCTTAGCACCTGCTTCGCAGCTACCCATCCTACATGCCCATCTTACAGCGGGCAGTGGAGCTCTGGTACCACGACCCGGCCTGCACCACGCCTGTGCTCAAGCTGATGGCTGAGCTGGTGCACAACAGGTAGGAGGGGGATTAAGCCTGCTTGGATCTGTAGTGGCCAATTTGCAGAGGGTGTAGTAGCAGCTAAGAGGGATGTGAGTGGAGCTTCCCAAACCATCCACTGCTGTTGGTACCTGTTGTTTATCTCATGGTCTGTCATCTATTGGGAATCACAAGCAGAAACTTCCTTCTCACTGCACAACACCACTGCTTGGTGGTGTCTTCGTTTGGGAGGCAAAGGGGCTGTCCACAAATTGGGGGGGACTGTTGGAAATCTTTCAGTGTATTGGACCTGCTCTTACAAGTGCGTATAAAAGGTTCTGGTCTTGTTCTTCACCCCCCCCCCAACCAAGGCCTAGCTTAGTTGGTCTGATTACTTCCAGGTCACAGAGGCTGCAGTTTGATGTATCTTCACCCAACGGTATCCTGCTCTTCCGAGAAACCAGTAAAATGATCACGACCTACGGTGGGTGCCTGGAGGGGAGAAGTGCAGCAGTTCTCTCTGCTGGGCCTGCTGACTGTCGAGTGGGGATCAGTGGGGAGCTGGCCCCACTGATCCAAGGCCTGTGCAGAAGGAAGAAGGGCCTAGCCCTGGGGACAACAAACTGCTGGTAGCTCCTCTCCTGTAAACACTGGCATGCAGGCTGCAATCTTATCCTCACTTACCTGGGAGTAAGTCCTATTGACTATAATGTGACTTGCTCTTGAGTAGATCTTTATTTAAGGGATTTCTATCCTGCCTGTCTCCACAGTGGACCCAAGGTGGTGAACAACATGATAAAAGCACAAACATACAGATATTTAAAACACATTTAAAAAAACTTAAAGCCACCAATTTTTTAAAAAACCCTTTTGTATATCAAAAGCATCCTGCAGTAATCCATAAGCATCCCATTAATTAAAAAGCTTGTAAAATTAATTAATTAAAATTAATTAATTAAAAAGCTTGTTTTGCTTGTGATAGACACAGCAAGGAATCCTCTTCATCACCAGAGGGGTGACTCCTTGTGGACAGAGGGCTTGGCTCTCCAGAATGACCAGCAAACCCAGGCTGCGCCTGAGGCAGACAAACCAGCAGCTCAGCCCTTGACCTGCCCTCCCCTAAAAGCCCCCGAGGGCTCAGCCAGTGGGCAAAGTGGTAATGTGCTCAGCAGTTGTGAAGGGTGTAGGTGTAACCCAGGCTGGCACCCCCCTTAAGCGGCAGCAGGGTCCACAGAGTAGCCTGGCCTGGAGAGGATAATGTGAGGGCATTCGTCCTGGAAGGAGAGTCAGGTGGGCTTGGCCAGTCCGTGGCCTAACAAAGCCCCACAGCTCCCCGTTCGCCACAGCCCTAATGCTCTGGACTCTTCAGAGTAGTCCTAGAGGTTCTGTCTGTATCTCTGTTTTGTGCTCTTGGAGATGCAGCCAGCAAAGGCCTTGACAAGCCTCCCTAAAAAGAAGGGAGACGGAGAGAGATCCTCCTGTCTGGCTTCCCAGCCCCTCTGCCCTATCAGCTTCTTGACAAGTGCTCTCCATGGGCTGGAGTGGGGCAGGCAGTGCAATGACTCGGAGACTGAAGAGCCTGAGCCTCTTTTTGTCCTTTGAATGCTTTGGCAGGAAACCGCATCCTGACCCTGGGGGAGGTCCCAAAGGACCAAGTGTATGCCTTGAAGCTCAAAGGGATCTCCATCTGCTTCTCCATGTTGAAGGCTGCCCTAAGTGGCAGCTACGTCAACTTCGGTGTCTTCCGCCTGTACGGGGACGATGCGCTTGATAACGCCTTGCAAACCTTCATCAAGCTCCTCCTCTCAGTCCCACACAGCGATCTTCTGGTGAGTGATCTGGCCAGTGTACGGTAAGCAAGGACCCCTCTTCAGCTCCAACCTCCTCCTCCTCCTCTTGGCATTCAGGGATTGCAGAGGGGCACAAGGATCCTCAGGGAGCTTGTCTTCCCAATCCCCAAGGGACCCCTCCTATGCTCTAGATCAGGGGTCAGGGAACTTTTTGACCCTTTGCCCCAAAGTATATTTAGATATGCCAGCGTTACCCCCTTGATTTGAAAGGACTTGGAGGCAGGGCCCAGGGCTTCACGCAGGGAAGCGTGTTATACACAAGGTTCCTGACGCTTTCCTTGGAGTAAGACACCTTCCTGGGAATAAGCCCCATTGAACACAATGGGGCTTACTTCTGAGTAGACATGGTTAGGACTGGGCTGTGTATTATATGTTGACTAGACTAGATTCTGGAAAGGGGGAGGCTGTGTGGTGGTTGGAGACAGATCTATGTCCCTGCCTGCACTTTCCTGGGAGTAAGTCCCACTGAACACAATGGGGCATACTTCTGAGTAGACATGATTAGGATTAGTACCTGGTGGCAGCTGCTGTGGCAGCTGCTGCTGGAGGGGTGTGGCTGCCAAGATCTCCGTGGGCCATCTCCAGGGTGGCAGGAGGGAGGAGGGCAGGCAGGCAGGGGCTCCTGGAAGAGTAGAGGCTGCTCTACCTGCCAGGCTGGAGGCTGCGATGGAGCGCAGAAACGGAGCTCACCCTGCTGCTTCTCCTCGGGCTGCTCTCATTGCCTGGCCACAAGGAGAGGAGGAGGAGCTCCCTCCAGGGCCCGCTTTGTGTCTTCCCGCCAGCACTCTGTCCTCCTTTCTGCACCCCGCGGCCCGCTCCTTCCGCCAGTGCCTGGGGATAATGGATGGTTGCGCATTACTTTGCATTACAATGTCAACCGTCCATTATCCCCAGGAATTTCAGTTTTACCCCATGTGGGGTATTTTACCCCTGTTCCCCGACCACTGCTGTAGATCAGGGAACACTTCAAATTGCCACTCAGAGCCATGGAGAAGAACATGGCCAGCTTGCGCTCTGGCTTCCTACCATAGCAGAGGCACTGCCTTGCTGTAGTAGCCCCACTGCTTGATGCTTCATCTTCCCCTCATATGCAGTTTTTGGCAGGGCTGCGTGCCGAGGTGCAGAATGAAGACCAGCTGGGCTCCCTTGTGCTCCACTTTTGTGCCAGCAGATGAACTTTCCACTGGCAAGGCAGAGCGCGGTGGTTGCCGCTGTTTGTGTCCTGCTGTGCGGTTTGTTCTTAACCGGTTCTGCCTGGGTTTCCCTGCTGGGCAAGGTGGAGGCACAGTAGATGCTGGGTATGGAAAGGCAGGAATGAAGGAGGCAAGAAGGAAAAGTTCCCACTCAGCCTGCCTTCTCAGTGCTGTGAATATCGGAGAGTATCATAGATGTCTCTCAACCAATGAGGCTGCCCTTGTTCTCCAGCATGGCCCAGTCTGACAGGCAGCAGCTCTCTGGTGGATGCAGAGGGTACACATAGCACAAGTTCCTGGTTGCAGGGAAAATACGGCAGTCTCCAGTTATGTAGCATTTGCCAGCTGGAGCCTGATGACTGATAAGTTCTGGCGATGAGTTCCGTGTTTCCTACCCCAGCAAAACATCCTTTCAGGGGCTCCTAAGTTATTGAAAGGCAAAAGTAATTCTGGATCCTCCACTGAATCCAGCGGTTTGGTGCAGCCTTGAGGTGCCTGTCCCTGTTGCCACTCCTGAGAATTCTGGTGTCAGTTCAGAAAGGGCTCCTTACTGAGCCTGACCCAGCAGGCCAGAGGGCAGCAAAGTTGTCCTGTGCAGGACCACTTCTCTCCCAGCTGCCTCCGTCTCCTGCAGCTGGTGTACAAGGGGCTCCTGTGCACCATCCCCCGAGGCGGGAACGGGGTTCAGAACAAGGCCCTGCTCCCCCTCCCAGCCTTTCTTCCTTTCTCTGATTGCAGGACTACCCTAAGCTCAGTCAGTCCTACTATTCCCTACTGGAAGTTCTCACCCAGGACCACATGAACTTTATAGCTAGCCTGGAGCCTCACGTCATCATGTATATTCTTTCTTCCATTTCAGAAGGCCTCACAGCACTAGGTGAGTGGATGTGCATGTGCTTCCCACAACCCCACACAGGCCCTGATCTTTGCCTGGCCTCTGCTGCCACCCCATGTCCTCTTTGCTAACAGAATGATGTTTCTCTTTGCAACCCTGCAAACTTTGCAAGGAAGGTGGTGTGGCAGCAGGTCCTTCAAAATAGTCCACCTGGTTTGGGCTAGGCACATGGTGAAAGTTGCACCCTTCTTCTCCTGGGAAGCACCTGATGCTTGCACGAGAGAGCATTGGGCAGCATTTTGGGGGATGAGGTATATTGGGTAGCCAACTGCCTGGGGCAAAGCAGGGGCTCAGACTAGCCCCAAGTTGATTTTTCAAAGAGAGGCAAGTTTGGCTGGGTATGGGGTGAAACCCAGCCCACAGTTGCAGTGGCTCCTCCTCATCCTCTGCCCCCTGTCTCTGCAGACACGATGGTTTGTACAGGGTGCTGCTCCTGCCTGGACCACATAGTCACCTATCTCTTCAAGCAGCTCTCTCGCAGCACCAAGAAGCGGAGTGCCCCCCTGAGCCAGGAGAGCGACCGGTTCCTGCATATCATGCAGCAGCACCCAGAGATGATTCAGCAGGTGAGGGCAAGCATGGCTGTACCAGCCTCAAGACACAGGAGCTTCTTGCAGGCCTGGGCTGCCAAGCCTGTGGCAGCTGCGTCTGGGGTCTGGCAGTGCCACCGATTGCAGGCAACCCCAGGCGGCTAACAGTATAGCAGCCCATACGGGGATGGAACTGGATCACCAAAACAGGCCACAGTGAAGGAATCGAGTCCAAAATGGATGAGAAGCCTGTAAGACGAGGAAGTTTTGGCCATGTCCAAGATGCAGAGCTGTTGCAGAAGCCAGGGAGGTGTAGAGGTGCCTGGAGGTGGGGAGAGGAAGCAAGAAAGAGGAGCAGGCGTGGGAATGTTCCCCACGACATAACAACTAGATTTGAGGCCTTGACAAAATTGAACTGTCCCTCCTAAACCTGGCCATGAAAGTCTTACTACAAGACTGTTGACAGGATTTTGCTTGCCCTTCCCTTCCAGATGCTGTCAACAGTGCTGAATATCATCATCTTTGAGGACTGCCGAAACCAGTGGTCCATGTCCCGGCCTCTGCTCGGCTTGATACTGCTCAACGAAAAGGTAGGCCAGGCCTTCCCTCTCCTCCGGTGACGAGTGCTCTGTGTGGGTGCCGTCTTCTGGCCGCACGGACCCAACCCCACCATTTTCCCCCTTTTCCCATCCAGTATTTCTCAGACCTACGGAACAGTATCGTGAACAGCCAGCCCCCAGAGAAACAGCAAGCCATGCACCTCTGCTTTGAGAACCTCATGGAAGGCATTGAGCGCAACTTGCTCACCAAGAACCGTGACAGGTCGGTGTCTGAAGTACCCCTGGGTGCAGTCTGCAGAGCTGTCACAGCAACTGGGAGGCACCTGATCCCAAAGAACTGTTAATGGAGGGGGAGGCAAGCAGTGCGCCCCTTGGGTATTGCAAGTCACAGCCTGGCAGACAAGCATTGTCCAGTTGGAGGTCCCCTGAGCAGAACATTCTCACTCTTGGGGTGTGCACAGTACAGATAAATGAGGAAATGCTGTTCAGCTGGTGTCATAAAAGGGGGAGTTTTAGACCAAGGTATATGGTAAAAGAGCAATGGGTGGGTCAGTTTTGTGCCCCCAAGAGAGTCTCACAATTAGGAGTGTCTCTTCAGCTGGAATTGCTACTCAGGAATGGCATAAGCTGTGGAGGGAGCTGTAGGGGGTGGGGAAAGGTGGTGGGGCTGCCTTCGTATCAGTTGAGCCACTCCTGCAGGGAGCACATGTGTCCACTAGATGGAGCCATTTCTTTGTGCCTGGCCAGCTGCTCCATACCTGAGGGATCTCATGATGAGACTCCTGAATACCAAGTTCAGGTCTGGAGGAAGAGTATGGCTGGGCAGGTAGAACACCTCCTTCTACCCCACAAGAGGCTGTGAAGAGGGAAGATAGCAAACTAAGGGAGGTGGTGGACTCTCCCCCACTGGGGATCTTCAAGAGGCTCAACAAGCACCTGTCGGAGATGCTCTATAGATTTCCTGCTTACAGGCAGGGGTTGGACTGGATGACCTTGTCAGTCCCTTCCAACTCTTTGATTCTACGGGTGCAATCCTAACCAAGTCAGCACAATTCATGGGCCTTCCCAGTCCCATGGTGATGTAGGGAGGCAAGCACATGTTTGTGCACTGGTCTAAGCCTCCCCCAAGAGTGGCACAGAAGTGTC
Source organism: Cryptoblepharus egeriae (assembly GCA_030015325.1). Lineage (NCBI taxonomy): Eukaryota > Metazoa > Chordata > Lepidosauria > Squamata > Scincidae > Cryptoblepharus > Cryptoblepharus egeriae. The sequence continues at coordinate 31,415,054 of JAREYC010000011.1, read as the reverse complement.
TTAAAGCACTTCTGTGACACCTCCAGGTCAGCAGAGGACTTATGCTGGGGCTTGTGCCAGCCTAACTGGAGTCTAGGATTGCAGCCTAAGTCTTTAGGTAGGGAGCAGCTTGCATCTGGGAAGGGAGCCCCAACCACAGGGCATGTGTACCCACCCTCTGCAGTCCCATCTGCTTGTTCAAGCTCAAGGGATTCAAACAAGACCCCTGAAGTTGTGCTTCTCCCAGTCACGTAGCGGCCCTTGAATGCTTCTGCAGGGCTGCAGCTGTGCTAGTTCACCAGCCTGCAGTTGTGGGGTTACACCTGTGCCAAGTGGTGGTGTCTGCTGGGCTGGGCCCCCCTGACCTCCATCTTTGGCTTCTTGGCAGGTTTACGCAGAACCTGTCCGTGTTCCGACGGGAAGTCAACGACTCCATGAAGAACTCCACTTATGGGGTCAACAGCAACGACATGATGAGCTGACGACTCTTGCCGAGCCGCTCTCTGGCCTGAGCCGGGGAGGTTGACTTTTCCGATGGAAAGACAAGGGCATTGCTGATCCCCCTGCCGGTCGGTCCCTGGGGCGAGGCTGCAGGAGGAGAGGGGGGTATGGAGAAAGAAGTTCACCGGGGCAGGGGGCAGCGGCAGAGGAGCATCTGCGCCTCCCTGCGCGAGTGCCGGAGAGGAGCCCTGGGGCCCTGCCGCAGCCTGCCTTGTATAAACATGTACATTTTTTCATAACATTTTGAACAAGGTTTATATTGACTCAGTTAAAAAAAGTGTGACTGAAATTTTTACAGAGTTTAGTGCACCAATGCTGCAGTGAGGGTTGTGTGCGTGTGCGGAAGCCGCTGCGCCTGCCGGCTGCCTGCCTGCCTGGTGCCGCACCACTGGGCGAGGGTGTGAGAGTGCAGAGTTCTATTTAGCGACAAGTGTAGAGAGGCACAAAAGTGTAAAATTCCAAATGTATATTTTTCTTAAACATGCCCTTCCTCGTCCCCTCCCTTGTTGTTAGGAACTCAAAGCCATGCCATGCTCCATGCTGTTCCATGAGTGTGTTCCTTGCCCCCCACCCCGTTCTCCTCCCCCATCCCCTGGCCCTTGCTGGCCAGCCACGGGAAGGCATCCTAGCCCTGTCTCCCCCCATTTCAATGGCAAATGCTCTCCTGTCCACTACCGTGGACCTCTCAGTTGCTGGAGAGGGGGCGGCCAGAACGAGATCCTCCCCCCCTCCAGCAGCTACAGGGGAACATTTGCCTGGCCCTTCCCCTCTTGGTTGCTCATGTTTGGCTGACTGCAGGGGGAACAGCAGGACTTGGTGTCGGCTGCCAACGAGGCCAGCCACCAGCCCCTTGCAATGAGCCAAGTTTCTTCCCTAACGCAGCAGCATCATCAACGTTCTGGATATTTAAATTGACTTGGAGGAACTGACTGGGGGAGGGGAACTGGTTTGCCTTGTACTCTTCCCCACTCTTCTTGCTGCTAGTTCTGTGCACCCCCAACCCTGACCTTCCTCGTCCTGGTTTCTCTTCCGGATAGCACCACCTCCGACCTTATTTTTTGTTCTTTCCTCTGGCGATTGTGTGTTGGGTCCTTTTTTGCGTGAGCAGATTGCTGGATGACTTGTAAGGGTGTTTGCTGCATACAGTGTAAGCATTGTGGCTGCAAATAAACTTCAGTGGTTTCTACTGAGCTGTGTGGAGCCCTGCTGGAAATGCTTCTCTCGGGGTGGGGGAAGCTGGCGCCGGGGCCGCCGTGGAGCGAGACTGGACACCAGAGTGATGCCTCGCAGAGTGGTACTCGCAGGCACCACCTCAGCCCTGCGAGATGAGTGCAAAGCTCACGGGGTGCCCTCGGAAGTGGTTCAGACTCTGCCCTGCCTCATAATCAGGCTGTGGTACAGCCCAAGCTGGGAATGCGATGGGGTGATGCTTCTAAAGGGCAGGTACTGAACGGACCCCTTGCAGAACATGCCAGCTTCCATCAGGCGCAAAGTGCTGGAACATTTTGCTTCCAGGCCGTGGCCCCTTGAAAGGAAAGGCAATGTGTGTGTAGATGCCTTTGAGGGGTGGTACAGATCAGGGAGGGGTGGACAACATTGAGCGCTGCAGATTCCCAACTGATGCAAATGTCAAGATGTCAGGCAGGCTTCCTGAGGCCAGAAGGAAAGGTCTGTCTCCCATCAGTCTCCAAAACCCCAGCATTTGCAGACTGGACTGACTGATGGAGGGCGCGAAGCCATGCGCTCTCGTCAGAACCACTGACACTGCCTGAGCCTCCCCCTCTTCTCACCCTGCAACTTGTGCAGCGCTTGCTGCTTCATGTGAGTGTCGCTTGTCCTGGCCTGGAGGGAGCCTGCATTGCAGAGACGCACTTTTGCTCACTTGCTCCTGCTTTATTTGCATCCCAACCGTTCAGACTGTGGAGAGAAGTTACCAAAGGCGCCCACTCCAGTCCTGACCCCTTTTGCACCAACCATCTCCGGGCACCAGCTGAAGCTCTTGCAACTGCCACGGACAGGACTCCTTTGTGCAACTGGAACCAGGTGCTTTTCATCCCTGAGCGGCTGTCCTCGGGAGGGGGGAGTTGAGAAGCGCAGACACCCTCAGCCAGAGCTTGTCTCCTCTGTGGCCAAAGCAGTTTCTCTGGTTTTGTGGTACACGACCCGGTTGCAGTCTTCTCTGTTGCGGGCTATTTCTATGGCGTAGAACTGGATCCTGGTGGCTGGAAAGAAAAGCTTCCTCAGAGTGCGGTGTGGTCCAAGGGGGCGGTTTGTAGAGCGTGCGCTTTGCAGGCAGAACGCCCCAGAGTCACTCATGGGGCACAAACCCCACACCCCACAAAGAATGTTGAGCTGATGAAAGCTGGACCAGGGCTGGCAAGTGTGTGGCCTGCAGCAGCTCCCCCAGCACCACCATGCGCTGCTGGCACCATTGAAAGAGCAACCCCCGCAGCAATGGGGCTTTCCCAAATCATGCACATGCAGTCACTTGTTGCTAATGATTTCCCAAGGTTGCAATCCTAACCTCCAGTTTGGCCGGCATAATCCTTTGCAGACCTGGGGGGGTGTGCCCCACTCCTAGGGGGCAGGATTAGACCAGTGCAAAGGCACGTGGCAACCTCCCCCCACCACCATGGGAAGATGTGCCAAGGTGAGTTAGGCTGGCCTAAATTGGTTAGGATTGCACCCTAAGTGAGAGAGGCTTATTTCTGGACCTGGTCCAAAAGGAGTAAACGTCACAAAGGCTTCTTACCAAAGATGGTGTTCTCCTCTGAGTAGCCCTGACTGCAGTCCAGGCGCAGGAGCGTCCCGTAATTGAAGTCTTCCACGATCCCCTCAAACTGCAGGCAGAAGGGGCGCCACTTCTGCACATGGGAAAACTAAGAGTTCACTGCTGCCCAGCGAGCAGCCAAGGGCCCCCCACCACTCCCCCAACCCACCTCTTTTGCCGGCTCGGATTTCAGGTCCTCTGGATCCAGAACGTCCACTCTCAGATCCGGGAAGTTCCTCCTGAACTCGGTGTAGATCTGGTCGTCTGCTTTGGTCAGCTTCAGGAATTGGGGATCCACCGATGAGATGAGCTGCAGGGGGAAGGCAGAGGCTGGCAAGGAGAGGGGAGCCAAGCAGGAAGGGGGTTGGGGTGCATGTGGAGCCAGGCAGTTTATTGCCCAAGGGGGGCAATATAGGGCTTCTGGGTTCCAGGCAGATCCCTGGCTGGGACCTGGTGCCCGTGCACACAAGGGGGATCGAGTGCTGCCTGGCATGTGCACAGAAAGGGTGGCTTCCTCCTGAGGAGCACTCCTTCCCAGTATCACGGTCTTGGGGTGCCATCCTGTGCCCTCTCTCCTGGGAGCAAGCCCCACAGAAGGCAAGGGCCCTTAGGTCTGAGTGCTGTTGCTCCAGGCTGTCCTGCAAAGTGTCCCAAGGGCCTGAAAGAGCAGTTGGTCTTGGAAGGGGGCATGCAAGGGGTCCCTCCACTGTCAAGTCTTGGGGTGGGGGGAGGCTGAGTCCTGGACTTGTGGCCAGAGCCCCCCTATCGCACTTCTACAGTGGAGGCTGCCTGGTGGTGTAGCTAGAGGGGGTTGGAGCAATCAGATTTGGAGGGAGTGTGGCAAGGGATCCCCCTTCCCTTCAGAGGCGGTCCAGGTCCTGTGGCTGGAGCCCCACTCTTGCCTTCTATGGAGTGTGGACTGCCTACTGGTCTGTGTGTGGAGGGGGGTTCTGCGAAGTCTTTGTCGGAGGGGACGGGCAAGGGGCCCCTCCTCTTCAGAATCAAGGGAGGAGGCTGAGCACCCCCTCCCCACTTTCTATGCAGCAGGGACTGCCTGGGGGTGCTCAGCCTCTTTGTTGGAGGGAGCGTACAAAGGGCCCCTCTTGGGAGTCATTCAAGGTAGGAAGAGGTTGAGCCCTACTGTGCATACTGGGAAGGGGCTGCTTGGTGGTGTGGCTAGAAGGGGGTCGCAGCAGTCTTTGTTGGAGGGGGCGTACAAGGGGTCCCTCTTCAGACCCATTCCAGGTGGGGAGAGGCTCTCCTATGTATTATTAGCTTACACCCCGCCTTTCTTCCCAGTGGGGACTGCTGGGTGGCGTAGCTAGAGAGGGTCGGAGCACTTTGTTGGAGGGGGCGTCCAAGGGGCCCCTCTTTTTAGGAGAGTCAACTCGGAGAGCGCCAGTCCCACCCCCTCCAGCTCTGCCACCGGCCGGAGTCCCCCTCGGAAGCCCGGGGGGGAAGGAGGACGGAGCGACGGCGCCGTCGGGGGACTCACGTGGAAGTAGACCTCTGCGTGCTGGTGCGCCTTCATGGCCCAGATCAGCTCCACGGCGGGCTAGAGAGGGAAGGAGCCGGCGGGGGGTGAGGTCAGCGGCCACCACGTCCAGCCTGCCCCGTCCAGCCCTGCCCTGCCCGGGGGATACTCACGTCGTTCCCGAAGGCCTCGGCCGGCAGCGACAGCGCTCGGGCGGCGGCGGCGGCCTCTGCGGGGCCCTGCGGGGGAGAGAAGCAGCCGTCGGGGAGGGTCTCCGGCCGCCCCGTCCAGCCCAGCCCGCCCCGTCAAGTCCCGTCCCGTCCCGTCCCGCTCACCAGGGCGCCCAGCCCGCTGCCTCCGCCTCCTGCTGCTCCGAAGGGCGCCGCCATCGAGCTCCCTCCGCCTCCCGCGCAGGCGCCGCGCCTCCTTCCCTGCTCGTCCGCCCGCCCCGTCGGGTAGCCCAGCCCAGCCCAGCCGCTGGTGATGCGGACGCGGTGGCGTAGCTAAGGGGGGGCGCAGCCTCCGTGGGACCATCTGGGTTCTTGGCGGGGCTCCCGTCGTGGAAGGAACACCCCACATTTCACGCTTCTTGTTACGGGGGTTTGGGCTGGGCGTCGATGAGTCAGTCTGTGACTTCTCAGTTTTAGAGGGACAGAGAGAAGGGTGGCTGCTTCCTGCCCACATGGAAAAGGGAGGACAGGGAGGGTTTTTCCGAGGACACAAGGCTGAAAAAGAGGACACCTGGTGCCCTGCCTTGCCTGCCTGCTTTCTCAAGGGCTGCGGCGCCTGTTCTGTTCTGCGCTCCCGTCGGTGGGCGGCAGAGGGCGACAGAGCCCGTCTCGCCCCTCCCCGGTGGACATTCAGGGTGCGGTGGGGCTGGGGGGGCTCGGCGGGGGGGCGCCTCTCACCTGCAGGGAGGCCCTCTGGGCCTGGCTGGGGCAGCAGCTCACCTGGGCTGGAGGGGGCTCAGCAAGCATTGCGAGGCGACCCTTCAAGGTGAACCTAGGTCTTCACCACGGAAGAGGACCAGACCCCTCCTCCACTCCCCCCCACCCAACGTAGGACACCCAAGACTCATCTGTATGCTCCTTGCACACCCCACAGGCTCCTTCCAAGCAGGGGAATCACCTGTCCTCTTTTCCCAGGACGCCTCCTCTTTTTCTCTCCTGTCCTCCTTTGCCTTGTGAACAGGCAGCAGGCAGCCTAATTTCTTTCTTTCTTTCTTTCTTTCTTTCTTTCTTTCTTTCTTTCTTTCTTTCTTTCTTTCCTTCACTTCCATATCTGTCTGTCTGTTTGTCCTTCACTTCCCTATCTGTCTATCCCTCCCTCCCTTCCTTCCATCAATCCCTTCCATATCGATCTATCTATCCCTCCCTCCGTCCCTCCATCCATCTCTCGCTCCTTTCACTATCAATCCCTCCTTCCAGTATCTACCTTCCTTCCTTCCTTCCTTCCACCATCCATCCATCCATCCATCTCTCTCTTCCTCCCTCCCTTCCATTCCTTTCTTTCCACTATCTCTCTATCCATCCTACATCTTGGGGGGCTGTTCTGCCCCCTTTTCCAGGACACGTCCAGGAGTTCCGCTTCCCCCACCCCCTCCATTCATCTTCTAATTCATAAATAGGGGGCACATTTTCTGCTCCTTGTCAGATCAAGTGTTGAAGCCCAAGAAAGCCAAGAAGGGCTCTGAGTGTCGGAGTGTCTCCCTTTTCCTTGGGGGTCACCCTGTGCTGCGCCCCCCTCCCAGCTACGCCGCTGGCTGGGCTAGGGATGCTCTAGTGGAGCCCCTTCCTCCATCGCTGCCTAGTAGGCTGGAGGGATAGACGGGAGGGGTGCGGAGAGAGCCCCCTCCTTTCTGCCACCCCCCCCCCCGGCCTGCGCATCTTCAGGCCAGCCTCCCTTCCCTTCCCCATCTTTGCTGGCGGGGGCGCGCCTGTCTGCGGTGCACGCGCACCAGGCAAGGTGTTTCCTCCTGGGGGGCTGCAGGGCTGGGCCAATCAGGAGAGAGCCGGGCTGGGGCTGCCCCACTGACACCCCCCCCCGTCGGACCGCCTCCTTCGAGGCTGCTACGGGGATGGCGATGGCTAGAAGGACGAGGATGCCGGGGAGGCTCCCCTGAAGGTAGGCTGGGCGGGGGGCGCCGTCGGTTCCAGCAAGGGGGGCGGTGGTGATGAAGATGATGCGCTCCCTCCCCCCAGCCTTGGGCCCCGTCCAGCCAGAGGACGATGCCCGGCCCCGACTCCTCTAGGCCGGCTGTGCCCACCCCCCGTCGGGGGACCCAAGAGGAGGAGGGAGGGTCCCTGTGCGCGCCCCAGCCATGACCCCCTCCCCGCCTCCCGACGATCCCTCCGAGGTCCCACCTGGTACCTGGCCTGGGTTGGTCTCTCCTGGGGGTCCGAGGGGGAGAGGCAAGTTCTGCCCCCCAGCAGGTAGCGGCCCCGACGGGGCCAACCAAAGCGGGGGAGCCTCCACTACTGGAGGCTATGATCCCAAAACCCCCCCTTGCAGGCTGGAGGGAGATGGAGAGAAGGAGCTCGTCGGGGGGTGGGGGGCTGAACAGGTGCAGGGGGGCCGCAGGCAGCCTTAAATGGGGCGTACGAGAGGTGGACAGGGCCAGGCTGGGTCGCGGGTTCGAAGCTACGACCCCTGGACGGGAAGGGAAGGCGGCCCGTCGGGGGGCGCACCGTCGAGGGGTGCCCTTCGGGGGGCAGCTTGAGCCAACCTCGCTCCCCCGAGGAGCTTCCGAGGCTTCCCCGGAGCGCCCGTGGGGCGGCAGCAGGTACCCGGTCGGCCGGGCTGGGCGGTCGGAGGCGACCCGACGGACGCACACCGAATCTCCGGCTTGCTGGCTGGGTGGCCGGCCGCTCTCAGGCTCTACCCGCCTGGGTCTCTCCCTGGACGGGGCTGCTCTCCGGGCCGCCACTTGTGCTGGATGCTCAGGCGGACCCCGCTCCGTCGTGCCCTCCGCCTGCCTGTCCGCCCCCTCCGATCCCTGCCCAAGGGGACTGCTGCCTGGAGGGGGCTGGTGCCAGTCCCCCTGCAGGTCCCTGGGGAGCTCCTGTCAGCCCCAGGTCCTTTCCCAGCCCCTACCCTTTCCTGCTGCCCCCCCCCCCCCCCCCGGCCAAAGCCAGGATCCCAGAGGTGGGGCAATACTTTTTGCCCTGCACCGGCCCCTTTTCATCCAAAGGGGTGTGCGTCACCTGCTGTGGGATGGCATCTCACCCCCCAGCATGGAGAGGGGCGGCTGGCAGGGCAGGGAGGGGGTCCGCACCTCTGCCAGCCACTGCCTTGAACTGGGGGTTGGCAGTATGTGGCTGTTGCCAGGTTGCCCTGCCGGCACCTGGTGCCCCTTTCAGTGGTCAGCCTGGGCAGTTGCAGCCAGGATAGCCTGTGCCCAGCCTGGACATGTGCTGCCTCCCCCACCAGCAGGGCAACCTGGCAGCAGCCACATTTTGCCCCACACCAGTTTGTGCGGCTGGCAGAGGTTGCAAGACCCCCCTCTCTGCCAGCTGCCCCTTTCCACTGGTGGTTAAGCACAAGAGCAGGACGCATGCTCGAAAGCGCCATTTGAACCCACCAGTGCGCAGGGCCCTGAGGCCAGCCAGCCCACTGCTTAGGGAGACCATTCCTGGCGCCAAGAGTGTCCGGAGCCCTGCTCTCCTCCAAGGGTGACTTTTCTGTGGCACCCCAAATGTCCCCACATTTTCCCCCTTGGTGCTCCCTGGCCCCCTGCCTCCCACTGCCTGCCCCCTTCTCCTATCTGTGCCCAGCACATGGTTGGGAGATTAAACTGTTGGGTGCATTTCCCTCCTGGAGCATATGGCCAGAGGGTGGTTCATCTTGCTGTGGGCATCAATAGCAGCCTCCAGGGCTCTGGCATCCCAGGAAGTGCCCTGTCTGGGGCTGCTCTTCACCAGCACCAGCGTTTCCTTAGCCAGCTGTCTAGGGTGCTTTGAGAACATGCCCAAATGGCACCTGGTGCTCAGAAGTTGGGTGCCAGCATTAAGTTAGACCAGTGATGTTCAAGCATGGGCATGGATGGGTGTGCTGCGGACAGCCTACACTTCTGCAATTGGAGTTTGAAGGATGGTCCTTCATTTAATAGGGTCATTGGGGGGTGAGCCCCCAGCCAGCAGGAGTGTCTTGGCATGTGCAGTGTGTCAGAAAAGGCTTGAAAATTGTTGAGCTGCTTGCAGGGCTTTGCCACGCTAAGCCTATTTCGCTGCCCATCGGTGGTTTCCCATTCATAGGGTTGCCATAATTCTCATCCACAAAACCTGGATGGGACGCCCAGTATGTCAGCACAGCCCTGAAAACCGGGACTGTCCCAGTTTTCGGGACATGCGACGACCCTGTTGTTGTAGCATTGTGAGTATTGTGATTTGGGATGCTGTTGAACGCAACTCAGGGGTGACCTGTGGGGTCACCAGACAGTTTCTGCTTGTGATGCCAAGTGTGTGCCCGCCTTTAGGGTCATGCGGGCAAGTGTGCTTAGGAGCCCAGGCCATTGTGCTCCACTGGATCAGTTCTGCACACTTTTTTCAGGTTCTGTGTCCTGCCAGGGATGGAGTTCGGAGAAGGCAGCCATGAATTGCTCCCAGCGACTGGGGGTTGAGCAGACCTTTGAGCTGGCTCAGGTTGGAGGAAAAAGGTCCCCGACATGGGGTAGGATGGAGAGGGGGAGCTGGACCCCCACCTCTGCCTCAGTGCTTTGGCTCCATCCCTGCCATTGCCTCACCACAGAGGCACTTCGGAAATGTCATCCCACTCTTGGCTCTTCCGTGTTCCGGACTCCCGAGTTTGGGAAGAGTGAGCAGTGCTGCGGCCTCGCTCTGGCTTGCCAGGAAGCTGGCAGGGGAGGTGGAAAGGTCTGTTCTTTCCCACCCTGTAGGCCTCCCCCCCCCCCCCCGGACAGGTCAGGGAAGGTCATGGCCCTGGATAACAGGGTGGATATCAGAGCTGCAAAGGCTCTAGGATCTGCTTCTGTGCCTTGGAGGCAGTGGCATAGCTAGAGGGGTGGAGCAGTCAGTCTTGGAGGGAGCCTCACCCATTCGAAGCCGTTCCAGGTGGTGGGAGCAAAACGGGAGAGCTCCGTTGAGGCTCCCTCCAAGACTTACAAAATGAGGCTCCCTCCAAGACTGACTGCTCCACCCCCTCTAGCTATGCCACCTGCTTCTCAGGTCCTTCTCTTCCCCCCACCTTTAAATCTGCCTCCTCTCCCCCCACCCCACACAGTATCTGCCTCCTCTGTGGTTTGTTTCTGTGTTGATCCCAAAGGCCCAGCAGTGGCTTGTTTTCCACTGTGCAGACGCGGCGGCGGCAGCAGCAGCAGAGGCTGTTTCCTGCGCAGCATCTGTGCTGGTGCATCCTTTCCCCCCTTGCTTTGCAATCCCTTTTATTATCCTTTAATGCATTTGCTTTTTGTTATTGACTTGTGCTTAAAAGTTGCATATAAATCTCAAAGTAAAATAAGCAAACCCTTGATACAGAGCCCCCCCTGCCCCCAAAAGTCTCCCACTTCCATTGCTGATCAGGCCCACCCCTGCTTGGTCTCGGCCATACTCCTCCTTTCAGACTATTTCCCGAGCTTTGCTAACTGCATTTATTTATTTATTTATTTACTTACTTACTTACTTATTTACTTATTTCTTTATTTTTAAAATACTGTTCATTGTATAAATTATTGATAGCCTCCTAGATAGATAGAAAGAGAGAGAGAGAGAGAGAGAAAGAAAAAGCACAATCCTAACCATGTCTACTCAGAAGTAAGCCCCACTGTATTCACTGGATCTTACTCCCAGGACGTACCTGAGGTTGGGAGAAAGGGTCAGCCCATGTGGGACTACTAATTAGAGCAGCATTTCTTAACATTTGCCCTCTGCTGTGCCACCTTGCATGGTCCACCTATGGGAGATGCCACCAGAAGGCGGTGGCGATGATGCCGTTGCCTGCTGGAGCTCTGCCTGCTGGCCTGATCCTCCGCCTGTTTGTTGTGTTCCTGCTTGCACTGCGGTGCGGCAGGGTCTGGGGGTCCATTGAGTACCACATCGAGTACCACTGGTGATACAAATGCCACAGGTCACTTGTTGTCTTATGTGCTCCTGGAAGTGCACTGGTGGGCCACAGTGAGGAAGGAAAGCTGAACTCAGGGGGTCCTTGGCCTGATCCAGCCAGGCTCTTTTGGGGTTGCAGCCTCTTGGATCTTCCTAACTCTGCCTGTGAGTCTTCCAGCCTGTGAACCCTCAGCCTGTGAAACCTTGGAGGCAGGTGGGACCTGCTGGGAGTCCCAGGATGGTGCATAGACTAGAGGGGGCTCCATTCTTGCTCCAGGATGCAGAGAGGCTTTTGGGCCCAGGTTGGCTCCCTTTGGCTCCACCGTCCCCAGGCTGCCCTGCCCTGCCCTGCCCTGCCCTGCCCTGCTGCCCATACGTGATGAGTAGGCTAATCTGTTTTTAATCTTCTCTTCCGCACCACCTGACCCTTCTCTGCGTCCAGTCCAAAGCCAGGCCAGCTTCCTCTCTGCACAGGGACCCAAGGTCTTGCTGCCTGTGTGGGGCCAACCCCATGTGGTTGGGGCTGGACGCACAACACAGGAGACCTTGCAGGCTGTGTCTGCCACAAGCACCTGGCAGCAAAAATGGTCTTGATTTGATGGGGTCTACTTCTGACTTTGTATGGCATGGTTGGAAAATGTATTCATGGAGGATCCCCCTTGGGGGATTCCAGTATTGATGAAGTGGGGGGGCATGAATCCTATGCGCTTGCTCTCTACTCTTCCGGTGCTGAAAATCCTCTTGACTCTACCAGACGAGGTACTTGCACATTTTTGGTACATGCAGCGCAGGAAGGGTGGAATCTGTGGAGGATGCCACAGATCTGGTGAGATCTTTCCTTGATCTGGTAGACCCCCATGTTCCCAGTGTCTTCAGGATGCCCATTCCTGTCTATTATAGGGGAACTTGTAGGGCGATGCTGCCTGGCAGGGTATGCCACCCAGTGGCATAGCTGGAGGGGGCGGAGAAGTCCATCTTGGGGGGAGCCTCACCCCGTTAGAGCCATTTCAGGTGGGGGGAGCAGAACATAGCTATGTTATGTTCCCCATGCCTGAAATGGCTCCGAAGGGGTGAGACTCCCTCCAAAACGGACTGCTCCACCCCCTCTAGCTGTGCCACTGATGCCACCTGTGCCTTGGGGTGTGCAAGTGAATGAGTGAATCTTTGCTGGTGGGCCTGCTTGTTGCAGAATGAAGTGGCCTCACACATGCGCACCGCATCTCGCAAGCACCACGTGTAGGAAACCTCTGCTTTGCAATGGCTTCCCATGCAACGTGCTGGGTGCACACACCTGTGAGCATTGGAAGCAGTGGGATCGCATACTTGTACGGTGTACGGAAACATGCGAGGGGGCATTCTGGGCTCCCCAGCCTGTATCGCTGGGGCTCCCCCTTTTCCATTGGGGGACACACAAACGTGTCATGGAGCCAGATTCCCAGCCTGCATGTCTGTGTCCAGCTGCAAAGGCGACCTCCGTCCCGAGGAAGGGGACAGCTTTGTAGGGCCTGCTTCCATTTGGGGGTGCATGGATGAGGCATGGCAAGGCTGTGCTCTGCGCATGGGAGCCACGGAGCATCCAGTGTCCCTTCCCCCTCCGCCGCCCTGTGCTGAGCACAGCATGTTCGTGGGGGCTGTGGCCACAGGCCTTTTCCTGTGCGCGCTCCCCGCAAGTCCCACGAGAGGCTGCCACCGCCGGGCGGGCGGGTTGAGCCCTGCGCCTGTTTCTGGAACTTGTGACCCAGCCTTTCATTTCTGGCACCATCAGCAGCTTTTCCATAGAAACTTGCTAATGACACCACAAACATGTGGGGAGGGGAGGAGGGCTGTGGAGAGCACAGCAGAGGAAGAGAAGGCCAGGCGGAGGGGAGGGGAGGGGAGGGGAGGGGGAGGACAGAGCCGGATCTGCTCCATGCCTTCCATTTGGTGCCTTCTACAACTGCCTGGCAGGCCGCAGTATCACAGGTGAAGCTTTCCTTGGTGCGCAGCTGCAACCTCTTCCACTTTCTCTCTCCTCTGATCCGATCACCATATCCAGTCGATGCCACAGCGTTGCTTTTCCTTTCACAGGACTGCAAAGATCCGGCTGGTCTTTGCCACCTGCGCCCAATTTGGCTTTACACCTGTGGGTGTCACAACCTTTGGCTCGCCTTGTGCGTCCTCCCCTCTGCTCAGTGCTCTGTTGCCAGAATAAGGCGCTTCTCTCTTCACCCTGAGATCTTGGCACCCCATCATCCAATCCCGCTGTTGGTGCCCTCTTTCTCCCCAGATCCTGCACCAGCTCCTTGCCCTAGAGTGACCGTCTCTCGTGCTTTTCCAGGACATGTCCTCTTTCTTAGCCTTGTCTCCTCATTGTCCCCCTTTCCCTTGTGAGCGGGCAACAGAGAGCCTTCTTGTAATCAATACATTTTATGTAATAGTTTAAAATTTAGTAATAAAAATAAACCCCCAAATCCAGAGTAACTACGGGAGCATGTAAGAGACCTAACGTGCACCTGTAGTTACTGCACCACCTACTGAAAACCTATGGGAAATTTATATTGGAATCCAGAATAAGTTGTTCTTACACCAGAGCAAGGACTCCCCGTAGTTACTCTAGATTGTGCCCATAGTGTTAAATAAAAAAAAGCAGGCCTCCGTTAGTCTTGAGAGACTCTGGTATCGTGCTCTGCGCTGCATACGCTGCATGCAAAGCACGAAAGCCTGGGTTATATTGTTATGGAGGATAGGCTGTTACCCAAGCAGCAAATCCCCCTCTCCATGCCACTGAATTAGTCCAATGGAAAGGCAGAGCCGATACGATTGGATCCAGCTGCGCTGCAGAGCTGGGCTAAGGACAGGAGCTCACCCTGCCTTGTGGGGCCGACCCAGGTCTTGAACTCTGGCCTGCTGGTTAACAGGCACAGCGTCTTAACCGCTTGTGCCACCCACAGCCTTTAAACACCCACAGTGTTAAATACAGTAGATAGATATGGCCCAGTCCTAAACATGTCTACTCAAAAGTAAGCCCCATTGTGTTGAGTGGGTCTTAATCCCAAGAAAGTGTCTTTAGGATTTCAGCCGTGAAACTATTTTTTAGCTTTTATTTTGTTGCGTCCTGTATTCTTCTGGGGTGTCCTACATCTTGGTCCTCTTTTCTGGTTATTTCAGTGGTCTCCCTGCCTTAGCTTGACCTTCAGGGGTCTTTCTGGCCTGGCCATTCTTTGTGCCCCTTCTCTTGTATCCTGCCCTGCACTGCCTTTTCTGGCGCCACCTCTCAGCTGCCTTATTTCTCCCGCTTGGTTTGCCCTGTTGCCCCCTCGGCCTGGCATTGCCTCCTGGATCCCCTACGGGACGCGCCTTTTCTTCCAAGCCCCTCGGAGCCCACCTGGTCCTCGAGGCCGTTGTGTTTCCCTTGCTCCGCTAACTGAGCATGGGCACATGCCATAGTCCTAACCGTCTCCATCACCCTCCAGTTTTTCTCCTCTGGCAAACGTGAGATTTGGGGGTGCACAGTTTGTGGGATGCCATATGGGGCTCTCTAAGCTGGACCCTGCGCGCATGGTTCGAATCTGCCCTTGGACGGGGGAGACTTGCCGAGCCCTGCTTGCCACTGGTTCTGGTGCTGCCTCTGGGAGGATGAGAAGAGCGGTGGCCTGGCAGGCCCTTATCTGCAGTCGCAGGAGCAGGCGGAGCACGTGGTGCCCGGGATCCCAGCCGACTGGGTAGTGCGCGCCGACTGCTGGAATGGTCCAGGGAGATTGGAGGTTGCTATGGAGAGGCGGGCTGCTGGCTGCTGATCTGGGCGCTGTCCCTCTCTGACCACTCCAGATAAGCGGAGCGCACTGAAAGGTGGAGGGTGGAAGAGGGACAGGAGCCCAGCCGAGCCCAGCTGGAAGACAGCCACGCGCAGCACTATAGCAGGCGAGTCTTTCTGTCTCTGGGCCCCCGAGCCAAACCCCCTTGGCCGCCCTTGGCCACCACCTTCTGCGGGGACACTCGGCCCCCCTTTCCGCCCGTCTGTGTCGCATCTGCCTCTCTTTGCACCGTCACTGGGGTGCAGGATCTGGCACAAGGAAGCCGCCGAGCTGTGGATGTGTTCGCTGGCAGGGCCCCTGGGGAGAGACGCCACCGTTCAGGCCTTGCCCGCCGTCTCGGAGGCATTTGGGATGCTATAGAAACGCTCTTTGCTTAATTAAAGTCAACTGTTAGGGCAGCCCCCCAGTTGGCAAACATGCGTTCAGTTGAAAAAGCCCTCCAGCGGAGCCCTGAGTGATGCATCGCAGGACAAAGGCGGAAGGAAATGGTGTGCTGGGCAGGCCTGTGGAGGCTGGAAAGGCTCCCTCCCTGCTCACCACCTGCCTGCCTACAAGTTGGGACCCAAAGCAAGGCATCTGGGGATGAGGTCCCACCTCTGGGGATGAGCGGCCCAAAGCAAGGCCTCTGGAGATGAAGCTTCCATGTGGCCAGAAGGCAGGCAGGTGCCTCCATGTGGCTCACTGAGATGCCGCTCAATTGGACCACCTTTCCCATGGTCGAGCCGCCTTCCCTGGCAGGTGGGAGAAGGCAGGTGGTCCACCTGCAGGTGTTCTGGTCCTCACCTGATTGCCTGCTTTCCCCATCCCAGTGACCTTTTCCCAAACACTTCTAGCACAATCAGAGCCTGGGGGCCCCTCCTCAAGCTCCTGGGATGTTATCGGAGCCCCACCAGTTCGGACTAAAGTGGACCCATCCAGGCCAGGAAGGGGGGGCCAGTTTGGTCTCTCTCTACCCCACCCAGCCAGAGGAATGTGGTCTCTGCACATGGTCTATTGATGGCCTTCCATGCTTTGTCCTAACCACTCTGTGAAGCTCTGCCCACCATCATGTCTTGTTGCAGGGAGTTCCGCAGGATCATCGCTAGCATGCTGTGGAGTGAACAGAATGAACATTTTTCACAAAAATGTGAATAATTTTTATATCTGAATGTCCTGCTCATCAATGTCATTGGGTGACTCAAAATTATAGAAATCCAGAAATATCCCCCCCCAAAAAAGAGGATCTACCTTGGATGGAGCTTGTTCTGGGGGTGGAGGGCAGAGTGAGCATGGATGCTGGATCTCCAGCCCATGTGGGAGTGTTCAGAATGCCACGGGATTGACGGAAAGGGGCCAGGCTGGATTCTGACCATGGTTCACACCACCACCACTCCCTAACCAGTGGGCATTTTGTGGCTGCTGGAAAGGGATGGGAGTGCACCATCATCATCATCATCATCATCATCAAAAACAGGTGCCCAAGACAGAAAATCTGAATGGCAGCCTCTCTGTGTCTCGGGTCCTCCCTCCCCCTCCCCAGCGGTGGGCCTTTGCAGGAGCGCATCAGTTGTGTGGACTGGCGAACTTTCATGGGAACGGAGCCACATCAGTCCTTTTTGAAGGTTCAGGCGCTGCTTTCCGAGTGAGCGGCTGAACCTGTGGAAAATCTGAGCCACTGCCGGGGTCGAGTGCTTGGCCTCTCCAGTGCACACAATGCCGCCTTATCCGGTGCCCTTCAGGCTGCCGACCCAGCCGTGCTGCTGCACAGACCAGGCTTTCAGGCCAGATGAATGGAGCACGTCTGGGCCCTGCTTCTTCCGCAGGGGATTCCTAGCTGCGACTTCCTCATTCACAGCCATGTCCAGGATCCCGGAAAGAGCTCGGCGGAGCCCCGGAATGGGACGCAGAACAAGAGGGAAAAACTGGGCCCACCGGGGGGCTCCCAGCCCTGCCCGAGCATCTCTTGTGGCCAGAGTGGCCTGATGCGCTGGCATCTTCTGGGTCACCGAGAGAACTGCTTTCTGGAAGTTTCTGTGGGCCAGGAGTCCAGGCTGTCGCCTATAACCTCCAGCCACTGCTGGCTTGGTGAGACTGAGCTACGCCGCACTGGATTTTGGGGAGGTACTCCTGTCCTTTGCTCTATTGATGACCCGAGCAAAAGGGGGGGCTGCATACATTGCTCCTGGGCTGCCACCTCCCTCCAAGCACCAGCAGAGATCACAGGCTTTCCTTGGCCGCCTGTTGCAAACCACTGCTTGCACTCCTGCAACTTCATGTGCCGGAAGCCAAAGTTGGGGGTGGCTCCGATAGTCTCACTTAGGGTTGCCAGATGTCCCGGTTCTTGGAGATGGTGTTCACATACTGGCAAGTTTGACAGGGAATCCCGGCCTGCTTTCATGGAAGAGCATTATGGCAACCCTAGTCTCACTGTCCAACGGGGCGGGGGGAGCAGCAGAAGAGCAACACAGGCTCGGACATGCTTGTCTGCGGGGTGGGCTGGGGCAGACCCCGACCTGGAGAACTCCTGCCAAAGGGGGAGAAGGCCCTGCCGACAAGGCCAGCAAAGAGCTGCAGTGCCTGGCCGTACATCAGCCCCGGGCGTGGAGGCCGGCCAGGCTCTAGCGAGGGAGAGGCCGGTGGAATGGAGCAGAGGCAGCCAAGGCACTCCCAACCCTTGGGCTCGGCAGGGTTGCCCTTGGGCTTGCAGCATTGCTCGCTCTGGAAGGGTCTGCAGCTTTCCTTCCCAAACCCTATTAGGTTTTCCTGATAAAATCCATCAGTGGGATATTCTGGACATCTCGTGGCCACCAAACGGACTACAGCAACACTAACCGCCCTGCAGGAATCCATGTGGTTCACTTGAGGTCAGCGGCTCTGCCTGTTCCGTGGCTCTTGCACTCCTTCCCTGTTGCAGGAAACAAGCAAAAGAAAAGAAGTGATTTAAAAATAATTTAAAATTAATAATAATTTCCAAAAGGCCTCTGGAAAGATGGAGCCAGGCGGGCTTTCTGTGAATATGTCACATCTGTGGGGCCACCAGGGCAGCCCTGCTCTGGACACCAGTCGGTGAAAGGGTGTGCCAGGGTCCATCTGGCCTCCCAAGAGCTGACCTGAGGAATGATCTGCCCTTGGATCACACACCCTACTTCTGAAGCAGATCTTCATGGCCAATCCAGGGATCCCCTCTTGGCTTTGCTGCCTTCGAAGCGCTGCCTGGACTCTTCTGTCTAAAGTGGACATCAGCCTGAGCTGTGCAGTCCCGAATCTGTGGCTTCTGTCCGTCCATCCGTCTGTCCGTCCGCTCTGCAGAGCTGTACCCACAGCCAGTGGGGGGCAGCCAAGCTGTTGCCAGGCCTGCCTCTGGAGCCTTCTCAGCAATCCTGGGCTGTTTTGTTTGGGGCAGATGAGCTTGTAATTCTTCTGGGGCTGGGAGCACTGACCAGGCAGCTCTACCCAGCCGTGGGGCAGGAGGCAGGAGCCTTCCATGGGGAAGCCAGGCCAAGCACAGTGCGGGCAGCTCTGCCAAGCCCCAGAACATAGAAGCAAGGAAAGCCCACCAAGGACCTTTCAACTTGGCTGGCCACTGCTGAAGGAGAAGGTGCAGCCTCTGAGCTGGGGGGGGCTGGGCTTGGAGAGATTTACACCCACCCCGGCATGGCCTTTCCTTCCATTTCCTGCCAGCTTCAGATTCGGGGTCAACCAGCAGCCACATTTGCCTTTGTGACGGTGCCCAAAGAGCTCTTTTCTTGTGCCGGCCAATGCGCCTGATGCCATGGCTGGCATGTGCTGGCGCACAGCCCAGGGGTGCCTCTCTCCTTGGCAGCTGAGCCCATCCAGCCGCTTCTGGGAGCTTCTCTTGGTGATCTGCTTGAACAATCTCAAGGCTGGGAGGGACAGCGGGGAGTGGCGTTGGGGGGGCCTCGATCTTCATTAATAGCACTATGAGGTAGATGCTCATCCGTTTGGTTTCTCTCTGCAGGAGGAGCTCTTGACCCAAGTCCTGCCAAGCCCGAAGGGATGTGGGCCCCCCTCTTATTGCCAGGTATGGTGCCACAGCCGGTTCCGTCTCTTTCTCTCCATGATGAACTTCTGCCTGACTGCTGAGCGAGGCTGCTCGGGGTCCCCCTTGCTTAAGTGCCCCCCTCCCCCAGCCTCCTGCTGAGCCAGCCATGAATCTTTGATGTGCCTGCCTTGTGCCCCTCACATTGCATTAGCATCAACTGCGGCAGGCACGGCCCCCCACCCTAAGAGGCATAGCCCCCAGCCTCAGATCTCAGGCTTCAAGAGCGATCAGAGGTGACCTGAGAGCTGCCTGTGTCTATCTCCCCCCCCCCAATATGGGTCACAGTGGGGAATAAAAGCAGGCAGTCTCCACACTTTATAAAGTACAAGAAGGTGAATGGTTCCCTGCCCCCAAGAGGCTTACATTCTTGATCTTGACTTGAAAGCAGGACTTGGTGAAGGAATCAATGAACCTGAACCCATGAAATCACTGGTGGGGGGGGGGAGTAACCATGGGAAAATTGCTGCCAGTGTAGGGTTGCCATAATTCCACAAATCAGGATAGCATCCTCTATCCCATTAGCCATATGTGAATAAAATTCCCCCCAAATTGGGATTCTCCCTGTTTGGGGGGCATATGGCAACCCTATGCCAGCGGCACAGCAAACATGCCCTCTCTGTGTCAGCTGCAAAGCCTGATCTGGGGCTGTCTTGCTGTTGCCCTTTGAGTGGCTGCAATTGACGGTCATGCGGTGTTTCTGACTTGCTTTCCAAGAATCCCTGAAGACCGAGGCTGGGAAGAATTGCTCGTGCACACCAAATGCATGCCCTTCTTTAAATCTTTGCCCTGCTTTTCCATGTACATTTATGTTATTTAGCCTATGGAAAATACATGGACTTATGGTAAATCAGATCTTAATGTCCAGTCCACGTTTGTCCAGTTAATGTTAATGTCCAGTCTGTTCAGTCCTTGTTCAAACTCTGTGACACGAGCCAAAATTCCATTTTACAGATGGGAAACTGAGGCTGAGTGGCAGCACCCATTTCAGTTCTTGTATGGGAGGGACCGAGGGAGGGAGAACCCCTTTCCTTGCCCGGAGATTCTCTGTTGGGGTGGGGGGAGAAATTTGTTAAGCAAAGGCTGCTTCTCTGATCTGGGAGGAGGGGGAAGATCCTGGGCTTCACAGAAGAAACAGACCCTAAGAATTGCTTCCACTTGTCCTGTTTGATGCCCCACAGATCCAAAGGGCAGAGCCTGACCTTCTCCTGGCTTTCCTTCTGCCCCCTTGCAGAACTCGGTGAATGAGCTGTACCCTCACGGAGGACACTGAATGGAAAAGCTTCAGAAGGTAACATGGCCAGGACGATCCTCCAGTGGGCATGGAGGATACCCTGTTTTGGCAGGGTGTGGGGGCAGCAATCCCCACTGAAGCCCCTCACTGCCCTCCATACAGAAGGCTTAGCCTGGAATGGCTCCAAAGGGGTGAGACTCCCTCCAAGATGGACTTCTCCACCCCCTCTAGCTATGCCACTGATGCCACCTGTCCCTTGGGGTGTGGAAGTGAATGCATCTTGAGTTGGCTTGGGCAACCCGAGATGCAGGATCGCATCAGTCACAATAGGTTCCTAGAACCCTTCAAGGCACATTGGAAGGTCCCAAATCTCTGCAACAAAAGTGACCCTGTCTTGAAAGCGACAGTGGGAGGGAGCGAAACAGAACAACAGGCTTGGCCGGAAAGTGCAAGCACATTCTTGGGATGATGGAGCCGACTGTCTCTGCTGGAGGGAACTCATTACGGAGACATCCTTTGAAATTCCTGGGGCAAGAACTCAAGGCATGGTGGAGCCCGCCAGCCAGCCTCTGATCTTCCCCGCTTCACTAGCTTCGTCTCCTGGGCCTTTTAAATGGCCAGTCCACAGCCTTCTGTTCAGAAGGCACAGTGCTGAGCCCGGTGGTGTAGCCAGAGGGGGGTGAACCGGTCAGTCTTGAAGGGAGCCTCACCCCTTCGGAGCCATCCCAGTCTCAAACCAGTTATCACCACCTAAAAGTCTATCCAAAACAATCTACAGACTTACTTTAGAAGTCTAACAAAAAGGAGATAAAAATTATATAATAATTACCTACTCAACAAACGCATGATTCATTTGACTGATATTCCTTTTTCAGGCAGAAAGTCAGTCTGGATTTCCATGAACTGGTTCCAGGTGTTGATCTGTGTTGGCAAAACAGCTGGTTGGACCAGGCAGGCTCTCTAGTCCTGCTTTTCTTTAGGCTCCCTGCCTTGCGCTGGAGCCCCCTGCAGAAGTTTCATGGTGGATTAGGTTCGTGTCTGGATGGGGGAACTCAAGGCAGCCTAGGTCGGGGTCCTCCAGTGGCCACCCAGCCAGGCATGCTTTGTTTCCTCAACCCAGACCTGGGGTCAATCAATCATTCAGTTGTTATTACTAAGATCATTGGCCAGCATAGAGCTTGGGTCTCATTCAGTCATAGAGCTGGAATGGACCCAAGAGGTCATCTAATCCAACCCCCTGCCTGTAGCAGAAAATCCTCCTAGAGCATCCCCGACAGGTGCTGGTGGAGCCTCTGCTTGAAGATCCCCAGTGAGGGAGACCCACCACCTCCCTTGGCATCTCTTCCACTGCCCAACCGCCCTCACAATCAACGCATGCTTAGGCTCCCTGATCATGGTTCCCTGAGGTCAGACATGAATTTGGGCATGGTTTCCCCCCAGATTTTAATCTCTCTCCTCCCTGTACTAATGTGCATCTTTGGTCACTTTTGGGAAGCACCTGGTTGCACCTTCTGGATGTGGCTGGGGATCCTTATTAATTATTTGGGGGAGGGGGAGAGCTGGAGACCTTGCCAGGTTCTCTGCTTTTCTTCTTCCTTCCAATAGTGTGGAGCGTGCACACCAGCCCCGGTCCATTTAGTTTCGTAAACCAAGCCAGTGAGGCTCTGATGGCGCCGACACACATGTTGTTGGTGTCTCTTTCACTGGCATCCAAGATAGGGAGGGTGACTGTGATGGCTGCAGGGGAAGCAGTGTGGACAGCTGGGCTGGGGATGCAGGGCCAGGAGAGGCACTTGTCGGGCGGTCACTAAGTGTGTCATGATGGGTTTGCTGCTGAATTGCAGGGCTGGAGGGGTGTCTTCTGCACTCCTCTTCCTCATCAGGGCACAACTCCAGGGCAATGTGCACACAAGTTGTGCAGTGCCATCCAGGTGCAATCCATGGAAAGGCCTTGTAGCAGTGGATGGTGGAAAAGATTCCTGCTTGAGGAATCTGTCCAGAGACATCAGTTGACCCCTGCTGGACCCCAACAAATGGTCCTAGGAGCCCCTCTTTTGAGGCAGCAGCTTGGCCTGGGCATTGAGGGCTGCCCTGCCCATTCTGAATTTTGTTGTCTATCTTTGTACAGTGACAATAAAGTATCCGTCTAGTTGGCAATTATGGTGGTGGCTGTTCTCAGATCTCTCCTCCATGCACTTGTCAGATCTTATATAAGGGGGAAAAGGCTTCAGTGGGTCAGACTGCAGGCTGCTGACTGTGGGTGTTCTAGGCTGACCCCAGAAGGCACGTCCCTCGTCCCTCCTTTACAGTAGGAGGGACACAATGAAGGAATGATGGTTGCATCTGTTAATTGGAGGGGGCTGGGAGGAAGGTGAGGTTTCCAAACAAGCAGGCACAAAAGCACTTAAGAGTACATGTGATGCTGCTGGCACCAGCACTCCCACTCCTTCTGGTCTCTGGGGTGGCAGCACCACCTGCTGGCCAGCATCCCCATGCTCTCAATGTGTGCACTGCACACTGGAGAACAGGCGGTGGTTGTGCTGCTCCGCGAATGCTGCCTTCTCACAGACATCCTTGAATCATAGAATTCTAGACTTGGAAGGGACCCAGTAGATCATCTAGTCCGACCCCTTTCCTGGAGCAGGAAATCCTCCTGGAGCATCTCCGACAGGTGCTGGTGGAGACTGCTTGAAGATCTCCAGTGAGTGAGGGAGAGTCCACCACCTCCCTTGGCAATCTTTTCCACGCTTTAAGGACTAGGGCTCTGCAAGCAAGTTGGCGTGATGAGCCTCTATATGGCAGAAGGTTGCCAAGGCTTTCTTTTATGTGTGGATGGATGGATGGATGGACAGATGGATGGAACCTCAGGGCACTAGGATGAAGTTTCCTTGCTGTCTTATGTGCCCCCTGAGGCATCTGGTGGGCCACTGTGAGATATAGGAAGCTGGACATGATGGGCCTGATCCAGCAGAGGCTCTTGGGTTCTTAAGGCAGCCTAGGAGTGACTGTGGCTGGACAGCCCTCACCACAGAGGTCTAAGCTCCACATGGAGCTTCCCAAAAGTATTCTGGGAAGAGGAGAATCCAGGGTGGTCTCATGTAGCCCTGAATCAGGAGACCCCTCAAAGACCAGGTCACTGGGAGTTTTTCCCTTTTGGAGGGTGCACTGGTCCCTAAACCGTCCATTAAGTGCGGGGGATGCCTATCCTGACCAGTACTTCTCTTCTTTCTCCCATAGCAGCTGACTGCCCCAGGGAGTGTTGGCTCATCCCGGGGGTCCAGCGTCCCAGGGTCTCCCTCCAGCATTGTGGTGAGTATCACCTGGGGTGCTCTGGAAGAGACCCAGGCAGGGCTGAAGACTTTCAAGGTGGACCGGCATGGGGAAAGGAGTGCATTCTCATGCATGTACCCAAAGAGCCCTTCTTGGGACACCTCTGGGCTTCGTATCTTGAGTTTCACTGAATACTCTTCTCCTCTGGAGGTGGTGGGGGGGGGCCATATGGACCTCCTGGTCCATATGGAAAGGGTAGCCTGAATGGCCTGGCACTGTTTGCTGTGCTGCCTGGGTCAGTGCTCAAAAGCCAGGGGCACTGCCATCTCTCTCTCTCTCTCTCCCTCTCACCTTCCCAGGCTAAAATGGACAATGAGGTCCTGGCGTACAAGGACTTGGCCGCCATTCCTAAGGACAAGGCAATATTGGACATTGAGCGGCCAGACTTGATGATCTACGAGCCTCACTTCACCTACTCCCTCCTGGACCACGTAGAGAGGCCGCGGAGCCGGGAGGTGAGAACCTCTTCCTTGCCCCCAAGGACCCTGAGTTTTGTGGTGTGTGTTAGTGGTCCACAGCATTGGCATGTTTCATTTATGAGGCTTTTAAAGCCAGCTAGCCCTGTTCCTTCTTCTTGCCAGCCCCACAAGGCATTCTAATATAGACCTACTCTTTCTTTTTCAAGTACCCTTTAAGGTCCTGCTGGGACTCCAGGGGGTTCATGTACCTGAGATTGCTAAGCACTGCGTTAAGGGGTGTCAGGGTAGCTGGTAAAGGACACTCTTTCCCTGCCTGTGATGGGCAGTCCCGACTGTGGGACAACCACGTTGTGCTACCCAGGCCAGTGTGCAGCTGCTTCTCCCTCCTCACAAGGAATTCTTGGGGTGCCCCAGATTGAGTTCTATGCTGGGCCACTGCACATCAGGCTGACCTGTGAACCTTGTGGGTCTTTGTCTTGGGGTGCCTCTTGTGACCCCTCCTGTCAGCAAGGAGGCAGCACTTGCATTTTCAAATCAGTACTGTTTTTTTATATACTATATACATATACATACATACATATACATACATATATATATATTCATTCAAGTTTTATATGTATACTCATATATTATATATATATAACTCGAATATGTATATATTCTCGAATATATATATATATATATTCGAGTAAATATGTATTTTAATCGAGTAAAGGTTCGAGTAAATATGGTATTTTGATCATAACTGTACTTAGTATTAAGTTTAACAGTTTATTATATTGGAACAAAATTGTAACGTAAATCCATTGTTGTATAAAGTGCAACTGGATAAAAATCACAACACAGACACATTATATTATTGTCATATAAGTCATTGTTGTATGAAATGTAATTATTTGCCCCTCTTTTGCGGCTGTGCATTACAATTGCCCATAAATATTTTTTAAAATGTCAAGCCTTATGCCGTCGGGGTGAGCCTTAGATTCAGTGGCACGCTAGACTGGATATCGGTATGAACGTTAGATTTAGAAACGATATGAAGAGTGCAGAGCACTCGGAAGGCCTGTTGGGTCCAGAAGCGCCTTCATGCCGTCCCTGTACGTGAAACGAGACGTTGCACTTTTGTGTTTTACGGCAGTGCGCAAGAAGCACGACAAGCAGGGGGTGACCTGCTTCTCGCACAAGTGAGTGGGAAGTAGATCAGTGCGCCTTGCATTGGTGGCAGGTTGGTGGGAGCTGGTGGTGGCGGGCTCTGGGTGAACGGCAGCCAGCAGTGCCACCCCTTTAGACCCCTTGTCTGCCACCAAGCCAGCTGTGGGGTGGGCTGATCCAGCAAGCGCTGAGCAGCGTTGCCCATTGCTTCTGTCTCTTCTTCTCCCGCTTCCCTCCGCAGCGCTCTCTCTCGCCCAAATCCCTCTCGCCTCCTCCTTCGCCAGAGGTAAGTGCTTCTTACTCGTGTTGCCTTGGAGATGCGTCACCCAGTAAAGCAGGGGGTGGGGGGGGACGGAGAGGAGCAGCCTTCCTCCTCCTCCTCCTCCCAGCGAGGTTGGAGCACTAGGCTGGGCATGTGTCTGTGCACATGTCTCTTCCCAGGCGCCTCTAATGCTGCTGCCGCCTGCTTCGTGCGCCTCTTGCCAGCAACAGCTGTAGTTGGCCACAGCAAATGTGGGTCTGGACCTGTGGCTGTCCCTGTATTGGGAAGGTCTTGGAATGGGGCTTGGGGAGGGAGAGGAGGGGGCCCGTGTGCATCTTTGGCCCCCATGTTCACACACACCCTGCTCTGTCTGCAGGTCACTCGGGACTGGATGGAGAACAAGTCACCTGGAAATACCTCCCAGGCGATATGTCGGCGGGGCGGCAGCCTGAGCCACAGCGGAGTCCACCACTTCCACCGCCCCGGTGCGCTGCTTACCTACTACCCCTCCTGGGGGTGCCCCACAAAGTTGTGGGCCTGGCTGTCGTTTAGCACAGTCATCCTTGATGTTCTGAGGACCATGGCCCAGGATCATGGGGGGGGGGGGAATTCCCACAGATCGGTGGGCTACGCTTGCACAGTTCCGGTCAGAAGTGCGCATGCGCACCCAAAAGAAGTTAGTCTCAGACTTATCCTAGCTTCTCTACAGTTCTGAATCCTGATAGCTGCATGGAGCCCGCAAATAGCCGAGGAGGGTGCTGTGGTCTCCCACTCTGATCATGCACGTCCCTGTGGGGCATCTGTGGGGCCACAGAACAGGGAGGTGTCCCCACCCAGTCCAGCAAACTGGGAGTCTGGGAAGGATGGAGGGAGCCCACTCCCCCTAGTTGCAGGGAGCTGCTTCTCACTGTTACTCTGTTCCTTCCCTAGATTCCAACAACGCAGAGATGAACCTCTACAAGAAGCCTCCAATCTACAAGCAGAGAGGTAGATGCCACCCTCCTCCACGTGCCTTGAGCAGGGGCTGTGCGAGGCCCTCCCCTGACCCCCTTTCTCTGCCTTCCAGAGCACTCGACGACACCGACCCCCCAGAGCAAGCACATGATCGAGGACCTGATCATTGAATCCTCCAAGTTCCCAGCTGCCCAGCCCCCAGACCCCAACCAGCCAGCCAAGATCGAGACAGACTACTGGCCCTGCCCACCCTCCCTAGCAGTGGTTGGTAGGTAGCCCCCCACCCCATCCCAGGAGTCTGCATTAGGGACTCTGGCTTCCTGGTAACTGACAGCCTGATCCTTGGCCTGGAGCGCCCCCCCCCCCCCCCGCCCCTGGGTCCTGAGCCCCCTATTCCAAGGGCTCATTTTCAGAGCCTGCCCTTTCCACGCCAGGTACATGAGTTTGCTTCTCTTGCAGTCTTTCTAACCACATAATGTGGTCTCTAAAGCTCTGGTCTTGCTGATTTCTTCACCTGGGAAAAGGGCCTGCTGAAAGCAACTTTATTTTCCTGCAAGCCAAAGCGTGCCCACATTTGTCCCTCGACCTCTGGCTCCCCATGGTCTGTTTATGGCACTGCTATATGCAGTGTCACCTCCTTTGCCATGTTGCCCACAGAGACTGAGTGGAGGCAGCGCAAGGCTTCCAAGAGAGGTGAGGAGGAGGAAGAGGACCTCACCGAGGACATGAAAAGCCTACGGGAGCTGCAGAAGCAGGAACTGAGCAAGGTACGGGAAGGGTGAGGCTGGGGGGCATTGGGGCTGAGCAGCGCTGGGGAGGCTGGTGATCCTGAGCCATCTGTCCTACCCCCACCCCTACCCAGATCGCCTCCAACCTTGGCAAGCTCATCCTGAAGGAGGAGATGGAGAAGTCGGTCCCAATCCGGAGGAAAACCCGATCACTGCCAGACCGAACGCCCTTCCACACCTGTGAGTGAGAAAGGGGGAACAAGGCTCTTTCTGCTTCTGTGGGCAAAGTGTCCCCTCTCAGCTTTCTGCATTCCCAATGCAGCTATCCTGTGGGGCACATCCCCATCTCCTGGGCTGGCAGGGGGGCTGCCCACTCCAAGCCCCAGCCAGCCAGGGAGTCCGAGCCTCTGCTTGCTTGCAAATGGGACAGAGGAAGCAGCTTCCTACCCAAGTGCCCACAGGCAGCTCTCCAAGGACTTTGGAGAGCTTTCTTGGCTCTACCTGGTGATGCAGTTGGGAACCTCCTGCCTGCAGCACAGCATTAGTGCCACCACCAAACTTCAGCCCCCCCCCCCTTTGATCTGTTGCAGCTCTGCATGCGGGAAACTCAAAGTCTGCCTCTCTTCCTGCCAGTGGAAGAAGCACCCTTGCAAGGGTAAGACGCCTGCACCACAACCTTGTGGGGAGTCTGGCCAGTCCATCAGTGTTTTTTGGGGGGAGGCCCTTTCCATTGGCCGTCCTGGTGTAACCACCCTCTTGTCCTATTCTGGAGTCCATTAATGGCACTGGGTTGGGGTGGGCAGCAAGAGCGTTGCAGGGATGGTGCTCATTCCTGCATCTGCAGAAAGCCTGACCCAGCTTGAGATGGTATAGAGAGCAATGGCCATGTTAGGGGCTCAGGAAGATGGAGATGTGCATCTTCTCCATGACCTCAATGCTCCTATCTACCCACATCAGGGATCCAAGGGGGTCCAGCCTCCATAACTACCAGAAGGGCACAAAGGGAGGATCTTTTCCAGGGGAGACCCTGACCCAGGCCCTCCCTTCCTTTTGCAGTTGCAGTCCACAGAATTCAGTCCTGCTGGCAGCGAGCGGGGCAGCCCAGGTAAGTGGAGCTTCAAGTGACTGTGGTCTTGGGGCAAAAGTTGGCTTTCCTGCCCTGGGTCCTGAGTCTCTCCACCCATTGCAGCATGTGTGCCCCCTTACTACCAAAGTCTTGGCTCCTGCTCCAGATCCCTTCAGCCCCCTCTTCTCTCTCTTTCAGGTCTACAGGTAAGCCTGAACCCTGTTCCACCAGCAACGGTGCCAGAAAAGGTGACATATCCTGTCCCTTAACCCTGCTCCAAGACAGCAGGGAGAAGAAAGGTGGGGAGGCCGCGGTGGGCCTGGCAGGGAGATGTGTAAGGCATGTGGTCTGGGGAACCAAGAGACCACACTGAAGCCTGCCCCCCACTTCCCATCAACACTGGCATTTTCTTTCACTGCAGAACGGCCAAAGAGGACGGATGGACAGGGGCAACTCCCTTCCCAGTATGCTGGAGCAAAAGGTGAGGACTGCCATGTAGGGTCTTCCTCTCCTGCTGAAGAGGTATCTGAACCAGTACGGGCCTTGACCGCATGGCTCTTCTCCCCAGATTTACCCATATGAGATGCTGTTGGTGACAAATCGAGGTCGCGTAAAGCTACCCCCAGGAGTGGACAGGACGAGGTTGGAGGTATGGAGCACGGTTCCACTGCTATCCAACAATATTGGTGCCCCTACAGTTAACCCACTGACAGTGCAATCCTAACTAATTTAGGCTGGCACAACTTACCCGATCCCTGTTCCTGTGGGGTGTGAGGAAGCCAGCGCATGCATGTGCACTGGCCTAAGCCCCCCATGGCACACTTGTGATAGCACAGGACTCGTGCTGGGACTTATTCTGGGGGCTTAGGATGGCAGCCCGATTCCCACTGCACCCACACACCCCATGTAGACCCTAGATCTGGAGGACATTTTTCTCTCCATCTCGCAGACAACATTTGTTTCTGGAAACAAAACACTCACCCACCTGCCTTGTCCCTGCAGAGACACCTTTCCCCCGAGGACTTCCAGAGGATCTTTCAGATGACACCGGAGGAGTTTGCCAAGATGGCCCTTTGGAAGCGGAATGAGCTAAAGAAAAAGGTCTTCCTTTTCTGAGGGGGCCCCGCTCTCTGGGCACGTCACTCTCACCTCAAGACGCTTTAGGGCTACTACTGAGCTGCTAAGGAGGGCCTCTGCCCCTGCCCGCCACCTCTGCGGAGGAGGCTGCACTCCTCAGTCAGGTGAGGCAGGGGAAGAGGAAGCCAGGGGCAGGAGTTGCCAACAAGGACCCCTTCCTGGCCAAAGCACTGGTCCCTAGTGGAAAGCAGGGAAGCAACAGGGGACCTACTACTCATGGCTGCTGGGCGTGGGATAAGGCAAGGCATGGTGGTGCTCAGCGCCACCTCCTGCGCCCTCCAAGAGCCACTTTCGGCCCCTCCAGCATGTTGTACAGGCCTCACATCTAGGCACAGGGGAGCCTGAGCAGGGCAGGGCCAAGACTGTTTCTTAGCCCTGGGAGCAAATGTGACAGGCGGACATGAGCACAAAGGAATCCGGGCCCCCTGCAGCCCACCCACCATACTGTCTTTCTGAGCAGCCCCCCTGCCCTCCCCAAGATTGGCTCTGCCCGCACTGATGCAGCCTTTGCTTGCTCTTCTCCAGAGCTCTAGACCCTTCCTTGCTACTGCTACCTACGTGATCCCACTCCATGGCACATATTTCAGCCTGCCTTGGCACCCCCTTTCCAGCTGTCTCTCCATCTTCCATCAGATTCATGATAGAAACTGCAGGGCAGCAGGAAAGAGGGCTGAGCCTTTGGCTGCAGTTGGCTCAGCAGCTGCCCCACTTTTTGCCCCCTCCCCACTTTTGATGCACTTCTTTCCTGGGCAGGTACCTTCCCTTCCTTAGTGCTTCTGGAAGCTGCCAGGCAGCTTGGAGTGGCCAGTTCCCCCGGAAGTGGACTGTAGAATGCACTAACCAACTTGTGCACGGGCACCAGCAGCCAGTTTTCCTATCATCAGCACCCACTTTAATCCTAAGGAAAGGGCATGGCAGGATTTGTGGGCCAGACAGCTTCTCCTCTTCACCCCAGTGGTCCCTTCCTGAAGCCTGCTTAGATGATGGAGATGGTGGCCTCCCACTTTGCTCTCCACTGTGTCTGCTCAGTCCGTTGGGTGAGTTTGGCCAACTTGTGTTCGAAACGCAAGACCCAATTCCTTTCCCCGACCCCTATGCCATGCCTGCTCTTGAGGCATGAGGGCAACTGAGTCCCAGAACAACACCCACAAAGCCCTTTCAGGAGCAAGCTCAGGATTCCTGTGGCCTTCCAGCCTCAGCACCTGCGCCAACCTCTTGGTGGGAGGAGAGAGGCAGGGGTCCTGATAAACTGCCAGGCAATGAGAATCAGCAAGGACAGCTGCTGTCGAGATAGAGCAGAAGCTGAACTGCCACTTGGTGTAAACCCACAACTGAACTGGGACCCTCCTTAACTGGCCACAGCCACCTTTCTGTTCTTGGTTTCTTTAAACAGGAACCACCTCTGGTATCCTAAGCAAAGCTAGCCCAGCGGGGCAAGGTCTCCCCTCCCACTCCAACCCCCAGATACCCCCTTCTTTCGTTGGAAGAAAGAGGCTGGACTCACTGCACGGCCAGCCAGAGGGGCACTGGGCTGGCAACGAAGAGCCCCAGCCTGCTCACCCCTCCACACCACTTGCCACAGCCTGGCTCTGGGGAAGGAGCCTTTCCTGGTTCTCTGCTCACCCCTTCTCCAGCATCCCCTTCAGAGGCACTCCACTCTGTGCAAAATGTAAAGGAATGCCATTTGCCAGCAGCCACTGATCTAGACTTGCTTCGCACTACTACTTATGTGAACATATCTATAAATATATAAATATGGACTTCTCCCAATGATGACACAGTGGTTCACCCCCTCCGTCAACTGGTTCCCCTTTTACTGCTGTCAGACCTTGTGTGAAGATGATTTTTTTCCTTTTAATTAAATGTGAAGTGGATTTATTGAAAAGGCCAGAGTCTTTCTTTATAGAGGGTGAAGGGCTGCCACCCCCTCACTGCTAAGCCCTTTCCAAGCATGAGCAGGAAAAAGAGGGCTGGAGGTGGCAGGGAAGCATGGATCTTGAGCCTTCTTGGAGTGCCTATGGGGGCCAGTGCTACCCTTCCCCTCCCCCCCGCAACCCCTGCTTGTTCCGGGGTAAAGGAGTCTTGCATTCCACATGCACTCAAGGGAAGCATCTCTTAGGTCGGGGGTGTTAGACATTTCACCTTGGGACCCTCTTAAAAATGAGTCCAGGACCTCCTGTCAAACTTACTGGGATGCTTCTCCATGTCTACCCAGAAGTACCACTGGGTTCAGTAAGACTTACTCCCAGGAAAGTCTAGTGCCAGATTCCATGATGATTCACCCTCTCGTGAACCCCAAGGGGGTTCTGACCCACCACTGTGCTGAGCCTGCAGACAGCAAATAAAAAAGCAGGCCTCCGTCAGTCTTGAAAGACTCTGGTATTGTGCTCTGTGCTGCATACGCTGCATGCGAAGCACAAAAGCCTGGGTTGGATTGTTATGGAGGATAGGCTGTTACCCAAGCAGCAAATCCCCCTCTCCACACCACTGAATTAGTCCAACGGAAAGGCAGAACCAATACCACCTCTCACAAAAAAACACACCTTCAAGAAAGCCACACAAGAGAAGGTTTTATTTTGCAACCAGTCTGATGCCATTAATCTCAGGTGAGGTTTTGGGCCCTACCAGGGCATTAATTGTTGTCCAAACAGGAATCACATCCCAACGTCCTCTTCTGAGGTCACTCTGTAGATGGTGCACACCTGGTGCTTCTTGAGCTTCGAGTGCTGCATGCTGGGGAGGGGGACACTGACTGACAGAAGCATCATTGCCCCCTTACCTCTCTTCAGTCCAAACTGCATACAAATCACTTCAGCCAGATCCACTTGTCCCCAACATCAGCGTTGTAACCAGGACCATATTTGCGCCCAGGAAGCTGTTACAGAAGACAGGAAGGTCCAAGAGGGTGGAAGAGACACAGAAGGGCTCATGGGGCTCAGTCCCTACCCTTTCCATACCCCATCTACTGTCTAATGGCAAGAGGGAGAAGAGTAAGCGTTGCTCCCTATAAAAGCAGCCCCTGCTTAGAGAGGGCTCAGGGAGTGCCATAGAATGCTTAACCACAACCCCCTCCACTCAAGGGACACAGCTCGGTGACCATGCTGCCTCTGCAGGGTCTGTTTCCAGCCCTGACACCACCCCAAAATTAAAGCTCTCTTACCGCTTTGTACTGGTAGTAGAGTTTGTCCTGCTCCAGGCCTCCCACTGTGAGCTCAGGGATATAGTCAGGGATGGCTGTGGGGGTGATCACCCGCAGCTTGTCCTCGGCCCTAAAAGGTAGGCACACAAACAGACCTGCTGATCTGTCAGATTCAGGGAAACTGCAGCACCTTTGAGATTTGGCACTGCCCTCTGGGCAACATAACCCTCTCCTGAAAAGGGCTGGTGCTGCACTGGAAAGCGGCTCCCTAACACTGCTCAAGCTGGTAGGTTCTCAGGCACCGTCCCCCATTCTTAGTGTCCCCAATCCCCCCCATTGCTCCCCCAGATTTTTTCAGGGACTTGGTGTTACATTTATCACTAGAGGAAAGGGAGACTTGAACATCAGTCCATCTCCCTTTGGCCATGGCAGCTAAATGTGCCTCCAACTGTAGAAACAAAGTGCCTCCAAGTACTTGCTGCCTCCAGACCCAGAACAAGCCCTTTCTGGAGGTATCTTCTCTAGACTAAAGATACTATTTGGTCAGGTCAAGAGCCACAGACTGACCTCCCTCCTCCCAGAGGTTCCTCTGAAGGTGAGTCAACCTTACTCTTACTCACCCCAGGAATTAACTTTGCAGGGGGAATGAAGCATCCTGATTTTAAAAGTACATGCAAGTGGGTTTTGGCCTGTCAGGTGTTTGGAAAAAGCTGTAGTGCAATTCAGTGCATGTTCAAGTGCTGGGAAAAGCCATTCTGAACTTGGCTCTCAGCAGCAGAAAGTTTATCCAGGACCCTCTGCAACAGGCATGTGGGGAAGACACTGTGGGAGGTTCCAAACCCTCCCCTCTCCCTCATCTAGTTCTGGGGAGAATGAAAAGATTCATAAGAACAGCCGATCCTTACAACACCCTCAAGTGGTGGAAAGTGACATCATCTTGTTCCGTCCATGGCGCCTTGTCGAACTTCAGGTACTCAATATCTTCAAGGACCTGAGGAAGAGGAGAGCAGGTTAGTCACAAGGAACAGCAGCACAAACATATACCCCCCCCCCCAAGAGTGAAGCATGGGAAGGGAGGAGAAGCAGGGGGAGTGAACAGGATGCTTCTCCTGCAACCACCCATCATCGACTGTAGCTAGAACACCAGGCAGGCTGGGGAAGGCAAACATTCCAGGACTGGGAGCTCCACTAAAGCACAAAGTTGAGGCCAAGAGGTAAGCCAGGAAACAGCTGCCTCCAAAAGCAGCACAAACTGCACTGTACCTGACTGCCACTGAGTCAACAACAGGTCGCGATGCCCAGGAGCTGGAGCACCGTTGATGATGTCACTCAACCAGGGCTTGAGAACCTAGATTACTCCAACCAATGGCCGTCCGTTTTCCAATTTTGCATCTAACTTTCTCCAAAAGCAAATAAATGATTTGCTGATTTGCAAATCGTATTGATTTGCTCCAGCCACCAATCCTGGTTGCCCTCCTGCAACTATCAGTCCAGAGACGTCTCCTGTCTCAGTGTGGTGAGGTGGCCAGAGAGCATCTCCTTAGAGCTTCCAGGCTGCAAATCCCAATGGAGGCTCAGGGCTGGTCCATTCATGGGATGCCTCGGACAGTAGAGAGATGGGCAACCACTGCTGCTCTCTTCCTCCACTCCCTCCTCTGCCAGGCTGGAAAGGAGTAGAAGAGGAGGGTTGGGGGAGAGGGGAGTAAAAGGCTCCAGTGCAAGTGATGCTCCTCTCTTCCACAACCAGTCTAGAGAGCAATAGGAAGGGCTGAGGACGGTGCAGGGGGAACAATATTTCACAGGCTGCTTCTGGTGCCAGGAGGTCTTGGGTCAGTCCTGCCCACCCAGCAGCACAACAAGCTGCCCTTGCAAGAGCAGAAGGAGTTGCACCGTTCTCCATGTGGAAAGAAACACAGTGGAATGAAGATCAGAGTCCCAGTTCTCAGAAACTCACACATGTGCAGCTGTGCAATGGCTTCCATGCTCAAACACAATCAGCTCCAACTGGCGATGGTTGGCTCTACCAACCCCACTGGAGGTGCTTTTGCCAGTAAGGCCAAGGACCAAAGCCACAGCCTTCTGTATGAGAGACAGCGTCCTCCATCATGCAGACAAAGAAACTCTCCTCAACACATAGCATGGGAAGCCAGATCAATCTCCACAGATTCTCTGGCAAAGGGGATCACACTCTTGCCAGCCACTAGTTCTCCACACTGGCATCCGTCAGTTTCAAAAGACTATGGTATTGTGCTCAACGCTGCATGCGAAGCACGAAGGCCTGGGTAGATTGATGTGGAGGACAGGCCGGTACCCAAGCAGCAAATCCCCCCTCTCCGTGCCACTGAAATAGTCCAATGGAAAGGCAGAGCCAATACGATGGGTTCCAGCTGCGTCGCAGAGCTGGGCTAAGGACAGGAGCTCACCCTGTCTTGTGGGGACCGACCCAGGAATCGAACCCTGGCCTGCTGGTTAACAGGCACAGTGTCTTAACCACTTGCACCATCCACAGCCCCATCTCCACAACACCCAAGAGAAAACAGTCTTCTGGAGAAACACTTTCATGAACTCAGTGCTGTCTTAAACACAGCATTATTTCTGCTTCCCATTGGAACTGAATGGTCCACCCTCAGCATCATTTCTTACAGCCAGAAGAAACTGTGCAATCCCACCCTTGTTCCTCTGTCAGGGGCACCCCCTCTCATCTGTTTCTCTTTTGCTACATTCAGTTGCTTCTGCTCCTGCTCACAAGACAGACTTCTGAGTCTAACTACACACGCTGAGTTTACACACTTCCCTGAGTCTCTGCACACTCTGAACCTACTTCTGTCCAGGTCTGCCTTTACATGGTCTGATCCAAGCCACAAAACTCAGGCAATGCCTCTTGTCTATCTGATGGCAGAAATCCCCAGGGACCCCACAGCAATGTGCCCAAGAGAGGATGCAGAGCCTTCCCAGGCAGGTTGCAGAACAGGATTCAGCCCTCCAGCAGAAGCTCAGAGCCATACAGCAACTACACTTACTCTCTCCACTTCTTCAGCCTCCCTGGCTGTGTACTGCAGAACCTCAGAGGTTTCACTAGAAAGAAAATTGCAGGTTAATCCATTAAGAAAACACAGACATTAACTTTCAGATCTTCCTTTACGTTCAAACCAATATATATTTCTGTATATATTAATATATTATATATTTCTGTATATATATATATATAATATATTTCTGTATATATATCTCCTAGGTTCTCTTTTCTCACCCATATATATATATATATATGTTCAGCTGAGTTCTTAAGGGAAGAGAGGGCCAAGAGAAGCCACCTTTGCAATCCACATACTGGGAGAGAAAGAATATCTATTTGTTTTAAAACACAGAGGATGATCCCACAGTTACTTTAGCCAAGGCATTCAAGGCCACTCACAAAATTTATCACATGCATAAAAGCAACACCCACATACGATACAGAAGGGAGATCTTAAACAGAGAAACCTGCAGGCTGCCTGTAAATACAGCACCAGCAGAGCTGAACACCTGGCCCCAAAGGCCTTCTGAGACAGGTAAGCCTTTGTTAGTTGCCAAGAGAGGGCACCTCACAGGAGAGAAATACAACAACATTCAACAATTTCAATCTGCACCTGGAAAGCCAGGCATGGGCTGTTTATTGCCAGTTACGTGATGGCCAGTGCCAGAAGAGACCCTCCATGTCCAGCCTGCCCAACTCACCTGATCTGGGGCAAGAAAGACTTCTTATAGCCATCTTCAATGCTCTGAAGGTAAGCAGGGGACACCTTTTTCTCGTATGGCTAAGAGGTAAAACAGAAAGGGCACAGAGTCATCATGGAAAAATATGGGCTAGACGGGGCAATTGTTAGGTGGATCTGCAACTGGCTCGATGGCCGCACTCAAAGGGTTTTAGTAAATGGTTCTGTGTCAACCTGGAGGTCCGTTTCTAGTGGGGTCCCCCAAGGCTCTGTCTTGGGCCCAGTTCTCTTTAATGTTTTCATCAATGACTTGGAGGAAGGGATACGGGGGAGCCTGATCAAATTTGCAGATGACACCAAACTGGGAGGAGTAGCAAACACATCAGAAGAAGGAGAAACCTCCAGGAGAATCTGGATAAAGTGGAATCCTGGGCTGTAACAAACAGAATGAATTTCAACAGGGAGAAGTGGAAGGTTCTGCACTTAGGCAATAAAAACCAAAAACATAGGTATAAAATGGGGGATACTTGGCTTGGCAGCACAACATGTGAGCGGGATCTTGGAGTCGCCACTGTGGATCACAAGCTGAACATGAGTCAGCATGTGATGTGTCTGCAAAGAAGGCAAATGCCATTTGAGGCTGCATTAAGAGGACTGGAGCTTCCAAGTCACAAGAAGTTCTAGTTCCTCTTTATTCTGCATTGGTGAGACTCACCTGGAGTCCTGTGTTCAGTTCTGGGCTCCTCACTTGAAGAAAGATGCAGCCAAACTGGAGCAAGTCCAGAGGAGAGCGACAAGAATGATCAGTGGGGTGGAAGGGAAGCCCTACCAGGAAAGGTTGGGGGAACTTGGGATGTTCAGCCTGGAGAAGAGGAGGCTGAGGGGAGACCTGATTGCCCTCTTCAGATCCCTGAAGGGCTGCCATAGGGAGGAAGGGGCTCATTTGTTCATAGCTGCTTCTGAAAGCAGAACTAGAACCAATGGGGACAAACTGCAAGAGAGGAGATTCCGGCTGGAAATCCGGAAAAAATTCCTGACGGTGAGGGCGGTTCGGCAGTGGAAGAGATTGCCAAGGGAGGTGGTGGACTCTCCCTCACTGGGGATCTTCAAGCAGAGGCTCGATGAGCACCTGTTGGAGATGCTCTAGGGGGAATTCCTGCTGCAGGCAGGGGGTTGGACTAGATGACCTACTAGGTCCCTTCCAACACTATGATTCTATGATTCTATGATTCCTGCTTCTTGGCCAAAACCCAGAATCACCCCACCACGTGCTCTGGGCTCCCAGCACTATGCAATCACCTCTGGGATTTTAGTGAGGTTTCCTATGTTGCAGAACACCCAGTTGCATCCTTGTGCAATCATTGAATCTGAAGGAATACCCATTAGGTCTGTCCAGGGACCAACTTCGGCTACAATCCAGAGTAACTACAGAACCTTTTATACTGATGTAGTTATGGTGCCACCTATGGGAGACCTATGGGAAATGCATAGAACAATCCACAGTTACTGCCTCTTACGTCTTCCCATAGTTACTCTGGATTGTAGGGTTAAAGACAGTTGGAAGCAAGAGCAACAGTTGTTCCACACAAGACACCTTTACAGCATTCAAAGGCTGCAAGCATGTCTTGAGCTTCACTCACTAAGGCACACCTCGCTGAATGTGGATTCACACAGAGACTCCTCCAAAATTCAGACAGACCCCAGCAACACAGAAACCTCCCTCTACAGGCAGGGGGTTGGACTAGATGACCTACTAGATCCCTTCTAGGATTCTATGCCAAGCATGCAACAACTGTGAGCTTTGCCTTCGCTCTCCAGTCTACCAGACACGACAAGCTCTTTGGGGCACACACCACACCTGCTGGGCTGAAGCACTACACTGAACTGGCAAGACTGAGAAAGCCCAACTGAACTCTGGATTCTTGAAAGTTACAGTGCATGGTGGAAACACCCCCTGCATTACAGCAAATCTCTCATGTTATAGCCATGAACAGGTAGCTTTCCCGGTCTTTCAGGGGACGCCCAGTCCAGACCAAGCAGTTTGGATTGCTCCAGCATTCACTCCCAAAAAGGACAGCGGGAGTCCTTCCAAGCCAGAGGTGCAGGAAGTCAATGATGAGATCCCACTTGGGACCAGGCACTCTCTGTGGTAAGCTCTGGCACACCAGGTTGCCACCACCCTCCACTCACCGCTCCTTTCTCCTCAATCCTCTTCATTATTTCTGGGACGGGGACATCAACATAAATGGCCAAGTGAGGAGGTAGGAACTCGTCAAGGCTGAGGTTTTTGGTTTTGTTGTAATTCTCCACGCCTAGAAGGGAAGCAAGTGCAGACAGAAATACTTTCATCAGCTGAAGAAGTGCGGATCCCAGGCAGTCAGTGGACGTTGAGACTGAAAACCCAACCCCTGGTTAGGCCAGCATAAGTCCCAGCACAAGACCTGTGCTGGCCTGGGAGTGTCACAGAAGTGCCAGAACCTCTTCTGGGAGGTTAGGCCAGTGCACTGACATGTGCCAGCCTGCCCACACCACCCCAGGAACAGGGAGCAGGTGAGTTGAGTCAGCCTAAATTGGTTAGGATTGCCCTCTCAGAGCAGGCATGGGGGCCTAGGCCACTGATCCAGCACACCCTACAGGCCTTCATCAGGCAGAAACACAACCCTCTCTGCTGCCACACATTCACCTACCCTTCAAGTGCCAGCAGCTTTGCACTCCTGAGAGAAAGAGCTCCACTTTTTGTGTAAAAGGATTGTGCATGGAAAGAGCGATGTAAAATGGTAGTGAGGCAAATAGGTTTTCCTTGTCAGGAGTAGCCACACACTAAGAGGGAAAAGGGACCCCAAGTATATTTACTACTCCTCACAATCAGCCACTTGACATGAGCTGCACTATCTGCTTTTCTTGGGTGGGTGGCTATGCAAAACAATGCTGCACATTTGACCCCAGCTCACAAAGGGAGGCTTGAAAACCCAAAAAAAACCTGGATCCAAGAAGTGGAACATTAAAAACATGAGTTCAGTTCCAACGGGGTTTCCACATGTACTTACAAATACTAATCTCTGCTCCTTCTGCTTTCACTGTTTGTGCTTCAACTACAAATGCAGGAGTGAGCATTTTGTTTTCAAACTCTCGTGCTATGAAACATCCAGAGGAGCGGCTGCATTTGTTTTGAGAGTTACCAGAATCCTGGCTCAGCATAGAAGCCACAGAGTCAACTATATCAAAGTTACTCTGGCTATAATCCAGAGTAACTATGGGACCTTCTACACCCACGTAGTGACGGTGCCACCTATGGGAAATGCATACAGCAATCTAGAGTAAGTGCCTCTTCTTCCCATAGTTAATTATGCCTCTCTAGGAATCCTAGTGTTCTCCATTTTACTCTTACATCCTCCCCTCCAAAAAGTGGGGTTCTCCTGCCCTCCAAGGCATTTTTGTTGAGTTGAGAGCTTCTAGAGTTTGGCAGGTATCTAGAACCCTCCCCCTTCTCCCTTGCAGAGGTCCAAGTTTGGGCTACAATCCCTTCAGCTCAGTAGAGAGATCCTTGGAAATGAAAGGGGTGGTGCCAGTCTTAAGTCGGTGCCCACTGGATGGCTTGGGTACAAGATGATAGATATGTGACCCGCTTCATTTGCTACTTTACGAGCCTCAAAAATGTTACCACTATTTTGTTAAATGAGATTACTTACACCTCTTGTGAATGTAGCCTTGCTTAAACATGGCCTCCATAAACACAAAGTCGCTGTAAGGAGACCGTTCCAGCACCACTCCCTGCCCTGAGAGTAAACAAGGAATCGTCACAGTCATGAAGAGTCAACACCGAGAAGCATCTGCACATTTTATCTGCAGAAGAAGACACTGAATACCTGACTATGTTTTTAGCCAGACTTAAAAATATGTTATATAGGCTGCAATCCTAAAGACACTTTCCTGGGAGTAAGACCAATTGAACACAGTGGGGCTTACTTCTGAGTAGACATGGTTAGGATTGTGCTCTTAGAGTGTCACTGCCTGCAACCAAGTATTGCACATGCATTAATGAAGCCACACTCAGCAGCACATCCAACAAACCCAGATCTGCTCCCAAGTGATGTTCATGGAGTGCTCAGAGGCTCTCAAGGGGGTCTTTAGGAGTGTTGAGGATCTCTTCTGTGGATTTGAGGGTATCTTCTGCAGAGGGGAAAATACCCTAGGAGATACCCTCCAATGGGGAGGCCTTCTTGGCCATCTGAACAAGTGTGCTTAGACTTCACTTGGGGTTGAAGAGCCTGTTTGGCTGCAATCCTAAAGACACTTTCCAGGGAGTAAGACCCATTCAACCCTGGGAGTAAGAACCATTCAGTGGGGTTTACCTTTGAGCAGACAGGGTTAGGATTGTGCTCAAAGTCTCTCAGACCAGCAGTCAATGAAGCCTTTGACACAGCAGGTTACTCAAGCTGACCTCTTCCAAATCTCCATCTTTAACCTATGATCCCAAAACGACAACCTTCCTCTTTAGGACCTTTGACAGTTCTTTTTGAGCATCTAAGATTGGCTTCTTCTTAAGTACCTTTAAAGGATTTTCATTAGGATTTTGTTTTTTTCCCCAAACAAAATTACTAGGATTGCTTCAGAAACAGAATTCAAATTGAGGTCACCTGTACTCAGAAGATGTTCCAGAGCATCTGCGTACTGCAAGAGGCGACAACTAAACAACCAGGCTTGAAGGCGGTAGGAGTTGCCATCAGGATGTTTAGGATCGTTATAAAACTTCTCCAGGCTACAATTACCATTGAATTTTGTATCCAGGAGCGAGCCGTCTCCGGTGACCCTATCCAAGTAATGAACATCTGCTTCTGGAAAGTATCGGAGATCTGGAATAAGAAATCAAAAGATTAAAAAGAGAGAGCTGGAGACCAACAGTCAAATCAAGAAACTTTTATACAACACATTAGCATGATCTATATGTCTACCCCTGCCCCGCCCCAACATCAGCCATGGGCTCAGCAACACAACAGACACCAAAAGTTCCCCTCTTTTGTTTATCTTCAAAACAATCTCAGTTGTTGCTTTATTTTATATTATTATACAACTATCTGGTGCCTTGTTTTCCAACAGAAATGTTCCAAAAGCAGTTTAGAGGAAATTTACTAAATAAACAGTTCTCTCACCCCAAAATACCCTGAATTCAACACTCACTTTGGGCTCAGCTCAGCTGTTTTTACTTCTTTCCCAGGGCTCAGGAAAAACCAGAGCATAACATAAAACTTGCCCCCAAATCCAGAGTAACTACTCTGGCAAGTAAGAGACATTACATGCACCCGTAGTTACTGCACCTCCAGAGTAAGAGTACTGCAAATCCAGAGTAACTACGGGAGCACGTAAGAGACATTACTGCACCTCCTAGTGAAAACCTATGGGAAATTCATATTGGAATCCAGAGTAAATTGTTCTTACTCCGGAGCAAGGACTCCCCGTAGTTGCTCTGGATTTTGCCCTAAGGCTGCAACATTTAGGCTGCAACCCTAACTCCAGTTAGGCTGGCATAAGGTCCTGCAAAAGTCTTCTGAAGACCTGGGGGTGTCACAAAAGTGCCATGGGGTGCCCCTCTGCTAACTGGCCAAGAGGTACTCTTTCAGGTGGCTGTTCCTCATTCATTTAGCAGGGAAGATTAACTGCCCCTCCTCACACCAACAATGTGTTGCAGTGGCTTCTGCTGGCGTTCTTTGGAATCTTTTAAGATTGTGATTGAGAGCCATTAATTTTTCATTTTCTTTGTAAACTGCTTTGTGAACTATTTATATATAGTTCCCAGGTTTATATAAACCAGCCCCAGGTCTTCAGAGGACTTATGCAGGACCTTATGCCAGCCTAACTGGAGGTACAGTGGCTCTTCATGTAACAAATTTAAATCGTTCCAGAGGCATGTTTGTCACGTTAAACGTTCTTCACGTGAAGTGGATTTTTCCATAGAAAATAATGGAAACTCAGACGACTGGTTCCACAACCCAAAATATAGTCATATAAAAATATTAACTGGATGGAAAAATGAAGACAAAACACTGGGATTGAATTCAAAACATGCATTCAATGTGCATGATCCTATGAAGTCTACTTAGGCTGCAGTCCTAAAGACACTTTCCTGGGAGTAGGACCCATTGAACACAATGGGGTTTACTTCTGGGTAGACATGGTTAGGAGGCTGCAATCCAATCCGCTTTCCAAGCGTCTCCCCACTTTTTCCTTCTCTTACTCCTGAGCCTCTCTCTCCTGCTCCCTTCTGGCTAGCCCTGAGCTGCTTCCCTCTTCTCCACTGCTCTACTCTCCCTCTGCCCAGTGGACACCTGGCCACAGGAGGAACAGTGCACAAGTGTTGCTTTCACTGTGGGCAGGTGTGCTAGGCAGCCCTGATGCTTTTTTAAAAGGGCTGTCAGCCAGTATGTCTTCCCCAACTGCCAATGAGTGTGCTTGTTACGTGAAGCAACTCTTGTTATGTGAGGCAGAATCCTAGATAAATTTTTGTTTGTTATGTGGAACGTACTTTACATGAGGCGCTTGTTACATGAGTCAGTATACATATATATATACACACACTTCTCACTATATATATATGTATGTATGTATATATATACGTGTGTGTGTGTGTATACAGTACACACACAGAAATATATACATATATACACACACACACATATATACATACTACAGAAATGTGCCCATGTTGTACATTTACAGCTTATGCTGGTAAAAGTCATGGGATTTCAAACCACTGAAAACTAGATTCAAACATACCCTACAGTCCAGAGTAACTATGGGAGCACGTAAGAGACATTACATGTACCTGTAGTTACTGCACCACCTAGTGAAAACCTATGGGAAATTCATATTGCAATCCAGAGCAAATTGTTCTTACACTGGAGCAAGGACTCCCCGTAGTTTCTCTGGATTGCACCCATAGTGTCCAAAAAAAAAGGTTTTGGGTGTTACAGCCGCCCACAAGTCACACGTTAATATTGTACTTGCCCAGCTGTTGTGCTATTTGCTGTGCAAGTTTGCCTTTGCCGCTGCGCAAGTTTCCATCCACAGTGAAGACTTTGCTGCGTTCGTTGAAGCGTTTGGTGGTTCTCTCTCCGAGCGCAAACGCCAGCCAGCCGTACTCAATGTTCCTGCGGCTGCTCACGTGAAGCCTCGCCTGGGAAAGAAGAACAGCAACAGAATATCGTTTGCTTTACATCCTATCTGTCTGTCTACAGGAATTATATACAGTTTTTCAACAGCCACAAACAGTTTACAAAGAAACGCCAAAACACGCACAATATGAGTCATTCCAGACATCCTGTCCACAGATACTTTCTTAGAAAATGTGTGAGACGCTTAATGGTCTGTATAATGAGGATGAGGCAAGGCCTGGGGAGGGGGAAACAGGATGGGGTGGGTGGGGAGGGCACTTGGGGGTCAAAGATTAGGGGAGAGCCTTGGGGGATGCCTGATCTGAAGTGAGGGAAGTGGAAGCCTGGCTCTCTCTGCCCTGCAGCCCCCTCAGCCGGAGGCCTCACCCCCTCCACAAGGGTCCAACCCCCAAGGTGGAGGGTCTTGGGTGGCCCAAGTACTGGCCCCTTCCCCCAAACCCTCTTCCCCCAAGACCACTCCCCAAGTGTCGACCCCAAGCCCTTTTGTCTCTCTCCAGCCCCCCAAATTCTCTCCTCCTCCCCATGTCCTCACCCCCCAAATCCCTTTGCCCCTCCCCAGGTTTTGCCACCCCCAAGGCCTCACCTCCTCCCCAGGCATCCCCCCAAGGCCAGGCCCTCAGGGTAAGCTTTGGGAGAGAGGCCTAGAAAGAAGGCAAGGACTTGGGAAGAGGAAAAGGGGGGAGAGCACTTGGGGGTCAAAGATTGGGGGGCAATGCTGGGGATGGGAGTGGCCTTGGGGGATGCCTGGGGAGGGGGTGAGGCCTTGGGGTGGCAGACCTGGGAAGGGGCAGAGGGATTTGGGGGTGAGGACATGGGAGGAGGAGGGAACTTGGGGGGCTGGGAGAGACACTGGGGGAGAGGCCTTGGGGGAGAGGTTTGGGGGTGGGGAAGGGCCAGCACTTGGGGGAGGAGGGGAGGGCTTGGGGGCCTGGGAGGGGAGAGGCCTGGAGGGGGTCTGGGGAAGGGATGGCCTTGGGAGAGGCCTGGGGAGGGGCAGAGGGCTGAG
The DNA here is from genome assembly GCA_030015325.1 of Cryptoblepharus egeriae. Classification (NCBI taxonomy): domain Eukaryota; kingdom Metazoa; phylum Chordata; class Lepidosauria; order Squamata; family Scincidae; genus Cryptoblepharus; species Cryptoblepharus egeriae. Next base: position 31,371,150 of record JAREYC010000011.1, on the reverse strand, counting down.
GCTTGGAGGGGGAGGCTGGGGTGAGGCTCACGGTTGCGAAGGGACTTGGGGAGGGGCCTTGGGGGCTCTGGGGAAGGAGGGGGCCCTTGAGGGTCGGTGGGGCGGCACTTGGGGGGCCTGGAGGGGTGGAGGGAACTTGGGGGCGAGGCCTCCCTCTGGGGGGGCTGCAGGGCAGGGAGAGCCAGGCCTCCGCAGCCCCCCCGGCGCGGCCCCCTCACCGCTCTGAGCCCTCCGGGGCTCCGGACCCCCCTCAGCAGCAGCAGCGCCGCCAAGGACATGACGGCCAAGGACGGACGGCGCAGGCACCTCCGAGGACACCCGGCAAGACGCGACAGAGAAAGGCCCCCCGCGACCCTCCTCCGGCGCGCGGCGATGACGTAACACGGTACCGCCCACGTCTCCTCTCATTGGGCGAGCAGGCCGCGAGTGACGCAGCGTCTGGCCAATGGGCATTCTCGCAGCCTTGAGGCTCCGCCCCTCGGCCTTTGGACGGCCTCCTCAGGTGTGTGGCAGGACCATAGAGCAGGCGGGGCTAGAGCGGCGCTCGAGGGTTCTCAGCTGCTCCCTCAGAGCCGTCAGCGGCCGGGCGAGTCTGGAGGCTTCGGGGCCTCCTCCGGCCATGGCGCTTCTCGGGCGGCTCGGGGCCTTCTTGCAGCGGGCGGTGGACACGGTCAGGACTCAGGGGGCGCCATGGGGGCCGGGTGGGGAAGGGGACAGCTGTGGGGGGGGGGGCTGAGGGGCCCTGGGGGGCTAGCTGGGGAAGGGGGCAGGCTGAGGGGGGCTAGTTGGGGAAGGAGGTCAGCCATGGGGAGCTGTGGGCGTGGCTGAGGGGCCCTGGGGTGCCTAGCTGGGGAAGGGGGTAAGCTGTGGGGGGTTATTGGGGCTGTGGAGGTGGCTGATGGGGGCAAGTTGTGGAAGGTCAGTTGTGGGGAGCTGTGGGGGGTGGCTGGGGGGCTAGTTGGGGAAGGGGGTCAGCTGTGGGGGTGGCTATGAGGGGTGGCTGATGGGGGTCCAGGTGGGGGAAGGAGGCTATCTGGGGGGTCAGTTGGGGGATGTTGGTCGAGGGGGCTTTTGGGGGGAAGGCGATGGTGGGGGGGGTGAGGAAAGGGGTCAGCTGTGGGGGGTGTCAACCAAGAGGGGGAAGGGGTTGGGCTGTGGGGGGGTTGGCTATGGGGGCTGAAGAGGGTTGTCAGAGAGGAGAAATGGAGTCAGCTGTATGTGGGGCCAACTGAAGGAAGGGGATCAGCTGTGGGGGGAGTTGGTTGAGGGGAGAAAATGGAGAGGCTGTGGGAGGGCCTGGTGGGGGAAGGGGGTTGGTAGTGGGGATCAGCGGAGGGGAAGAAAGATTGGCCTGTAGGGGGACTGTGAGGGGGGCCAGGTGGGGGAAGCTAGGCAGCTCTGGGGAGTCTGCCAAGAGGGGGCTGGGGGTCTGCAGGGGAGGGGGATGGGGAGGCTGGCTAGGGGGAAGAGGGTCAACTGTGGGGAGGAAGGGTGTCAGCCATGATGGAGGTCGGCTGTGCGGAGGTTCCAATTGGGGGGAAGGTGATTGGCTGTGGGTGTCAGCCAAGGGAGTGAAGGGGATGGGACATGGGGAGTCAACCAAGGGGGGTTGTCTAGAGAAAGGGGGCACCAGGGGTGCTGCTCAACTGACCTTTCCTCTCCCCTCAGGAGGAGCCCCACCTTGATCTCCCAGCCGCCTTCCTGGAGCACTGGACCGGCATCACCCGCTACTACGTGGAGACCACAGGTGAGCTCCCTTCAAGTCCTTCCCTCAAGTGGGGGCAATTCTGGGTGAGGGGTACAGAGGGAGCCCAACCCCAGCCCAGTATTGGAGATCATCCCCAAGAACACAGCAAGGGTGGGTTGGGCAGCTGACAAGTATACCTGGGATGTCAGGTGCCCACTGAGTAGCCCAAGCTCTGATTTTTAAAATCTTCTGGGGGGGAATCAGGCTCCACAAAACCAGGAGTAGACCTGGCCTCCTCTGGGGCTGTGGTATAGATGGGGGCGAAGCATTCAGTGTTGGAGGTAGCTTCCCCAGGGCGTGCAAGGGGTCCCTCCCCTTTAGTGACATTCCAGGCAAGGGATCAGTAGCAGAGCCAGAGATGTGGCAAAGCACTCTGTCTTGGAGGGAGCCTCCCTGGATTGTGACCCCTTCCTGGATGGGCTCCAAAGGGAAGGCACCCCTTGCAAGCTGCAGATAGGCTTCCTCCAGCACTAAGCATAACAATTTCCCTGTGGTTTGAAAAGGCAAGTCCACAAGGAGATGGATATGGTATGGAGCAGGGGTCCTTAACCCCCCCCCCCGGTTTGTGATCCAGTGTTGGTTTCCAATGCCTAGGGCACCTGACCACACCAGGACCAGACCCTGGACTTGAGACTGGAGCTTGCTGGGACCAGTCCCAACCCCGGAGCAAACTGGGCACAAGCGCATGCCAGCTCACTCCCCTCCAGGGCAAACTGAACATGCATGGCCCAACAGCTGAGCTGTGATGCCCACCTATCCCCACTGCTGGAATTGCACACACAGAGCCCCAAGTCAGAGATTTGAGGCCCATGTACTACGTGATGGAGCTCCCGTTATTTGCCGAATTCCTGCCAACCGAGCAGTTCAAAAACATAAATGCATGTAGATAAATAGGCACCACTTCGTGGGAAGGTAACAGCATTGCATGCTGGCCACATAACCACAAAGACGTGTTCAGACAATGCTTTTTGGCCTCATAATGGGGATGTGCACCGCCCTTAGAATTGGTCACAACCAGCAGGGTAACCTATGGAGGTGGATATGGTAGAAAGGTATCTTTACCTATAGGTTGGGACATGCAAAAGGCGAGGTTATTTTGGGATATTTCCTCTTTGTTAGGAAAAATAACCTCACCTTTGCAGGTCCCAACCTATAGGTGATGATGGCCAAGACTTTGTTTCCCAGCAAAAGCACAGCTGTCGGGTGTGCCAGTCAGAACTAGTGAGAGAGCCTTTGGGGACAATGCCATAAAATGTAGGGGCAACTGGTTGGGGCCGTTCTTCTTGCTGTTGCCATTCAGCTGGAAAAGACTCTCAGAGCAAGCCATAATGTGCTGTTCTGTGTGTAAGCATTAGGTTTACATGCCTCCCCTCCTGTTTCATCAAAATAGGGGAAGTGGCACAACACAACTTCCCACAACTAGTTATCAAGCTGTAATAATATCAGTACTATATTGATGAAAGGTCCATCACAGAATACAGAGGTGCTTTGGTTTACAAGCATAATTTGTTCCAGAACCATTCTTGTAATCCAAACATTTGTATATCAAAGTGAATATTCACATAAAAAATAATGGAAACTCAGATTATTTGTTCTATAACCCCAAAAATATTCATATCAATATGATTTCAGTACTGTAATATAATGCAAAATAACAGAAAATTCAAAATCTAAAGAAAAATAATTGGTTTCTCAGGTCACTCAGGCTGCAATCTCTTCCCCTAAGGGCACAATCCTAACCATGTCTACTCAAAAGTAAGCCCCATTATGTTCAATAGTTCTAACTCTCAAAAAAGTGTCTTTAGGATTGCAGCCTTACACAGGAATGACCCCGACTGATTATAATAGGGCTAACATGCAAGGCTTGGTCTCTCAGGCTCCTTGCCCTCTTACACAGGAGTGAACCCCACTGATTATAATAGGGATTACTTTAGAGTAGAAATGCATAGGCTGGTCTCGGGAGAAGCTGAGGAGGTGCTGGTGGAGCACAATGGAACCGGCTACATCCCAGGCGGGACTATTTGCCTGTTTACCAAGACATTGCTTGTATATCAATTTAAAATTTATTATAAATGTTTGCTTATCTTGCAGAACACTCTCAATCCAAGGTTTTAATGTACAAGCCATGATGGCTGGTTTGGAAGGTGGGCTACCTTTGCATGCCAGGTAGAAGGGAATGGCAGTAGGATGCAGGTCACTGAAATTGTGTGCTGTCACTTGTGGGCTACTATCAGTGCAGTCCTAAGCTGGGTTTCCTAAGCTCCATTTTTGATTGCTAAGCTCCAGGATAAGGCAGCACAACTCGAGGTAAGGGAACAAGCATGTCCTTGCCTTGAGGAGGCCCCTGTGACTGCCCCTTAACTGCAGGATGCAGTGGTGCCCTATGACATGCAGGAAGTGGTACATGATGGCCTGATCCAGCCAAATGTTCATGCTCTTCTTATGCTCAGATATAATGTTATGCCAATCCTGGTTTCATAGCTTGGTTTCTGAACTAACCATGCTTTGCACAACCCAGAATTTCCTATGCCTAAATAACAGGATGCTATGGTAGGGCACAAGCTGTAAGCAGAAGCCTCTTGTTTTACACCAAGAAGAAGGGAAGGTAAAGAGGATTCTGTGAGCTACTACATCACGTTTACTTCACACTGAGCCTTTTTCTAACACTATCTTGTAACTGGGGGCATCAGTGTTGGGTTTGGTGCTATTAAATGACCTTTTTGATAATTCCTGTGATGGAGAAGAGAGTGGGATCCACTCTTCAGTGAAAGGTTTACAGGTGTTTCTGACAGGCTTTTGTCCTTCCCCCCCCCAGATGAAAACAAGTCAGCCAGACAGACAGACATCCCCTGGCGTTTGAAGCAGATGCTGGACATCCTAGTGCATGAGGAGAAGCAACAGGCGACAGGGGAGACAGGGCCATGCTTGGAGTACCTCCTTCAGCACAAGATCCTGGAGACCCTGAGCACCCTGGGGAAAGCAGAGGTACCATCACTCCCTTTTTGTGTCTTGAATCCTCCAGACCATCCAAAGGCCAGTTCCTGGCCTCTTAGGCGGCAAACTTCAGTCCTCCTGCACCAAGTTGCAGCAGAACTTTCAGGGTTACCTTTTACGACCTTTCTGTTTATCCAAGATGGTCCAAAAGTCAGGCAACGTGAAGCAAACTGCTGTTGGGAGTGTGACGTTACAGCAAGTCCTGTTGAAAGAAGCTGGACTTCTTTCTGAGTAAATGGTTTATTTCCAAGTGGTGTGTCAATGGGGTAGGTGGTACCCTGAGGTGACCTGCCATGCATGACTCTTGCTCCGAATCGTGTGCAAGATTTAGTTCCCTGTTCCTTGCCTCCTCGTCTTTCCAAGTGCTGTGGTTCCAGGGGGCCTTGGGGGTCAGCGGTGCCGGCATCCAGACACTTTCACACAGATGAGAAGTCTGCAGTTGTTTGTTCTCTTTATGCTTTGGTTGTTTTGTTTGTGATTGATGGGGAGGCTGATCCATGCTGGAAAAGTTCACTTCTAACATGCCGAGTTTGGGGGAAGTTTTACAACTTTAAAGATTTGACTTAATTGCCTTTATTTATTGCCCCTTTTTATTTATGAGTTAGACTTTATTACTCAAATGTTCGTTGTTGCTGGTCACCTGAGGGTACCTGGACAGGAATTTCATGACAAGACTTAACTGTTGTGGGATGAGGACTCTTCATGATACTGCCCTTGTCTCCCTTCTGGCCCATAGTATCCACCCGGGATGAGGTCTCAGGTGCTGCTCTTCTTCAGTCGTCTGCTGGGACAAATGCGCTGCCCTCTGCTGCACTACCTGAATGTCCACAGACCAGTGCAGGTGAGTACTGGCTGGGTTTGTCTTGCACAAAGAAAAGGTTGAGCCCAGCCACTATGCTCAGCAGGCTCTATAAACCCCTCACCCACTTGCTTCCCTCCATCACCTCCATTGGAGGTGATGCTAGTGAACGAAAGCTGGACGTGTCACCCAGGCCTGATGCTTTTGTGACATCAGCTAGAGCAAAACTGTCTACCTGGCATGCACCCAGAATGTGCACACATGCGCACAAACACACAGCTCCTTCTTAGGCAACAATACTTAAGAAACTTAATTTGCTACCCTATACTGTCTGGCAAAGGAGCCCTTTGGATATATAGTGGTGTCTTGTAAGAAGAACATAATTCATTCCGGAAGCATGTTTGTCTTATAAAGCGTTCTTTATACAAAGCAGATTTTCCCATAGGAAATAATGGAAACTCAGACGATTGGATCCACAACCCAAAAATATTCATATAAAAATATTAACTGGATGTAACAGTGGAAAAAAACCTTTAAGGCCAAGGATGACCAATTTTCACTCAGTGGGTCTTTTGCTGGTGTCTCTTTGAGCAACTTTTACAAGGAACCTTCTAATGACTCCTTTTGAGGATTTCACAGAAATGTGACATTCATTGTCGTTCAACAGATTCATCACTCGCACTGAGACAACCTTATTTGGATAGTGCTTTTCTATAAAACTTGACACAATTTCCCAATGTTTACAAATGTCCTTAATCTCATTTGAAGCGAGGGGTTCCTCCTCCTCTGCAGATGAGATTCCTCCAGAACCTCTTGCAGTTGCTCACAATGCAGATCAATTTGTTCGTTTTACAACAAATTTTCCTTGTAAAACTACTTTTCAAACTCTGCCAAACTCTGTTTGTCTTACAAAGCAGAATTCGCATTCTTTGTACAAGTTACAGGATTTGCCTAACAAGGTGCTGCTGTACTCCGCTTGGGAGCCTCTGACCCTTTGGTGCCTTTTCACAGAAACTCCTTCAGCTTGGGAGTGATGCGCTGACCCCGGAGCCTGAAAAAGAGGCCGTGCAGCTGGTAGCGGTTCTATGTGCCAAGATCAGGCAAGACCCTGCCCTGCTGCCACATATTCTGGAGGTGAGGAACTACTGGAACTCAGGTGAGGAACTTGATGCGGCCTGGGGTCTGCTGTGCGGAAGTGTTCTTCCTCTCAGCCTATAGGGCTGGTGCAACTGCTTGCTCCATGTTCCGTCCAGTTTGGAGTACCCAGAGTCAGTGCCTCTCCCCAGCCGCTTCTCCCCAGCCATCCCTCCCAACTTGCTTATTTTCCCTGGCAAAGCAGGCTTGCTTTTTCATTGGCAACTGCCCATTTTTACAGGGAAGGGGTGCAGGGATTGCTCTGTTGCCTCTGCACTCTGGCACCCTGTTGTACTGACGACAGGGGTTGGAGAGGAAGGTAGCTGCCTTTCTTCACACAGAGGCTTCCTGACTTTTTCTCTCCATCTCTAGTTCCCTGGGTGTGGGGAATGGCTCACTGCTCCCACAATGCATCACGGTGTTCACATCAGTGTTGCCAGGCTGTTGTCTGACCACCCAAGTTCACTACAGTGGTGCTGAGCGGAGCCTGTTTGATAGAGTCCAGCACATCCTGTGTTCTGCAGCCAGTGCCCTTATGAAAACGGAGCTGCACAGGACCCTCATTGCACAGATCCTGCTGGGTAGTGAGACTCTGCTGGAGCACATGACATACCTCCAGCATGTTCCAGAGGTCCAAGCATCCTCCTTCTCTTGGCCTTCTTTACAGGGCAAGTGCATGACAGGTGGACAGAGCGTAGAACAGCCATCCTGTTCTAGGGAAGCAGCAGCAGCAAAGCCCTCTCCCCCTGTCGGACCCCTGTCCACACCAGTAGAGCAAGGCAGCCTGGAGGAATCTGCCTATGAAGCCTCCTGGGTAGAACCAACTTCCACAGCAGGGAACCTGGTGGCCTCTTTGATGAAACTCTGCAAGAGCAAGGTATGGCCCAGCTGCTGCTGTTGCCACTACCTGAGGCACTGGGAGAGCTGTTCCTCTTCCTGTCTCTTTTCTTCTCCCAACCTCTCTATCACAAGTTTTGGGAAGCAGTTCTAGAGATGTGTCTTTCTCCCTTTGCAGAAAAGGAGGGTTGCCTTGATAGCTCAGGAGAATCTGCTGCTGCTTGCTGCCATCGACCACCAGGCGGCAGCTCTGGCTCTGACCCGCAGCAGTCCACTGGCTCCGCTTCTAGCCAGCCACCTCTGTGCCCTCTACCACACCATTCCTCCCACCGTAAGCCCTGCTGACGTGGCTGCACTACAGACCATCAGCTGGAGGTAGGGACCCCAGAGTTGTGAGCTGCTCTGTGGATAGTCTGTGGGGGGAACTGAAGCCCTAGAGTGGAATGCGCAAGTCAGACCAAGGAGCCAAGGAACCAAACCAAATGATAAATACCTGGTATTAAGGTCTCAGGTTCTAGTTAACAGAGAGGCTTTGGGCTTCCAGAGAGAGCAGTGGTACCAGTGTCTGTGTATCATGCTGGTGTTGGAGGAACCTCACATCCCTGGATCTCCTTGCAGGCTTCAGGGCAGTTCCATGGAAGAGAACCCTTTCCCAGGACAAGCAGAGCTGGAGACATTCTTTGCCTGGGTGGACTTTTGTGATCACCTCGTCAAGGAGGCCACCCCGGTAAGAAGGGCTTTCTGGTACCAGTGCCATTTATGCACAGCAGAAAAGCCTCCTGGTGGGTGTGAATGGAAACCTCCACAGCAGTGCAACAATTGGGGACATTGCGTGTCAGCTCAGTACATGATGGCTGGCAAGAAACCCTGAGTGTTTGGCTCCTGCTTTGCTGAGGATCCTCAAAGAAGTTCAACCCTGTTGTACAAGATGTCTGATTGCACACCACTGCTGTTGCTTTGCCTTCCAACCTGGCGCTTAATGTCACACTCAAATATGGGTCCTGCTGCCTTCCCTCCCCGCATGTGAGTGGTTATTGGAGGCCTGCTCCCCACCTGACGTTTGTCCTGCCTGAGCTGAAGGTGTCTCTGAGGGACCCCAGATGCTGCAGCCTTCCACTTGACCTGAATAAGGAGAGAATTCACAGGAAAGCGAAAGATTCATGTCTCACTCTAGCTTCGCCCCTCCTAGGTTGTTGCCGACACTGTGAGCAAAGCCATGGCTCAACGACTCTTCCAGGAAAGCCTGCAGCCCCAGCTCCTGCAGATGTGAGTGTGGGTTCCTGGGTTAGAGGGAGGGGTGCCTGATCTCTGGCTGGCTGGGGAGATCCAAGGCTTGCTTGAAGTCGGGACAAAGGCAGCTTCCCTCATTCAGCCTGGTTCTCTGGCAGGTCAGAGCACGGTATCCTCCTCTCAACAGCTATCCTCACTGGTCTGGTGAAACAGATCCATGCTCCTGCCCTCCTCCGGGAATTGGTGGTGTTTGTGCTGGGTGCAGAGAGAGAGCCAGATGTGCCACAGGACACCAGCCACTCCCGCCACCAACAGCACCCTCTGCGTTCTCAGCTGATAGAGCGCTGCAACCATTTGTCTGACGAGGTGAGCCAGGATCCTGCTGGGGAAGCAAGCGCAAGCCTGGTTCCTTTCCTTGGCCTGCTGAGGACTTCATTCATCCCCCCAGATCAAGTTCCCAAGAAGCAGAGAGCAAAGCTGTGTCTCTTGCCCTGGAGGCTGGCCAGTTATGTTGACTGTTTGGCACATGCTCTGGGATGCTTGGTGCTTCCCCTTGTTCCCAGGATGCAGAGCTGATTCTGCGCTTTCAGCAGACTTGCTAGAGATGTGCCACAAAGGGAAATCCTGCAGCTGACCTTCCCCTTCCCCCTGTGATCAGGCAGTGCGATCCAGGCTGGTTTTGCCACAGCTGCTCTGGAGTAGAAGGGTCAGCAGCCTTGGATAGCAGAGCTCCTGGGGCTAGTGGTGTAACCTAGTCTGGGTATCCCAATGGGAGCAAAAAAAGACAAGTGGGACCCTCCCCCATAACTGCATAGCCCAGGGGTGAGCTGAGAAGCATGGATTGCACTGATTTGTGGCCAGAAGTAGCCTGCTTGGACCACAGAGGAACAACCAGGAGCAGTTTGCTTCAAGAGCTGCCAGTTGGAGAAGGATATTTCAGCCCCAACTGGCATTCCATAAGCCTTGCTGGATTTTCTACTAAGTTTTATTTAATCTAATAGTTTTACTGCTGCTTTCCTTTAAATTGGCCATGTTTCAGTGTGTTGGGCTCTTGATGCAGTGGCTGCCTTCTGCCTCTGGAGTGTCTCCCATCCAACTCTGCGTGCCCAGGTTTAAGTGCCAAGTAGGACTATATATATCCCCCGCTTTCTTACGGGTCGTTTTCTGATGATCCACTCTTTCAACACCTGTTAGTTACCGTACACCCAGAACTCATTCATTCAATGCATGTTCTGCTCTTTCAACCTCTCTCTGGTGTTCAAAAGACCAAAATTGCCCTCCCCCATGTTGTAGCTTCTGATCTAACTTCCCAAAGGAGTTAATGAGAATCCACATGCAGAAATCTTTGTGTGGCAGCAGGAATAAAAGGGGCCTTTGCAGTTTGATAGTTAAAGATGGGTTTCCACTTTTCAATGGTTTTCACTCTTAGATGGTGTTCTGGTCCCTAACCTGTCCGATAAGTTGGGGGGGGGTGTGCTTGTACTGCCATCCCTTATCCAGCCCCCCTTCCTCTAGATCAGCATTGCCACCTTGAGGCTGTTTGAGGAACTGCTCAAGGTTCCCGACCAGCACGTCCTACAGAGCCTGGTGCTGTGCAACCTGGAGGAGCGGGGCTACATCCTGCGAAGTCTTTCCGGGCAGGAGGAACATGGCAGCCGAGAGCAAGAGCTCTGCGAGGATGGCCTGTAAGTGGGCAAGGGAAGGAGGGAGCGAGTGAGGCAGAGTTGAGGTTGGGCTGCCTGCCTCACCCTTGGCCCTGTCCCACAGTGACCTGGAGGAGGACCCTTACTTCATTGATGGGTTCCCGAATGTGGGCTTTCAGACCTCCACATCGCCAGCCGCAGAACCTTCTTCCAGACCTGTCCAGCCAGAGGGGAAAAAGGACGTGAAGGAGGTGGTCAGCAGGTACTTCTCTCCAGATGGGGAACACAAGAAATGGAGGACTCCAGCTTTAGCCCCAAGCACAGCTTAGCCAGATTCTCACAGTTCCAGATTTGGGTGTGTGTGTGGGGAATCTCCTTCACCGTGAGCCAGTGGGAGGGCTATTGCTGTGGGGCAGGGCCATTCATTGGCATAAAACCTGTTGTATCCTCCCCCATCCCAAGGGCACCAAGCCTGGAAGAAGCTGGTTTGAGAGCATGGTGTGCCCTTTGCCTACTGGTTCCCTGGCCAGGCACTTGAACTGTGCAGTTGGCCAGAGTCTTGACTAGGGGCACCAGTTCTGAGAGCTTGCCTGGAGTGAGGCTTGTCCGTGTCTGCCTGTGAGCAAAGCCTAACCATCTTCCTGCTGCTGTTCCACTTTCAGCTTCTTGTGCCTGGTTCCTAACGAGGCCAAGACCTCTGCTTACCTAGAAGATGCAGGATACGACACGTACGTCCACGATGCCAGTAGTCTGGTGAGTAGCTGGCTGTTTCCCCTGTGCCCAGCAGCTCGAGTGTGAGCTTGTGATCTTGTGCAGCTGGGAATGGGGGGTTCATGGACCAACATCTCAATGGGAATTTCTGGGATACCAAGGGAAACAAGCTGAGCCCAGCTCCCTTGTGTGATACTCCCTGCCCTCATCTTGTGCATGTTGAGCCTTCTCCTTCCCCAGCCCCACTACCATCCAACACCCGTGTCAGGTGCCCTTCTCCCTCCAACCTGATCTGAAGGTGGAATGCCCTCCTTCCATCAGTTTCAGGAGTGCTGCACTAAAGCGTCCTGCTGGAACTGGCCCCAGGCTCCACGCTCCCTGGAGAGCTGCACCGCAGGATCCAGATTCTCTGAGGGCCACTTCCTAAAGGTGCTGTTTGACCGCATGGGGCAGATCCTGGACCAGGTAAGGTAGAGAAAAAGCCTGCTGCCTTTCTCTGTTCTCACTGCTTGGCTATTTCTGCAGCCAAATTTTTCCAGCTGGGGAATGAGGAGGGGGGAAGGATAGAGGGCAGGGGAATGGTGACTTCTCTTTCCATCACTGTCAAGTGTTGCACCTGCCTGGTAGCAAGTGGATACCAACCACACAGCTTGGCCTCTCCCCCTTTCTTTTGTTGCAGCCCTATGCAGTGAACCTTCAGGTGACATCAGTACTTTCTCGCCTGGCTCTCTTCCCTCACCCCCACCTCCATGAATACCTCCTGGACCCCTACCTCCCACTTGCCCCAGGCTGCAGAACCCTCTTCTCAGTGCTCGTCAGGGTAATGTCCTGAGATTGGGGATGAGGGGAACAGTGGGGATGCTTCAGGGAGGACGGTGTTCTCTTTCCCCCACCAGTTCTTTCTGAGACCTTACTCATTCCCACCACCTAGGTGATTGGAGACCTGATGCAGAGGACACACCATGTGCCAGACTTCGCTGCTCACTTGCTTCTGGTCCGGAGGCGGCTCATGGGGCTGCATCCTGAAGCACAGGGGTGAGTTTGGGAGAGACAAAATGTCCTGGCCAATGCTGGTCTCCAACATGTCAAAAAGGATATTATGCTGTGCCGTGGTTCCGTGTTAGCCAAATCTTCACAGTTAGCCAAGATCCTGAGGGCCTGTGGTTAGGTGGTTGTGACCTTGGGTCCACTCTTGCTGTGGGGTTTCCTGAGATGGCTGCTCCCTCAACCATCTCCCCAGCTGACTTTGGAGAACCTGTCTGCTTCTCCAGCCCCCACACTGCTCTTGGGCATTTTGTATAGACAGAAGATAGGGGAGGAACTCTGTAATGAGTACCATTGGAGAGCATCAGGTAGGATGTGACGGGAAAGAGACCTCTCTAAGCCTAAAGCCCTGGAGCTGCACTGCCAGCTAGAGCCCACAGCATTGCACTAGGTGGGCTACTGGTCTGGCTTGGTTGGAGGAGTTTCATGTGTCTGCAGTGAGAGAATTGGACAATCCCTCCAGGCTCTGATTTAGGGTAGCACCCAGCCTTGCTGCTGTTGGAACGACAGAGATGAAGCATTACAGAGAAAGGGGTTGAAGGTCTCCCAGAAAGGTAAGGCTGCTTTTCTGTCTGCTGGTTCTTTGCAGGATCAGCCATCGGACCCTTCTGGAAGGGGTGGTCGTGCTGGAGGAGTTCTGCAAGGAGCTGGCAGCCATTGTGTTTGTCAAGTCTGCATCAGAGGGCCCTGCCTGACACTGTCTCCAGGAGGGAAGGAGGCACAGCTAACCCTGAAGAAGGGATGGGCACTGAGCCCCACCAGACCTTTTTTCAGCTGCTGGGAGAACTTGTGCTTGTTGCTCCTGGCTGGGGCACTTGTGTCAGTCAAAGGACTCTCATTCCTGGGATCTTGACCCATTGGATCAGAACCTGGCAGGGAGAGAGCAGAAGCCACCCTGTTGTCACTTGCCCAGGCTTTAAGAGGGCCTGAGTCCTAACCTTTCACCTTGGAGGCCAACAGCAGAAGCATCCCTATTCTGTGTAGTCAGAGGCCCAGGATTATCCTATCTCCCACCCGCCCTGTCCAGAGCCTTTCATGATACTGCTCTCCAGGAAACTGGCTGTGGCATATCTGCCCAGTCAGAAGTTGTGCATTGCAACCTGACAGTCTCTCTGGCCCCCTTCCAAACCTCATACCCTTCTTGCCCCACCTGCCAGCCCTGCTCTTGCCTACAGTGGGACTGAGGTTAGTTCCTTGCAGGATCCATCCACACATATTTGAGAGCCCAGCATTAAAAGGTGGTCTGCTCAGGAGCAGGAAGGGCCAGCTGTGGGCCCCACATAGGGCAAAAAAGTGACTTCCTTCGTTTAGACAGGCTTTGCTGGTGGAATATCTCAACAGAACTCTTGAGCCATGACAAGGCTCTGTGGTGCTGGGATTTGGGAACCACTTGTCTTTGACTGCTTTACCTCTCCTACCTGCTTGTTGGGGGATATTGAGGCTTCGTTTCTTTGCTTGGGTGCACAGGGAACAGATTGCCCAGGGCTACCAGCTCCTGCCACTAGTGAGCAACGCTGGGACAAACGGCAGCCTCTGGCTACCTGAAGGAGTGGGTTCTGGCTGGCTGAAGACAACTGGCATTCCAGTTGGGGCTGCCTCCATTCTGGCCACTTGTTCCATACTCAGGGAGAACCTTTGAGATTCTTCTTAATCTTGTGCTTGCTGAGCGAGCCTTGGGGGCTCACCCAACTGCCTGCACCGCCAGCCCTTAAGCTTCATCTCTGCACTTGGCTAAAACAGTCAGTCCAAGAAGACAAGCCTGGGTGACACCCTGTCTTGCAGGGGCCAGTCATACGTGCATACGGAGCCTTCTAAAGAGATGGCCATCTGCCTATGGACTTTCCACTATTTACAACGCTGGCGCTTTGTGTTGCCTGTGCCTGAAATAAATGACATACTGTTGAGAACAGTCCTGGGGCTGTTGCCTGACTCGCTGCTGTGTCAGCTGGAGGTGTGGGAGGCTGACTGTGTGTATGCCCCCAGATCCCACTAACAGACCATGCAGACAACACAGCTAACATGAAGCAAACTGGCCTTTTATTTTGGTGCGTTGGCTTGCTGGCTTCTGCAGCATGCCACTTTGAATCCATGGGGCAGATGTGGCAGCTTGCCAGAGGTTTGGCACCACAGGGTGCTTTGGCCTCACTTCCACCCTCGGAGTGTTGCGGTTGCGAGAAAAGGAGCGGACAAGGGCGTAGCTGCAATCTGAACTAGCAATCTTCAGCTGCCCTGAGCTGGGGCTTCAGCTGTGATTTGGAGAGAAGAGTGATGCCTGAGACATGGATGGAGCGAGCAGGGCTCTTCAAGTACATAGGTCTCCAAGTGCGTTGGCAGAAACATGCACCCGGTTGTGGGACGCCATGCAGAAGCAAGGGGGCATGGATGGTTTTACTGCAGGCTCTGAATTGCAGCCACCACCTTTCAGGAGTAACAGCCCCCACAACAAAGGTGTACTGAAGGCAGCTTGGGACAGCCTTGGTTGGGGAAGGGTTAGGCAGCTCCATTTCCTTGGCTGCCCCTTTTAGCCTTCATGCTCTCAGGAGGGAAGGCTAGCTGTAGATGGGGACCAAGGACGACTGGCTGAGGCGCTGGAGCAACCCCTTCCTCAGAGCCTCGTCATCCACCTTCCACCAGGCAAAAGCCGTACTCTGTATCTCAGGGGGCATCTGCCTGCGTGGCTGACCTGCGTCCTCAACAGTCACCACTACATTGAAGCAGATCCCATCGCTCTTCTCTGGCTCCTTGCCCTGGTGCTGTAGCCCCAGCAGGCCCCGGACATGGACATCTAGCTGGACCTGGGGTAGACACTCGTGCAGCAGCTGCGCCACTGACCCCATGAGCCTGTTGCATGGCCCAGAAGGACACATGCTGCTTACAGCCACAGGTAGATGTGGAGCAGCCCAGAGGCTCAGGAGCAGCCACACAGAGTCCCCACTGAAGCTGACAAACGCAACCAGGAGCCGCTGGCAGATGAAGGTGCAGGGCAGCTCGGCCGGCAGGAGCGGCGGGTGGGAAGGTTTGGCACGGTAATGGAGAGCATGGTCTATGAGGGCCACCATGTCCTGAGACCGCAGCTGAAGGGCTGGTGACTCCCTGTTCCACCACTGGGCCTGCAGGGATTCAGCATCCGCCTCGTGGAGTGTCTTCAGGGTGCCACCTAGAGAAGGAAAAGCGGGTGTCAAGGGGAGGCCCTGCCCTGGAAGAGGGTGTGCGTGGAGCTAGCAGGCTGGCCTTGCCAGGGGGCCCTGACTCAAGGTGTACCTGCTGTGCCAAGACTACACACGATTTTTTATACAGTGGTGCCTCACATAGAGCTTAATTTGTTCCATGTTAATGTGCATGATCCTATGAAGTCTACTTAGGCTGCAGTCCTAAAGACACTTTCCTGGGAGTAAGCCCCATTTAATACAATGGGTCTTACTTTTGGGTAGACACAGTTAGGAGACCTCAGTCAAAGGCACTTTCCTGGGAGGCTTACCTGGGCTGCTACTGGAGGTTCAAGGTGGCTTGGGGGGGCACTTGGGGACAGTTAGGGGCAGCTGCCTCTGGCACCTCCAGACAACTGCCCCCAAGTTGGGGGCAGTTAGAGGCAGCAGCTCTGGCTGGCAGCCCTTTTTAAGAGCCTCCATGCGGAGCATCAGGGCTGCATAGCGTGCCCTTAGCGCACTTGCTTGTTAAGTGAAGTAGAACTTGTTGTGTGAAGCAAGATTTCTTGCAAACTTATACTTGTTATGTGAAACACTTGTTAAACGAGGTACCACTGCATGTATTTGACTTGACACAAATGGCCGCTACAATCAGTTTGTAAAACCACTTTTCTTACTGTTGTACAGGCAGTCTTGCAAGCAGCCATTCCATTCATCAGCTGAGCCCGGCAAAGACAGGTCCTTTGCATTTCTAATTGCCTCTCTAAAATAGTAAGAAAAGCTGTTTTTAAACTCATTTTTGGGTACCTGAAGGAAACTCTTGCAGATATTGAGGCACAACCTTATTCTGTTTGGAGCAAGAGAGGAGGAAGGACCCAGGGGACCAGCCCCGCACCCCACTTCTCCAGGAAACTACCTGTTGCCTGAGCCAGGAAGACGAAGCGGATCCAGGTGGGGCCTCTCTCCTCCACGGCCAGCAAGGTGAGGGGCTCGCACTGCAGACCGGTCTCCTCCATCACCTCTCTCTTCATGGCCTCCACGATGGTCTCCCTGGGCTCCATGCGCCCTGCGGGGAGGTACCAGGTCCCGTAGCACTCCCGCTTGGCCTCCTGCATCACCAGCACTTCATTCTGGGGGAGAACAGCAGCAGGCGGGGATAAGGGGGCAGGTAATGGACCCCTCCCAATCCGCCTTCCACCCCAGCCAGGAGGCCGAGGCAGGGTTGCCAAATGTCCTGGAAAACTGGGACTCTCCTGGTTGTTGGGGAGCCTTTCCAGATGGGGGGGGGGCACCAGTGGCATAGCCAGAGGGGGTGGAGCTCTCACCCTTGGGGGGCACGAGGGACCCCTCCCCTTTGGAGCCATTCCAGGTGGGGGGGGGGTACCAGAGGCATAGCCAGAGGGGGTGGAGCTCTCACCTTGGGGGGCACGAGGGACCCCTCCCCTTTGGAGCCATTCCAGGTGGGGGGGGCACCAGAGGCATAGCCAGAGGGGGTGGAGCTCTCACCCTTGGGGGGCACGAGGGACCCCTCCCCTTTGGAGCCATTCCAGGTGGGGGGGCACCAGAGGCATAGCCAGAGGGGGTGGAGCTCTCACCCTTGGGGGGGCACGAGGGACCCCTCCCCTTTGGAGCCATTCCAGGTGGGGGGGCACCAGAGGCATAGCCAGAGGGGGTGGAGCTCTCACCCTTGGGGGGTACGAGGGACCCCTACACTTTGGAGCCATTCCAGGTGGGGGGGGGCACCAGAGGCATAGCCAGAGGGGGTGGAGCTCTCACCCTTGGGGGGGCACGAGGGACCCCTCCCCTTTGGAGCCATTCCAGGTGGGGGGGCACCAGAGGCATAGCCAGAGGGGGTGGAGCTCTCACCCTTGGGGGGCACGAGGGACCCCTCCCCTTTGGAGCCATTCCAGGTGGGGGGGCACCAGAGGCATAGCCAGAGGGGGTGGAGCTCTCACCCTTGGGGGGGCACGAGGGACCCCTCCCCTTTGGAGCCATTCCAGGTGGGGGGGCACCAGAGGCATAGCCAGAGGGGGTGGAGCTCTCACCCTTGGGGGGGCACGAGGGACCCCTCCCCTTTGGAGCCATTCCAGGTGGGGGGGCACCAGAGGCATAGCCAGAGAGGGTGGAGCTCTCACCCTTGGGGGCACGAGGGACCCCTCCCCTTTGGAGCCATTCCAGGTGGGGGGGGGGCACCAGTGGCATAGCCAGAGAGGGTGGAGCTCTCACCCTTGGGGGCACGAGGGACCCCTCCCCTTTGGAGCCATTCCAGGTGGGGGGGCACCAGAGGCATAGCCAGAGGGGGTGGAGCTCTCACCCTTGGGGGGCACGAGGGACCCCTCCCTTTTGGAATCCCCCAGGGGGAACCCTTTGGAGGGAGCCCCCCGCCCGAGGACTTCCCCCAGCGGCACCTTCTCGTTGAGGAGCAGGGCGAGGACCACGTAGCAGGCGTTCTTTCTGAGCCGGGTGGGCTCCGGGGGCTCCGGGGGCTTGAGGTCGAAGGTCCCCGGGAGAGCAGAGCCCTCCCCCCGCAGCAGCATCCGCAGCTCCTCCTCCGGCGACCTCCGCGGGCCGCTCCGCACCTGCTCAGAGGGGGAGGGAGCCGCCATCGCCCCGGCGGCGCTCTGCACATGCTCCGGGGAACCGTTGCTACGCGCAGGATGCCGTTGCTGCTTCCCCGAACGGCCGAGGATTCCCATTGGCCGCCTCTAGCCACGCCCTCGCCCCCATTGGTCAGGACGCGCAGACTGGCCACGCCCCGGAAGGACTCTTAAAGGGGCCGCGCACCGGTCTTGAGCAGCTCAGACAGACAGGCAGGGAGTCCTCCTTTTCAAAGACACTTTCCTGGGAGTAAGCCCCATTGAACACAATGGGGCTTACTTCTGAGTAGACATGGTTGGGAGGCTGCAGTCGAAGACACTTTCCTGGGAGTAAGCCCCATTGAACACAATGGGGCTTACTTCTGAGTAGACATGGTTAGGAGGTTAAGACTCTCACTTGGGGGCAGTGAGAGGCAGCAGAGTGCTGGCCTGCAGCCCTTTAAAACAGGCTCCGCATGGAGCGTCAGTGCGGAGCAACTTGGGGGCAGTTGCCTGGGGCTTGTTAAGTGAAGCAGGCTTGTTAAGTGGAGCACACTCACAATGGGAATTTGTGCTTGTTATATGAATCACTCTTTATGCAGGGCACTTGTTGTGTGAGGCACTGCTGTATCTATCTAAAGCAGTCAAATCTCCTACCTACCTATAAAATCAAAGCGTCACTGACAAACACACTGCCTGATCAACATCCACCCCCAACCCTGGACCCAGAAGCAGATTGCTCCTGTGATGCCAGGACCCACTAAGAACTGATGTGGTGCCCGGCGGTGCCTGCCACTCACTGCCGCCTGGTGGTGCAGGATACCCAGTGGTGCTGGTGCCCAGGAGGGATGCATGGTGCCAAGTGTCTGGTGCCCAGAGGAAGTGCCCTGTGTCCAGAGTCTCCTGGTGGAGCAAAGTGCCCAGTGGTGTCCTCTCCCACTGCTACCTGCTACGGATGTCTGCTCCCTGCTGGAGCTGAAAAGGATGCCCGGTGCCCGATGTGTGCCCACTGTTTGCCAGTTCCCACAAATATTCTTAAAATTCTACTTCCGCAGCGTTGGGTAAATTCCACTAGTCTATATAATAATATTAATAAAATAACAATTACCATATTTATTTGAATCTAACGCTCACCTTTTTCAGCCAGATTTTAGCCGTAATCCTGGGAGTAAGACCCACTGAACACAATGGAGCTTACTTGTGAGTAGACATAGTTAGAATTAGTGCTCTAACCCTACAATCCAAAGTAATTACTGGAAGACTAACTCTGGATTGCTCTATGCATTATCCCTAGGTTTCCCATAGGTTACACCATAACTTCTGCGATGTATAAGGTTCCCGTAGTTTCTCTGGATTGTAGCCCTAGTCTCTAAAATCAGGGTGCGTAGAAGAGTCGATGGTACAATAGATGCAAGATCAATACCGTGTTATATACCGTGTATATTCTGTATATACCGTGTTATATACACGGTAATATAACATTTAACGTTAAATATAGTTATATTTATAAATTATTTATTATATAACTATAAATAAATTACATTATATCCAATAGTTTAAAATTTAATAAGGCTGGAATCTGAAAGTAAGTCCCATAGAACAGAATGGGACTTACTTCTGAGTAGACATGCTTATTAAGTTATACAGTGTTTAAATTAAGCATACAATAAATGTATTTATTAAGCTTGCTCATTAAGTTATACAATGTTTAAATTAAGCATACGAAAGCAACAGATGAATGTTTTTAGCTTTTATTTTGTCACGTGCTGCATTTTCTGGGGTGTCCTTCATTTTGGGAGGCCTTGTCCTCTTTTGTAGTTCTGACATATGGGTCTGGCTCAGCCACATCACCAGGAACTATTCTGGGGTGGCTTCCTTCCCTCCCACCCGCTCTTAAAATGATTGCGGAGCAGAGTCCAGAGCTCAAGAAAATGCACTTTATTTAAAAATATACTAAAGTACAAATGCATTTAAAATAGTTTAGGAACCAAGAAAGGCTCTCAAGTAGTCAAGTTAGTGTCTTCAAAGTGGAGGAGAAACAACCACCCAACGGGAGGGGCCAGAGGTGTGAGCAAAAGCAAGGCAAGGAAGACCCCGGAGGGGCAACTGCCGTCTTTGGTGGGAGCTGTGATCGCTGTGCCTGCACTGAAGGGCAGGTGTCGTCGCTGGGAGATGCTGCTTGCAGCACCAGGAAGAAGGGGGAGGCCTGGCTTTCGGCCCCTTCCAATGCAACCCCAGCTTCCCTGCTACTTGAGGGTGCAGTGCAGTTGCAGCCCTTCAAACATGCACACCCCTGAACAGGCAGCTGCAAAAACAGGACAGGAGAGAGGTAGCCCTCTTGGGAAAGGCACAGCAAGGGTGCGCAGCGAAGAGGAGCAAGAAGGCACAAGTGCAGACAAGGGGGAAGTGCAGACAAGGGGGAAGAGCTCCTCCTCGCAGTGCCAGGGAGGGCCGTCAGGCAGCACCACTGCAGGTTCTCCTGCAGCATCAGGTCCACAGGTCAAAGGGGGGGTCGCTTGCAACCGTCTCATTCCACTGCCCCAGCAGAAACCAAGTGGTGAGGACCACATCTCGGGCCACTCGGTAGCTCACTAAAAGGAACTTGTGGGGGGAGCACCTCAGCAGAGGCAGTGTGTGTGTTTGTGTCGCCCACCTCCCCCCGTACACACAATCTGGCAAAGAGTCCTCAATTTTGCCAAGGAAACGCCTCCAGAGAGGTTTAGTTATCCGGATCCACCACCTTCTTCCTTGTTCTGCTTCGCACAACCCGAACGGAGCCCCCCTGCAGAAGGAAAGAAATACAGGGGTGGGTGGGTGTGCGCGGCACAATCCTCCTCTCACCCAGGTCCAAAAAGCTCTTTAGATCTTAAGGCTGCCTCTTTCTATGTGTGCACTATAGGTGTCCCTTGTTATCCACTACGGTTCGGTTTCAAAACCTCCTGCAGTTAATAAAAATAGTAGGAAAATAGATTTTAAAATCCACTTGCAGGTTTCTTACGCCTCTAATGGAATTAGGTCCTACCTCAGTATCTGCAGGGCTTTGATTCTGGGACTCCTCACTAATACAAAAAAAAGTTAAGTGTATCCCATAACAAGTTAAAACAGCTGTGGAGTATCCCATTAAAAACAGCTTTTCTTACTGTTGTAGAGCAACAGTCAGCAATTAGAAATGCAAAGGACACCATGTGTTTGCCTGGCTCAGCTAAAAAACAGGATGACTATGTAATTCTACTGATTTACAACAGTAAAAAAAGCAGTTTTAAAAAAACTGATTTGCAATAACCATTCATGTTGAGTCAAATCCTTGTATAAAAAAATCAGTGTATAGCAAAATTATTCCTGTAAAAGATTTATCTGGAAAAATTCATAATGGTTCTAGAGTTGGAAGATCCAGGTTCAAATCTTTGTGTGGCCATGAAGTTTCCGGGGGGACTTGTGCCAGTGTCCCTCGGCCTCACCTACCTAACAGGGTTGTTGTGAGGACAAAATGAGGGAAAGAACCATTGTATTTACTCAAATCTAACATGCACCTTTTCCCCGCAGAATTCCATCTCCAAAATCAGGGTGTGCATTATATTCAGTGGTTAATTATATTTGAGTATATAAGTATTTTGCTTGTAAGTACAGGGTGTGCATTAGATTCAGTGTTGCATTAGATTCGATGTCACATTAGATTCGAGTAAATATGGTATGTCTGCCAGGCTGACTGGCAGGGCTGATTTTCATTGGTGAAGAAACAGTAAAGGTCTTTTGGTCCCTTTCCTGTGGGGCAAGTCAGTCTGCCCTCTGGCACCCTCTGCTCCAAGCTGCACAGCCCCAGATGCTGCCCCCCACACACCTCCCTCCAAGCCTTACCTCTTTGGCTGTTGGCTTCTTCTTCACCTGGCGGAGGCTCTGACTTCTGGACAGCGGCTTGGTAATCAAGGGCTCCTTGCTGCGTCCTCTGCTGCTGCTGGGGGAGAGCTGGGAGTCTGACCAGCATTCCTCCTCATCATCCTCTGACTCCAGGGGTTGGGGCATCAACCTATTCCCTGTGGGTCAAAGGCAGTTCCATTAGCAGGAAGGAGACCCTCTCCTCGTCCTTGAGAACTTACCCAGAAAAGGCCACCCTTGAACGCCCCCCCCCCCCCTTCAACCTGACTTGTTACCCAGCACAGCACCCACTCATCAGAACTACATCCTGAGTTGTGCTTGGGAGGGAAACTCCTTGACTTGAAGCTGAAGCACCATCGAATCTAACGCACACCCCAATTTTGGAGACCATATTCAGCTGAAAAAGTGCATATTAGATTCAAGTAAAAGGGCACATTTTACATGTTTCTTGAAAAAAACATGTTGGCTGTTCTCCCACCACAGTGTCCTGGATCCCTGGCTGACCCCCATCTCTCTGTCCTGGCAGCCACCCCCAGCACTTCCTGGGGCTTGGCATGTTCTGCAACAGATGCAGGCAAGTCCCTTCAGCAACCTGCCAGCCAGCACTCCAGGGGGAGCGCTGCACAGGCAACAAGCTGAGCTGCTCACCTATGGGACATCGCCGCAGGTCCTGCTCCTCCAGGTAAAGGGGGTCCTGGTAGTGCACGGGAGTCGAGTCCGGGATGGATCGCAGGTCCTGCATGCTGAAGCTCCGCAGGCGGCCAGCCAGGGCTCCTTGGCTCTGACCAGAAAACACAGGAGGGGGAGGAGAAGGAGGAGCACACTTAAGAGGGGGAATTTCTTTTCCAGTCCGTCCCCCCCCCCCCCCCCCCCGGCCAGACAAGGTGGGTAAACATCTGCACTAGAGCACCATCCAGTTATTTTTTCTGCAGAGGGGAAGAGAAGCCACCCCCAGCAGGTTGCTTGTTGTGCTGAATTCCACCCAAGCAGCACTGTGGAGCCCCTTGCAAGGGTCTCAGAAGTGGGGGAGGCAGAACGTGGGGCTCAAAGGGCTGCCAGAGGATGCAGTGAAGGGATGCACCCCAAAGGGACCAACATTTCCTCTGGTGGAGCCCTTTTGGGATATCATTGTAAATATTAGAACGATGTAGGAACCAGTTGAAGGCAACCTCCTTCCCACTCCAGGTAGGAGCCTGGGTCAGGGACATCCAGGGGAAAGGGGCAGCCTAAGTCCAGAGGCATGATCCAGCTCCAAGCGGGGATGCTGGCCTCAGCCAAAGCTGTCAAACATGTTCCTCTCACCCAGCCACCCCCCACAAACAGCCATAGAAGCCTCCTCAGAAGCAGATCTCTTGCCACAGAACTAAGCAGAGACGTCAAGTGGATGCAGAGAGCACCAGTGCAGGCAGACAGGCAAAGTCTAGCACAGCACTACCTCCTCACCCACAGCAGCGCATGGCCCGAACCAGTGTGCCACCCTCCATGTGCTAAAGAAGCCCAATTACCTTGGCTGCAGCTTGGACAGCAGCTGTGGCTGCAACGTTAAGGCTCCTCTTCCCAACGTTCACGAGGGTCTCATAGCCACGCTCTTTGGCTTGAAGAATGAGCAGGTCAATTTCCTGCAGGGGGAGAGGTTCACACGTCCCTGGAGCCTCTTGGCTCCCGATCCACGCACAGCTGCTTCGCCTGCCAGACTTGGGTGGCCAAGTGGTCCCAGCAGCAGAACCCACCCACCAGGCTTCCCTGCACCCAGGTGGATCGGATTTTACCCTCCCGGTGCAAGTTGTAGGGTCTGGGTTGCCACATGTTTCTATCAAACATGCACCCCGTAAACAAGTGTCTGCACTCCTTTCAGGGGGGCTCCCAGCAGAGCACCCAGAGAAATGGGATGGAGAGATATTATAATGGGAAGCCCAGTATAATGGGAAGTTCCAAGCCCAGGATGCCACCCACCAAAAAGGAAAGCTTGGGCCAAGAAAGCCTTTTACCTTCTCTCTGCGGGACAACGTGGGGTGCACAAACTTGCGGTATAACAAGCTGGCCCCCCTTGTGTAGGGAGACAGGAGCCACACCACAAACGCCATCTTGATTTCATAGTAGAAGGGAAACCTGATAGACAGACGGCAACAACGGCAGTGAGACCCCCAAAAGCCCTTGCCTGCCAAAGCTAGAGACGGGGTGGGAAGCAAAGCAAAAGGCAGAATCTATGCCAGGAACACCGAAGCAGTGAATCAAGGGACCTAATAGGTCATCTAGTCCCACCCTCTGCCTGTAGCAGGAACCTGAGGATGGGACCACCACAGATGCACCTAACCTTTAAGGTGCCACAAGACCCCACTGTTTCCTTTAGGAGTCTGGGGAACCAGGTTTAAGGTTTGCAGCTAAGCACACTCACCTCAGTTATGATCTTACAAATGCCCCCATCCTTTTGTGTAGCAAAGAGGATTTGAACCCCAGTTAGTCTGGCCAAATTCTCTCCAACTGGGTGTTCTTTTTGTACTCTGGACCTTGTTTTTCCCAACACTAACCTAAATGACTCCGGCCGTTTGCACATAATGCAATTAAGAAATCCTCATGCAATACTGAAGGTGCAATCCTGAGAAATTTAGGATGTCCCAACACACCTGACCTATCTCTCCAGATGTTGCAGGGAAGTTGCTGTATTCCTGTGCACTGGCCTATCCTCCCCCACCCAGGAGTGGGGAGAAGTGTCTTACTGCACTTTTGTGACACCCCCAGGTTGGCACAGGACTTAAGCCAGAACTTAAGCCAGCCTAAGTGGAGCTGAGGATTGCAGACCAATATTCAGATGGCCCCTGGTTTGGGAGACCCTTTGAGGAACAAGAGCTCACGCTGGACCCCCCTCTGATGTTGCCACCAATGAAGAGGAGAAAGTTATTTTGACTGAGTCAACCAGAGTGAAGTCCGTCTGCCCCACAGCACACAAAGGGTGTGTGCTGGAGACCCTTCTGGCTTCTACACCCACAGCCATGATGGACACAACACAAAGTGGCACATGCTACACCAGCACTAGAGCTGGGAGCCCTTTCTTCCTGGACCACACAGAGAAGGGCCTCTCGCACCCGCCCTGATCACAACCCCCAGCCTGGAATGGCTCCAAAGGGGGGACCCTTGTACAACTCCCTCCCAAACTGACTGCTCCGAGCCCCTCCAGCTATGCCACCGGTACCCCCTGGAATGGCTCTGAAGGTGGAGCCCTTGCATGACCCCCTTCCAGGCTGAGTACGACCCCCTCCAGCTATGCCACCGGTGCCCCCTGGAATGGCTCTGAAGGGAGGGCTCTTGCACAACTCCCTCCCAAACGTGATTTATTTCAGAATATGCACATGGTGTGATTTGATTGACAAGAGAACCAGCATCCCACTTTTCCAGAATGAAGAGGGCTCAGATCACCCTTCGGATCCACCGTCGGGGGCAAGACACCTGCCGCCAGGACGGATGTCCACCCCAGGGCGTGATTGAGTCAGAGCTGCCACTTCCTTCCTCAGGCTGCAACTCAGCACACCCCCTCTTGGCCAGCCAAAAATACTCCATGGACTGACCCGGCTAATGATGACCAAGTGTTGTGGACTGGGGAGGAGGAAAGCGGAAGGGCAACCAAGGGATCAATTGATATAACCCTGACAGAGAACCAGGAGAACTGAAACTGCAGATCCACCCGTTAGACTGTCATCCAATTAGGAAGAAAACCTTAGAGCAGAAATCTAATCTGGAACGTAATCAGAAACCAAAAGCAACACTTCCAGTTATGCAAACGCATGTCAGCGAGACTGACCTGTTGGTCTGGGTTTGTTATAACCCAGTTATGATACTAGAGGCTGCGTGTTCAAGGGCTACAATCACAATCATATGGAAGTAAAAACACACACAGTGCAATCCAAACCCCTGGGTAGGCTGGCACAAGTCCCCTGCTGGCCGGGGGTGTCAAAAAACACCATAAGGCGCTTCTGTGCCACATGTGGGGGTTCGGCTAGAGCAGGGGTCCTCAAACTACGGCCCGCCAGGGCCCTCAATCCGGCCAGCCGAGGCTTGCTGGCCGCCACTGGGAAAAGAGGCTTGGTGGCGGCTGCCATTTTAAATTTGGCACGCTGCTGTGTGCGCTGTGCTGTCCTGAGGGCACAGCTCCTCCCCCTCCCTGCCATCCCCTCACGACAGCGCCGGGGTGGGTGCCCACCATGGCAAGGGGCAGCCTGTCTGTTCGCTTGCCCGCCCACCTGCTCGCCCAGCGGAAGAACTTGACTTGGATGGGGGGCTGCACAGCTGAAGCGCCCCATCCACAGCTTCCTTGCCCAGCCAGGGGGCTTTGATGGGGGACCGCGCAGCTGCAGCGCCTAATCCACAGCTACCCGGGCCAGCCAGGGGGCTTGGATGGTGGCCACAGGGCTCCCCAGGTAAGTGCCTCCCTTTCTTCCCCCGATCCCCACCAGCCTTCCAGTAACCCCACCCCCCAGAAACCCCCCCATTAGCCCTGCCAGTAACCCCCACCCCCCAAAACCCCCACCCCCCAAAACCCCCACCAGCCCTGCCAGTAACCCCCACCCCCCAGAACCCCCACCAGCCCTGCCAGTAACCCACACCCCCCAGAAACCCCCCCACTAGCCCTGCCAGTACCCACCACCCCCAGAACCCCCACCAGCCACGCCAGTAACCCCCACACCCAAGAACCCCCACCAGCCCTGCCAGTAACCCCCACCCCCCAGAACCCCCACCAGCCCTGCCAGTAACCCACACCCCCCAGACAACCCCCCCACTAGCCCTGCCAGTACCCACCATCCCCAGAACCCCCACCAGCCCTGCCAGCACCCACCACCCCCGAGAAACCCACACCAGCCCTGACAGTACCCCTCACCCCCCAGAACCCCCCACCAGCCCTGCCAGTACCCACCACCCCCCAGAAACCCCCACCAGCCCTGCCAGTATCCACCACCCCCAGAAACCCCCCCCACTAGCCCTGCCAGTAACCCCCACCCCCCAGAAACCCCCCATTAGCCCTGCCAGTACCCACCACCCCCCAGAACCCCCCCCCTATTGTCTGGCCCGCGACAGTATCTGAGGGACAGTGAACCGGCCCCCTGTTTAAAAAGTTTGAGGACCCCTGGGCTAGAGCATAGAAATGCCACTGCAGGATCGGTAAGATGGGCTGGCCTAAACTGGTTAGGATTGCACCTCCAGTTTGAAAGTAACCAGAGCCTCCCTGGGTGCATTAAGGATGCACCCGAGCAACAGACCACTGGCTTCCACCCAGCCGTGCCTTTCCTTCTACCAGCTAAGAAGCACTCAAGATGCAAGTGCCAGCTGTAAGCAGGTGCCCCCTTGCCAACACCAGAGTGGCAAGCTGCTTACTCCTCACTCCTGCTACCCCTCAGCCGAAGGTGCACTACTTTCTATAGCAGCGTTTCTCAAAGTGGGGGTCGGGACCCCTTTGGGGGTCGCCTACAGCTTTCCTCGGGGTCGCCTAAAGACTCCTGGTGCAGGGGGCCAGGTCAGGCTTGCCAGACCTCCAGCTGTAGCTGCGCACACACTGGGGCTGACAGCCTCAGGGCCCAATCCTATGCATGCCAACTCTAAAATGAATCCCATTATAGTCAGGGGGGCCTTTACTCCCATGTAAATGTGGATAGGATTGCAGCCTCAGGGCCCAATCCTATGCATGTCTACTCTGAAATAAATCCCATTGTGTTCAAGGTGTGCATAGAACACACATTTCATTTATAACCATGAAAATACATCCTGCATGTCGGATATTTACATTACGATTCATAACAGTAGCAAAATTACAGTTATAAAGTAGCAACAAAAATAATTTTATGGTTGGGGTCCCCACAACATGAGGAACTTATAAAGGGGTCACAGTGTTAGGAAGATTGAGAACCACTGTTCTATAGGGACCTGTGGAGCCTGCAGACCAGGAAATGCTGGGGAGGGGGGTGCACTTGAAGGCCTGGCTCTTTGGGGCTCTGCAGCGCAAAATCAGCACCCTACTTTGAGCGGGAGAGCTCAGGACCCCCCAGACACTCACCAGGAAACAAAGATGTCCGCAAAGGTCTCCGTAGCCATAAAGAGGGCAAAGACGATCCAGTACATCATCCAGCGCACCTGCAAGGACACAGGAAACCCCATACAGTCAATGAGGCTGACTCCCCGGTGAGTGAATTGCAGCCCTATTTTACTCCTCTTGAGCAGGCACCACTTAACAGCACCATTTCGTTTTACTCCTGGGAAAGCCTGATGTTTCCTCCCCCCGACTCAGGCCCTTGGCCCATCCACACTGTGCTGCCCACAGCTCCCTGGAGCCTCCAGCGCAGAAGGGTCTTGTCCAGACCTGCCCAGAGAAGTGATCAGAGACGGAAACCAAAACTTCCTGCCCCAAAGTAGGCATAGTTGTGCCCCGGAACTAGACTCACGTGCTAATAATACTCTCACTTTCTTCTTTACCTTAAAAATATTTGATAAGAATTAAAATACAGCCCACTCCTTGCAGTCCGTGCACTTTACTCAAGATCCAGGACCGGAGTCCTGCACGCACCCCGATGTCTTTTAAAGACGAGAGGGTACAAAGAACTGCCGGCCCTGCAACCCCAGCACACGTCCCGTCCCCCCAACTCACATATTCTCGGATGTTCTTCGTCTTCACAGCCTTGTAGGAAGCATAGGCTGGATACAGCATTCCAAACACCAGCCTGTAACGGAAAGGGGGAGTCAGGCAGGCCGGCCACCAGCGGTACAGCCCGGCCAGCAGCCACAGGCAGGTGCGCTTCCCATAGTGCCGGGCCTTGGCCTTCACTGCCTCCAGGATCATGACAGCAGCCCCGGGGACGGTGCCTGTTCTTGGCCTGCCCAGGTAACGATGGAGTCAGATGCGGCCTGGAGGTTGGCACATCCAGCCAGCCAGGCAGGAAAGGGACAGAGTCCACTGACTGTCAACACAAAAATCAGGTGCCGGAGAAGCCGAGCACCTCCGGGATCTTCTACCGACAGCCTTGTCTTGCTCAACCAGAGATAGGACCTGCCTGGCAGGCTCCGCAGCCTACACACTGCTGCATTTCAGTAAGAGGCAGGACCTGGAACAGGGATCCAGGGTGGAAAGAACCATCGTAGAAGTTCTCCTGGCCACCCTTCCCAGCTGAAGTGCCCTTCCAGGTGGCCTGAAAACAGGGACACGATCCAGGCAAGAGACTGATATAGGAAAGAGATCACTGTCTGGTACAGGAAAGCAGAGGGGGAGCTGAGAGGTCCCGTCTCCCTTGCTGCTCAGGTATACTCAGCAAAGGACCAGGGAGTGCCCAGCCTGGCAGCATCACTTCCGAGGAATGTTGGAGCTGAGCTGCCAAGCAAGATCTAGAGGACAATCTTAACCATGTCTACTCTAAAGTAAGCCCCATTCTGTTCAGTGGGTCTTACGCCCAGGAAAGTGTCTTTAGGATTGCAGCCCAAATCCCAAAATAGCAAGATGAGGAATCCACATGCCCAAGAGGCAGGAAAACCACCCAAGGAAGGGCTGGAAAGGGGGGTGGAACGCTCCGTTTTGCAGGGAGCCTCACCACGGCATGCAAGGAGTCTATCCCCTTTTGGAACCTTTACATAAGGGGTGTGCGTAAGGTCACCATATGTCCCCCAAAACAGGGACAGTCCCAATTTTTGCCCAGGCCAGTGGGCAATGGGTCCCAGCAGGCACAGGGTACCACTGGGCACTAAAGGGTACCAGGGGCA
This sequence comes from Cryptoblepharus egeriae, assembly GCA_030015325.1. Classification (NCBI taxonomy): domain Eukaryota; kingdom Metazoa; phylum Chordata; class Lepidosauria; order Squamata; family Scincidae; genus Cryptoblepharus; species Cryptoblepharus egeriae. The sequence continues at coordinate 31,341,685 of JAREYC010000011.1, read as the reverse complement.
GTGGGGGTAGCTGAGAGCAATGACAGGAACCAGTCATCAGAACACCACGGCTGAAAAGTCTGACCAGGCAGAAGGTAGGAGGGTGCCTTTTCCAGAGGGAGACCCCTGGGCTGTGACGGATGGGCTGTCAAATAGGTGGGTGGCAGCAAGAGGTTCAGGTTGGGGTCTTTGATTCCCCGCCTTGCAGAAGGTGGAAACGGGGACCTTCCAGATGCACATTGGTCTGCACCGCAAGCACGCTCAGGCTGGTCTCCACCAACGTCCAGCAAGCTGAACCTGCTCCTTACAGGGCAACTGTGAACAACTGAACAATGCTCTCGGTGGAGTAGCTAGAGGGGGGCTGAGCAGGCAGTCTTGGAGGGGGTGTTCCAGGGGCACCTTCAGAGGCATTCTAGGGGGGAGTCTGAGACTGGGTCCTGCTACCTTCTGCCCTTGCACTACCCTCTCCAGCTATGCCACCAATACCCCCGGAATGGCTCTGAAGGGGGGGCCCTTGCACTACCCCCTCCAGCTATGCCACCAGTACCCCCTGGAATGGCTCCGAAAGGGGGGCCCTTGCACTACCCCCTCCAGCTATGCCACCAGTACCCCCTGGAATGGCTCCAAAGGGGGGGCCCTTGCACTACCCCCTCCAGCTATGCCACCAGTACCCCCTGGAATGGCTCCGAAGGGGGGGCCCTTGCACTACCCCCTCCAGCTATGCCACCAGTACCCCCTGGAATGGCTCCGAAGGGGGGGCCCTTGCACTACCCCCTCCAGCTATGCCACCAGTACCCCCTGGAATGGCTCCAAAGGGGGGGCCCTTGCACTACCCCCTCCAGCTATGCCACCAGTACCCCCTGGAATGGCTCTGAAGGGGGGGCCCTTGCACTACCCCCTCCAGCTATGCCACCAGTACCCCCTGGAATGGCTCTGAAGGGGGGGCCCTTGCACTACCCCCTCCTAAACTGACTGCTTCAATCCCCTCCAGCTATGCCACCAGTACCCCCTTGCACTACCCCCTCCAGCTATGCCACTGGACTCCCCCCTTTAATGGCACCCAAGAGAGAAGCCCCCCCAGCCTGACAGCTCTGACCCCCCTCTAGGTACACCACTTCCTGCACCTCCAGGAAGCAGAAGAGCAAGGGGGGACCATTGGACCAGAGTAATCCCATAAGATTCAATGCGTTTACTCCTGGGAAAACACGTGCAGGGTGTCCCCGGATCGGGACCCCCATCCCTCCCAAGGGTGTTCCAGAGCATATGCAGAGTGCCCCCAAGCGGACTCACACCACTGCCCGGCACAGGACCGCCGAAAGCATGGCAGGAGACGCCCCGCGGGCTGCGGGTGGTCTGTGCCCGGAGGAAGCTGCGAGGCGGTGGGAACGAGGGAGGCACTGCGGCTAGTGCCGCGCCGGACGGTTGCAAGCGCCTCTACCCTACTGCGCATGCGCGGCAGGAGTGCTGCTGTTTGATTGTGGCCACGCCCCGTTTGGTGAACCAATGGGAAGAGAGGACGCAAACCACGCCTTTTTCTCTGCGCCAATAAGACAGGCACTTAATCACGCCCATCTGGTGGCCAATGGGAGGAGAGGCTGAAGCCACGCCCACCGGGCACTTCAAATTTCTGTGCTGCTGGCAGTTCACTGGGGTTCAGGCTGGGTGTTCAGGACTCCTCTGGGGTTCAGGCTGGGTGCTCAGGACTCATCTTGTGCCGTGACTCCTCTGGAGTCCACTTTTTCTGGGATGTGCCCCCTTTTTATCTTGAGGCCTCTTTTTTGGAGTGTGCCCCTTTTCTGCCCCGAGTCCCTTTTTCTTACCCTGACCCCTCTTTTCCTGGGATGTGTCCCCTTTTTTTGCACCAAGTCCTCTTTTTCTGACACCTCCAAAAATACCTTCTTTCTCCTGCTTTTCCTTTTGAGGAGAAAGCCTGTGCCCCTCTTGAAGTCAATACGGAATATGGAATAAACTAGCAGAGCCCAAAGTTCTGGGAGTAAAATTTCCAGGATATTTGTAGGCTCTGGGCACAACTGGGCACTGGTGGGTACAAGGCAGTGGGAACCAGTGGGCCGCAGCAGGCACAGGGCACCAATGGGCGCCAAAAAATACCAGGGAGCAGTGAGGATAGCAGTGGGCACCAACAGGAACCAGGCATCCCTATTGGGCACCAGCAGGCACCACCATGCAGATGGCAGCAGGCACCATCAGGCATCTGTGGCACTGGGTGTTGTTACCACTGGGCATTGGGCACCACCGGGGACCACCGCACTGTGCACAGTGGGCACAGGCAGGCACCCCATTGGGCAGCAGGTACCACCTGGCAGTGGACATCACTGAAAATTGGGCATCACCAATTAGTGGGAACACTTAGCACCACCTGGCACCCCTACTGAGTACCCAGCAACACCGTTCACTCTGCACCAGTGGGCAACACCACGCTCTAAATGGTTCTTACCTAACCACTTCATAGAAGGAATACATTTCCCAAATTTCATCCTATTAGGGGTTGGGGCTGGGCGTTGATCAGTCAGTATAAGTACAGGGACAAGAACACTTTGCACTCCTCCTTCACCCCCTTTATGGTGACATTTCTAAAAACAGGTTCTGAGTGGGTGCCCATATCACAGAAGAAATACTTTCCCTGAATTTCATGCTTCCAGGGGTTGGGGCTGGGCGTTGATCAGTCTGTGAGTGAGTGAGTCAGTCAGTGGCTCTTCAGTTTTATATAGAGCAGTGGTACTCAGGTATTTCAGCCCTCTTTCAAGCTTAAAAGTCTGTCTGGGACTCTGTCCAGCGTACTGGGTGCTAGAGCTCCTCCAGGTCTACTTGGAAGTATGTAAGTCCTATTGTACTCAATGTGTCGTACCCCCAGGAAAGCCCCATACCAGCTTCCAAGATGGGGGATCCTACCATCTTGTGACCCCCACTGAGCCAAAGGTGCAGCCCCCCAGTGGGACCCCCACTTTGAAGACCACTGATACAGACTACAGTGGTACCTGGGTTCATGAGCATAGTTCATTCTGAAAGCATGCTTGTAATCCAAAAGCAAATTTATTGAAAGAGCAGTCAGGGGAAGCCTCCCCTTCAAAGCCTCCATATCTACTCAGAAGTAAGCCCCATTGTGTTCAATGAGAGTTACTCCCAGGAAACCCAGTTCCAGATTCCAAGATAGCAGATTCCACTCATTCATGACCCCCGACATTTGAGTACACCTACTGTATGTCAAAAACCAAGGACTAAAACACTAAGAGCACAATCTTGACCGTGTCTACTTAGAAGTAAGTCCCATTCTGTTCAACGGGCCTTACTCACAGGGATGTGTCTTTAGGATTGCAGCCTAAATTCCATTCTAGTCAATGGGTTTATTCCCAAGAAAGTATGGACAGGGTTGCAGGCACAGATCCCAAGCTTAAGCATGTCCACCCAGAAGCAAACCCCATTAATGGAGAAGCATCACTGCCTCAGCCATCGCTCGGGGGCCACTTGGAATGGCCTGGCAGACCAAATTTGTGTTTGACACGCATGCCCGACGGGCTTAACGTAAGAAGAGCCTCCTCAGGATCAGGCCCATCCAGTCAAATGTCCTGGATCCCACAGGGGCGCACCAGATGCATCAGGGAGCACCCAGACCACAAGAGACCCGCATCGGGGTGCCCTCCCTACACCCGGCATTCCAAGACCGCCTCCTTCTAAAATCAGGAGGTTGCACATAAATAACCATCAATAACTACTGTTAATAGCCCTTAATAATAATAATAATAATAATAATAATAATAATAATAATAATAATTGTTTATGAATCATAAGAATATTAATAGTCTTATGAATGTAAAATATATAATTACTACATAGAATAATTATTTCTGTTAAGAATAATAAAGGAGAATTAAAGACATGTCCCTCTGGTTCTGAAGTCAGGAATGAGTCTTTGGGGTGCTGTTTCTCCTCTTTGCCAAGTTCCCCTGGAGGCTCCTCGATGCCCAGGGCAGCCTCAAGCGTGGAGAGTGCTCCACACATCCCGCAGCGTCTTCTTCGTGGCCTGGGTGGTATCGAGGCACCGTGGGTTGCTCCGGACGTCGCTCTTCCCTGCAAAGAATCCAGCACACGCACAAGTGCCTGGCCCCCCACGGTACTCAGTGCATATCCTGGCCTTCAGCCTGGTCCCCCCTGCCACCAGTGCCCACCTTTGCTCCTCGGGCTCGGCCACCTGCCCTCCATGGTGCCTCCCCCTTTCTCCTGGAGGCCTTCAGCTGCCCTCTGCTCCCTTCCAAACCCACCTGCAGACAAGCATCTTTGGCTCAGAAGGGTTGTTGCCCTGCCCTCTCCCCTCCTTCCCCCATGCCAGTCTTCAGACCACTTTTCTGGGCACAACTCCATCCTTTCCACCCCTTCTGGGGTTGCCCGGCAGTGCCCCTGCTCAGCTCAAAGGACAGAGATGAGCCCACCTGTGCAGGGGCGCTCCTGGATGAAGACCCAGAAGCCACCTCAAGATGTCCCACCTCATCATGCCGTCAGTACCCTGGGCTCATGGGCTTCAGTGGTGCCTCTGGGCAACCCATCACCCAAAAGGACCCCCATCAGGAACGTGGCTTGTTTGGAAGACTTATGGACCTCTCACTGCTGGCGCTGCAGTTTCATTACGGCCCTCAGTTCCTCTGTGGTAGTGGTTCATGTCGGTGATGTAGGTGGAGGGAGTAGACCCCTCTTCTGGGGGAAAAGGACTTAATCCTGGCCCATCCGGCCCATGCCAGGGAGACACTGGAGGCACGTTCAGAACAGCATCTTTACTTACTTCAAATCTAAGGCTTCATCATTAACAGGAATAACAGGAAAGGAAAGTCCAACAACCGACTAACAGGGAAGTGAGTTACCCAATCCCACCCACCGAACATCAGCGCTCCTTCTGCTTGATCTCCCAAAGGGAGGAGGACGTCAGCCTGAGGTGTAGGTGGGTTTGCAGAAGGAGGGGGGCTCCTCATCGCTGTCAGAGGGCTCTAGAAAGAGGTCATCCTCTGCTGCTGCCTCCCCAGGAAGGGTTTTCTTCCTGGCACCACATCCTCCTTGAAGTATCCTCTTTGCAGATCCCTGGAATCACCAGCGGAGAGCACATCCAAGGGCTGAAGTGGTCGTGCCAGGGTCGGAGCTGCCCAGAAGCCACTCGCAATATAGCCTACAAGAGAGGAGGAGGAGGAGGGCAATGAGAGTTTGTCATACTCCCCCCAGCTGGCACATTCACACCTGCCACCCTCTTGCCTCAGTGTTCACCATCAGCATAGTCTCCGTCACCCAGACGAGGCACCACATCTGGAAGACAGAGACACCCAAGTGCTGCCGCATGAGCACTGCCAGGCACATCTGGGATCCCTTTGTGAGCACTGCACATGGGCCCCCATGGAGCCTGTCAGCACTTGCGGAAGAGGGAGGGGAGCACAAGCAGCCACCACCTGTGCCATACAAGCTGTGATACTTACACCTCCGGGCAAATGGGCAGGCTGATGTGATCAGAGGCCGTAGGTCCTGGTGGATCCAACGGAGCCTGGTGGAGGCATCACCCAGACCTCCTTCAACCGCTCTATGCTCCTCCAGTGCAGAGTCCTCATTAGAAGGGGTCTCAGACAAAGTAACTACAGTTGGAGACTCCTGCTCTGGTGGGACTTTGGCTTCTGGAACCTGCTCCAATTTCATTAGTCCTGCCCCATCAGGGGCACCATGCAGGTCTCCGTCAGCCAATGGATGGTCCTCCAAGGTAATGCCCTGCTTGGGAAGGGCCTTATCCACAGTGGCTGCCGGTGGAAGCTCCTTTTGTGGTGGGGCATCAGGCACTGGAACCCTCTCCAGTGTGGTCACTCCTGCCACATCAGGGGCACCATGCAGGTCTCCGTCAGCCAATGGATGGTCCTCCAAGGTAATGCCCTGCTTGGGAAGGGCCTTATCCACAGTGGCTGCTGGTGGAAGCTCCTTTTGTGGTGGGGCATCAGGCACTGGAACCCTCTCCAGTGTGGTCACTCCTGCCCCATCAGGGGCACCATGCAGGTCTCCGTCAGCCAATGGATGGTCCTCCAAGGTAATGCCCTGCTTGGGAAGGGCCTTATCCACAGTGGCTGCTGGTGGAAGCTCCTTTTGTGGTGGGGCATCAGGCACTGGAACCCTCTCCAGTGTGGCCACTCCTGCCACATCAGGGGCACCATGCAGGTCTCCGTCAGCCAATGGATGGTCCTCCAAGGTAATGCCCTGCTTGGGAAGGGCCTTATCCACAGTGGCTGCTGGTGGAAGCTCCTTTTGTGGTGGGGCATCAGGCACTGGAACCCTCTCCAGTGTGGTCACTCCTGCCACATCAGGGGCACCATGCAGGTCTCCGTCAGCCAATGGATGGTCCTCCAAGGTAATGCCCTGCTTGGGAAGGGCCTTATCCACAGTGGCGGCCGGTGGAAGCTCCTTTTGTGGTGGGGCATCAGGCACTGGAACCCTCTCCAGTGTGGTCACTCCTGCCCCATCAGGGGCACCACGCAGGTCTCCGTCAGCCAATGGATGGTCCTCCAAGGTAATGCCCTGCTTGGGAAGGGCCTTATCCACAGTGGCTGCCGGTGGAAGCTCCTTTTGTGGTGGGGCATCAGGCACTGGAACCCTCTCCAGTGTGGTCACTCCTGCCACATCAGGGGCACCATGCAGGTCTCCGTCAGCCAATGGATGGTCCTCCAAGGTAATGCCCTGCTTGGGAAGGGCCTTATCCACAGTGGCTGCCGGTGGAAGCTCCTTTTGTGGTGGGGCATCAGGCACTGGAACCCTCTCCAGTGTGGTCACTCCTGCCACATCAGGGGCACCATGCAGGTCTCCGTCAGCCAATGGATGGTCCTCCAAGGTAATGCCCTGCTTGGGAAGGGCCTTATCCACAGTGGCTGCCGGTGGAAGCTCCTTTTGTGGTGGGGCATCAGGCACTGGAACCCTCTCCAGTGTGGTCACTCCTGCCACATCAGGGGCACCATGCAGGTCTCCGTCAGCCAATGGATGGTCCTCCAAGGTAATGCCCTGCTTGGGAAGGGCCTTATCCACAGTGGCTGCCGGTGGAAGCTCCTTTTGTGGTGGGGCATCAGGCACTGGAACCCTCTCCAGTGTGGTCACTCCTGCCACATCAGGGGCACCATGCAGGTCTCCGTCAGCCAATGGATGGTCCTCCAAGGTAATGCCCTGCTTGGGAAGGGCCTTATCCACAGTGGCTGCCGGTGGAAGCTCCTTTTGTGGTGGGGCATCAGGCACTGGAACCCTCTCCAGTGTGGTCACTCCTGCCACATCAGGGGCACCATGCAGGTCTCCGTCAGCCAATGGATGGTCCTCCAAGGTAATGCCCTGCTTGGGAAGGGCCTTATCCACAGTGGCGGCCGGTGGAAGCTCCTTTTGTGGTGGGGCATCAGGCACTGGAACCCTCTCCAGTGTGGTCACTCCTGCCCCATCAGGGGCACCACGCAGGTCTCCGTCAGCCAATGGATGGTCCTCCAAGGTAATGCCCTGCTTGGGAAGGGCCTTATCCACAGTGGCTGCCGGTGGAAGCTCCTTTTGTGGTGGGGCATCAGGCACTGGAACCCTCTCCAGTGTGGTCACTCCTGCCACATCAGGGGCACCATGCAGGTCTCCGTCAGCCAATGGATGGTCCTCCAAGGTAATGCCCTGCTTGGGAAGGGCCTTATCCACAGTGGCTGCCGGTGGAAGCTCCTTTTGTGGTGGGGCATCAGGCACTGGAACCCTCTCCAGTGTGGTCACTCCTGCCACATCAGGGGCACCATGCAGGTCTCCGTCAGCCAATGGATGGTCCTCCAAGGTAATGCCCTGCTTGGGAAGGGCCTTATCCACAGTGGCTGCCGGTGGAAGCTCCTTTTGTGGTGGGGCATCAGGCACTGGAACCCTCTCCAGTGTGGTCACTCCTGCCACATCAGGGGCACCATGCAGGTCTCCGTCAGCCAATGGATGGTCCTCCAAGGTAATGCCCTGCTTGGGAAGGGCCTTATCCACAGTGGCTGCCGGTGGAAGCTCCTTTTGTGGTGGGGCATCAGGCACTGGAACCCTCTCCAGTGTGGTCACTCCTGCCACATCAGGGGCACCATGCAGGTCTCCGTCAGCCAATGGATGGTCCTCCAAGGTAATGCCCTGCTTGGGAAGGGCCTTATCCACAGTGGCTGCCGGTGGAAGCTCCTTTTGTGGTGGGGCATCAGGCACTGGAACCCTCTCCAGTGTGGTCACTCCTGCCCCATCAGGGGCACCATGCAGGTCTCCGTCAGCCAATGGATGGTCCTCCAAGGTAATGCCCTGCTTGGGAAGGGCCTTATCCACAGTGGCTGCCGGTGGAAGCTCCTTTTGTGGTGGGGCATCAGGCACTGGAACCCTCTCCAGTGTGGTCACTCCTGCCACATCAGGGGCACCATGCAGGTCTCCGTCAGCCAATGGATGGTCCTCCAACAGAATGTCCTTCTTAGGAGGGGTCTCATCCACAGTGGTTGCTCCTGGAAGTTCCTCCTCCGTCTTCTCATCTTTCTCAGGGAATCTGCAGAGGAGAGGAAGACTCGGGAAAAGCCCAAAGGGGGGCAGAGACCGCAAGGGGGCTCCTTCCTCCCTCCAGCTTCAGGGCATGTGAAGCGCTGTCCTGCTGGATGGTTCATTTCAGCCAGCTGGACTTGGACAGGTCTGCAGGTTGCATGGCCTGCCCTCTCCATCCCTCCCGCTGAAGTTTCCCCCATTGATCTCCTCCCCCCATTGGAGTTCTCCCTCCCCCATGCACAGTTCTCCTCCCCACCCACCCCCCGGACAGGCTCCCTCTCTGGGCCTTCATGTGGCTTATAAAAAGCAATTGTTTTTTATATTTTCATCCTGTTGAAAACCAGGCAAAAGGTTGAATTGAAGTCAAGCTTCCCGAGTTTCAACCTCCCCTGAAAGCAGGAAGGGAAACGGACGTGACCGGCAGTCTCTTGGCCAGGCTGCTCTTGTCCTTCTTGGAGAACGGTGGCCCACCCTGTGGGGAAACATAGGCCAACCTTCTGGGGCAGCCCCCCAACCACCACCCGGCCTGCCTGATCCCACCTGCAAACACCCAGATCCAAGAGAGAGAGAGAGAGAGAGAGAGAGAGAGAGAGAGAGAGAGAGAGAGAGAGAGAGACTTACCGAGGATCGGCATCCTGGCGGCACCTACGAGAAGGAGGAAAACATCATCATGACCCTCGTGGGAACCGCGCAGTGTATTTCCCTGTTTGCCCCAATGGGCAGGAGGCCTGAGCAAGGCCCCCCTGAGCTGGCCCTATGGCTGCTGTAGGGGAAGGAGTGGCTCCTGTGGGCTCAGTGTCCAGGGCCAGGTCACCGGAGGGAGGGGACCTTTCTCCCAAAGCCCTACCAGCACCTCTTACCGGAACCGACAGAAGCTCAGGCACCCTCCCATGACAAGACAGGCGGTTGGAGAAGAAGCCGAGAAGAAAGGATGGACCAGGCGTTGGAGAAAATGGAAAGGAAGGAAGGATGAGGTGTTGGAGAAGGAGAAACAGGTGGACGAGGGTGGAAGGATGGAGGGTGGATGAGGTTGGAAGTAGAATCCTGGGGTTGTCCAGGTAATGGAGGAACAGAATCCTGCAGCCTTTGTGACTGTGAGTGGTGAGGGGGACCCTCTCACTCCAAAGGGTCCAGATTCTAGTCCTGGCCGGGAATCCCCACCTCCCTTTCCAGGGCAAGGCTGATCCCGATCCCAAAGCCAGCCAGCGCTTCTGTGTCTTGGGGCGGGCATGGGGGCCTCTTTGGTTTGGGACAGGCAAAAAACAGCCCTGTGCCACATAGAGTAGCAGACAGCAGTGCTCTGTGGTGCATCTGAGCAGGTGCAGAGGGCAGTTCCTTTGATGCCTATGACTGTCCTGTCCTGTTCCAGTGGAGTCCAGTACTGTCCAGTGTGCAATTCCAAACCATGTCATTAGACCCTCTGGAGGACCACTCTGGAGGACTCGCCATCACTCGGTGGCATGGCTCATGACGTAGCCCAGTGCATCAGGGGCAGAGCATCACGGAGCCCAGTTGCATCCTGTAGCATCACGCAGTCCAGTGCAAAGCCTCTAGTGTTCCCCCCAAGTGATGTCCCCCCAGGTATTCTGAAAAAGGAAATGGGGGGGAGACCTGCCTCTGCCTCCTCCTCAGCAGTTCTCCCCCCTTGCTCTGCGAGCGGCAAAGCTCAGGTCCCTCTTTGCTTCCTGGAGTCCTCTCCTCCCCAATGCAGCAGCAAAATAAAGTTTAATTAAGTTTCAGAAATAAAAATGGCGTCCCTAATTAATTAATTAATTAATTAATTAATTAATTAATTAATTAATTAATTAATGTTCTTTGGAGCTGGAGCTGAACTGAGCATGCTGAGGCCCAGTGCGCAGGCCCAGAGTCCAGAGCTTCATGCAGTGGCGCCTCACCTGACAAATTTAATTCCTTCCAGAAGCCTGCCTGTTATGTGAAGCGCTCTTTATCTGAGGTGGATTTTCCCATAGGAAACAATGGAAACCCAGACAATTGGTTCCACAACCCCCAATATATTCATATCAAAACATTAACTGGATGGGAATATGATGGCAAAACACTGGAATGGAAGTCTACTTAGGCTACAAACCTGATGACACTTTCCTGGGAGTAAGCCCCATTGAACACAATGGGTTTATTTCTGAGTAGACATGGTTAGGAGGTTGCAATCAGAGACACTTTCCTGGGAGTAAGCCCCACTGAACACATTGTAAGCCCCACTGAATACTTCTGAGTAGGCATGGTTAGGTGCCTGCAATCTAAAACACTTTCTTGGGAGGCTTACCTGGGCTGCTGCTGGAGGTTCAAGGTGGTCGGTGGGGCACTTGGGGGCAGCTTCCTCTGCCCCCCCCAGGCAACTGCCCTATGTTGGGATCTGTTATAAACAGCAGTGCTGGCTGGCAGCCCCTTTAAAGAGCCTCCGCGCGGAGCGTCAGGACTGTATAGCGCACGTGCCCATCAGGCGCCGGAGGGGTTTGCTTGTTACGTGCAGCAGAATTCCTTGGAAATTGAGACTTGTGTGATGTGGGCTACGGGGGTGATATGGGTTGAAGGTGAGGACTCTGTGGGAGGAGGGAACAAACCCAGGGATAGGTCTTCTGGAAAGTAAGGCCAAGGAGAGGAGGTAGGTATATTTATAGCAACTTCTTTATTAGCTTCCATTTTAAGGAGGATCAACGGCTTTCTTTAGCTGCAGCTGCAACTTAGTCCTTCAAAGTGGTCTTTGTCAAGTAACAGGTAAGTCCAACAGTCACAAATCATGAACATAACAATGTCCAACAACCATAGAAGTGATACCCTTCTTTCCTCCTGGCCCTTTTCCTTTCTCCTCCTCTCTCCTTCCTTCAGTTCTTCCTTCCTCTCTCTCTACCTGCCCTCCATCCTTCTTTCTCTTCCAGCTTCCTTCTGCTATTTTCCCGCCTTTCTCTCCCGTTTCTACTCTCTCCAGATGCCCGTCCCCACCCCTGGTTCCCACCAACCCAGCAAAGGAGGGGGTGGTAAGTTCTGCCACCAAGCAGGCCCAGTGAACAGCTCCGGCCTTCTTATGCTGCCTTGTCTGGGGACCTCCTTGTCAGTCCATGTCCACTTTGCAGGTCTCCTTCTTCCCCTCCTACAGGCCTCTGCTGGTTCTACGGGAGGGGCAGGTTCCACCTCCTTGCAGTCTGCCCCCAGATCTCCCCACTGAATGGCCTCCAGCTCCTCCTCTCTTCTCCTCCTCTCTTCAGGGGGGTTCACTACCCGTGGGACCCGGTATGGTCGGCACCGGCAAAGGGGTTCGCACTCCTCTTCCCTTGCCACGTCCAGCCACATGAGGTCTTCCGCCAGCTCTTCCTCCTCCCTTTTCCTGGCCTCCTCACAACTTGTTACGTGGAACATACTTTACATGAGATGCTTGTTCTGTGAGTCACCACTGCGTATATCAATATAGCACAGTGCTATTTCTGTGGAAAACGGGTGCTGGAACCCACCTGTTGGTACTCACCATGAAGTTATTTGCAATCATAGGCATGCCTATTGGGGGCCCCCCAAATCACCCATGGTAGTGCCGGTACTCTGTTCTGGTGCGTTCCCACATGCACATCTGTATACACTATACATACGCACTATCTGCATACTTACATTGATACATACATACATGCCCCACTCTTGGGCATTCCTTTTTGTGGTGGTGGCACTGTGTGCTCCACTGATCCAAAAGGCTCTGCTGGGGGTAGCGGAGCTCCTGGCAGGGACTCCCATGCCAGACAGGACTTTGCTGAGGAGCCTGACCAAACCTGTCCAAAATCCCACTGAATGTGGGTTGTCAGGAGAAGGAGAACTCCAACCTCCACTGCCTTGAGGCTCCACCCATCTGTGGGAAAGGCTTCAGGAGTCAACCTCCAGGCAAAATCCGGAGCCGGAGTCCCAGAAGCAGTTCCTGACTGTGCACCACCACGTTCTGGTAACTCCTGCAAGGGACACAGCTGGATCCAGTCGTATGGGCTCTGCCTTTCCATGGGACTATTTCAGTGGTGTGGAGAGGGGGATCTGCTGCTTGGGTTACAGCCTCTCCTCCATATCAATCTACCCAGGCCTTCGTGCTCTGGAGAGGACACTCAGAGCACAACACCATAGTCTTTCCAGACTGAAGGATGCCAATGCCACGTACATACATACATACATACACACAAATACATACATACACACACACATACATACATACACACAAATACAAACATACATACACACACATACATACAGTGGTGGGCACCAGCAGGTTCACATCTACTCTATAGAACCGGTTCTTAACAAGAGATAGTACATACAAAGTTTAAAAATAGCCATTTAAAAGTGGCTGCCAGATGGACAGAGAACCGGTTCTTAATTTCTTTGAGGCCCATCACTGCATACATACATACATACACACACACACACATACAAACATACATACATACGTACACACACACACACACACACATACATACGTACATACATACATACATGCATAAACACACATACAAACATACATACCTACGTACACGCACATACACACACACATACATACACACACATACATACATACACACATACATACACACACACACACACATATACGTGTACTCTATATATGCACACATGCATATGTTGGTGCCTCTGGGGCAGGCCCCACTGAACTTGCCTCTCTTGGGTCAGGCTGGGCCTGGGTCCCCCTGCAGAGATCTCAGTGGCCTTGAGTGAGTTCAGTCCCTCTCCTGCCCAAACCCCTGAGGCTTCCTGGGTCTTGTGCCCCAAGCAGAGCCCTCCAGCTCTCCAGCCTCCCCTCATCTGGGGCCTCATCTGGGGCGTGGGATCCACTCCATGAGGGAGTCATGGGCTGGGCACCTCCAAGCATCCCCTGCTGGGAACTCCCCCCGGGTAAGTCAGGGGATCCCTGACAGTGTCCATATGCAGATGTGTACATCCAGACACCATGAGTACACACGCATACATACATGTGCAGTATCTTCATATGTGTGTGCATACATACACTGACATTCATACATATACTATACATACATGTACGCACTGTATGCATACACACATGTACATGACGGATATCCACTCTTCTGGATATTAAATAAATAAATAATGTTTGTATGTATGTATGTATGTGCGTATACATATATATAGCATGTATCGTGTATGTACATCACGTATCCAGATGTCTACATACAGACACTATAGAATGTAAAGACTTTTCCGGACTGGAGGCTGGAAAAGGGGCGTGGCCTGGAGAAAGAGCGCAGGAGGTCACGTGGTCCACCCAGCACCCACTTCCGGGGGGTCGCGAGAACGGCATGTCTAGGAAACTCGTTGAGGACCATAGAGTTAAGCAAGGCGTCCGCTCTAGCAGGCGAAAGAAGGATAGAGTCGAGCGGAAGTGCTTACGGCCTAGAGCCGGAAGGAGAAGCGGCGAGGACTTCCGGTGCGTGCGAGTGGCGTTGAGAGGCGGCGGAGGGAGGGTTGCGGCGGTCCTGAGTTAGGAGTGCCTTCGGGGCCTCGCCATGGCGGACGTCACCGCCAGAAGCCTTCAGTACGAGTACAAGGCGGTGAGTGCGCCGGGGGGGCTGAGGCCCAGGGCCCCCACTCCCCTGGCTACGACCCACCGGCCCCCCAGGACCCTCACCCCCAGCGCTGTGGCCCCCTCAACCCCCCTGGGCTTCCACCCCCCTCACCCCCCACAGCTTTGACCCACCTGGGCTGTGACCCCCCAGTGCCTCAGCCCCCCTGACCCCCCTGGGCTTCCACCCCCCTCACCCCCCACAGCTTTGACCCACCTGGGCTGTGACCCCCCAGTGCCTCAGCCCCCCTGACCCCCCTGGGCTTCCCCCCCTCACCCCCACAGCTTTGACCCACCTGGGCTGTGATCCCCCAGTGCTTCAGCCCCTCTGACCCCCCTGGGCTTCCACCCCCCTCACCCCCCACAGCCTTGACCCACCTGGCCTGTGACCCCCCAGTGCTTCAGCCCCTCTGACCCCCCTGGGCTTCCACCCCCCTCACCCCCCACAGCCTTGACCCACCTGGCCTGTGACCCCCCAGTGCCTCAGCCCCCCTGACCCCCCTGGGCTTCCCCCCCTCACCCCCCACAGCTTTGACCCACCTGGGCTGTGATCCCCCAGTGCTTCAGCCCCTCTGACCCCCCTGGGCTTCCACCCCCCTCACCCCCCACAGCTTTGACCCACCTGGGCTGTGACCCCCCAGTGCCTCAGCCCCCCTGACCCCCCTGGGCTTCCACCCCCCTCACCCCCCACAGCTTTGACCCACCTGGGCTGTGACCCCCCAGTGCCTCAGCCCCCCTGACCCCCCTGGGCTTCCACCCCCCTCACCCCCCACAGCTTTGACCCACCTGGGCTGTGACCCCCCAGTGCCTCAGCCCCCCTGACCCCCCTGGGCTTCCCCCCCTCACCCCCACAGCTTTGACCCACCTGGGCTGTGATCCCCCAGTGCTTCAGCCCCTCTGACCCCCCTGGGCTTCCACCCCCCTCACCCCCCACAGCCTTGACCCACCTGGCCTGTGACCCCCCAGTGCCTCAGCCCCCCTGACCCCCCTGGGCTTCCCCCCCTCACCCCCCACAGCTTTGACCCACCTGGGCTGTGATCCCCCAGTGCTTCAGCCCCTCTGACCCCCCTGGGCTTCCACCCCCCTCACCCCCCACAGCTTTGACCCACCTGGGCTGTGACCCCCCAGTGCCTCAGCCCCCCTGACCCCCCTGGGCTTCCACCCCCCTCACCCCCCACAGCTTTGACCCACCTGGGCTGTGACCCCCCAGTGCCTCAGCCCCCCTGACCCCCCTGGGCTTCCACCCCCCTCACCCCCCACAGCTTTGACCCACCTGGGCTGTGATCCCCCAGTGCTTCAGCCCCCCTGACCCCCCTGGGCTTCCACCCCCCTCACCCCCCACAGCTTTGACCCACCTGGGCTGTGACCCCCCAGTGCTTCAGCCCCTCTGACCCCCCTGGGCTTCCACCCCCCTCACCCCCCACAGCTTTGACCCACCTGGGCTGTGATCCCCCAGTGCTTCAGCCCCCCTGACCCCCCTGGGCTTCCACCCCCCTCACCCCCCACAGCTTTGACCCACCTGGGCTGTGACCCCCCAGTGCCTCAGCCCCCCTGACCCCCCTGGGCTTCCACCCCCTCACCCCCCACAGCTTTGACCCACCTGGGCTGTGACCCCCCAGTGCCTCAGCCCCCCTGACCCCCCTGGGCTTCCACCCCCCTCACCCCCCACAGCTTTGACCCACCTGGGCTGTGATCCCCCAGTGCTTCAGCCCCCCTGACTCCTCTGGGCTTCCACCCCCCTCACCCCCCACAGCTTTGACCCACCTGGGCTGTGACCCCCCAGTGCTTCAGCCCCCCTGACCCCCCTGGGCTTTGACCCACCTTTGAGCCCCCAAGGGCTGTGCCCCACCCCCTGGACACCCCCAGCTCTTTGACCCCCTTAACCCCTTCCCAGGGCTGAAACCCCCTTTGATGCCCTCCAAAGCTCTCCACCTCCACCTGACCACCCCTCAGAGCTGCAACCCCCACTGCCTCCCAGCGCTGCAGGCCCCCCCCCCACTGCAACTCCCCCGTCTATCCTCAGGACTGGGATCCCCACAGTGTCACTAGTGGTGTAGCCAGAGTGTCCCTATTGAAGAAGTGGCAGGAATGGGACCCTCTCCCGTCACAGCCATTTGGGAGGGGGGAGACACCAGTGGCATAGCCAGAGGGGTGCAGCAGTCAGTCGTGGAGGGAGCAGCAGACCCTTTCCTGTGTGGGGCACCAGTGGTAGAGCCAGAGGGAGGCACAAGGGGTCACTCTCCTTTGGAGCCATTCCAGGACTCTGACAGGAGCTCATCCCGTCTTGTAGGACCCAGGTCTCTATCCCTGCCCTGCTGGTTAACAGGCCCAGTGTCTTAACCAGTTGTGCCACCACAGCTCCCAGTTAGGCTGGCACACGTCCTGTGCTGTCTTGGGGGTGCCACAGAAAGCGCCCTGAGACACTTCTGTGCCACAGCTGTACAGTGCACAGACATGCACCAACCTCCCCAAACCGCCATGGGAATGGGGGACAGCTGTGCTGTGCTGGCCTAAATTGGTTAGGATCGCACCCTCAGTCTTTTCCAGGGGGAAGTTTTGTGATTATCTGAGGGGTGTCCAAATCAGATCCTGACCTGGTTGCAGCCCGTGGCAAAACCCCTCCATCTGGCCTGTGGGCAAGCCTTGTAATCCTCTATACTATCAACTGAATATCTCTAATACACTCTAACGGAGTGTCTCTAATACACTCTTACATAAATTTATCCAAATGTATTCAAATTTTAAATGTAAATAATTTTTTTGGCCCCCAACACTGTGTCAGACAGATGATGGCTACCATCCTAAGCACTTTCCTGAGAGTAGGTTCCATAGATATAAAGGGACTTTCTTGTGAGTAGACATGTATAGGATTGCACCCAATGTGGCCCTCTTGCAAAAAAAGGGATACCCCTGACCAATACCTAATTCTGCTTCCTTTTCATAGGAAAGCAGATTGGGAAATAACTGAGTCCTCAAGTGTAGTGATCAGTCAAAGTGTTTGGAAATCCTGATCTGTTTTCTTGTGACTTTTCTAGAACTCTAACCTTGTACTCCAAGCGGATCGTTCCCTGATCGACAGAACACGGCGCGATGAACCTACAGGGGAGGTCCTGTCACTGGTCGGGAAGCTGGAAGGCACCCGCATGGGAGACAAAGCCCAGAGGACTAAACCTCAGATGCAGGAGGAACGGCGAGCAAAGTGAGTGTGACTATCCCTACAATCCAGAGTAACTACAGGAGCGCAAAAGAGACATTTACGTCGACGTAGTTACAGCACCACCTCGTGAAAACCTATAGGAAATTCATATTGCAATCCAGAGTAAATTGTTCTTATGTCGGAGCAAGCTCTCCCTGTAGTTACTCTGGATTGCGCCCTATGTAAGATTAAAGTTGCAGTCTCTGTTGCAAGGGAGAAGTCCCATTGCATGTGCTGGGGTTTGTTTTTGAATAAGCACGTGTAACGTTGCAGTGCGTGTGAGTAAAGTATTTGGTGTCTTTTATGAACTGTTTTAGCTGAACATTGAGCTGTGTTGCTTGTATTGCAGATTTATTGCATTGCACTTAACAGCTGTCTGGTTTCTTATGTGGTTTGGATGTGCTGATGTGGTATGAAATGTTGTGTTGTTTGGGACACGGAAGAGTGTACAGTAGCTTTTGTGAGTGGATGGGAACCTGTCATGTTGGGGGGATTAAAACATACACTCTCAGGGACTGGTTGAGGACTGAGAAAAGGACCTTGGATGTAGAGAAGATGAGAGTCCTGAGGATTTTGAAAGAAAGGTTTATTTATATATTTATTAGATTTGTAGTGTGCCTTTCTCTCTGAAGGGGCACCCAAGGCAGCTAACAATCAATAAAACACATAGTAAAATACAACCCAAAGCAATAAAATAAGATTAAAACAGCATAAAAGCACCAAAATGCACCAAGTAGAGAGGCAGAGGAGGCATCTGAGAAAGAAGAACCTCATGAACAGATTGGTTGAGGATGAAGCAAAGAGCAGGGATGGGGAGCTGAGATGACGGAGGTCTCATTTGGGAGGAGTTTTTAAATGCTCAACTTCAGGAAAGGATCACATACAGGTCCAGCCTTGCTATACACAAACTTTTTATACACAGATTTGACTCTGCACCAATGGCCACTGCAAATCCCAGTTATAAAACTGCTTTTCTGCTGTTGTAGGGAGACAGACATGCAGGCAGTCATTCCATTCTTCTGTCCCAGAATCAAATCTCTGCAGATATTGAGCCACAACCTTATTCTACGAGGTGCAGTGGAGGTGCAAAAAGCCTGATTTTGGGTCTTTAAACCCATTTTTCCTTTGTTTTTTGTTATACACAAATTTTTTTATCCATGAACAGAACCCTAGAGAATAACGAGGGTCACTCTCGAGGTATATACTCTCGAGGTATATAACGAGGGTATACTCTCATAGAATTGGAAAGGACCTTCAAGGCCATGTTGCTTGAAGCAGAATATCTTTCCTTGAGCCTTTCCCAGAAGTGCCTCTCAAGTCTGCTCAAAGATCTCTAGTGACAGAGAACTCACTAGTTCCCTCCATCGGCTCCATTGCCAAATTGCTGTTCCTATTTAGGCTGCAATCCTAAAGTCACTTTCCTGGGAGTAAGACCCATTGATCACAACGAGTCTTACTGAGTAGACATGGTTAGGATTGTGCTCTAAGAGTTTTTGGAACTGTGGTTTACCGTAACATCTGGACTTGGCTCATATGTCCCCTGTGTATTTGTCTCTACAGTGCCGGCTTTTAGACTCTGGTTCGCTCTGTCTTGATTTCTTACCTGTTTTCTAGGAGGCGGAAGCGTGATGAGGACAGGCATGACATCAACAAGATGAAGGGTTACACTCTGCTTTCTGAGGGGATAGACGAAATGGTGGGCATTATCTACAAGCCCAAGACTAAGGAGACTCGGGAGACCTATGAAGTCCTACTGAGCTTCATTCAAGCAGCCTTGGGGGACCAGGTGAGGAAGGGTGGGGTGTACGATGGTTTGTGTGATGTCCAGGAACCAGCAACAGGTTGCTATCTATCTTCTATATCACCTATTTACTGTTCTCGGTCTACCCTATATATATACACATATAGTCTTAGATCTATACCCAGGCAGCGATGAAGCTCATGACGCTTTACTTGGTCAATATCATTGGTCACTATTGTGGCTCCGTACCACTTTTAACTTAAAAAATTTTCTGTCAATGGGGGAAAAGAGTGTTTCAACTAGCACTAAATACCAAAGAATTACCCCAAGAAAAATAGCCATGGCTGAGGCTACAAAGCTAAAGACACTTTCCTGAGAGCCATTGAACACAATGGGGCTTACTTTTGAGTAGACGTGGTTAGGATTGTGCTCTGAATCCCACTGAAATTAATGGAGCTAGTCATGATTGATGTCTCATTGACAGCTGTGTTTTGTTTTAGTGACTAACACAGACCTCAAGAAAATAAGAATTTCTGCCATATAAATGATATTAACATAAAAAACCACTCTTAAGATATGTGGAGCTACAGCCAAAAATCAGACTTGCAAAGTGAGGTTCTTGCTTCTTGCAGCCCCGAGACATTCTTTGTGGAGCTGCCGACGAGGTCTTGGCTGTCTTGAAGAACGAGAAGCTGAGAGACAAGGAGCGTCGGAAAGAAATCGACCTCCTTCTGGGACAGACAGACGACACTCGCTACCATGTGCTGGTGAACCTGGGCAAGAAGATCACAGACTACGGTGGAGACAAAGAGATCCAGAACATGGGTATTGACAGCCTGAAATTTCTACTTTGCTTTGCAGTGTTCCCTCACCGCTGTGTTCTGTTCTGAACTGTGGGTTAGTGGTGACATGCGAAGACCAGAATTCGCCCTCTGGTAGCAGGACTATGGCTACAATCCAGAGTAACTATGGGACCTTTCACACTGACGTAGTTCCGGTGCCACCTACGGGAAATGCATAGAGCACTTCAGAGTAAGTGCCTGTTACGTCTTCCCATAGTTACTCTGGATTGCAGAGCATCTGGGTGGCTAGAAGTCACCCCCTCCAATCACTGCAGACTGAAAAACCCATGAGCACAGGCCACGATGTACCCTCACAGCGAAGCACTATTATTTGTCATAACGCCAGCAGCCTTGTCTCTTGGGTTTGCCAGCTCCTGCTTCTTTCTGACCTTTGCTGTCCTTTGCAGATGACAACATTGATGAGACTTACGGAGTGAATGTTCAGTTTGAGTCTGATGAAGAGGTAAGTGAGCCCAAATTTCATGGGATTATTAAATGGAGAATATTTGCAGCCCTCAAGCTCCTGCCTGCCTTTAAAGTGATCTCTCTCATCACTGAACCCATCCCAAGTGTTGAGGGGTGTGTTGGTTTGTCCTGCTGTGACCAGGCTTAGTTCAGAGATGTTTGGTTCTTGGAACTGATGTGCGAAGACCTTGGAAAGGACCATTGATAAGAATGATTTTGTTCTTATAGGAAGGAGACGAGGATGTCTATGGTGAAGTTCGGGACGAGGCATCAGATGACGACCTGGAAGGGGACGAGGCAGTTGTCCGCTGCACCCTTTCAGCCAACGTGAGTTGAATAAGGAACAGTTTGGGGCTCTTACCATGTATTAAGGTGGTGGGATCGGACAAAGAGTGGCAGCTTTTGTGGTGCACAGAACTTTGGGCTTTCTTACCCTACATTCCAAAGTAACCATGGGAAGACGTAAGAGGCACTTACTCTGGATTGCTCTATGCATTTTCCATAGGTTTCCCATAGGTGGTACTGTAACTATGTTAGTGTAAAAGGTCCTGTAGTTAATCTGGATTGTACCCTTAAATACAGTACATTCAACCTCTTTGTTTAAAGTCAGAGTAGCTTGTAAAAAACACACAAAACAATCCTAAAACCAGGTGTTGGAAGAAGCAGAGCAGAAATTGCTATTGCTTGCACTATATTTCATCTGAATTATATGCATTTTTCTCTCACACACACATGTTAAAATTTATTTTCTTACCCTTGGGTGGTGTGTGTGTGTTATCCTCAATCTGGGGTCCTCTACCAAAGGCCTGGGAGTTTGAGGGTTCTGCACAGTGACGTAGCTGTTCCTAGCATTGCACTTTTCTGGATAGAGCATCTATCTAAACCTATCTAAATGTAAATAAATAAATGCAAATCTAAATGTCTATCCAAAACAGGGGTGTCCAACTGGTTAGCTTCCCTGGGCCGCACTGGAAGAAGATGATCTGGTTTGGGCCGCACATAAACACTAACCATAAAACCATCCATCTCTGGTGCCAGATGCATGGGGCTTTACTCCCAGGAAAGTGTGGCTAGGAGGGCAGCCTGAGTAGAGATCCTCTCTGGTGGCAGGGAGTTCCCAGGGCCCCAGGATGCACCCCAGCCCCAGATGCATGGGGCTTTACTCCCAGGAAAGTGTGGCTAGGAGGGCAGCCTGAGTACGAAATGTCCCCAGTCCTCCTGTCCCTCCCTCTCCCTCCTCCTTCTCCCCCCTCCTCTCCCTCCCTCTCCATCTCTTCCTTCCTCTCCCTCCAGAGAAGGTTTAACTACTTTTGTAGTCCCCTGGAGCTATGGGGGACGTGTGATGGGACCCCACACAGGTGCTTTTCGGGCACCGAGCCTAAGGGTAAGCAGGCAGGCAGCTGCTGTGCTTCTGGCCAACCTGCTGCTCCTCCACCGAGAGTGCAGCAGAGAGAGTGGCAAAGTGCAGCATGTGGTGTTGCCACTCTACTGTGCACGCAACTCCAACCTGCGGGGAGAGGCGGGGGAAGAGTTCTTTTCCCACCTCAAAGTGCTCAGGGAGGATCAGAGCTGTTCGCTCGGGGCGTAAATTACCACTCCCATGGGGCCCACTTTTACACATGGCCTGCTGCTTACTGGGCCGCACTGGAGGCCGAACTGGCCCGCATGCGGCCCTGGGGCCTCGTGTTGGACACCCCAGATCTAAAATATATATAAGTGTCAATAAGGGCAGTAACCTTAGAGAGAGAATGTGCCAAGTAGAAGAAAATCCGAAGCATTGGCTACTCAGTAGTTTATTGGCTACTGAGTAGTTTAAACTACTCAGTAGTTTAGATTGTCTGTCCTGATCTTTGTGCTTTGTGCAGAGGATGAGTAACTTTTTTCCTCCTAGCTTGTGGCGTCAGGTGAGCTGATGAGCTCCAAGAAGAAAGACCTGCACCCTCGAGACATTGACGCCTTCTGGCTGCAGCGGCAGCTCAGCCGTTTCTACGATGATGCCATCGTGTCCCAGAAAAAGGCTGACGAAGTGCTGGAGATCCTCAAGGTGTGCTTCTTGCGCCTGCTCCTTCCATTCCTGCACTCCCTGTCCTGCCGGCTTCTTGGCTGTACAAGGCCTTGCAATGTTATTCAAGAGAACTTTGATCCAGAAAGGACACACTGCTGTTGTAGTCGCTGACCCTCTAAGGAAGAAGGGAGCGCTGAGTGTCATGTCTGCCATTTCAGAGCATCACGACTGGCTTTCCAGCTGCTTTTTAAACTGATCCTGACATTTGTGGGATTCAGAGTGCAATCCTAACCAATTTAGGCCAGCACAACTCTCCCATCTCCCTGTTCTGATGATAACATGAGGAGACCGGTGCATGTCTGTGCCTAACCCCCACCCCCCAGGAATTTATTTATTTTAAAAATTTATATTCTGCCTTTCTCGGGCAAATTAGCCTGGCTCAAGGTGGCTGCCATAAAACATAATTAAAAACATAAATAGAACAATTTGATAAAAACAACTAAAACATACAGCTAAAGTCAACATAGATTAAAAACAGTAAAACAAGAGCCCCCCAACCCCAATAGCATAGAAGTGCCTTAATCTTGGGATTATGACTCCCCAAGGCCAGCAGGGACTTGTGCCAGCCAAACTTGGGCTTAGGATTGCCCTGACACTCTCCTACTTTTGAAAAAAGCCTAAAGAAGTGTTCCTTTCCAGGCCATCTGGAGTTTGCTGCTATTTTAATTTACTGTGTCCTTTCGTTAGTCCTCCTTTTTCATTTTTTTCTTCTGTCATTCAAAACCTTGTTCAAGAGGTCTCACCAAAAACCAAATAACAATAATGAAAATGCTTGGGGAGATCATTGTATACACTTATATGTTTGTTTCAATAGGGTCCTGTCACTGATATACCTATGTTTGTCTAGCCTCTTATATTTTATGCATTTTCCAAATTTATAATTTGTTTCATGCTGCAACTCAAAGGGAGCTTGTGTTTGTTTTACTCTAGGAAAAAGGCACAGGAATGTAAAATCCTGATTTCCCCACAGTCATTCTCTCCTGTGTATTATATACGGGCAGTTCAGACCCACATTTGATGTACTGCCTTCTTCCATCTGCCCCATCTGTAACTGAAGCTAATGAAGAGGAACATATGAATCATGGTATATAACCTTTTTCTTTTTTGGAACCGTCTCTTCCCAGACTGCCAGCGATGACCGAGAATGTGAGAATCAGCTTGTCCTGCTCTTGGGCTTCAACACCTTTGACTTCATTAAAGTGCTGAGACAACACAGAATGATGAGTGAGTATCTGCCATGTTGATGAATGGTTCGGGCAGCTCAGCAGTGGAAGAGATTGCCAAGGGAGGTGGTGGACTCTCCCTCACTGGGGATCTTCAAGCAGAGGCTTGACAAACATCTGTCAGGGATGATCTAGGAGGATTTCCTGCTGCGGCAGGGGGTTGGACTAGATGACCTACTAGGTCCCTTCCAGCTCTAGGATTCTTTGATTCTATGACTATCTGCAGGAAGACGCCAGCTGAGGTCTTCTCCACGTGTCAGGCAGTGTATTGATAAGCTCTGGCACTCTGATCCCGTAGCTGTTCACATTGTTGTCTGTGGCCGAAAGATACTTCTGGGAGTCAAATCCACTGAACATAATGAGGCTTTTTTCTGAGTAGATATAGGGTGCAATCCTAACCAACTTTTGAGCACTGGCATAGCTGTGCCAGTATGACATGTGCTGCATCCTATAGCTGGGGGACAGTCACAAAGTCCTACTCAAGATAAGGTAATGTTTATTCCCTTACCTCGGTGTTGCATTTCCCTTATGCCAGTGTTGGAAAGATGTTTAGGATTGCACCCATAATTAGGATTGTGCCCTGTGTTTCACATAGGGTTTTTGAGAACCATCCTTACTGGGCCTCTGTGAAGCTGGAGTAGATGGGTCTTTGACCTGATCCAGCAGAGGCTCTTCTTATGTTCTAATTAATGTACTTGGGCAAACCTGGATTGTACGCATGTGGCATTCTGCATGGTATTTATTACGGATCCAGTATTAGGATGTGTTTTGGTCAGAAGTGGTACCGTGGCAAAAGAAGGGAAAGGGGAGTCTATATTGGGAGAATGTTTCCAAAGGCAGATAATGATACAAATGCCACTCTGGCACTGGAAGCATTGCAGGTGATGGTATATTTTAAAATAAAGAGTGGTAAACACTTGGCATGGAAAAGAGACCAAGATCTCTGAATCATGTACTGCAGACATTAAAGATCTCTTGGTGCCGTGAAGTGTTGTTGAACGGCCCACGTTGCTTGCCCTTAGCATGCCTCGTTCTTCTGGTAGCTTGAATGGGGTCCAGGTGTGTGTCTCCTTCATTGACCCACCCTCCAAATGCAGTTGTCTCTTGGTCTCTCCATAGTCCTCTACTGTACTCTTCTGGCCAGTGCTCAGAGTGAAGCTGAGAAGGAGAGGATTATGGGAAAGATGGAGTCTGACCCTGAACTCTCCAAGTTCCTGTATCAGCTGCACGAGACTGAGAAGGAAGACCTGATTCGGGTAAGGATGGGAAGGGCAATCAGGCCAAAGGTGGAGTAGACACCCCCAGAGCTAGGTGCAAAAAAATCTTTGTCAGCCACTGGGAGAAAGACCACCTTGGACTACTCCACCACACTCAGGCTTAGATGAAGATCTGGGTGGTGGGGCTCCTGGCTATCCTAATGGGAAGATGCCCTCATGCTAGTGACCAGTCACCTGCCTAAAAATACTCCACTCAGAGGCCAGAGGCTAAGGGTGCAATCCTAAAGTCACTTTCCTGGGAGAAAGATCCATTGAACACTATGGGGCTTACTTCTGAGTAGACCTGGTTAGGATTGTGCTCTCAGGTTGACTTGCTTACTAGAAGCCCTTCAGTCCATTGTGTGGCTGAGAAGCAGTTTGAACTCCTCTAACTGTCCAGTTCTGCTCACTGGCAACTGCACCACGACTGCTGGGTGAGAATCGTGTATGGAAATGGCAACTTCTGAATGCCATATTGGCTCGAATCTAACGCTCACCCTTTCCAGCAAAACTTAGTCTCCCAGATTGGGTTGTGTGTTAGATTCGATGGTGCATTAGATTCAAGTGCATACAGTATTTTGATTAAGTATATAGACCAGTATTTAGTTTATCAGTTTACTCTATTGTAATGAAAAACAACGTTGTATAAAGTAGTGGAATTAGGCAAAAAATCACAATATAAACCCACTCATATTATTATTGTCATATAACTCATTGTTATATGCAGTAAAATTGAATTTTGCACTTGCTTTGCAGCTGCACATTACAATCACCAGTAATCTCAGGCCTTTTAAAATCAGGGTGTGCATTAGATTTGATGTTGCATTAGATTCAAATAAATACAGGTAGAGATCTATATAGTTCCCCATGTCATCTCTGATGGTAGAACATAAGTGTGCCCTGTATTGTTTGTCCTTTAATAGTAGAATTAAAGTTGATGGGGAGGAAGTGAATGTGGAGGTGAGGTCGGCTATCGGGGAGGGGGAAATCTGGAGATCGTCTTTGGAAGCACCAAATTCAATTAATCCTCAGTCAGCTTGCTGAAGACCAAAAGATTTGCCTGCAGTAGAGTCTGCTGGGGGTGGAGGTGGCTCCTGTAGCTGAAATTCTGCAGTTCACTAATTGTGCTTTCCCTTGCAGGAGGAACGCTCTCGTCGGGAACGTGTCCGCCAGTCCCGCATGGACACTGACTTGGAAAGCATGGATCTGGACCAAGGAGGAGAGGTACTTTGGTGTGGACTGTCTTGAGGGGGGTGACAGATCGCCCTCTTGAGTGCCATGGTTCAAATTGGCAAATGCCATGCTTGGCGTCACCTGAAAAGGGATTGAGAAAAAAAGGCCAAAAGTTATAAATTGATGGTGAAGCCACATTTGGAGTACTTTGTCCAGTTCTGGTCACCACATCTCAAAAAGGCCGTAGAAGAAATGCGGACGGTTCAGAGGAGAGCGACCAGAATGGTGCATGGTCTGGGACACCTTCTGTATGAGGAAAGGCTACAGCGTTTGGGGCTCTTCAGTCTAGAAAAGAGACGCTTGAGGGGGGAGGCATGACTGAGACGTGTAAAATTATGCAAGGGATGGATAGAGATGCTATTTTCCCCTTCAAATAACACCAGAACTAGAGGAATCCACTAAAATTGAATGTTGGGAGGGTTAGGATGGACAAGAGAAAATATTTGTTTACCCAGCATGTGATTGGTCTGTAGAACTCCCTGCCACAGGATGTGGTGATCGCATCTAGTCTAAATGCCTTTAAGAAGGGCCCGGATAAATTCCATGAGGAAAGGGCCATCACAAGCCACAAGCCATGAGGGATGTGTGTAGACATGGACAACCTCAAAATGCCAGATGCGGGGGGGGGGGGGGGGGCGTTATGCTCTGAGGCATCTGGGGAGCTGCTGTGTGATACAGGAAGCTGGACCAGATGGGTCTTGGGCCAGCAAATGTTCTTATGTTCGGCACAGTCACTGACTCAGACTGCGTATAAAAAAAGAGCTGAACCCCTGGCTTTTTACCCAAATGAAGGAAGTAGGAATAGAATCTGCAGCACTTTCTCTGCTGCCACCTCCAACGGAGCATTACGAGAGCCACAACTTCTTCCACGCTTCATTCTTGGGTCTTGATTCTCTCCATTTCAGGCATTGGCCCCTCGGCAAGTGCTGGACCTGGAGGACTTAGTGTTTGCCCAGGGCAGCCACTTCATGGCCAATAAGCGGTGCCAGCTGCCGGATGGCTCTTTCCGCAGGCAGCGCAAGGGCTACGAGGAGGTCCATGTTCCTGCTCTGAAGCCAAAGCCCTTCGGTTCAGAGGAGGTGAGAGATGTTTCTGTAAAACAGGCCAGGGGTGTGTGGAGTCAGCAGTCCTGAGATGCACAACTTTGCTGGGTACTGTCAAGAATTCATAGAGATGTTTTGTTTATGGGTTTACATCACAGTATCCTGCCTTGTTTCTTGGCTCTTTTCTAGGATCAGTGAGTGTCTTAGGTCTGGCTTTGGACACCTACGTATATGCCACGTACAGGGTAGCACATACATAATGTCAACTCCTCTGTCCAAGGAGACTGGGGCTGCAATCCTGAAGACACTTCCCTGGGAGCAAGACCCATTTTACACAATTGGGCTTACTTTTGAGTAGACATGGTTAGGATTGTTTTGTCAAAGTAATGCAATTCATTATTGGTGCATTTAACAAAAATTCTGCTATTGACAGTTTGTGGGTGCCGTGGCTGGTGGGTTCCAGCCCCCCACACATACTGCTCCCTGGAGTTACAGCTGACTTGGTTGAGTAACCCTTTCATTTGCTTCTTCTCTTCAGCAACTGCTTCCTGTGGAGAAGCTCCCCAAATACGCACAGGCTGGTTTTGAGGGCTTCAAAACACTGAACAGGATTCAGAGCAAGCTCTACCGTGCTGCACTTGAGACGGACACAAACCTGCTTTTATGTGCGCCCACGGTGAGTGTCCTTTCTGCCGCTTGGGAAGGGTGAGGCTGATTGATCTTCCACAGCACCAGCCCAAACCCCTTTTTGTTTCTGGAGTTTTTGCCGTATTTTGGGTGAGAGGAGGAGAAAGGCAGGGTGGATTTTCTGCTCCATGGCTTTTTGTCTTGCTCCAGGGTGCTGGAAAAACCAACGTTGCTCTGATGTGCATGTTGCGTGAGATCGGGAAGCACATCAACCTCGACGGAACAATCAACGTGGACGACTTCAAAATCATCTACATTGCCCCAATGAGGTCCTTGGTACAGGAAATGGTTGGCAGCTTTGGGAAGGTAGGGACTGAGCTCAGTGTGGTGTGTGTGTGTAAGCCCTCTAGAGGAGTGGTCTTCAAAGTGGGGGTTGGGACCCCCTTGGAGGTTGCAACTTCATTTCAGTGGGGTTGCAAAAACTTGGATGCAGCCGTCTTGGAATCTGGCACTGGGCACCTTCACTGTCACTTCCAGCCATGACATCACTTCTGCGGGGGGGTCTCAGACAGATTGTCATTCTCTGATTGGGTCTTGATCCTGGACTGAAATGCTGGACTACCACCACTCTGGAGGGTGGGGGAAGACTGGGATCCCCAGAGACCCTGTCTGCCCAGGTTGCTTTACTGTTATCATTCCATTGCTTTATGTGGAGTGAGTGGCTCATCTAGAATGAGGATGCTGACTCACTGCTGCCTTCCTGGATCTCAGGCAAAGAGTTTCCTCTGCCTGGCCTGGATTTGTGCTGGACTTGTTGCTGGTTGTTGTGTTGTGATATCAGTTTGTTGTTGTTGTTGTGTTATCCCCTTGTGGTCCTGCACAAAATGCACATGTTCTACCCACTGAACTCCCTGAGGATTGTTCTGTGACAGCAGAAGTGAAGCTCTTGCATCTTCCACCAGACACTTGGTGTGTTGTCCTCGTTTTTGTGTGTGTTGCATTGTTTGGGGATGCATTTTGTTGGTTTGAGGTTTTATTTTGGCTTTCTGTGTACTTTGGCTGCCCTGAATGTCTCTTAAATGTGGTCACATTTAAGTTCTCTTAAATGTGGGATTAAAAATCAAAGCCAGAACCAGATATGTTTGGCATACTTTGAAATAGTAGCCACGTGGACATTAAACAAAACCATGCATACATTTATACATATACATATATATATTTACATACATATATTTCCTAGTTTAGCAGGAATAGTTATGTCATGGATGATAGGAAGGAAGGACAGCAAAGAGATGAGGAAAATCAGTGTACAGAGGAAGCTTTGAGAGAAGCCCTCCGACAGGTGGACCCACCTGGTCTGATGAAGAGGACCTACCTGGTTCCCTCTCTCCTGATGACTGCCAGGAAGGGGAGGTTGTCCATAATGATAGATGTTGTAGTCATATACACACTTTCCTGGATGTAAGCCCCACTGATCACAGTGGGACCTACTTCTGAGTAGACACAGAGGATTGTGCTGTCGGATGCTGCAGTATGAATCTGGAAGTTCCTTATTGAAATATTGCTTCTGTTATGAACTTGGGCAGCCTACTTTAGAGTTCTTGGAAGGGTAACTCCAAGCTAAATAAAGTTGCAGTTATCATTCCCGCCCTCCTTGTAGCGCTTGGCCACTTACGGCATCACCGTGGCCGAACTGACCGGGGACCACCAGCTCTGCAAAGAGGAAATCAATGCCACCCAGATCATTGTCTGCACTCCCGAGAAGTGGGACATCATCACCCGTAAAGGAGGGGAGCGCACATACACTCAGCTGGTGCGCCTCATCATTTTGGTGAGTACCTTTCCAGTTTTCTTCTTGCACCACCAAGTTTCATTTTTCTGTCTTGCTCATATTACTGGAAGCTTTGGCAACAGTGGCTGTGCGTGGACTCCCTTGTGAGTGCGTAAAATTGACTTGGCCCTCTCAGCTTCTTCAGTTTCTTATCTTTGAGCCACATGGTGAATCTGTTTTTGCTTTCTGCAGGATGAGATCCACCTTCTGCATGACGACCGGGGCCCGGTTCTGGAGGCCCTGGTGGCCAGGGCGATACGCAACATTGAGATGACCCAGGAGGATGTGCGGCTCGTTGGGCTGAGCGCCACCCTTCCAAACTATGAGGATGTGGCCACGTTCCTCAGGGTGGAGCCTGCTAAGGGCTTGTTCTACTTTGACAACAGGTGTGAGGGGCTGCACTTTGCTGTGCTGGAGCAGATATACTGAGATGCAGTTAAATAGAAGGGAAACTGTGGCTTCTGGAAATGATATTGGCAGTGGGGACGTGGGTCTCCAGTTTCACTTTTGGAGCACAAGGCTGCTCCTCACGTTCAGAGCCTTAGTTAGAAGCATATTTGCACATGTGAATGCGCCACCACATTTCTTGCACATCAGAAACCCAGAACCAGTTAGCCCAGAACCCCTTCTAGAATGGGGGCTGAGTTATTAGAGCTTTTCTGAACAAAACTGTCAGGCTCTCTTTTGTTGCTGCCCTTTCTATTTTATTACATACTTTTAAAGCAGCTCAGTATTGTTTCCTTTTCAAGTTGGTCAGCAGTTCTTAGTTCTCTGGACTGTGGCTAGATTGTGGTGTGCTGCTTATCTCTTAACACCTTCCCTTCCCACAGCTTCCGACCGGTGCCCCTAGAGCAGACATATGTGGGCATCACTGAGAAGAAAGCCATCAAGCGCTTCCAGATCATGAATGAGATTGTGTATGAGAAAATCATGGAGCATGCTGGGAAGAACCAGGTAGGACTGGCTTTGCAGACGTCTTTCCCATATCTCTTGTTTTCATGGTTCTGGGGATGCCCAGCAATAGCTGTACTGTTTTAGAAGCATCAATCATAGAATTGTAGAGTTGGAAGGGATCCAGTAGGTCATCCAGTCCAACCCCCTGTCTGTAGCAGGACATCCTCCTATAGCATCCCTGACAGGTGCTGGTGGAGCCTCTGCTTGAAGCTCCCTAGTGAGGGAGAGTCCAACACCTCCCTTGGCAATCTCTTCCCTTGCCGAACCGCCCTCACCATCAGGAATTTTTTCCGGATCTCCAACCAGAATCTCCTTTCTTGCAGTTTGTACCGGTTGGTTCTAGTTCTGCTTTCAGAAGCAGCTATGAACAAATGAGCCCCTTCCTCCCTATGACATCCCTTCAGGTATCTGAAGAGGGGAATCAGGTCTCCCCTCAGCCTCCTCTTCTCCAGGCTGAACATCCCAATTTCCCCCAACCTTTCCTCGTAGGGCTTCCCTTCCATCCCACTGATCATGTCGCTCTCCTCTGGACTTGCTCCAGTTTGGCTTCAGTTGGGATGAAAGCAGGGAACTGTCCACCATCTTTGCTGCAGGGCTGCTCCGCCATGTGTTAAGCGCTGGCCAGTCACGTGCTCCCATCTCTTGTTTCCAGCAGATGTTGCTGCTTTTGTCTTGTCCAAAGGATTGTGCTCTCCTTTCCAGTGACACTTTCAGCTCTTTGAAGTTCTGCCAACCTTCCTTTCTCACTTCCTCCTGCCTATACTAGCTGTTTCCTCGTCTCTCCCTCCAGGTGCTGGTGTTTGTGCACTCCAGGAAGGAGACGGGGAAGACGGCTCGAGCCATCAGAGACATGTGCCTGGAGAAGGACACCCTGGGTCTCTTCCTGCGAGAAGGCTCTGCCTCCACCGAAGTCCTTCGAACTGAAGCTGAGCAGTGCAAGGTGATTTGGGGGCTTCTCCAGGCCCTGTTTCCTCCAGGGCGTGGGGTTGGTCAACCTGCCTCGTGGTGGGTTAATTAGGAGGCCTTTACTTTGTTCCTTTCCTGCAGAATCTGGAACTGAAAGATTTGCTGCCGTACGGCTTTGCCATTCACCACGCCGGCATGACCAGGGTGGACCGGACTCTGGTGGAGGATTTGTTTGCAGACAAGCATATTCAGGTAGGACCAAAGCTTGCTTTTTTGGCTGACAACATGCAAGTGGTTTCCTCTATTTCTATAGACACAATAATATTTAGTGGGCCAACTCTGGTATCTCTTTCAGGTTCTGGTCTCCACAGCAACCTTGGCCTGGGGTGTGAACCTTCCTGCCCACACTGTCATCATCAAAGGGACCCAGGTGTACAGCCCAGAGAAGGGTCGCTGGACTGAGCTGGGTGCCCTGGACATCTTGCAGGTAACTCTGGTGCCTTTGGTCTGTGCTTATTCCGTCTCGTATGAATCCCTCCTGCTCGCAGCTTCACACTCTTCTTTGCTCTTAGCTCCAGATTTCCATGTCTGTCAGAACTGGTCTGGAAGGCAGAGTGCACAGGAATGGTTCACTTATGATAATAATTTCCAAATTCCCAGTAGCAGCAAAGAGCAGAACTTATCAAAACATCAAGGAGAGAACTGGAGGCACCTTCTGTCCACCTGCCTTCTCCTTTTCACTCCAGCAGCATCTAGCCCTCTGATGGGAAGGGGGCTTTCTTGCAGCTTTATAGTTATTGACAGGACTTTCCTTCTTAGCCAGGCTGCCCGTTTACTAAAGGATGTTGTCTTCCTCCTCCAGTAAGGGCAAATGGTATTGTGAATTCTGCACATCTATTGTGGTTGAGTGTGGATTTCTGGAGGTAGGTACTGGGTGGTTTTTGCTGAAAAAGTCTACCTTGGGCCTCACC
The DNA here is from genome assembly GCA_030015325.1 of Cryptoblepharus egeriae. Classification (NCBI taxonomy): domain Eukaryota; kingdom Metazoa; phylum Chordata; class Lepidosauria; order Squamata; family Scincidae; genus Cryptoblepharus; species Cryptoblepharus egeriae. The sequence goes on along the minus strand of JAREYC010000011.1, from coordinate 31,309,249 downwards.
TTCATGCCTGTGAACTTGTCTTGTTTAGATGCTGGGCCGTGCTGGGAGACCCCAGTATGACACCAAGGGAGAGGGAATCCTCATCACTTCCCATGGCGAGCTGCAGTACTACCTCTCACTGCTCAACCAGCAGCTTCCCATCGAGAGCCAGATGGTGGCCAAGCTCCCAGACATGCTGAATGCGGAGATTGTCCTAGGCAACGTCCAGAATGCAAAAGTGAGGAAGGGAGATCTGTGGGTCCAAAGGGGGAGCAGGGGCTTCGGGGGGGGGGGGGGGAGATAAATGCTCAGCCAGCAATTGATTTGTATCGGAACTGTATTGGGAAGACAATGACGGGAGAGGGTGTTTTGATGGATTTCACTTCCCCATCCATAAAACTGTGAGCGTAGCGTGGCCTGCTGCAGTTGCAAGATCTGTGTAGCTCAATATTGACACATCTTATCCTTCTTGACTGCAATAGGATGCAGTGAACTGGCTGGGCTACACGTACCTGTACATCCGCATGCTTCGGTCCCCAACTCTCTACGGGATATCCCATGATGACCTGAAAAGCGACCCATTGCTGGACCAGCGCCGGCTGGACTTGGTGCACACCGCAGCCCTCATGCTGGACAAGAATAACTTGGTCAAGTATGACAAGAAGACAGGAAATTTCCAGGTAAGGGAATTCCATGGGAGCTTCTGAGCACGGCTCTCACTTCCCGTCTCTTCCTCTAGGACTCTCCCCACATTTTTGTGTATGGTTTGGGTGCACAGGCTGCTTAGCAGTGGCTGCTCTGCCAGCTGTGGGGACCAAACAGTGTACTCAATTTGTTGGGAGCCAAACGGAGTGCTCTTGGACTCTTAGTATAGCAACCTCCGTCCTTATAGTACAGAGGGGGGCGGTTTTCTTCCCTTACTTAATCTGTAGCCCTTACACAGAGGGGTTGGATGCTGCAAATGGCATGGGTTAAAAACGGGCTGGACTCCAAAGTCCTTTATTTATACATATATACATTCCGCACCTTTTCTGTGCCAACACAAATGCCCAAGCTGGTTTACAAACTCTGAATATGACGGTAGAAAACTAGCAAAAACTTACCTGCAGTGTGGGAGTAAAATTCCCCTGAGCGCAACCCCCATGCGCACCAACCCCCAGGGTGTTCTGAGCTGCTTGACCTGCTTGTTTTGTGTGGTGGAGGGGCTGGCCTTGACCCTGCCTACATTGATACAAATTAGATTAACGAAAACCATCAATGCTATTGTTTTATATCTTATGTCTTCCTCTTGGAACTCCCTCAGTATCCATGCAGTTGCCAGTGGACTTCAGTCTATGCATTAGCAAGACCCAAACGTCCTCTGCAGAGAAAGGCAGGATAGAAATTCCTTAAACACCCACAAACCAAACCACAAACTTGGGTTCAGGAAGATGGACAACACTGTGGCTTGGAAATGAGTGTCTGCTGCTACTGCTTGCTTTTCCTCCTCCTTTGATATCCCTGAAGCATCTTCCTTGCTCCATTCACCTTCCCCTCCTTTTCCCAGGTGACGGAGCTTGGGCGCATTGCCAGCCACTACTACATCACCAACGAGACCGTGCAGACCTACAACCAGCTGCTCAAGCCCACCTTGAGTGAGATCGAACTCTTCCGGGTTTTCTCCCTGTCCTCCGAGTTCAAAAACATCACCGTGAGGGAGGTATGTGGCCTGGTGCACTGCTGTGTGTGTGTTTTCCTCTGTAAACTGCTTTGTGAACTTTTTGTTGAGAAGTGGTATGTAAAGCAGGGGTTGACTCCAGAAGGTGGCTGGACTGTTTTGTGATACATTTCCACATTGCGTTCTCCTGACGGCTTTCTTATCTGTAGGAAGAGAAGCTCGAACTTCAGAAGCTGCTTGAACGAGTCCCAATCCCAGTGAAAGAGAGCATTGAGGAGCCCAGTGCTAAGGTCTGTCCTGCTCCTCCTAGAAGGAAACCTTTCTCACAAGGCTATAGAGGTTCTATAGGTTTGCACATTCCCTTGTGCAGGGGTTGTCCTGCACTTAGAAAACTAGCATATCAGGCAGAGAAGCTCTAGTCCCACCTTTATTTTAATACATGGATTTTTTCTTCTGGCTGGAGCAGGGAATTTGAGCATTTAGTGTCCTCTCTGCCACTGAAAGTGGCACGTGCCTGACAGCTGCACCATACTGTAAACCCCATCCATGCCTGCTAGTGTCTCCCCCCCCCCATGGCCTGGTTGGTGGGGATGTTGCCTTGGAGGGGACTAACTCCTCTCTTCCTCTCCCTCTGCTCAGATCAATGTGCTCCTCCAGGCCTTCATCTCCCAGCTGAAGCTAGAAGGCTTTGCTCTCATGGCAGACATGGTGTACGTCACTCAGGTGAGGAGGCCGCCTTACTGGCTCTCTTGGTAGTTATGAGATGTTGTTCCCTCCCCTCTATGTACACAACATTTGGGCACCAGACAGAACCGGGAGTGTTGCTGCTTAACCTTGATGGCTTGTGTTGTGTCCCTTGCAGTCTGCAGGCCGACTCATGCGTGCCATCTTCGAGATTGTCCTCAACCGAGGCTGGGCCCAGCTCACCGACAAGACCCTGAACCTCTGCAAGATGATTGACAAGCGATTGTATGTAGTGGTTCCAGAGCATGGCCGTCTCAGTCTTTTGTATTGCATTTTGTGCTGCAGGCTTCCTATCTAGCCAGGGAGTTTCTCTTCTGTCATGTGGTCCATTGCTAATCCTGTTCACCCACTGAGTTCAAATTCCCAAATAATTGTTGTTAGAAACTTACAGCCGACTCCAGAGTAGCACTTGGGTTCCCCTCTTATCACTGGGCTGACACGACTGCAAGATGCTCCACCCTAGTTATGCTGGGAAAGGCTCATGGGCAGCTTAAGGCAACATAGGCAGCCCCAAGACTGGTGGACCTGGGCTGCCCTAGCTGGGCCAGCTTAGGCTTCTCACGAGAGGCATGTTGAGGGCATGCTTAGCATTGCCGAGGGAGGAGCAGTTTCTCTGGATCCAGAGCCTTTTTCCAGGGCAGATATGCCCTCTTCCTGCTCCTTAAGAGTTCTACCATCTCAGGAGCAGGTATAGTAATGAGTAGACCCATAGGGGTCCATGATAAGGCCTGAGTAAGAATGGCAGTGTTGACCAAAAATCTGAGTTCAGTTTTTTTTTGAGACTGAGTGCGCAATCCAGAGTAACTGGGAGCTCTTAAGTGACATTTACATTGACGAAGTTACGGTGCCACCTAGTGGAAACCAATGGGAAATTCATGGAGCAATTTAGAGTAAATTTTTTCTTGCGTCGATGTAAGTGCTCCCGTTGTTACTCTGGATTGTGCAGTAAATTTGGCTGGAAAAGTAAAGCATTAGATTTGATATGGATTTTGGAACTTGGCATTCAGAATTCATGTTGTACTCCTATTATGTTGGGTATTTGTTTTAAAACGTTACCCACTGTTTTAAAGAGAAAAGGGAAATACTGGTCAGAGCCCGAGAACAGCGTCCTCTTCAGTTCAGGCCTGTGCTGGACAAGAAACCTTGACGTGGCAACCCTGTGCTCATGTAGGTGGCAGTCCATGTGTCCCCTTCGCCAGTTCAAGAAGCTTCCTGAAGAGGTGGTGAAGAAAATAGAGAAGAAGAACTTTCCCTTTGAGCGTCTCTATGACTTGAACCACAATGAAATAGGTCAGTGGGTGGCTGTGGGTATCTTAGCACATGCTTGGGTTTTATACCCCCAGCCTGTTTTGGGGTGGTGACTTTCCCATGTGCCAGTCAGGTGCAGACCAAGGATGAACATGAGTGGCAGCTGGGGAGCGGGGACCACGACGACCCCCAGCTGCACAGGCCTGTCCCCATTTGGATGGAGAGGGTCTGGAAAACACTGTCTCAGGCCATGCACAGAATACAGTCTGGCCTGATTATAACTTGTCTAGTTTCTCATACTTGATGCCTCTCAAGCCCTGTTTTTTCATGTGTCCCTCTCTGTTCTTGTTGCCAATCTTTACAGGGGAGCTGATCCGGATGCCTAAGATGGGGAAGACCATTCACAAGTATGTCCACCTGTTCCCCAAGCTGGAGCTGTCTGTCCACCTGCAGCCCATCACCAGGTCCACTCTGAAAGTGGAGCTGACCATCACCCCAGATTTCCAGTGGGATGAAAAGGTAAAGGACTGCCTGGGGGGATTGCATTCGTGATCGCTGATCTGGTTTTGGTGGGGAAGAGGGATGGTAATTGCTGGAATAGGACAGGACAGCTTGTGGAGCAAGAATGGGGCCTGGGAAGCCATGTTACAAGACTTTGCGCTAGCCGTTCCTGCTCCATTGAGCAGATTTGTAAAGTCCAGAGTGTTCCCCTCTCCTGCCCAGGTCCATGGCTCATCAGAGGCCTTCTGGATTTTAGTAGAAGACGTGGACAGTGAGGTGATTCTGCATCATGAGTACTTCCTCCTAAAGGCCAAATACGCCCAGGACGAGCATCTCATCACCTTCTTCGTGCCTGTCTTTGAGCCTCTCCCTCCCCAGTACTTCATCCGGGTGGTCTCAGATCGCTGGCTCTGTAAGTCCCTTTCTGTGCTATTACAAACTTTTTAACAAGGCTGCACTGTTAGCTTTTCAACATCATCTTTGGGTTTTAGCCAACACGTGTCTTCTGCTCAAGGAAGGGTGGAGGACCTGGCATGCCAGCTTTTGAGCAGGATGGGGGCCCAGCTGGCTGATCCCTGTTAATCAAGGGATGGCTCAGATTGTGAAGACCACGGGGGGGGGGGTGAGTCTAGCCCTGCTTGAACTCTGGCTCCCCTGGGCTCTTTGGTAACATGCTGATGCCGTCAGTGAATGTGCTCCCTTGCCCTTCTATGTGCAGTTGGGGGTTTTGGACCCCCACGTTCTATGGCAGAGCACAAACCTCGCTCTTCCTGCCTCACTCAAGTTGCTGTCCTTGATCTGTTCCAGCTTGTGAGACACAATTGCCTGTGTCTTTCCGACACCTGATTCTCCCAGAGAAATACCCTCCACCCACAGAACTGCTGGACTTGCAGCCACTGCCTGTCTCTGCTCTGCGGAACCATGCCTTTGAGAGCCTCTACCAGGACAAGTTTCCCTTTTTCAACCCTATCCAGACCCAAGGTGAGCGGCAGGGGTGGGTTTCGGGTCAGGGAAGTGGGTCCCTGCAAGAACAGGTCTCACTGGTTGCTCGTGTTAGGGCTGGGTAGGAATTTTGGCATTTGGCTGGACTATATGGGCCCTGGGCCTGATCCGGTAGGGCTCTTCTCATGTTCTTAACTGTACTCCAGGTGAAGATCCAGGGAACCCTGTGCTTTGGGATGTGAAGCATGGCAGGTGTGAGGAAATCAGTTTCTCTTTAAATGTAGGAAATCATGCCTCGGCCAGAGGGATCAAAAGGCGGGGGTCTCGCCAGCGTCTGTTCTTCTAGAAGTGGTGTTTTGCCTCAGCAAGCAGGCTGAGGAGATGACCTGGAATATTTTGTATTTAATGGGGAATTAGTTCAAATGGGTGAATATGACTAGCTAGTCTCTATGAGGGTTTGTGCAGGGTTGTTTTGGGAATGGTGTTTTGTTTTGGGGAGGGACCTTATTGTGGGTTGCCGGCCCAGTTCCTGTCTGTGGAGTGGGCAGCTCATATTGGGAAGGGTTATCTTTTCATTTAAGGAAATGCATTCCAGACGTGTCTATCTTAACATAAACTTGACTGTCACTTGGCTATCACTGGGGAAGGTCTGGCCTTTTTGTTCTCCGTAGGTTGTTGCCTCAAGAGACATTTCAGTGTTTTCCTCTGTGTGTAAGTGCTGGGTTTCTCCTCCCTTTTTGTCTAGTGTTCAACACGGTCTACAACAGTGACGAGAACGTGTTTGTGGGGGCTCCCACGGGTAGCGGGAAGACCATCTGCGCAGAGTTTGCCATTCTGCGGATGCTGCTGCAGAACTCAGAAGGCCGCTGTGTGTACATCACACCGATGGAGGCACTCGCTGAACAGGTCTAGAACCCCTGCCTTTCTGGGTTTTGATGAGTGCTCCTATTTAAAATAATGGGGCACTCTGGGTTGTAAGAAAAAGCTCCATGTGGAAATCATTAACAGTGGTGCCACCTCCTCCCTCTAGATCTTCCTGGATTGGTATGAGAAATTCCAAGAACACTTGCTCAAGAAGGTGGTCCTGCTGACAGGGGAGACCAGCACAGACCTCAAGCTTCTGGGCAAGGGAAACATCATCATCAGCACCCCTGAGAAGTGGGACATCCTGTCCCGGCGCTGGAAACAGCGCAAGAACGTGCAGAACGTCAACCTCTTCATTGTGGATGAAGTGCACCTCATCGGAGGCGAGAATGGGGTGAGTGTCCTTGGGAGAGGGTTGGATCTAAAGAGCCAGGCACTGGCCAGGATAGAGACCCCCGGTGACTCCTGTGGAGCTGATTGGTGTCCTTCTCATGACAAAGGGGTGTATGGGGTAGAAAAGGATTGTCAAAATAATTTCATACAGAGGGCCACATAGCAGTCATGCAGGCCTCCGTCAGTCTTGAAAGACTCTGGTATCGTGCTCGGCGCTGCATACGCTGCATGCGAAGCACGAAAGCCTGGGTTGGATTGTTATGGAGGAGAGGCTGTTACCCAAGCAGCAAATCCCCCTCTCCACACCACTGAATTAGTCCAATGGAAAGGCAGAGCCAATACAATTGGATCCAGCTGGCGTCGCAGAGCTGGGCTAAGGACAGGAGCTCACCCTGTCTTGTGGGGCCGACCCAGGAATCGAACCCTGGCCAGCTGGTTAACAGGCACAGCGTTTTAACCGCTTGCGCCACCCACAGCAGTCATGACTTGTTCTGAAAATCAGAAGTGAGGATCTTGAGCAGTTCCTTAACCAGGCCTTAAAAATCAGCATTTTTTCTCAGGATCATGGCCGTAAATGACAGAAAATAAGCAAATCTTGATCATGTTTTCAAGATATGGAAGAACTCAATTATCACGTGTGACACTTTCAGCAGGGATGCCTCAGCATCTGTTGGTGGTGCTAGGAGAGCCCAAGGTCCAGATATGGAACCTCTTGAGACCACACCTGTCCCTGTGCCTTATGCTTGACATCCCTGGGACAGAAGGACCTTAAAACCCATAAAACTGAAGCTGTGAACATAATGATCTTATGCCACCAACGAAAAATTTCCTCTCAGAAGCAAGAGGTTTTCGCTGTCTAAAGATGGCCAAAGAGGGAGGCAACCTAGTCACCCTGGGAAGAGAATCCACGTTGGTGGTGCTGCCACTGCAAAGGCCCTGTCTTTGGTACCCACCTGCTGAACTCTTACAAATTCAGCCGCAGTTCTTATTGCACAGGCAGGTTCAGACGAGAGAAATCTGTCTTGAGGCTTTAGAAGTTAAAAAACAGAGTTCAGAAAAATAGGCTTCCTCGGAATGCCAGTTGCAGGGAAGCGGCAGTGGATGCTGCGTTTTGTTTCGTGTTCCCCAAACCAGCAGGTGGGTCACTGTGAGATTCAGGAAGCTGGACTAGTTGGACCCTTGGCCTGATCCAGCTGGGGCTCTTGTTATGTTGTCATGTCAGATTAATCACTCAGTGAAGCTCTGGTGCTTCCTGGCTCGTGTTTCTGACTGGCTGAACCGGAGCCTGGAGTCCACCCCACCCCGGGCTATCTGATATAATCTTGCCCCCTTGATTTCCTTTTCTAGCCAGTCTTGGAGGTGATCTGCTCTCGGATGCGCTACATCTCCTCCCAGATCGAGCGGCCCATCCGCATTGTGGCCTTGAGCTCCTCCCTGTCCAATGCCAAGGATGTGGCCCACTGGCTGGGCTGCAGCGCTACTGCCACCTTCAACTTTCACCCCAACGTGCGCCCCGTGCCCCTTGAGCTGCATATCCAGGTAGGTTTTCAGGGGTGTTCAGCCTCCTTTCAGACCATTGGTGCAATTCTCCCATTGCATGTGCTTTGTGTTCATTTTCTTTTTCTCCCCCCCCCCCCATGTCAGGGCTTCAACATCAGCCACACCCAGACCCGCCTGCTCTCCATGGCCAAGCCTGTCTACCACGCCATCACGAAGCACTCGCCCAAGAAGCCCGTTATCGTCTTTGTTCCGTCGCGCAAGCAGACGCGCCTCACGGCCATCGACATCTTGACCACATGCGCTTCGGATGTCCAGAGGCAGAGGTACTGTGTGTGTTCTGTGTGCTAAATAAACCAGTGTTGTGTGTTCAGGCAGTCTAAGCTGGACGAGGATTGCGATGTTGCAAACTGTGCAGCTGAGCTAAATTCATTCTGCATTTCTTGGAGCTTTGCAGATTCAGAATGAATATTTTCTGAGTTGGGTGAAATGAGAAGTGTTGATGCAGAACTGCTCAGCTGTTTGTGGGGCATTGATTGTGTTCTTAGATGGGGGAGAGTGTGATGGGGGGTGGGGGGGCACTGATTCCTGCATAGGACAAAGCAGATCTTGCAGGCCAGGAGGGTGTTGGAGTGCACTGTGCTGTGGCCTGAGTTCTTGTCTTCTCGGCAGGTTCCTGCACTGCACTGAGAAAGACGTGGCTCCCTACGTGGACAAGCTGAGTGACGGCACCCTGAAAGAGACTATAGTGAATGGAGTGGGCTACTTGCACGAGGGACTTACCTCAATGGAGCGAAGGGTAGTGGAGCAGCTCTTCAACTCAGGTATGATGAGGGGAGCCTGGTGTGGTTGGTGGGGGGCTCCTTGGCTGTCTTTGGAAGACAAAGGACAATAGTGGCAGGAATCAGGACAGCTCTGATCCTTGATCCTTCTACAGTGAGGGGAGGGGGACCCCAGAATTCACAAAGAAGCAGTTTAGCACATAAAATGAGGCTCCAGGAGCCGGCTTCTGGGGCCTGAGTCTGGAAGGGCCACATTTCAGTGGGTGAAGCGTTTGCCCTCCTCTAGAAAGTGCCCCTGGGAGCAGCCTCACACTTCCTGAGGCACTGCCAGTCCATGTGGCTGGGGACACATTCACCTGTGTTGATAGACCTGGGTCCAGCATTCCTTCCAGACGTCAGATCCAGGGCTGAAAAAACACCCTGGCAAGTCAGAAATAGAGAGAAGCCCCAACTAGTCATGTGGAACTGCACTTGCTGGGGGTTGCCATAGAGCATGGCTATTTCCAAGGGGGCAATTTGTACAGCCACTCAATGCTTCTGGCGCCCTCTTTCTCCCTCCCTCCCTCCCTCTCTCTCTCTCTCTCTCTCTGCCTGCTAAAAACTCAGCATTTTTGCTTATTTAAGTCGTGCCATCACTTTGCACAGCACTTAACACAGGATGCAGAAGCAGGTTCCTGCCCTATGGTGCTCAGATCTCCTAGATTCTCCTAGAATATCTGTCAGTCTTGGAAGACTATGGTATCGTGCTCGGTGCTGCATACGCTGCATGCAAAGCACAAAGCCCTGGGTTAGATTGTTATGGAGGATAGGCTGTTACCCAAGCAGCAAATCCCCCCTCTCCACGCCACTGAATTAGTCCAATGGAAAGGCAGAGCCAATACGATTGGATCCAGCTGGCGTCGCAGAACTGGGTAAGGACAGGAGATCACCCTGTCTTGTGGGGCCGATCCGGGTCTTGAACCCTGGCCTGCTGGTTAACAGGCACAGCATCTTAACTACTTGTGCCACCCACAGCCCTCCTAGAATATAAACTGAATAAATAAATCAAATATCTAGATAAGGGGGGGGAGACAGTCAAGGCAGGGAATGGGGTAGGTTGTCTTCTCCAGAGCTCTGAACGATCTCATCTGACCTCCTTTTGCCTGCCCTTAGGTGCCATCCAGGTGGTGGTGGCTTCACGCAGCCTCTGCTGGGGAATGAACGTGGCAGCTCACCTGGTGATCATCATGGACACTCAGTATTACAACGGCAAGATCCATGCGTGAGTGGGGGAGAGGCTGGGTCTGGGAACAGGGCCGTTGCCTGGCTAGCTCCACAGATGATGCAGGAATTTCCAGCTGTGCTTGATTGTTGACCAGCGTAACCATCCTCTCCATACAGAGTTTAGGTTATGAGGATTGAATCACGACTTAGCCACTGTAGTGTGGAACAGCTGGTTCTTGCTTGGTATAGCATGTCACACCTGTGCAGAAGCCCCAGCAAAGGATGTCTGTGCCAGCTGTCTATAAGTTGGGGACTAAGTAACGATCAACAGAGAGCTTGGAACTGGTTGGTGAGAGACCTGCTCATCGCTGCCTTGAGTGACTTTGCCAAACTTCGTAAGGAACTTTAAAACTATTTCCGGTCCAGTTTCCAGGGAACTGAGAGACATACCCAAGTAAAGTGGTACCTCAGTTTACAAGTACCTTGGATTGCAAGTCTTAGAAACCTTTGCTCAGTTTGCGAGCGATTGGTGATGCAGACTGGCACCCCCAGCCCAGGGATACTGGTCTACATCAGCACAGGCACCCCTAGTCCAAACCATCACCCTGGGCCAGGATGCTGATGCAGCCCAGCATCCCTGGGTTGGGAGTGCTGGTCTGCATCAGACCATTTATTCTGCAACCTTTCAATATGTGTTAAAGGGTTGTGGAAAGAATTGTTTCCATTATTTCTTATAGGAAAATTTGCTTTGATATGTGAACGTTTTGGATTACAAGCATGTTTCCAAAATGGATTATGCTGGTAAACCACTGTTTCATCCTGCTGTGAATGGCAGAAAATGGTCTCTAATGCAGGATTTGTAATTACTGCACTCCTTTTGCGGATTAGAGCAGGGCATGAAAGACCCAGATATGTGTGGGCAGTTCCTTTGTAGCCTCATACAAAGCAGACCTTGTGGTCAGAGGTCATCTGACTGGGTGAAAACCCTCGCTTGTGCTCGGGTGCTCCTTGCATCCAGCTTCCTTCTCACCGCTGAGACTTCCAGACCTCATTTTCCTGGTCCAAGCAAAACAAGCAGCTTCCCTCCCACAGCCTGCTTTTTAAACTCCTACACACCAGTCTGTGAAACTTTGCCACGTGCACCAGTTGCAGGCTGCACATTTCCAACTGTTAACACTTGCCTCTCCTCTTTCTTTGGGCCAGCTATGTGGATTATCCCATCTATGATGTGCTGCAGATGGTAGGCCATGCCAACCGCCCACTGCAGGATGACGAGGGACGCTGCGTCATCATGTGCCAAGGGTCCAAGAAGGTGAGGTGAGAGGAGCCGGGATTCCTGGTTCCAGGGGACCTGGTTCTCTTCTGGATTTGGTGGTCAGAGTAGCTGAAAGTGCAGAATCCCATATTACTGTGTCTTGGGGTACAATCCAGAGTAACTACAGGACCTTTTATGCTGATGTAGTTACGGTGCCACCTATGGGAAACCTATGGGAAATGCATAGAGCAATCCAGTGTGTGTGCCTCTTACATCTTCCCATAGTTACTCTGGATTGTAGGGCCACTCTTTTTTATAATCCACTTTTCTATTATACCGCTTTTCCATCAAAAGTAGTTCATAAAACAGTTTACATAACAAAACAAATGGGTAGAACCCAAAGAACTCACAATCCAAAAGGGATGCAGAAGGAACACCAACAGCAGCCACCGGAAAAAGGCACCTGCTGGGGTGAAGAGGGGCAGCAGCTCTATGTCTGCTGAATAAGAGAGGGCAGCACCACTTTAGGAGGTGCCTTTACCCTGGTTAGCAAGAGAAAACCCTCTTTTATCCCCTCATTTCTACACTATAGGACTATAACCTGTCCTCCAAAGTGGCTGGAAGGCTTAGTGTAGAAACAGTGAAGAGCAAAACAATAACAGGAAAAGGGAGCCCCTCAACTGTTGCTCAGAGAACAGGAATAAAAGCAGGTGCAAAGGTCAGGCCTGGCTAGAAATTGGACTTGAAGAACAGCTGCCAAAGCAGCCTCACTTCCAGCACCCTTTCAGAACTGGGCAGAATAGACTATTCCCCAGTCTGGGCACCGCACTTGGCACCATCCTGAGCATCCTGGGCACCTGCCTGTTCTGGGGGGGGGGAGGCAAAGGAGTTGGTGACCTTTTGTGAAGGGCTGCGGACTCTTCCTCTGCAGGATTTCTTTAAGAAGTTCCTATACGAGCCTCTCCCGGTGGAGTCCCACCTGGACCACTGTATGCATGACCACTTCAACGCCGAGATTGTCACCAAGACCATTGAGAACAAGCAGGACGCCGTGGATTACCTCACCTGGACCTTCCTGTATCGCCGGATGACTCAGAACCCCAACTACTACAACCTGCAAGGTGGGGGAGCCCGTTGTGGTGCCCGCTTGGAGGAAGCAAGAAGAACTGCTTCTTGATTCCTCCCTTGGTGGCAGTGGTTATGGCTCAAGAGTTATGAAAAGGGGCTTCTGTTCCCACGCTGCGCCTGACTCGCTGTGTCCTCTTCTCAGGGGTTTCTCACAGGCACCTTTCCGACCACTTGTCCGAGCTGGTGGAACAGACCCTCAGCGACCTGGAGCAGTCCAAGTGCATCAGCATCGAAGATGAGATGGACGTGGCGCCTCTCAACTTGGGCATGATTGCTGCATACTACTACATCAACTACACCACCATTGGTAAGGGGGTAGTGAAGGAGGGGGGAGACCAGTATACCAGTCCCACTGTGTGGTGCTTGGCCTCAGGCTGTGGCTCTGGGCTTCATGGACCGAACCTCTTTAACTTCAAACCCCCTCCAGAGCTCTTCAGCATGTCCCTGAACGCCAAGACCAAAGTGCGCGGCCTCATCGAGATCATTTCCAACGCTGCTGAGTACGAGAACATTCCTATCAGGCACCATGAGGACAACCTCCTGCGGCAGGTGAGGGAAGTGGTAACCATCCAGGCCCAAGTTCCGAGGGAGAAAGGGGAGTAAGGCTTGGGGCACCCTTGCTTTTTGATGGACAGTGTGGCCTTTGGGTGATGGTCCCTCTGATTGATTTTGCCTTCTGAGCTGTAGCTCAGCTTTCCTCATGAGGTGTCCCAGACCATCAGTCATTTTGGTTGCTCTCCTCTGAACCTGTTAGATGATGCTCTCTGAGTCCCTGTGGAGAGCAGAGTCCTCTACTCTCTAGAGATCATCTCCTGCCTGTATGTCTTGCAAATAGCTCCAAACAAGCAGCTGAGAAGTGGGTGACGAATGCTTCCCTGTGCTGATTCTTTTTTCTGTCCCTCCCTCAGCTTGCCCAGAAGGTGCCCCATAAGCTGAACAGCCCCAAGTTCAACGACCCCCACGTCAAAACCAACCTCCTGCTGCAGGCCCACTTGTCTCGCATGCAGCTGAGCGCAGAGCTGCAGTCGGACACAGAGGAGATTCTCAGCAAGGTACCCACGAGTAATGTTGCTGGAGGTGCCCAAGGACAGCTCCCCAGAGAGCTTGTGGGCAGGCAGGAGACTTAATGGGTTGTGGTTGTGGGAATCCCCATTTCCCCCCTCCCCTTGGTGCTATGGACTCCTGGCTCCTCCCCATTGTCTCCACCTTTTTCTCCAGGCCATCCGTCTGATCCAAGCCTGTGTGGACGTCCTGTCCAGCAACGGCTGGCTGAGCCCTGCTCTGGCTGCCATGGAGCTGGCACAGATGGTCACCCAGGCCATGTGGTCAAAGGACTCCTACCTGAAGCAGCTGCCACACTTCACCTCGGAGCACATCAAGCGCTGCACAGAGAAGGTGAGGATGGGGGTAGGCAGGGAGCAATGGGGGGTGCAGCTGGCCTGCTGTGGTGACCTCCATGGACAGGTGGCTTTGCTCATTTTCTCTTGCCTGGGGATGTAGGGTGTGGAGAGTGTGTTTGACATAATGGAAATGGAGGACGAAGACCGCAGTGCTCTGCTCCAGCTCTCCGACGCCCAGATTGCAGATGTGGCTCGCTTCTGCAACCGGTACCCCAACATTGAGCTCTCCTATGAGGTGGTTGAGAAGGACGGCATCCGCAGGTAATTGCCTGGGGAAGGGGGGTGTCAGGCTGTGAATACCCCAAATTAGACATCAGCACCTGGACAAAGAACATCGTTAAGTTCTTGTCCTCTGGCCTGTTTTGTGAGCTGCTGCGAGCAACAAGCTTTGTGGAGTGTGTTGAGTGGGCAACTTAGAGCACAATCCTAACCATGTCTACTCAATTGTTTAATGGGTCTTACTCCCAGGAAAGTGTCTTTAGGATTGCAGCCTCAGTCCTCTAGAGCAGGGGTCTCTGGAGTTTTTGGCCGCATCAAATATCTGGCACAATGTTGAGGGCAAGAAAAAATATTTAAAATATAAAATTCAAATATACTTCAGATAGATGAATGAATAAATGGCCTCGGATTTCCAGGATTTCTGCAAGCACCAACACACAGCACAGAAATAAAGCACACATTTAAGTGGACCCCCATTCCCAACCACACCATTACTCTCCTGTTGTGTTTGTTCAACTGGGCCACAGGCTCTTAAGGGACCAGAGGATGGCCAAGGGCCAGTTAGAGGCTTGCTGTGGGCCTCCCGGGCTGGGGTTTGGAGACCCCCACTTTAGAGCAGCCGAGTGAGCACTGACTGTTTATATCAAACCTCAACCACACAACATTCTCATGAGACAAACTTCAACAGTCCTCTTTCTCTTTCATTCTGATTCGGCTCAGATAAAATTGAGAATTTGTTGTGCAGCATTTTGTGGTTATTGGGTGGTTAACCATCCTGGGTGGTTATATTGGGTGGTTAACCATCTTGGGTGGTTATTATTGTTAACAATATTTATACACCACTTTTTAACCAGAAGTTCACAAAGCAGTTAACGGAAAATCAAACAAGTGGTTTGTGTACCTACCCCTTTAAGCACAAACATTTTAAAGTTTCACTGTTTGAATTAAACCACAGATTCTAAATACATGAAGCTGCTGGTTGTACAAAGCATGGCTGGTTTAACCAACTGGGACCAGACCTTGCAAGAATTTTAAGTGTCTTCCTTCTGCCCCGAATATGAAGGGGGGAGGAGTGCACAAGACTAAGGCTGCAATCATAAAGACACTTTCCTGGGAGTAAGTCCCATTGAACATAATGGGGCTTACTGTTGAGTAGACATGGTTAGGATTGTGCCCTAAGTGTCCTAGTAGCTCATGTTCTGGTAGTGGCGGTGTGGAGGGTGTCCCGGGGCAGCATCTGACACTTGGCCTGATTTCTTTCCCTAGTGGAGGTCCGGTGGTGGTGCTGGTGCAGCTGGAGCGAGAAGAGGAGGTCACTGGGCCAGTGATTGCTCCCCTCTTCCCTCAGGTAGGTGGAGTTACGGGGGGGGGGGGGGGGAAGGATTACCACCGTGTGACCAAGTGGCATCTCCTGATGAGAAGCACGTAGTGGGCTTTGAGAGGTGTGATGTTATTATTTTTCTTTCCCCCCCCCACAGAAACGTGAGGAGGGCTGGTGGGTGGTGATTGGCGACTCGAAGTCCAACAGCCTCATCTCCATCAAGAGGTTGACCCTTCAGCAGAAGGCCAAGGTGAGCTGGGCCTCTCATCTGGTTGGTGGAAGGGACCTGGGGAGGTTGAAGTGCCCTCTGGGTAGTTTCCTCACACTGGTAGTGGCACTGTGTTCCTGGAGAGGCAAAGCAGCAACCCTTGCAGAGCCCTGGCGAGCTAAGTGTCTCAGCTCCTGCCCTCTGTTTGCTTGTGCAGGTGAAACTGGACTTTGTGGCACCAGCAACCGGGACCCACAACTACACCCTCTACTTCATGAGTGATGCCTACATGGGTTGTGACCAGGAGTACAAATTCAGTGTGGACGTGAAGGAGGCCGAGAGCGACAGTGACTCTGATTGAGCCAAGTTGGCTTCCTGTCAGAGCCCTCCTGGGCTCCCCCCTCTTGGACACTTCCTGCCCCCAGCCCAGGGGACGGGCTTCAGTCGGCGCTCCTTTCCTTTGTGCAGAACCAGCTGTGGGAAGGAGGGCTGCATTGGCCAACTTGCCTCCACGTCCTTCCAGTTGGGAAACCTTTTCTTTAGCAATGAGTGACTAAAGCAAAACTTTTGTTTCTATAGTAGTCAGGGAGTCAAGTTCAGTCCTTTGTTTTGCTCAATAAAGGTCCTTGGGCCAAGCTTCAGGCTCTCCTTTTTGGGGTGGGTCTCCTTGCTGCCACATTGTAATTACTTTGAAGGGGGTTCCAGCTGGATCTCCAGAAAAAATTCTTGACGGTGAGGGCAGTGGGACTGATTGCCAAGGGAGGTGGTGGACTCTCCCTCACTGGGGATCTTCAAGCAGAGGCTCCACCAGCACCTGTCGGAGATGCTCTAGGAGGATTTCCTGCTCCAGGCAGGGGGTTGGACTAGATGACCTACTGGGTCCCTTCCAACTCTAGGATTCTATGACTTTAATCCCACCTCTAAGCTAAGCAGTCACCTCCATCAAGCAAAAATATGATGAGAAAGTTCTGCAGTTACTCAAACAGGCACCCTTTGCTTTTCACAGCACACAAGTGTGGTGACTGCACCCACCCAGGCTCATCCTTGTGCAGTTTTTAGGACCTTTAAGTGGTGGGTTGTATTCAATGTTTCAGTAAACCATGGTCCAGAGTGAGTGATAGCCCTAGAAATAGAGGTGGTTCGTAACCAACTTCTGACCCCCATCATTGCTAGGTTGGGTCTATTTATCTGTCTTCTGACACAAGAATTCTCATCAACAAGGTTTATCCTGCAGCGAGGAAGGAAGGTTGCTTCAGGGTTTAAAGCAGTGGTTCTTAACCTGGGTCCGATCGAACCCCAGGGGTTCAGTGAGTCAGTCTCAGGGGTTTGGCGGAGGTGTGTGTCCATTCTGTTCACCAGGAGCATTCAGATACTTTTGTACACTTGTTATTTTTCCAACTATGAAGGGTTTGGTGAATGCACGTATGAACCTTGCGGGGTTCAGTACCTCCAACAAGGTTAACTTTTAAGAACCACTAGTTTAAAACTAGATCCCTGACGTTTCTGCTGCCACCTCCACCTCCACCCTTGTAAGTGCAATGAAAGAAAAGAAGCAAAGGAGACATTGTAAGTTTTCAAGTGCTTGGAACGTCACCACTTCCAGGACATGTTTAAAAAGAAACCGTGTGGCTCAGAGTAGCTTTCACTGACTACAAGTCACTCCCCCAGACAGAATGACTAACCTTACTTTGGTCACTGCTCCTCCCCCAGGCCAGCCTCTTCCTTGTTAACTCTTGTGGAGAAGGCGATGCTGTTGTTGTGCTGAAGACAGTCACAACCCAGCCCCCTTTTCCTTGGAGACAAAGCTGCTCTTTGTGGAGGAAGGATGTGACCCCCAGTTCCAGCTCCTCCAAGGTTCCCAACTCGCTGCCTTCAGTAGCGGAGGCTGCCGTGTTGCTCTCAGCAAGCCTCGGGATGCTGGTAGCTCCAGAAGGCCATCTCCCCATCGTCGCTGCAGGAAGCCAGCAGCCCGGCCTCCTTGGGGTTCCAGGCCACACAGTTCACATCCTGGGAGTGAGCCTTCTCCACCACGGCGGTCAGGCTGAAGGTGGGCTGCTGGGCGTCTGACGGGGGGTCCGCCTCAAACACTCGGATGGCATCGTCCCCACAGGCTGTGGCCAAAGCGCCCGTCAGGTGGCACCTGCAGAGGGTGGAAGAAGAGCAAGTAGGAGGCAGGGCTGAACACTGGCAAGCTAGTTAAGGCTGCATTTAACATTTTCAAATTAATATTATTTAATATTTAGTCCCCTTACTTCTCATTTTTTATCACCAAAGGTCCAATGGACTGTTCTATAGTATGTAAATTCAAAAAATTCACGCTTTTTGGATTTATAACTAAGGGCACAATCCAGAATAACTATGGGGAGTCCTTGCTCCGATGTAAGAACAATTTACTCTGGATTGCAATACGAATTTCCCATAGGATTTCACTAGGTGGTGCTGTAACTATCTCGATGTAAATATCTCTTATGTGCTCCCGTAGTTACTCTGGATTGAAGGGTAAGTAGCAGTAAAAAAGTCACAAGTTATTATCTAATTATTATTATTATTATTAAAAATAATAATAATAAATTCCATTAAAAAACACAACACTAACTTCCTATAGGGTCCCATGGACCCAGAATGTAGTAAGTGGGTTAATTAATTAATATTGCACATATTAATTAATATTAATTAATATTAACTAATTAATATTAACTAATATTGCACGTATAATATTTAACTAGTTCAGGTATAATGACCTGTAGATGTGGGGAGAGCTGGGCGCCAGTTCCCGCTCCACCATGAGGTTCAGTAGAAGGTTTTAGGGCAGTCCCAAACCTGTGTCCAGAAGTGCCACATCTTGTTATCTTACCAGGCCACGTCGTAGATGGTTCTTGTGTGGAAGCCAGAAAGGGTACAGATGCACTTCCAGGTGGGGTCCGTACCGTTGCACGCCACACCTGCGACAGACAACAGAACTGCTTGGGCCAAGACTGGTGCTCAACACACCCAGTAAGATGTTCTCAAAATGCAGGTGAGGCTGTAGAAAGCGGGGTAAGAAAAATAAAAACAAAACTCACCTGTGCCCCCTCCTCGTTGTGGAGGAGGAAGAGCTGAGGTTTGCAAGCTCTCTGGGGACAGGCTGTGTCCCAAGCACAAGTCCAGGGCAGTGGCGTAGGTAGAGGGGGGTGGAGCAGTCGAGTTTTAGAGGGAGCCTCACCCTTTTGGAGTCATTCCGGGGGGGGGGGGGGGGAGCAAAACGGAGCCCCTCTCTACCTACGCCACTGGTCCAGATGATTGATGGGAAATCAATGACATTGAGGGTGCAATCCTAACTTTCCAGCACCAAAGCAAGGGCAATGCAAGTATGGGAACAAACATTGCCTTCCCTTTAAGGGTGCCTCCATGACTGCCCCCCATATTGCAGGATGCAGCACACCCTCCATTGACAAGAGGTATGCAGTCAGTGCTGGAAAGTCAGTGAGGACTGCACCCTGACCGTATCAAACCTCAGGACAATTACCAACAAAGTACTTAAGGGCATAATCCTATGCATGTCTACTCAGAAACAAGTCTATAGGGCTGACTTCCAGGCAAGTTTAGGATTGTACCCTATGGGTCTGCTTAAACTGCTATGGGTGGCCTAGTTTTCCTAGCAGAGAAACACTCCGGACCCCTGGAGAGTCAGGCAATGCCCATTCCTTCAGCAGGAGGAGCAGCTCCATGGCCTCCTGGCAGCCCTACTGACCTTGCTCATTGCCTGGCTTGTACTGACGCCAAATGCGCACTGTCTTGTCGTCGCTGCAAGAGGCCAGGCGCTCTCCGCTCTGGTCAAACGCCAGGCTCCACACCGTGGATTCGTGCCCCTCCAGTGTGGTGAAGCACACCCAGTCGTCCTCCTCCTCCCGATACAGTTTCACGGTGTCGTCATAACTGGCTGATGCCAGCAGCTAACAGTGGAAAGCATAAGCAAAGGTAAGCATCAGAGGGAGGACATTACCCAGGAAGCAGAGCCAGAGTGCCCAGAAAATGCCACGTGCAGAGCATGATTCTGGGCATAGATATCAATGCCAAGAGAGCCAACTTTTGTGTTTAAAAAAGAAAAACAAGTTCTATTCCTCATGGCAACAGAAGACTGGGCTTCATCTGCTACAGTCTCAGAAATTAGGCTGAGGGTAAAATCCAGAGTAACTATGGGGATTCCTTGCTCCGGTGTAAGAACAACTTACTCTGGATTCCAATATGAATTTCCCATAGGTTTTCACTAGGTGGTGCAGTAACTATGGATGCACGTAAAGTCTCTTATGTGCTCCCATAGTTACTCTGGATTTGGGGGGTGAGACTGCAATCCTATACACACTTTCCTGGGAGTAATTCCCATTTAACACAATGGGGCTTACTTCTGAGTAGACATGGTTAGAATTGTGCTCTCAGATTCCCTGTGGCTTTGAGTATTTGCCCTTTCCCACCATTTCCCTGAATGGAAATTTTTTTAGCACAAGGAAAAATTAAACTACACATGGGCAGTCCCAGTTCTCCACCTGAATAAGTTACACCAATGGGCACAATCCAAACCAATTTAGGATGGCCTAACCTACCTGGCATATCTCACCGTGTTGGTAGTAGTTACCAACTTGGTTTGGAAGATCGATGTATGCCTGTGCACTGGCCTAACCCCCTAGGAGTAGGGTAGAAGTGCCTTACGGTACTTTTGTGACACCCCCAGGTCAGCATAGGACTTCTGCCAGGGCTTAGGCCAGCCTAACTGGAGATTAGGATTGCAGCCAATGTCATACAAGTATAGAGCATATGGTAATCCTCACCATGTCTACTCAAAAGTAAGCCCCATTGTGTTCAAAGGGTCTGACTCCCAGGAAAGTGTCTTCAGGATTACAGCCACATCCTAGTTTTAGACTGCAAAAATTTTAATCTTTGTATCCTGCCATTTATTGTCTGATGCTCCAAATGGTTTTGTGTGTACTTTTATGCACAATGATGTAAAACTTTCTTTTGTACTGTGTTTAATAAAGTGCTATCCTAGCTCCACACCCTTCCTCTGTAGAAGCTTTGGACCCAACACCAGCAACTCCCAAGTTCCCATCACAGCCAAGGAGCCCCCCCCCCCACTCACCTCCTGGTTCGGGTGCCAGACAACATGCTTGACATCCTGGCTGTGGGAGTTCAGAACACTCATGCACTCATATTCGTCCTCTTCATCCACTGCAACAAAGAAGGGGGGCATGAAAAGCAAGCCAAATTAGGAGAAGCCCCCATCCAAGTGCTTGGTTCTGAAACTTGACTCCTGCCCCCAAAGCTGTCCACCAAGATGGTTGTTCTTTCTTCCCAATTTTTGGCCTGGAATGCAGAGCCAACCCTGAAAACCTGCATCTCTTTGGCAGAGTGGAAGCCACATGTGCCTCCCAGTCCCAATTCTGGCCAAGCCCTTTTTTCCCAGCAAAAGACCCTTCCTACCAGGGAAGGAAGGAGCACCCCCAGAGCAGGAGCCACACCACAAGCAATGTCAAAGTGGGCCACAAACACTGGTTCATGCAATGAAAAGGTCCTGTATTTCCTTCCCTAAATGTATGTCCTAATTTTACTTCTAAGACATTCATTACAATCCAGAGTAATTACGGGAAGGCATAGGAGGCACTTACTCTGCTCTATGCATTTCCCATAGGTGGCACTGTAACTACATCAGTGTAAAAGGTCCTGTAGTTACTCTGGATTGTAGCCTACGGCTGCTATCCTAACCACGCTTTCCTGGGAGTAAGTACTACTGAAGACAGTGGGACTTACTTCTGAGTAGACAAGCTTAGAATTGCACTGTCTGGCTGCAACCCTAAAGATACTTTCCTGGGAATAAGACACTTCAAACTCATGCTAAAACTCATCTGGAGAAAGGTACGGGAAGCTTGTGCCTGCAGATGCAGGCAGGCCACACTTCTGTAGCACTCACAGTGCAGAGGAGGCTTCAATCCCAGCCTCCGTTTTGCACCTAAAAAAGAAACAGTCCCGATATCTTTACTGTTTAAGTTAATTTGACATTATTTTAGGCGATTGTATGAGTTTACTCCTATGAGCAAGCAACATATGCTGCAATCCTGAACACACTTTCTTGGGAGTAAGGCCCATTGGGTAAAATGTGCCTTACCTCTGAGTAGACATGGTTGGGATTGCAGCCATAATTTCATTTTGTCTTACCAATGGGTGTGTATCTGCGTGTGCACAGAAAAGTGATAATAAAGGTTATCTTATTCCCCACCCCTTGTTCCCAAGACTTTCCCAGCTCTTACCTTCCCAAACCCAGACACTCTTGTCTCGGCTGCAGGTGGCCAGAAGGGTTCCTGACGGGGCCCAAGCCACAGACTTCACTTCGTTCTCATGACCCTCTAGAGTAGCCACACACTGTGACAAAAGAGAAAACCGTTTCTTAGGGGAAAGAAAGTGCTTTGACTCAGTCAGGCCGCTGCTTCAGCATCTACACTGGCTGCCCATTTGCTTCTGGGCCGATTTCAAAGTGCTGGTTTTAAGCCCTGCATGGCTCAGGTCCAGGGTATTTGAGGGACCGCCTTCTTCCTTACAAACTGACCCGTCACCTAAGGTCATCATAGGGGACCCTACTGACTGTGCCGCCACTAAGGGAGGTGAGAGGGGTGGCGGCCAGGAATAGGGCCTTTTCAGTGGTTGCACTCCAGCTCTGGAACTCCCTTCCCTTCCAACTGAGGTCCAGAGCTTTCAGCAGAGACTCCTGTTTAAGAGAGCTTTTAATTGAGGCAGGGCCCCCCTCGATTAAAGGATGATCCCCAGGCTGTCTGGGGAATCTCTTTTTTGCCACTGCAACAGAATTCTAGCTTCCCTCGGAGAGGAGTCTGAAAACCACAGACCTCCCACCAAAAGTGGGAAAATACTTTTGGCTTTATTGAGAAACTTGCTCATACTGCCCAGTGGAGCACAGAGGGCCGGTCTGGAAAAGACTGGGTTCAACTCCTGCTTGGTATTGACACTCGTGGGTTTCAAGGGATCCCTCTTAGCTTAGTCTATCCCTTCCTGACAACATGGGAGAGTCTCTTATGGGAGCATCTCAAACATGCTGTAAAGCACACTTTTGCCTTCCTTGGAATAATCATGCTGCTACAAGAAGGTGCATCAGCCCTTCTGATGAGGCCAGATCCAGTCTCTGTAGTGGCATAAGAAAGCTCTGCACCAGCTGAGTATGGTTGATATAAAGGTTGGGGGGAGGGGTGTAGAGGAGCATGTAAAGAGGGCAGGTGGGAAGCATGTGGTGGAGCAATATGCTGGATCTTAATCTGTTCCCCATACAGCTCAGAGCAGTCTCAGGTTGCTGGCTCTACAACACCTCTGGAGGTGACAGATCAGAAGAGACCCATTGGAAACTTGCTGCAAGATTCCCCTTCCCCTACAGTAGCAAAGCAACAGCTCCGTGTGTGCGCTGGTTGCAATGGAGGCAGGTCAGCATCTGGTTAGGCTTGCACTGCGCATCAAACTGTAACTGGCTGAATGCAAGAGGTGATCCAACACAAAACCCAGAAGGGAATTGCACTCTACCTCAAAGTCGTCCTGGTTCTTCTTCCAAATGCAGGTGGTTGCATCAAAGCTTGCCGAAGCCAAGTAGTTCCCACAGGGTGACCAGGCCACCTTGCGAACCGTCCTCTGGTGTCCTTCCCCCAGCACAGACTTGCACACCCAGGTGTCCCCTGCCAGGAGAAAGAAAGGCGGCAGGGAGGGAACCTGGTCAGAGGATCCTTTATTACAAGAGGGTCACATCTAGATTCTATAGGGAGACATGCAGGCAATCCACAAAGGTTTCCAATTCCCAGTCTAAGCCTACAATCCAGAGTAACTACAGGAAGACATAAGAGGGACTTACTCTGGATTGCTATGCATTTCCCATAGGTGGCACTGTAACTATGTCGGTGTAAAAGGTCCCATAGTTACTCTGCATTGTAGCCTTATAACTTTTCTAAAGAATAAGGCTTGCTTGAAAAGGATCATTAAAAGGCTTCATTCATTTTAATCAACTCTGATTTTTCCAGAGTGTTGGATTCAAACAATGTCTTCTAAATATTTGGGTGGAAAATTATACCAAACATCTGTCCATATTGCTGTTGGATGGGCTGTGGGTGGCGCAAGTGGTTAAGTCACTGTGCCTATTAACCAGCAGGCCAGGGTTCGAGACCCGGGTCGGCCCCACAAGTCAGGGTGAGCTCCTGTCCTTAGCCCAGCTCTGCGACGCCAGCTGAAACCCATCATATTGGCTTTGCCTTTCCATTGGACTAATTCAGAGGCGTGGAGAGGGGGGATTTACTGCTTGGGTAACAGCCTCTCCTCCATAACCATCTAACCCAGGCTTTCATGCTTCGCATGCAGCGTATGCAGCGCCGAGCATGATAATAGTCTTTCAAGACTGACGGACGCCTGCTGCAGTTGGAGTGGCAGGTCACAAGTAGCAATGCTTGTTATATGAGCATGGGACTTGTGGCAGGACATATGCTTGGAAGCGACCTTATTGGTTCCTTTGACAGGACAGAAACACAGCACAAAATACTGTAAAATAATCTCTAATGGGATTTGATATTGAGATATTCTGAACTTACCCTCTTTGCCCCATACACGGACAGCACGGTCCCCACCGCATGATGCCAAGAGAGTCCCTGAAGGGTTCCAAGCTAGAAACCAGCATCGGGAATCAGGGTGTGCCGGTATGCGGGACAGCAGGGTCAAGGAATCCTTCATCGGAGTCACTGAAGAAACTATGAAGCAGTAACGAAGTGAAGTTTTGTTCTGGTTTGTTTTTTCCCCCAAAAAGATCAAGATGTTGGGTCACAGAAAAGGGGACTAGGAAAAAAAGAGATATTTTAATCACTATTTTAAAATCAGCTTTTCTGTTTTGCAATTCATGCATTTCTGAAAAAAAGAGTCTGTACTGAAAGCTAACAAAATTACAACATGGAGGTCTGCAATTAATTAATAGATAGATAAATTAGACAGATTAAAGTAAATACTACTTGGAAACATAGATGACCCTACATGACCATCTAAAAATAGTCTAATTTACATAAATTATAATTGCCGGACAAAAAATCCAGTTGGTCATCTAAGGGTTACAGCCCATATTCCTTTAGTTCTTTTTATATTTAAGCTGCAATCCTAAAGACACTTTCAAGGGAGTAAGACCCCTTGAGCAAAATGGGGATTACTTCTGAGTAGACATGGTTAGGACTGTGCTGTTAGTCTGTTTTCTCCAAGCACACTGAAAGCAGGTGCAAGCATTAAAATCACTATAAATGTACAAACATAGTACATATATTTTTAAAAATATTCTTCTTAAAATTTTATTCAAGCATCCAAAACCTGTTTTGAGTAAAGCAGTTTAATGCTCTGCCTAAAGTGGGAGGCCAGGAAGCTCCCCAGGAAGGAGATGGTGTAATGAAGGTTGCACCAAGAGGAGGCCTGACCCAGCTGTATTTAACAGTATAAGTGATTTACCAAGTCCAGATCCTAAAGGTGGGCAGGGGGACAGTGAACTGGCCATAGGGCCCACCTGTGACTCACTGATGCTGGGTGAGAAGAAGCTTGCGGTGGGAGGAACCTAAGCCTGCTCTGAACTGTCCTCACTGTCCTCCCAGCAGCAAGAAGTGCTTGGAGGAGACAGAGAAGGACTGGCCTGTACAGGGTGAGTCCAAAAAGAGGACAGAAACCCCAAAATGTAGGACATGTAATCCTTACCCAAAGGAAACACAGAACGTAACAAAACAAAAGCTAAAATAGAGGCCCAACCTTGTTACACGTGGATTTTTATGCATGGATGTGACTCAACACGAATGGCCAATACAAATGGGTTTTAAAAACTGCTTTTCTACTGCTGTAGGGAGAGACATCTGACTTTTCAGTCCCAGAAGGAAACACTGAGGACACAGACTTCTGCCGTCAGGCTCAGCAGAGGAGCAAGAAGCCTGGAAGTGGCTCTTTAGACCTATTTGTCTGTTAACTAACCACAGATTTCTTAATCCAGGGGAAGTTCTGGAAGGGGAGCCGTTGGAGGACGAAGGACACACGCGCTGCTCTCCTGCGGGAAATTGAAACACTCAACTGCTTATTGTTAAATTTCAGACTGTTGTGCAAAGGAGATTCCAAGAGGCTCCTCTTGTGCTGCTGCTCAGAAGGAAAAGGAGGACCATTAAGGTCCCCCAGAACTCAACAAGAGTGCGTGTCCTGGAGCAGAGGAGGGTCAGCCTGGACAGTGCACGGAAGCCCTGCTGGAGTCTCTGGTGCTGCCCGCCAAGTACTCCTGCTGGGAACCTCATTTCCACAATAGTTTAGGCCACTTCCATGTTCCCCTTTTCCTCCACAACAACCCTGTGGGGCAGGTCTTTTGGCCCATAGAGCTCTCCCCTTCCATTTAATCAAGTATTGCCAGTGATTCCCAAAGTCAGGGTCAGGACCCCCTTGGGAGGGTCATGAAAAGCTGGGCGCCGCCATCTTGGAGTACGGCACAGGGCGCCGCCATCTTGGAATGGACCCTCAGGCTGCTTTCCTGGGAGTAGGCCTCACTGAACACAGCGGGCCTACACAGCGGCTGAGGGGAAAGGGGAAGGCCGCGGCAGAGCCTCTCCCCCCCCGGACAGCCCCGGCGCCTGAGGAAGGAGGAGGCCGCCCCTCCCGGCTCCCTGACCGGCCCTCAGGCGTCCCGCCCTGCATTGCCCGCCCTGAGGAGACTCCGGGGGCGGGACTCCCGGGAACGGCCCTCCGAGCGCTGCCCCCACACTCGCCTCACCTTCTAGCCGCCCGCGTCTGCGTTCCTCACTGCGCATGCGCACTCGACGCGCAGCCTCCTCCGCACATAAAAACTACAACTCCCAAGATGCTGCGCAAACGACTCCTCGCTGACTCGCTGACGTCATCACTATGGCTCCGCCTTCACAAAGTAGTGGGCGAGGCTCCCTGCGTAGTGACGTCACGCGTCGCCTGTGTGGGCGGGCCCTTGGAAGACGGAACCGGAAGTGGCCTTGTTCGGGGCTCGGTTGCCGGTGGACGGGCCTGCTCGGGCGGCGGCGGTTCCTCGGAGTGGGCGGGAGGGAGGAGCCGGGCCCAGGCCGGGCAAGGAAGCCAGCCGCGGTGAGTGGGCCCGGGCAGGGCCTCTGGGCGGCTGGGCCGAACATACCTCTCTCCAGGGAGTCTCCACTCCAGGCCCCCCAACATGAGCTCCTCTGAAGGCCCCCCACCAACCCCCCTTTCCAGGGCCCCCCACCATGAAACCCCTCCACCAACCATGGTGGCTCCCCACCATGAGCCAGCTTCTCCAGGCCCCCCCACCATGTGCCCCCCTCCATGTCCCCCATGAGCTCCTCCAGGCCCCCCCACCATGTGCCCCCCTCCATGTCCCCCATGAGCTCCTCCAGGCCCCCCCACCATGTGCCCCCCTCCATGTCCCCCATGAGCTCCTCCAGGCCCCCCCACCATAAGCCAGCTTCTCCAGGCCCCCCCTCCATGTCCCCCATGAGCTCCTCCAGGCCCCCCCCACCATGAGCCAGCTTCTCCAG
This sequence comes from Cryptoblepharus egeriae, assembly GCA_030015325.1. Lineage (NCBI taxonomy): Eukaryota > Metazoa > Chordata > Lepidosauria > Squamata > Scincidae > Cryptoblepharus > Cryptoblepharus egeriae. Next base: position 31,282,362 of record JAREYC010000011.1, on the reverse strand, counting down.
GCCCCCCCACCATGTGCCCCCCTCCATGTCCCCCATGAGCTCCTCCAGGCCCCCCCACCATGTGCCCCCCTCCATGTCCCCCATGAGCTCCTCCAGGCCCCCCCACCATGTGCCCCCCTCCATGTCCCCCATGAGCTCCTCCAGGCCCCCCCCCACCATGAGCCAGCTTCTCCAGGCCCCCCACCATGTGCCCCCCTCCATGTCCCCCATGAGCTCCTCCAGGACCCCCCACCATAAACCAGTTTCTCCAGGCCCCCCACCATGTGCCCCCCTCCATGTCCCCCATGAGCTCCTCCAGGCCCCCCCACCATAAACCAGCTTCTCCAGGCCCCCCACCATGTGCCCCCCTCCATGTCCCCCATGAGCTCCTCCAGGCCCCCCCACCATAAACCAGCTTCACCAGGCCCCCCACCATGTGCCCCCCTCCATGTCCCCCATGAGCTCCTCCAGGCCCCCCCACCATGAGTTCCAACCGCATTAGAGAACCAAAACCAAAACATCATTTTTCGGTCCCTCCCTTGAAAGTTAAGGCAGCTCCATCCAAAAGTGAGAACGGTTGAAAAGTGGAACCAAGTCCCTTTATTTTTGCATTTATAGCTGTTGCTGCTGCTGCTTCTTTAGATAGCAAGGAAGTGGCCCTCTTGTGTTGCCAATTCCTGCTGCACAAAGACTCCTGCAAGTGGATCCTCATTAAAACTCCTTTGGGAATGGGATGAGCGCAGGACCTTCAACACGGGGGAGGGCAATGTAGGCCTTTACAACACCAGATAGGTTGAAAGAGCAGGGCATGCATTGAATGAATGAATTCTGGGTATCATTGCAAGGTGTTGAATGAGTGGATCATCAGAAAACAAAGCATTATAAGAGTGGGGGATCCTTCTGTAGATCCTTCATTTCAAGGGAAAGCTGGGCGCTGCTGTCTTGTAGTCTGGCTTCCTCCAGTGAGTCCTTTGCCCCCCTCTAGTTATGCCTCTGGACCCCCTGCCTGAAGTGGCTCAGAAGGGGAGGGACCCCTTGCACCCCCAGACTGGGCACTTATCCCCCTTTAGCTGCCTATACACACCTTTCCCATTGGACACAGAGATGCTTATTTATGAGATTATGGGCACAATCCTAACCGTGTCTACTCTAAAGTAAGCCCCATTGTGTTCAATGGATCTTACTCCCAGGAAAGTGTCTTTAGATTTGCAGCCCAAGTTCTTTGTACTTAGAATTCGGTGTCTTGCTTGGAGGAAACAGTCCACGTATGGAAGTCCTTATAAGTTACACCAAAACCCTGGCTGTTGAACAGGTTCTTGTTATTGAGGAAGGTTTACTCACTGGCAGTTCCTGCTCTGCTTTCCAACCTCCCCCTTTGCTGCCTGAGAAGAGTGACTAATATCCTCTTGCCCTTTTGTGCACTGAGTCAATCCCGTTGTTGGTCCAGCCTCCGATTAATTAAATGGAGAATGCAGTGATTGTCCATGCTCAGCGCATGGTGCGCATGCGTGCCAGAGAGAAGGCGGCAAGGAGCCCTGTTTAGAGCCAGGTCCCCAAACCTTTCAGCCACAGGGCAGCTTCAAATACCTGGCACAGCATATTGGGGAAAAATTACAGGAAAAAATTTAAATATAAAATCTAAATTAGATGTAAATTTTGTAAATTAAAATTTTGTAAAGATGTAAATTAAAATGTAAATTTTAATTATAAGATTAAGTATAAAATGTAAATGTACATTATAGATGGTACTTTGATGAATGAATGAACTCAAATTTCCAGGATTTCTCCAAGCACCTTCACACATCACAGGAATAAAGCACAGACTGAAATCTATCCATCTTTCTATATAGTCTACAGTATTTATATACCTTTATTTATATTTATATAGATACAGTATTTATTTATATAGTATCTATTTACTAACTATTTTTCTATCTGACAGTTTTTATTTACCTTTTTTATATAGATACAGTAGTTATAGTACAGTGGTGCCTCACGTAACAAATTTAATTTGTTTCGGAGGCATGTTCTTTACGTGAAACATTCTTTACGTGAAGCGGTTTTTCCCATAGGAAATAATGGAAACTCAGACAGTTGGTTCCACAACCCCCAAAATATTCATATAAAAATATTAACTGGATGTAAAAATGATGACAGAACACTGGGATTGAATTCAAAACATCATTCAATGTGCAGGATCTTATGAAGTCTACTTAGGCTGCAGTCCTAAAGACACTTTCCTGGGAGTAAGACCCATTTAACACAATGGGGCTTACTTCTGGGTAGACATGGTTAGGAGGCTGCAATTCAAGACACCTTCAAAATGTCTCCCCACTTTCTCCTTCTCTCCATCCTTTCTCCTCTCTCTGCCCTGCTCCCTTCTGGCTGCCCTGAGCTTCTTCCTCTTCTCCATGCTCTTCTCTCCCTCCGGCCACAGGAGGAACAGCGCAGAAGTCCTGCTTTCGCTATGGGCAGGTGCGCTAGGCAGCTCTGACCCTTTTTAAACAGGCTGCCGGCCAGCGCGTCTGCCCCAACTACCAACGAATGTGTTCTTTACGAGAAGCACAGTTTGTTACGTGAAGCAGAATCCTAGAGAAATTTTTGTTTGTTACGTGAAACACCGTGAGGCGTTCTTTACATGAGGCGTCACTGATGCGCTTTTCTCATGTTCCGTTCCATGTGACTGGATCGTATTGCCTTGCAATACAAGGTAAAACAAAAGCAAAAACAGATTTTTGGTTGTGCACAATCTAAGCCCGACCATCATTCCCATTCGTAAATTGTCAGATTTATATATACTCTCAATGTACTGTATTTACTCAAATATAACGCATCCTTTTCAGCCAAATTCAGGGCGCAATCCAGAGTAACTACGTGGAGTCTTTGCTCCGGTGTAAGAACAATTTGCTCTGGATTGCAGTATAATTTCCCATAGGTTTTCACTAGGTAGTGCAGTAACTACGGGTACGCGTAATGTCTCTTACGTGCTCCCGTAGTTACTCTGGATTGTAGGGTCAGTCTCCAAAATCAGGGTGCGCATTAGATTCAGTGTTAATTAGAATTAAGTGAATGCAGTATTTTGATTCTAAGTATGGGGTGCGTGTTATATCTGATGGTGCATTATATTTGCGCAACAGTATATGACATGCTGACAGAATTTTGTCTCATCTCAGCTGCAACCCTAAAGACACTTTTCTGGGAGTAAGTTCTATTGAACACTATGGGACTTACTACTGAGTAGGCATGGTTAGGATTGTGCTCTAAGACTACAATCCAGAGTAACTACAGGATCTCTTACGTCGACGTAGGTGGCACTTACTCTGGATTGAGTATGCATTTCCCATAGGTGGGCTCGTAGCTATGTCAAGGTAACAGGTCCTGTAGTTACTCTGGATTGTAGCCTAATCCACAGAGATGTTTACTAGCCATCCAGTACCCTTTGTTGCTTATCCTCAAAAAGGGAACCAACCGAAATAAAAGTTCCGTGTCTGGCAATAGTTCTGACTTAGCCCAGCCCAACATAACTTGTATCTGTCAGTCATCCCCAAAATCACCCCAAGCATTTGCTGTCTCTTTCAGGTTTCCTCCAGGAAGCACCTGCACCTGGTGATCAGTTCTGCTTATGGATCTCCTGTTGATCTGCTTTGTCCTGACTTGTGCCAACTAGTGTGGGTGACAACAGAGCCTCACCCTCCCTGGAAGAGACCACGTATTGGATTTACTTGATCTGTCCTTGGAAGGAGAATCCATGTACACCCCAAGCGGCTCGGTGCTGCCCGGTGGGCGCAGGCGAAGAGGCCAGGATGGGAGTGCTTTGCCAAAGCAGCCAGAAAGGAGCCTGGCTTCTGCGTTGCCCGGTGCCCTCTCCATCACCGCTCTGTGTACTGCCCTGGCAGAGCCAGCCTGGCTACGGATTCATGGGGGCACTTGTTCTCGCCAAGAGCTCGGAGTCGCTGACGTACTTGGATATGTTGACCCTGAATTACTTAAAGGTGAGAGTTGGAGGTATTTTTTTAAAGAGGAGATTGAAAGTAGTGGCAACATACACAGTAATTTTACAGCAGTGGAGCAACCAGTTCATTCTAGTCCTTATTCGGGTTTTGGTGGAAGAAACTTCTTTCCTTTAGTGCCAAGAAAAGTGTCCTCATAACTCCTTCCATAAAACACGTGTCTCTTATTAGGGCAAGTGTTTTTATTGCTGACTGCATTTTATATTGTCTTAATCTTATTGTTTTAATCTACTGGATTTCATAGTCATATGTTGCAATCCTAAAGACATTTCCTGGGAGTAACACCCATTTAACACAGTCAGGCTTATTTTTGAGTAGACATGGTTAGGAATATGCTTGTTGTCTGTGTTGGGAGTCTTGAGAAGGGCTGGTTCCTATTCAAAGTAGCTCCTGCTCTAAAATTACTTGCTGACCAGGCCTGTGTTATACTATGTTGTTCTCATTTATGTGGAGCCTTTCTATTAATCTCTCCCAAATTAAGCTCTTAAATCTGTTTGATTTCAATGGGAGGACATTAGGCATGACCTTAACTGGCCTGTTTAAATACTTAGTTCTTAATGTGCTTAAAATTGGTGAGATCTTGCAGCACGTGCAGCACATGTTCATCTCATACCTATGTATGTATCCTGCGTATGTATCTCTGAACCTAACTGTGTTTCAAGGACCAAAATAGACCTTAACCCAACAGAGAGGGGCATCACTGGGGTTGGTTTCACCCAGTGCAGGAGCGCATCACCCCCATGTAGTGGGCGCAGCAACAACCTAGATGATGGGCGTGGTTATGTGACATTGCCCCACCTCCACTGGTTTTTTAGCCACACATTTGAAATATCTTTTATTCTATTAAAAGTGGTTTGTTTCACTGCATTCTATTGTAAATTACACATCCAACAGTATATAACATGATAGGATGTAGAAGACCCAACAAAAATGTAGGATCAATTGTAGGATATTATATGTATATATGTTGTATATACATGTATATTTATATGTATATGTATTATATATCTATAATATGTATATATTTATATATAAACACACCCATATATATAATTATATATAATAAAAATTATTTTTATTATATATACATATATATGCATACGTGTGTGTGTGTGTATATATATAAAGCAGGCCTCTATCAGTCTTCAAAGACTATGTTATCGTGCTTGGTGCTGCATATGCTGCATGCGAAGCACAAAAGCCTGGGTTAGATTGATATAGGAGGATAGGCTGTTACCCAAGCAGCAAATCCCCCTCTCCACGCCACTGTATTAGTCCAATGGAAAGGCAGAGCCGATACAATTGGATCCAGCTGACGTCGCAGAGCTGGGCTAAGGATAGGAGCTCACCCTGTCTTGTGGGGCCGACTCGGGTCTTGAACCCTGGCCTGCTGGTTAACAGCACAGCGCCTTAACCGCTACACACACACACAACCCTTGCATAACAAGTGTCCCACATAACAAGTGATTCACATAACAAGCACAAATTCCCTTTGGGAGTGTGCTCCACTTAACAAGCCCACTTCACTTAACAAGCCCCAGGCAACCTGAAAGTGACCTGGCTGGGTCATCTGGGGACGCAAAAGGCAGGCGCGTGGAGAAACTGGAAGTGTCATTTCTTAATGGGCAGCGTACTAGGCAGCCCTGATGTTCTGTGTGGAGCCTCTTTCAAAGTATCCCCAACTTTGGGCATTTGCCCCTAACTGCCCCCAAGTGCCCCCACTGATCTCCAGCCTCCAGTAGCAGCCCAGGTAAGCCCCCCATCCTCCATACAGCCTCCTAATCATGTCTATTCAGAAGTAAGCCCCATTGTGTTCAGTGGAGCTTACTCCCAGGAAAGTGTCTTTGATTGCAGCCTCCTAAGTATGTCTACTGAGAAATAAGCCCCATTGTGTTAAATGGGTCATACTCCAGGAAAGTGTCTTTAGGATTGCAGCCTAAGTAGACTTCATAGGATCCTGCACATTGAATGCATGTTTTGAATTCAATTCCAGTGTTTTGTCATCATTTTTACATATAGTTAATATTTTTATATGAATATTTTTTGGGTTGTGGAACCAATCGTCTGAGTTTCCATTATTTCCTGTGGGAAAATCCGCTTCACATAAAGAGCGTTTCACATAACAAGCATGCTTCCGGAACGAATTAAACTTGTTATGTGAGGCACCGCTGTATAAGAATATATAAATATATAAAATACAAGTGGTTAGGCAATCCTAAAGACACTTTCCTGGAAGGAAGACCCACTGAACACAGTGGGACTTGTGTTTGAAGAGACATGGTTAGGATTGCACTGTTTACTGGTTATTATTAAAATTAAAAGCTATCCAACGACATGGCAAGATGGGGTAGTGCCCACCACTGTGAATATCTTTTTGGGGTCCCACAGTCCCCCACTGCCTGTCACCTCATGTGGACCATACCAGTGCCAATAGATCTCATAACAAGAAGTCATTTAGGAATTGCAAGGGAAGTGCTTATATTTTGTTCCTCAGAGGACTTCTGCAAGGACCTTTCCCTGCTCTTTTTTCCCATCATCCAGCTGAATATTTGTGTTCTGGAGAGGAAGGGATGAGGATTAGACACATTAAACACAGGAAAACCAGTCCCATGACTTTTGTTTCATTATGGCTACTGTCCCCAGTAACCACACAGTCCAGATAAACCTTAGTCATGTATGTGGTTAATTTTTAGCCAGCCTGTTGGCTGCTGACCAACAGTGTTCTGAGCAGAACAGCTGCCACTGAGGGCTCCCATGCGCTCCGCCTGTCACCTTGCTTCTCTGACTACAACTTCCTAGGCACATCCATCCATCTGCCCTTCCTGCCCTCTATGCTGGCCGCTTCCTCCTAGGTCACCTACATCCTGGGTCTTCCTTTTCATTCCGATTCTTCCCCAAATCCATCAGTCCCATGCCATCTATACACTTCATCTTCCTTTGGTGGGTGTGGGGGGGAGAGGGACATACAGTGCAATACATAAGTACCGTATATCTACGAATACATACGCGTATCTAATACAGTGCAATCATAATGAGACTCAGAAGTCCCATTGTGTTCAGTAGTATTTATTCCCAGGAAAACATGGTTAGGATTGTGGCTGTACTTGGTCTTGGGTTTTATTCATACCATTTCATGAACCTCTCCAGTCATGAACATGCCACTCCATGTCCTTTTGTGAACTTGCATTGTACATTCCTTAGGGCAGCGTTTCTCAAAGTGGGGTCGGGACCCCTTTGGGGGTCGCCTAAAGACCCCTGGTGCAGGGGGCCAGGTCAAGCTTGCCAGACCTCCGGATGTAGCTGCGCTGGGGCTGACTGACAGCGTCAGGGCCCAATCCTATGCATGCCTACTCTGAAATAAATCCCATTGTGTTCAGTGTGTGCATAGAACACACATTTCATTTGTAACCATGAAAACACATCCTGCATATCGGATATTTACATTATGATTCATAACGGTAGCAAAATTACAGTTATAAAGTAGCAACGAAAATAATTTTATTGTTGGGGGTCCCCACAATATGATGAACTTATAAAGGGGTCACAGCGTTAGGAAGATTGAGAACCACTGCCTTAGGGTATAGACCTTGATGATTTTTTAGAGTTGGGTATCTTGGGACGAAATCCTAACCAATTTAGGCTGGCCTAACTTCCCTGTGGTGGTGTGGGGAGGTAGGCGTATGCCTGTGTAGTAGCATAACTCCCCCAGAAGTGGGGCAGAAGAGCCTCGCAGCACTTTTGTGACACCCCCAGGTCAGCACATGACTTAGGCCGAAGCTTAGACTGGCCTAACTGGTCAGGATTGCAGCCTTGGTCTCTGAACATGGAGTATATTCCTATTGTATAACCTACTGCTGGAGAGAATTAATTAATTCATACATTTTATTTATTTATTGTAATTTTTATCTTGCTTTTCTCCCTGAATGGACCTAAATCTCACACCACTGAGTGAGAGGAAGCTGATTACAGATTCATAGGAGTCTGCATGATCCTGATTTTGCTTACTGATGGCAATTGAGCATTGCGTTTCATGCTCCAGGCATCATGTTCTCCATAGGAGCATGTATTTATTTTTCAGATCTGAGCTATTCCTTTTAACCAAGGAAAAGAAAAACCAACATTTAACCCCTAAATGTTATCTCACAATAACTTGGAATTCTACCAAGTCCCTGAGACTGATGGTGGACCTTGACATGTTAATTACCAATTAACCTCTCATGTTATGGATTTTTTTAAAAATCAGGCTCTCAGTGCTACACAAGGCCTTCCCATATATTATATGCTTCCTGTGCGTAGTATATGGTGCAGCTGATTGCCAGAGTGAAAGCAGCAAGACAGACCCGGGACTGAGTATCCAAGCCAGTGATTTGCAGGCTTTATCATCTCATGGCACACAGACAAGGCACTAAAGTTGTCACAGCACACATGCCATCAGTTTTTGGACCATTGACAAGGCATGCCAGGTGGCTTGTAGGGGGTTCAAATGCCCTTCTGATTAATGTCTCACCCCAAACTCCCTCTGGACACCATACACAGCACATCAGTGCGCCACAGCACAGTGGCTGAAAATAGCTGAGCCAAGTGGGTGGAAAGATTTTGAGGAAAGCTGTACGGAGAAACCACAGATCCATAGGTGGCTGTTTTATTTCATTGAAGGAAAGCTTTAACCTGTGAAATAGGGTAACGTTTTATTTTTAGGAATAGCAAAAAATCAGGCAAGCTTTTGAAACCTGCAGATTTCTGGCAGACGATAAGCAACAGAAGCATCAGGCAGTCTCTGCTGGAACCTGCTGGGCTGGAAGGGCTGCAGTCTTACTGCCCAGTGCTGTCCAAACAACGTGCAGGAGGAAGGTGGCCTCCAAAAGGAGTTTGGCAAAGCCTCTGACCAAGACAGGCTTCTTGCTGGAAGCTGTGAAAAGCTGCAGTGGATGATAAATGAATCTTGGCTGCTGCAGTTGGAAGTGATGAACTGGGAGCTCCGGGGTGAGAACTGGGACTGTCCCAGTGGCCAGTGTGATTACCTCGGGACAGCGGCTTCCATTCTGCTCTTCGAAGACGAGTTGTGCAGGGTAGTAAAGGCCAGACTTACACCTTGATGGGGTCTGGAAGCAAAGCAGGATCCAGAGTAGATAAAATAGCAGTAACCTATTGCGCTTAGCAGGAGGCGAGAAGCAAAGTCTGTTACTCACTGTTGCTTCCAGGTACTCTTCAAGGTTGGCTTCACATACAGCATATTGTAAGAGTCAAGTTTAGTATTATTTATTAAAACATGGTTCCCAAACATTGAACAGCTGCTCGGCTCTTTTTTAGGATATTGGGTGGGGGGGCTGCCTTTGTGGAGCATTTGTAAAGCACCACATTCATCAAATCGGGCCCATCCTGATATTACTGGATTCCCACCTGGTCTCTGATTGCTGAGGCACATTTACTTACCTCCATGTAAATTTGCACCTGTTGCTCCATTTCACTTTCCATAGGGCTCAATTCATTTTCCTTGTCAGCTTGGTGAAGGGGGTGGTTTTTAAGGCTTGCGTTCCCTGGATTGAGATCATTTTGGTGGGATTGGGTTCCTCCTGGCCTGCCCTATTTGCAGTGCATATTTGCCTGCTGGAGAGAAGTTCCTTTCTTATGCATTAAGGGAGAAGCATTACTCTCAGGGTGCTGACCACCCAGCTTTCCTCACCAGGTGGCAGTTATTTCCAATGGCTGCTTTTGATTGACAGGTGTCAGGTAGTTTGATCAGTATATCAGAAATTTGCAGGCTTATTATGATTAAGGATGGAAAGTTTATCTTCTGCAAACCACCAACAATTATATCTTCATCCTATGAACATGATGAACAATGTTAGTTCCCCCAAATCTGCATAACGTGGAAGCCTCTGGTGGTAGGAGTAGTAGTGGATAGTACTGTCGTCTATACTGTAGTAGTAGTAATAAGTTCTGGAAACTTACTTAGACTCTCTCTCCCCTTCCAGACTACTGCATGAACCCTCAGACGGTGCTCCTGCTTCGGGTGATTGCTGCTTTCTGCTTCCTGGGAATCATCTGCAGCCTTTCTGCCTTCCTCTTGGACGTCTTTGGACCCAAACACCCTGCACTGAAGATCACTCGGCGCTATGCATTTGCCCACATCCTTACAGGTAGTATTGAGGGAGCTGAGCCTCTGCAAGACTTCTTCTTGAGTTGGGGGCAGCTGAAGCTTGCATTGTTCAAGCCCCCCAAAAAGCTGGTTGTAGAAGGAACACTCTGGGAAGCAGCCTGGCCTTTTTGGCCCCATAAACCCCTGTTAACCTCTGAGAGATCAGTCTGGGAATGAGGAGCAACAGCTCTGTTCAGGATGGTTCAGGGAAGCAGATTACCAGTTCCTTGAGGAAGTTCAGAGGTAAAAAGGGCAGTGGGTAAGTTCAAACAAGCAATTACAAGCAGTTGAACTTCAGATTAAAGAGTGGTTTCTGTCTGTGATCCTGCTCTTTAAGGGGCAGTGCAACTTCTTTGGGAACTTCTTGAACATCAAACTTCTAGGTCAGTGAAACCCCAATAGCCAGAAATCCCCCCCGTGTCTGAATTGTTTGCTTGTTCTCCTCAATCAAGCCCACTTGGCCACCCGACCACCAGTTCAGGTTTTCTCCCTGGGTTCTAATGAAGAAGGGAGAGACCTCCAGGTGTCATCGGCCTTCTGGTGGCTTCACTGCCCACATCTTCAGAGGCAGCAGTTTCATATAGACATTAAACAAGATGGAGCTGTTCTGACCTCCATCTTGGAAGGTGTGATCAGGAATTAACTAACACCAGCCTTTATGAATGGTGCCGCTTATGTTCAGTTCCTCTGGTAGGTCACCTCACCAGAGATTTCTAGAAAGACGCTCTAGTCAGTGGTTTCAAAAGCTGCTGAGAAATTCAGAAGAACCAACAGAGCTGAATTCTCTCTGTCAAGCATATGTTATCCAGTTCAGAAGGCAAGGTTTAGGCTCAGTCTAAAGCCGTGCTGGAGCAGATCCAGAAACGCCTGCAGCCAGGACACTACCATTTGCTCAGGTACCCCCCCCCCCAAACAAGAGGTGTTCACGACAGACCAATTGATGCCACAACCTCTTCTGATGCAGCTGTATCTCTCTGTGTTAGTAATCTCTGATGCCCATATACTAAGAAATTTAGGCTAGCCTAACTCACATGGTCTCTATTTCTGTATTTGTGTAGGGTGGTCAGCATATGGTTGCGCACTGGCCTAAACCCCCCTCCCCCAGAATGGGGCAGAAATTACTTACTGCACTTTTGTGACACAAAAGTGAAACTTGTTTTGTGAAACAAGTCAGCACCGGACTTAGGCCAGCATAAGTGGTGTTAGGATTGCAGCCATAATTCTCAGTGATCAGCCACAATGGCTGAACTGTTTTGTTCATGTTGTCAGCTTGAACAAGCTGAGATGAATCTAGTAAGACCTGACAGGTGAGTTCTTGGAAGTCCCCGGGGCAGCCCCTCCATCACTGGAATCGGACTCGGCACAGAGGTGAGATTTCATCAGCCATATAATGCACCTTTCCAAGCCATGTATGCACCGTCCATGCTGAGCCAGGTAAGTGACCTTGCCCTGCCCAGCATCAGCCTGACGTTTCCCTCTTGCCTGTGTCCTCAGTGCTGCAGTGTGCCACGGTGATCGGGTTCTGTTATTGGGCGTCTGAGCTGATTCTGGCGCAGCAGCAGCAGCACAAAAAGTATCACGGTTCGCAAGTCTACGTGACCTTTGCCGTCAGCTTCTACCTGGTGGCAGGAGCTGGTGGGGCCTCCATCCTGGCCACGGCCGCCAACCTGCTACGCCACTACCCCACTGAAGAGGAGGAGCAGGCCCTGGAGCTCCTCTCGGAGATGGAGGAGAATGAACCTTATCCAGCAGAGTATGAAGTGATCAACCAGTTCCAGCCGCCTCCAGCGTACACCCCCTAGTGTCAGCACTTGATGATGAGTTGGGGGAGAAGAGGCCATCTTCCTGCCTGGCCCTGGAGCCGAACTCTGCACTCTTGCTTAGGGATGCATTCCCTTGTCCCAGAGCTGCTCTCTGGGGTGGATTTGTTCACTCTTGTGACTTCCCCTGCCAGGGAGAGAATTCCCTTTGAAGAACTGTCCAAGCAAGGGCCTTCCTTAAGCAGGTCCTTAGTTTTACCAGTTGAGGTGACATCTGTTTCTCAGGCCGTGGCGTCGCCTGATGTCACAGATCAGACCTGCGCACCCTTCAGCGGTGTTGCACATCCTGCGTGACTCTGCAGACTGGACCCCTGTGCTTGCACTTGCTTGGAGGGGGATGTGCAGCTGCTCCAGGTCTTGCCTTGTATGTGAAAATCCTGGTGTGAGCACAAGAGATGAATGGCAGGGGCTGGGTGGGTTCCAGATATTTTTGGCTTTGTGATCAGATCCTTCACACTGGTAGACACACAGGATGCAGTAGTGAATCTTGACAGTTGTGCACTTTTTGTCCACCCAGGCAGGGGGAGGGAAAGTGGCTTTCACCGATACTTGCACCTGGGAACAAAAGTGCTCTGCACTGAGCACAGCTAAGGTGGGAATCCTGTCTCTATGCACTGGTTTGTGGGCTAGACTCATGTGCTTTCCTGAAGGGCACAGCACGCTTGCTGCCACCACTGCTTCATCCGCTCCCATGTTCTGCCTCATGCTACTTAACAGAAGCATATTGCACTTTATTTGCTGTTCTTTCAGACCCCCGTTCCTTCCCAGGCATTGGCGGGAGGGGACCCACAAACCTGGCAGGACCAGCTGCAGGGTGTTGCCACTACTGTAAGTTTTTCTGGGATAGATCTGGACTCTGGGGTCAGGAATAAGGCCTTCAGGGAGGGGGGGTCACTTGAATGGGGCATGTCGGACATCTTGCACACAACCCTCTCCGCCTATCATGGAAAGAAGGACGTCACCCTGGAACCTCCGACTTCCACAGCAGGTTGAGATTTTGGTTTAAACTTGTAAAAAATCTGTTCAGTGATCACCGAAATCAACACAGAATCTCTTGCAGATTTAATTATATGCAAATATCTGGTGTCAGGCTTGATTCTAATGACTTCTCTGTATTTTAATTTAAATGTAGAGACTCTTTCCCCGTCTGCTCCTGATTCTTTGCCTCTCTAGCCCCCCACTTGTGAGTTTTTCTGGAAGGTCTGAGGAAAGTGCTCCTGCTGCCAGTCACAGACCATAATAGAAGAGCATCTCCAGGAAAACACAACTCACTTATCTTTCTTCATGTTACGGTGCATTGAACGAAAATTGCTTTGTGTTATCCGGTGATTTCCTGCACTCGCTTTGCTTGTTCTTGCTGAAGGGGGTGTGGATGGAATAGTGTGTGTAGGTTGGAAGACAGGAAAAGTATGAGTGGGGAGAGCGAGAAACGTCGCTTTAAAAAGCTGAATGGATGATGGGGGGAAACTAAGATTAAAAATATGGTTTGTGTGTTGTGAAGATGCAGACCTGCTTAAACAGGAAGGAAACCTCCATGTAGACCTGAAACAAGGATATATGGATGTTTGCCCCAAATTCACACAAGAGGATACTCTTATCCTCTTCACATTCACCAACTTCTCTCTGTCCTTTGCATCTTTATGGCAATATCTATGGAGGAGACGATGAGCACAATCCTAACCATGTCTACTCAAACGTAAGCCCCATTGTGGGTCTTACTCCCTGGAAAGTGTCTTTAGGATTGCAGCCTATGTCAGTTACTACCCAGGCTGCAGGTGTGGTGTGTTCAGTCTGGTGGGAAGGGGTGACTCCTGGCTGCAAAGCGAGGGCTGAAGCTTAATAACTGGATCCTGGAGAAGTAAAGGGAGGGAACTCTAGAGCTTAGGAAAGGTTGCTTGGGAAGGATTGGACTGTAGACTGGCAATTGGGTCCTCTGGGGAAGGAGGCAAGCAAGAGCTCTACACAGATGGGAAGCCTCCATTTCTAGGCACTGCCCATAAATATGCCAGGGATGCAGCCTTCTTTTGTATCGCCTCCTTGTCTTGCTTGCCTCCCTTCCTTTCCAGAGGACAGCCGATGCTGCCTTCAGAAAGCAGACTCCAGAGCCTGTTTCTGAGACTCTTCCCCTTCGACTGCTACAGACAAGAGAGAAGTTAGATTGTAGATAGTGTGCATAATGTTACTGTCTCCACATAATCGCTAATCTTTGGATTTGAACGAGGTTGATGTGAGGTCTGGGAAGGATTTTCTCCGGTCACTCTCCTGGGGAGGGAAAGCTACGCTGGCAACACCTCTGTGTGCCGAAGGAGTCAACCCATCTCCAGTCCGACTCCAGCCTGGAGATGGTTCCATTCAGGTGGTTTCCACAGATGGGACTTGGCCAAAGGAGGTGTCCATATAATCTGTGTACTTGGTGACTGTGATCATTTGAAGACCTGGAACATCATTCACGATGCACTGTTGCTTATACCCACCTCTGGTCTGGATTCCCTTTTCTACCAAAAATAAAATAAGGATGTAAATAATCTTTCCTGGTGTGTTCAGAATTTTACTCTGGAGAAATGGACAGGGAGTACTGGGTAGTCCAAGGTATGGACATGGAGTACTGAATAGTCCAGCGTATGGACATGGAGTACTGGGTAGTCCAACGTATGGTCATGGAGTAGTCCAAGGTGTGGACATGGAGTACTGGGGAGTCCAAGATATGGAGATGGAGTTCTGGGTAGTCCTCTACAACCACATCCTCCAACGAGAAAGCATTAGCTGAATATGGCTATTGTGTGTGTGTGTGTGTGTTTTGCAAATACATTTTGAGAAAGCTTTCTTCGGTGATCAGATACACACAAACTAGAACCTGCCTTGAATCCGTTTATGAAGCCAACACGTGGCTGTTTGAATTTTTAATTCCTTCTGTCTCTCTCTGCTTGAACCACTAAAGGGAGTACAATTTATCTGAAACGTGCCTGGGGGAGGCTGTTTGGGATTTTTATAAATGGCAGGGAAAGTAGTAAAGCAAAGCTTGCAGATTCCTTGCAGATGTCTTTCCAAGAGAGACAAGTAGAAATACATTCCAGTGTTAGAAATGGATAGTAGTGCCTTTATATATGAATTGTAGTCTAGGTTGAGAGCCACACCAAGCTCTCTTTGCAGGACCTGGTTTTTTGGAGCTGCCTTTTTCTGAGCATATTAATTGGCTTCCAAGTAATGGGGTGAGAACGGAACAAAACGCATTTCATTTTTGATTGGAACAAGCATGCTGTGAGATGGGGGGAAGAAGCATCTAATCTGAAGCATCCGCCTTGGAGTATGTCCCCCTGGCTATTTCGAGAGGTTTACAGGTGTCAGGTAAGCGAAGGCAGTTTCCTTCCCCTGCCATAATGTTATGCACAACCCTCAAATATGTTCATATCACAGGGGTGGTAACTAAAGTTTCACTGATTAAATTCTGCCTCTTAAGAAGCTGATCGTATTGGAATAAACTGGACTTTTTTCTCAGTCATGCTTTTTGAGACAGTGTTTTGTCATCATTTTTACATACCGTACATTTAATATTTTTATATCAATATTTTTGGGTTGTGGAACCAATCATCTGAGTTTCCATTACTTCCTATGGGAAAATCTGCTTTGTAAGAAGTATGCTTTGTAAGACAAATAAGGAAGGTTACAGTGTTATTCTATCTTGGCTGGCTGGCCAGCTCCGTATCCAGAGCAGGTTAGAGCTGAAAGTGGCTCAACCCAGGCAGGGGTGGGGGAAGAATTTCCCCTTATCCTGGGGAGAGACGCAGAAGCCCCAATAGATCTACTCAGATCCCTGCCAGCTGAAGATCCTTCCAGGTGCAGATCCGAGCAGCCCAGAACTGTGCTCGGCTGCCTGGGATAGGGGTCAGGATTTGGCACAGGTGTCGGATCCTGGCACCAATCCCTGTTCTCCCTCTGCCCCCCCCCACAGGCCTGCTCCCCTGCCCCTAAACCCCTCTGCTCTGCTCTCCGCAGACCCCCAGGACTAACTGGGATTTAACACTCTTCCCTTGAGATGGGGGCTGGATGCAGTTCCCCTGGTTCAAGGCACACACTTGTACTTGAGGAGGTGCAAACGTGCTTTAGAACCTGTTGGTGACCCTTCCTGGCTGGCACAAGCTAAGGACAATGTCATCCCCCTTGCAGCTTGGAAAGACAGGCTGAGTGTGCAGGGCATCCCTTAGGCTCACTAAGAGCACAATCCTAACCTTACAAGTAAGTCCCATTGTATTCAGTGGGTCTTAGTCCCAGGAAAGGCTAACTATGGCAGGGGTGAGATTTGAACCAGATTTGATGGTCTGGTTCACAGCTAAGTTCTTCGATTTAGGCTGCCGTCCTAAAGACACTTTCCTGGGAGTAAGTCCCATTGAACATAATGGGGATTACTTTTGAGTAGACACATTTAGGATTGTGCTGGAAGCTTTCCCTTAAAGGAAGATCAGGAAGGACAAACAACAGGAACCAGTCACTGATAGGAGTGCTGTTGCCACTCTTTGCAATGTGTGTTTAAAGTCTGGCTGTGCAAGAGCCAGCTTTCCTTTTTGCGATACTGTGTGTGAGAGACGCTCGTCCGTGGCCTCTCTGGAGCCTCCCATCCACCGCTGCACCCAGCCTAGGTGAAATCCAGTGGCAGGGAGTTCCAGAGAGTACTGCAAAGGTGTTCTTAGACCAGCTCAGCGAGGTCTGCCCTCCAATTAGGGCGAGGTTCGGTTCTGCCACCACGGGGGTGGAGGCCGTCTGCAAGTGTCAGGCAAGTGAGAAGAAGCGGGCATGTGCATGTGCAGGCGGTGAGGACTCGTGAAGGGCTGTGAGTGCCCATGTGCCAGTCGCAAGGGGGGGGAAGCATCCAGTATACCCACTTCAGGGACCTGTCCTATTGGGATCCTTCGCAGCTGCTAAAACAGCTTTCACTAGTGCCAGGCTTCGGAGTACAGTATTTTTTACACTCCCTACTAAGAATATTTGGTGGTAGTGAATAATTCTTGAAGGGTGTAAAGGGGAGGAAATGGGTGGTGATGGGGGGGAGGTAGGGAGTGGGTGGGGAGGAACAGGATGAGTCCCCAGTCTCATACTTGGAGGACTGATTGCCTGCAGCTTCCAGCATTGCAAAGAAGATGGAACTGAGGCAGGTCAGCCCAACATTGAAGGCTTTACGAAGCAGCCCCTGCTCCATCGCCCCATCTCTGCAGTGCTTAAGGGGAGGGCATTCTGTCTCCCATTCTACAGGGTCAGCCTGAGCTAGTCAGTGAGATGATGAGGCTGGAGCAGGAGGGGAGGTTGTGTCTTGGGGCTCCCTCTGCCCTCCTTGCTTACCATCGTCTTCTTCTAGACTAAAGAGAGGCAAACGGGGTCATCCGCTCCTGTCGAGTGTATAGAGCAGGAAAGAGAAACATGGATTTCCTACAACAACAAAATAAGCTGGAGAAGTAAAGACGAAATGAAGGGCCCGTTGCCAAGAGAGGATCACTCAGGTGAGGGTGAGGCAGAACCAGCACCTGCCTCTTTCCCACATTCTCTTGGGTTTCCTGTGCTCTTGTCAGCCCACTCCTGCCCCACTCACTCCCCCCACCACTCCCACCACATAGCCATGTCTGCCCACAGGGATGATCCCCAGCTGGAGAATCCTAAAAATCCATTCAGCACAAAAACATGCCTCACTGTGTACAGTCCCTTCATTTGCATAGCCACACCCTTCATTTGCAAAGCCACACCCACATTCTCCAGTCTTCTCTTGCATAGCCCCACCCTCCATCTCATCTGCATAGCCTCATTCCAAGCCCCGTTCACAGCGCATGCGCCAAAGTAGACACTCTTAAGGTCTTTTTGTGGCTCAGGGTTTCTGAACATGCGCATTCACAACATCACATTTTCCCCTCCCTTGTTTTCCGCCACTGACGTATGCGCACACTCACTTTCTTGCGCTTTCCTTTTCCTCGCTTCTCTCAGATTGCGCATGCACAGCGTCCGTCCTTCTGCATTGCCTCAGATTGTGCATGCGCACTCTCGCTGCCTCTCGTTCGCATCCCTCCCCTCCTGCGGCTTCCCCGCCGCTTGCCCTGCTGCGCATGCGCACACATCCCACCAAATATGTCCTTGTGACTTGCGCAAGTGCACTCTCGCTGCCTCACTCTGTCCTCACTGCCTGCACATGTGCATAGCCGCTAAATCGCCTCAGTCTCTGCACGTGCACAGTCGCCGCTGCCCCTCACTCTTCTCTCCATTTACACCTGCAGTCCTGCACATACTCTGCCCTCCTCTTTCACATCCCTCCTGTTCCCTCGCTTTCCCCACCTGCAGGTGTGCTGCGCATGCGCTCAGTTCTCCCTCAACTTAGCCATAGTTCCCTTCAAGCAACAGGGAAAGCTTGGAGCACAATCCTAAACATGTATATTCACAAGGAAGCCCCATAGCCATTTAGTGCACGTGCTGCCACCCCCTTCACAGGTGCTCCCTTTCTAATGCCCAGGTTACATCACTGACCAGGACCAGTTTGGAAGTCTTGTCCCCTCCTGGACTGACCTTCCACCCCAGCCAAGGCTTGCCTGCTTACTCACCAGTAAACACAGCTGTGCAGTTCACATCCATTTTCACTGAATTCCAATGTAATCATCAGGGACATCCTTCTGGTGTGTGATTTGTGGGGGCTGCACTCATTGGATCAGGACAATTCTGGTGTCCTTAGCGTCCTCTTGGCCTGCCCTTTCCAATGAACTACTCATGAGTAAAGCTGCAATATGGGTCACGTTCACTTTCTGTAGAGTTCAATGCATATTTTTAATGGTTTGGCCATGACGTTTGATAGGAAAGTGCTATTTCAAAACTGATTTTTGCATTGGATTCTGCTCTTCAATACGAATCCAGCGGTGTATGAATCGATGGGGTTGGATGTTGGATAACAAAGTTGTGTGCGTCTTTAAGTCCCCCAGTGTGCGTCACCCCCCCTTAGGTGCGTCACCCAGTGCGGACCGCACCACCCGCACCACGCTGGTGACGCCACTGATTGTCTAGCAGAGGGAATTGAGGCTGAACATCTGAGCATGAAATGCCATTTATGGGCTGTGGTCCTTTTGAAATGGAATGGTTTTGAAATCTGCAGTTTGTGATAATAATACATATAGGATTCTGTGTAAGGTAAGGGTGTCCCCAGCAGGTTTCCCTGCTAGTCATGATCAACTGTCAGGGTAGTGTTAATGTCACCTAATGCTAGGTGTTGCCTAGCTTTTCATGACCCCCTGAAATGAAGCTGCCTCCTCCCCAAGGAGGTCATAAACACCGGTTCTTGGGCCATGCTGGGCCCACCACTGCTGCAAGGAGAGCGCTGGTTTTGGCAGGGGTCCAGGAGACCCCCCCAACCGCATCCGTGGCCAAGCCCCTGGGGGAGAATGACACCAAGGGTGAGGCCCTTCTGGTGAGGCCCCTCAGGCACTGGGCTTGGCTCCCATCCAGCTCACCTCAGCAACTACGATGGCCGCCACAGCCCCCAAGCCCGGTCTAGAGGAGCCCAGTGGTGTGGATGAGGCTGAGAGGCTCGGGCGTCTGCTGCTCAGTCCCCCCGGAGACTCCAGTGAAAGCAACTCCATCTAGGGCAGGGGTCCTCAAACTTTTTAAACAGGGGGCCGGTTCACTGTCCCTCAGGTACTGTCGGGGGCCGGACTATAGGGGGGTTCCTGGGGGGTGGTGGGTACTGGCAGGGCTAATGGGGGGTTTCTGGAGGGTGGGGGTTACTGGCAGGGCTAGTGGGGGGTTTTCTGGGGGTGGTGGGTACTGGCAGGGCTGGTGGGGGTTTCTGTGGGGTGGTGGGTACTGGCAGGGCTAGTGGGGGGATTCTGGGGGGTGGTGGGTATAGTCAGGATTAGTGGGGGATTTGGGGGGGGGGGTTAAGGCCGGTCAGGGATGGTGAGGGGTTTCTGGGGGGTGGAGGGGTACTGTCAGGGCTGGTGGGGGTTTCTCGGGGGTGGTGGGTACTGGCAGGGCTAATGGGGGGGGTTTCCGGGGGGTGGGGTTACTGGAAGGCTGGTGGGGATCGGGGGAAGAAAGGGAGGCACTTACCTGGGGAGCCCTGTGGCCACCATCCAAGCCCCCTGGCTGGCCAGGGTAGCTGTGGATTAGGCGCTGCAGCTGCGCGGTCCCCGATCAAAGCCCCCTGGCCGGGCAAGGAAGCTGTGGATGGGGCGCTTCAGCTGCGCAGCCCCCCATCCAAGTCAAGTTCTTCCGCTGGGCGAGCAGGTGGGCAGGCAAGTGAACAGACAGGCAGCCCCTTGCCATGGTGGGCACCCACCCCGGCGCTGTCGTGAGGGGATGGCTCCTCCCCCTCCCTGCCTGCTCTCGCCTGGCAGCCACTCAGCAACAGCGAGGCAGGGAGGGGAGGAGCTGTGCCCTCAGGACAGCACAGCGCACACAGCAGGGGCCAAATTTAAAATGGCAGCCGCCACCAAGCCTCTTTTCCCAGTGGCGGCCAGCAATTTCGGCAGGCCGGATTGAGGGCCCTGGCAGGGCCGTAGTTTGAGGACCCCTGATCTAGGGGATCATGCCTGCTGGGGTGGAAGGTGTGTGCGCATGCCCCGGCATGAGGAGAGTGAGAAGGAGCGGGTGTGCGCATGTGCAGGTGGTAAGGGGCGAAATTGCGCATGTGCAAGTCATGAGGCTGTGCAGAGGAGGGAGTGTGTGCATGCACAGCACACGTGAAGGCAGGGAAAGAGACAGGATGGGAGGGATGAGAAGGAGAGGGAGAGAGCATGCGCATGTGGAAGTGGAGAGAACTGTGAGTGGAAGTGGCGACTGTGGGCGTGAGGAAGTTGTGGTGTGATTGAGCGGTGGTGAGTATGTGCAGGCAGCGAGGAAAATAGCGAAGCAGCGAGAGTGCAAAAGCGCAATCTGAGAAGCGAGGAAAAGGACGGCAGAAGAAAGCAAGGAGCACATGTGTCGGTGGCAGAAAGTGAGGGTGGGGAAATACTGAGCGCATGTGCTGTGAAAGGGGCTTGGAATGAGGGTGGGGCTATGCAGATGAGGAGGTGGTATTATGCAAGGAAAGACTGGAGAATGGGGGTGTGGTTATGCAAATGAGGGGTGTGGCTATTCAAATTAGGGACTGCACACAGTGAAGCATGTTTACTCACTGAATGGATTTTTCAGATTCTCCAGCTGGGGATCATTACTGTCAGAGGACATGGCTTTGGGGTGGGAGCAGTGGGGGGATTGAGAGGGGCAGGTGTGGGCTGACCCAAGCACAGGAATCCAAACAGAAGGTGGAGAAGAGGCAGGTGCTGGTTCTGCCTCACCCTCACCTGAGTGATCCTCTTTTGGCAACTGGCCCTTCATTTCACCTTCACTCCTCCATCTCTTATGGTTACATTTTGGTTGCATGTTGAAATATTTGGAGCATTTTAGCCCCCCCCCCCCCCCCGATATTCATGGAAGTTCCTAACCTTCCTTTATTTAGTCTATGGAGCCACCAGGAGAGAACATCCTCCAGCTACAGCTGGTCCTACAGCTGGCCCTCAGTTCTTGGAAGGAGGAGCTGATGTGGAAAGCATCAGAAAAGCATCCTTGAAATCAGCTATGGAGGAGGAGGAAGTGGAGGAGGAGGAGGAAGATGCCATGGCTGGGGAGAACAGTATCTTAACCCCAGTTGGGATCCCAAAGAGTCAGCTGATGCTTTCAGGAGGATGTTGGTGTCTCAGACCCTTCAAAGGAAGGAAGGACTTTTCTCCTGGTGTCTGGATTGGGAGTTCTCAGCTCTGCTCCTGCTTCAGACTCATTTGGGAGAACATCCAAGATTTCTTGTTTTGAGTGTTGGAGACTCAAGACTCATTTCTTGGTTCTGGTTCTGAAATAAATCTCTTTGCTTTCTAACTGAAGTCTTGGTGCTTCTTGCCCCCATTTGTGGCCAGATTCTGATCCAACCCCAAGGTCTAGGGCAGGTGATTCTAATGTCTGAAGGTACAGGAGGGATTGCTGAATAGAAGGGGATTGACCCAAAGGCACTGCCTTGATTTGAAATGTCCCAAAGTGCTGGACACATTGCTGAACAGGGTTGTTTTTAGGGTACAAAGCAGGGCCCTCCCTTCAGCCCAAATGCAGAAAGAGAGAGAGTGAACCTCATATGGAGCTACTCATATGGTCACCCTGAGTACTTACCAAAGAAACAGAGGACACAATCCTGCAACCTGCATTCAGGCAAAGGAATTCCCTGCAAGTTTGTGGTCTTGAAGTCTAGGGATTAAAAAGCAAAAAGAAGGGGCTGGAGGTTCAGTGGCAAAGCCAGGTTCAGGCCAAGACCTGGGTCTCTTCTTCCCTCTCCTACCTTGAACGGCTCAGCTCAACTGGCCAGGCGTTCCTGCCAAGCCCTCTCCTATTTTGGTTCCACTGAAGGAGGGAGAGGAAGCCAGCCTGGTGAGCTAGAACTGTCCTGGGTGAGTTGACGCCTGTGGTTCCCCACATTTCAGCCAGGGTCACCCCTCTGTGAAGGATGATCATCCCAAGACTCCCTTGAAGGGATGTCGTCAGCCTGGAAGGGGTGCCATGGCCTGAAGTCACATCAAACAGCCAGTGATGTCACTATGAGAGGACAGTATGAATTGTACCCTGAGTGTCCCATTCCAAGATGAACGTGTCTAGTGCTAGATTTCCAGATGGCAGCCCCAGCTTTTAATGCCCCTGAAATGCAGCCATCCAATGAGGTCCTATACCCCACTTTGAGAAACACTCGTTTATGCAGTCATTGGAAAGCCATCACCAGATCTGGTGGCAACCAGTTCCAGAGACTCTCCCTGCACTGTGTAGAGATCTCCCTCTTAATGACACCCCCTCTCCCCAAAAAATCTCCCACACCAACCTTCTTTATTCTGGAATGATGAGGCAAGTCTCTCCTGACCCACATGGATCACTGAAGGCAGTGGATCTTGAGCATCTCAGCCAAGGACCCCCTTATGATACATCTACACTATTACCTGTCATTTGCACTGAATGGGAACTACCATTACCTGAACTACTGAGCAGGTATGTATTAGATCAGTGTTTCTCAAAGTGGGGGTCGGGATCCCATTGGGGGTCGCCTAGAGCTTTCCTGGGGGTCGCCAAAAGACCTCTGGGTGTAGCTGCGCGCTCACTGGGGCCGACTGACAGCCTCAGGGCCCAATGCTATGCACGCCTACTCTGAAATAAATCTCATTATAGTCAGGATGGCCTTTACTCCCATGTAAATGTGGATAGGATATCAGCCTCAGGGCCCAATCCTATGCACGCCTACTCTGAAATAAATCCCATTATAGTCAGGGGGCCTTTACTCCCATGTAAATGTGGATAGGATATCAGCCTCAGGGCCCAATCCTATGGATGCCTACTCTGAAATAAATCCCATTATAGTCAGGGGGCCTTTACTCCCATGTAAATGTGGATAGGATTGCAGCCTCAGGGCCCAATCCTATGCATGCCTACTCTGAAATCAATCCCATTGTGTTCAGTGTGTGCCTAGAACACACATTTCATTTGTAACCATGAAAACACATCCTGCATATCGTAATTTACATTACGATTCATAACGGTGGCAAAATTACAGTTATGAAGCAGCAATGAAAATAATTTTATGGTTGGGGTCCCCACAACATGAGGAACTTATAAAGGGGTCATGGAAGATTGAGAACCACTGGATTAGATGGAACTTGAATCTCTACTGCCACTTTGTGGCCATGTAAGAAATGATAATCTGCTTGCTCTTCAATGCTTAGGTTGCAGTCCTAAGAATGTCTACTCAGAAGTCAATTTCATTGTGTTCAGTAGTACTTACTGTGATTATTAAGGAGGGTGTCATGCCCCCCTTGGCCAGGCCAAACCAAGGATCCTTTTTCCTAAAGGTCCCATCTGGGTTTGCCTACCAACAACCCCCAACCCAAGACTTAAAACCAAGACTTCTGCCCAAATTTCAGGGCCAGTCTCCCTTCTCCCACCTTCCTGGAAAGAAGCACCAAACACAGGTTTACCAAGAATACTTCAAAGTTTACTGGCAAAGCATGCAGGGCATAACAAGAGACACACAACACAGCACTTCTCAGGGAGAGGTACAATAAGAGAGCCTCACTCCTGCTTCTAACTCCCCTGTCTAGACAGGCAAAAAGGCATCTCACAAACTCTCCCAGCTGGACTATAGCAAAGTTCTTCTTCAGGAATCACAGCTCTCCATCTTCCCCAGGTCTTCATTTCCCGATGCCTCTCAACTTTAGATCCATGGGTTTTTACTCCTGCTCACCCCTCCCACATTCAGCAACAGTCATTCTATACTGATTACTATGATCCCATCAGGTGGTGGGCCTGGCCTGACCCAACAACTGGATTGCCGGAAGTGGGCGGGCCAGGCCAGACTCGGGGGGTGGGGAGGGACAGGGACGGGGCTGGGAGCGAGGCCAGGGTGGGGCCGGGAAGGGCACACCACCCACCCCAGCGTGGTGCAGGTGCGGGTTGGCGGGGCAAGGGGTGGGATAAGGGGTGGGTGCTTGGTGCATGTGCAGTTTGTCTCCTGAAGCCGGCTTCAGGAGATGCACTATGCGTGCATCAAGCTTGGCGCATGCGTAGTGCGTCTCCTGTAGCTGGCTTCAGGATACACACTGCACGTGCATCAAGCTAAGCATGATGCACGTGCAGTGTAGGGCTTCCCCGGGCGCACCAAACCGGTGTGCACAGTTTTGTTCCCCCCCCCATAGCTACATGATCAGTAGCGGGGGACACAAACAAAAAGCGGTTTCAGCGATCCGGCCTGAACCGGCTTCAGCTACCCCTGATCCCATCCCACTAGAATATTCTAACAAAGCACACAGCATCCCAATACCTAGGCTCTGACTTAATTGTTCCCATGAAGGCCACATAGGTCAGTGTTTTTAGCTTTAATTTTGTCATGTCCTACATTTTTCTTGAGTGTCCTACATTTTGGGATTCTCTTTTATGATTATGAGATAAGATCACCCTGATACTGGAGCAATGAGATGGTCTTACCAGAGGGAGCTGGATGGACGGGGGCTTAGAACACAGGCAGACTCAACAGCACCCAAAGGAGGATGCTTTCTCTTTTCATTTCTGTCTGCAGGGCTCCAAATCCTGCTTCATCCCCCTGTTCACCTGCTTCTTTGCTCTGGATAGCTGAACAAGATGGAAATCTGCAGGCTTTGGTCCCTAATGAGGAGCTTTTGCATTTTGTCCTCGCTGCTGATTTAGCAGTAGCTCTCTCTCTCTCTCTCTCTCTCTCTCTCTCTCTCTCTCTCTCTCTCTCTCGCTCTCTCCTGACTTAGAAGCAGTTTGGATCATGACTGCAAGAAGCAACTCTGCTCTCAGGCTCAGGTCTCCCTTTGCAGTTGAAACAGCAGCAGCAGTTATTTCAGGCAGATCAAGTTGTTTCTAGCATTTAGGTCCATAACTTTGGGTGCAATGCACACTTTCCTAAGAGTAAGCCCCAAGGAAAATAATGATACTTGCTTCTGAGTAAGCAAGCAGAAGCTTGAGAAACCCCAGCCTGCAGCTGAGACACTGTTGATCTCCCTCCCCTCCAACCCCCCCCCCCACAAAAGCCTGAACTTCTAATGACCCTTCAGGGCTTCACACCTTTTGCTTGTTTGTTTTGATCTTTGGAAGGTGGAGCTGCAGGTTGATTAAGTGCTAAGAGTGCTGATTAAGTGCTGATCAAGGCTGCTGAGAGGCAGGCACAGTGAAAGCAATGCCAGCCCCTCATGTTGATTCATATGCATCCATTACCCCCAGGAATTTCATTATTACCCAAATTGGGGTAATTTACCCCTCTTCTCCGACCTATGGAAAGCCACTCAATCACCTCAATCTCCGCATGCGCACAGTTGCCGCTTCCCATCACACTTCTCTCCATTTGCGCCTGCACATTCTCTCTCCTTCTCCTTCGCATCCTTCCTGTCCCATGGCTTTCCCCGCATCTAGTTGTGCTGCGCATGCACACAATTCCCCCTCAACATAGCCTTCGTTCCCTTCAAGCAACAGGGAAAGCTTGGAGCACAATCCTAAACATGTCTACTCAAAAGTAAGCGCCACTGTGTTCAATGACTCTTACTCCCAGGAAAGTGACTTTAGGATGGCAGCCAAAATCTAAGAACCGAGCTGTGAACCAGACCATTAAAACTGCTTCAAATCTCAGCTCTGCCTTAGTGAGCCTTTCAAGCATTAGCCTTGAACCAGGAACTGCATCCAGCCTCCATCACAAGGAAAGAGGGTTAAACCCCAGGTAGGTCTTGGGGGTCTGGGGTGAGCAAAGAAGAGGAGTGTAGGGGCAGGGGAGGGGAGAAGGCCCGTGGGGGACAGTGGGAGTGCAGGAATAGGTTTTAGGATCCGGCACGTGAGCCAAATCCTGACCCCTATCTCAGGCAGCCCAGCACAGTTCTGTGCTGCTCGGATCTGCACCACCTCTTCATTTGGCTGATCCACCAATCAAAGTTTGGTTTGATTTATTCATTAAGGCTGCAATTATAACCACACTTTCCTGGTAGTAAGTACTATTGGAAACAATGAAATTTACTTCTGAGTAGACATTGGCATTGAAGAGCAAGCAGATTATCATTTCTTATATGGCCACAAGGTGGCAGTACAGATTCAAGTTCCATGTAATACATGCCTGCTCAGGAGTAGGTCCCATTCAGTCCAATGAGTTTCCAAATGACAGGTAAAGGTGTAGATGTATCACAAGGGGGTTCTGGGCTGAGATGCTGAAGCTCAAAGTGTTTCTCAAAGTGGGGTATAGGACCTGACTGGGCAGTTGCGTTTCAGGGGGTCAGAAAAAGCTGGGGCTGCCACCTTGAAATCTAGCACTGGACGCCCCCATCCTGGAATGGGACACTCAGGGTGCAATCCGTACTTTTCTCTCATAGTGATATCACTGGCTGTTTGATGTGACTTCAGGCCATGGCATCCCTTCCAGGCTGACAACATCCCCTCAAGGGAGTCTTGGGAAAATCACCTTTCACAGAGGGGTGTCCCCTGCTGAAATGTGGGGAACCCCCTGGTATCAACTCACCCAGGGCAGTTCTAGCTCACCAGGCTGGCTTCCTCTCCCTCAGAGGAGAGCTTTCAGTGGAACCAAAATAGGAGAGGGCTTGGCAGGAACACCTGGCTCGTTGAGCTGAGCCACTCAAAGTCCAAAAGGGAAGAAGAGACCCAGGTCTTGGCCTGAGCCTGGCTTTGCCACTGACCCTCCAGACCCTTCTTTTTGTCTTTTAATCTCTGGATTATTAATCCCTGGATTCCAAGGCCACAAACTTCAATCCACACATGCTCTGCTGGGTGGGAAATTCACCCTCTTCTCACCCCAGCTCTAGGTCTGATATTTAAAATACAAGGAGGGTGTTTTCATATCATCATCTGTGCCTTGGCCCAGGGCAAAGACAGAAAAAATAAACTTTAGGAAGAACTCCCAGCACAGACCTACAACACCACTGATGCTGGTTCCTTGCCCATAGTTGAATCACATGACGGGAGTAACAATTTCATTGATGAACTTCTGGGAATGTCCAGCCTTCTTCGTGGCCTCCGCAATGGTCTCATTCAGTAGTTGCAGGTATCTGGCCCCGAGGGTGGCTTGAAGGAGACCTTCATTGGTGCTGAAGGCGCAGTCCTGAGACTGATAGTGATAGATCCTTGGTCCAAAGTGTTCCTTTGGGGCAAGGCTAATACTGTATCCTCAAAAAGAATATTATATCTCGCATCCTATATGTGCAATTCCTCTGTTCACTAAATGGATAAACTTTACATACATAAACTTAAAGAGGGTGCAATGCCTATTTAATGAAAGAGGATTTCATTAAATCCTCTGATTTTAGTTTGTACCACTAACTAATGTTCCGATGTGGTGCAGCTGGGTCAATGGGAAGTGTGCTGCATCGTGCGATGGTGATGGGCAGTCACAGAGGCATCCTTAAAGTTAGGAGACTTTTATTCCCCTTTTCCTGGACTGCTTCAGTACTGGAATGTTGGATAGGATCAGGCTGCAACCACCGGCCTCTTTTAATGCAAGCTTGACCCCAAACGTAAACTGCAAACTGGTTGAACATCACGGATTCAAATACATAAGATATTCATCTGTGCATCACACACATGCCTTTGCTCATCTTCCTATTCATTTTACTCCAGTTCCTAACCCGTCCAATGAGTGACGGACACCTATATAAAATTAAATGCGCACATTCTGAATGTGGTTGTAAAAATTCAGATCAATTCTAAAATTAAATGCATACTGTGGGACGCTTACGCTGCAAACATTTGCAAACATCCCTTAGGGCTTAGCAAGACAGCTCCCAGAGATATAACTGAGCTAATCAAATGTCCATGCGAACAAATGGGAACATAATGCGGAGATGAGCCTGGGACCCTATTGCCAAAAGATAACCCCGTATAACAAAGGAGGTCTATAAGAACATTCTGAGAGAATGGAAATGTCCCCAGAGCTTACTGAGCCTGCTTACCTGTAAACCACTTAAATTATGTGTAATGATCATGTAGTATGAAATAGCCTATTGAATGAGAATAAGTGCCTTCTTCTCGCTTCTGTACCTTGCTTGCACTATAAGACCTTAACCCTACAATCCTGAGTAACTACGGGAGCACATAAGAGACTTTACGTGCACCCAGAGTTACTGCACCACCTAGTAAAAACCTATGGGAAATTCATATTGCAATCCAGAGCAAATTGTTCTTACACCAGAGCAAGGACAACCCGTAGTTGCTCTGGATTGTGCCCTAAGGCTAGAAGCCATTTTGGCTGCCTTCTGATTTGGACGTGAGTCCCAGCAGAAAGTCCGATAATTATCGAATGAAAGATCCTAATTCTGATATCTGGTTGCTGCCTTATTGAACACAACGCACTGCAATACTTAGCATTTGCAAGGATCCCAGTAGCAGAAATTCTTAAATCACCCATTTCTGGGTAAACATAGCAGAAAATACGTTGTCTGATGAAAGATGATCAACACATAAGATTGACAAGAACTATGAGAGACAAGCCTGGAAGTGCACAATGAAGCAGCATTTTATTTGAGCTGAAATACAACTTAAATTTTGGGGGGCCCCAAGAGAGTGGGGCTCTAAGCTATAGCTTGTTTCGCTTATACGTAAATCCGGCACGGAGGGCAACCCTATACTATTCTAGGGAGTGGGAGGTCTCTCCAGTGTTGAAATGGGATGGCTTTTCCTGGCCGAGATGTACAGCAGGATCTCCAAACTCCAACCAGAGGCCAGATGTGGCCACAGGAAGCCTCTATGTGGGCCACAGCTAGTCTCTGCAAACACCTGACCCACACGACTCAACACAACCAGAGCAGTCTGGGGGTCATCTGAGGTCTTGAAAGTGTCATGGCTGGACAGGCTCTGAAGGGGAGGGGCCTTAGGCACACCTCCCTCCCACACACTCCCCCACCCCCTCTAACTATGCCACTGCATTAAGGTTTTGCCTTAATATTTCCCCTCCTCCCAAAATGCACCCATGCTATGTGGGCTGCAAGGGATGCCCACAAGGGCTGGATAGGACTATGGCTACAATCCTAAAGACACTTTCCTGGGAGTAAGACCCATTGAACAAAATAGAGCTTACTTTTGAGTAGACATGGTTAGGATTGTGCTGTATGTGGGCTGCACACCCCTTCCTTTTACACAAGGGGAGAGAAGTAACTCTTTGGAGGAGAAAGAGTTCTACAAGCTGTCTGTAGAACAACCAACCCTCAGAAGTCAACACAACAAAGCCACCTGCTGCACTGACTTGTAAAAGCTTGGTAAGTACACTGTAATCCTCAGATACACAAAGAAGCAAAAGGAAGGGCCAGTTGCCCAGAGAGGATCACTCAGGTGAGGGTGAGGCACTTGATTCTTTACCACCTTCTGTTGGGTTTCCTATGCTCATTTCAGCCCACTCCTGCCACACTCACTCTCCCCACTACTCCCACTCCATAACCACATCTTCCCACAGGGATGATCCCTGGCTGGAGAATCCACAAAAACCCATTCAGTGCATAAACATGCTTCACTATGAGTGGTCCCTTCATTTGCATAGCCACACCCACATTCCCCAGTCTTCTCTTGCATAGCCCCACCTCCTCATCTGCATAGCCCCACCCTCATTCCAAGCCCCCATTCAGGGCGCATGCGCCAAGGGAGACACTCTTAAGGACTTTTTATGGATCTGCACATAACAAGCCATGTATTTTATCAAAGTTATTGTTAACTGAAGTACACTTAAGAAGTATATTAACAGTGAAATAATTATTAAGCTCTAACTTAAAATGATTTTTTATTCCTAACAAACTTAATGATGCAAACACATTTCATTTCATATCCAGTTTTTTTCCTTTACATTCTTGGGGGCCCCTCAAGTGAGTGGGACCCTAAGATATACCTTGTTTAGCTTATACATAACTCCAGCACTGAGTGGCATAGCTAGAGGGGGCTGAGCAGTCAGTCTTGGACAAGGTGATCACCTGTCTTCTTTTTCTAGATCATGTCCTCTTTTTCAGCCTTCTGTCCTGGGAAAAAATCTTCCTTGTGGCTCCATATGGCTCATTTTCCTCTCCCAGCTTGGACCAGCTCCAAAGAGGAGGAGACCCTGGCATGTCTGGGTGAGGCTCCCTGCAAAACTTTATGCTTTGCCCCCCTCTGGCTATGCCACTGATTCCCTCCCTGGCTGTGCCACAGGTGCCCCTTGCTCACCCCAGAGATGCTCTCTGCAAGGCCTATTGCTTTGCCTCCCCCTCCCCCGCCTCGCTATGCTGCTGCCTGGATTGCTCCG
This sequence comes from Cryptoblepharus egeriae, assembly GCA_030015325.1. Lineage (NCBI taxonomy): Eukaryota > Metazoa > Chordata > Lepidosauria > Squamata > Scincidae > Cryptoblepharus > Cryptoblepharus egeriae. The sequence goes on along the minus strand of JAREYC010000011.1, from coordinate 31,251,621 downwards.
AAGGGAAGGACCTCACTCTAAGGCTGGCTGCTTCGCCCCCCTCCAGCCACCAGGTCCAGCCAGGACCCTTGCAGAGCACCCAGCCCAATCCCTCTCAGCACCCTCCAGGCGCCCCTCCATTCTCACCTATCCTGGCTGGGTGGAAGCCCCACTCCTGGGCTCCCCTAAGTCCAGCAGGAGGAGGAGACCTGGACGGGCATCACCTGGATGGGCATCGCAGCATCTGGCAGGATCCTGCCCTGCCCTGCCCTGGCTGGAGGTGGGAGGACTGGTGCAACTGCAGGTAGATAGACTGCCCCTGCATGGGGAGGCTCCTCTCCAGTTGGTTCTGCGGAAGGCAAGAGGGGGAAGGTGGAGCAGTACCCTCTTCAGGAACAGGGTCAACATCTGTCCTCTTCATACCTACCTACCTACCTACATACATACATACCAAGGTGACCATATGCCCTCTTTTTCAAGATCATGTCCTCTTTTCCAGACTCCTGTCCTGGAAAAAAATCTTCATTGTCCTCCTTTTCCATATGAGGAGGCAGCACAGAGTCTTCTTGTAATTCATATATTATGCGATGTTGGTTGAATGAATAATTTATTGGTTAGTGAAAATTAACCCATCATTGTTGGAATGGCCACTGGTGCTCACGGCTGGGCAGTGGGTGGTGGGCAGCATATATTGGCATCATGGCTTGGCATCAATGGGCACCAGGCACCAGAGGGCCCAGAAACAGAGCACCACCAGGCAGCAGGCATCTTTGGGCACCACTGGGCACCAAATCAGTTCTTAGTGGGTCCCTACTTAACAGAAGGAATACGCTCCCAAATGTCATGCTTCAGGTTCCAGGGGTTAGGGCTGGGTGTTGATCAGTCACTTTCCAATGTTAAGTATAGGGACAAAAACACATTGCTCTCCTTTTCATCCGCTTAGGGGTTAAATTTCTCAAAATTGGCTCTTAGTGGGTGCCTATGTCAGGAAAATTTCATGCTTCTAGGTTGAGTGGTTTTGGCTGGGTGTTGATGAGCCAATGAGTCAGTCAGTGAGTCAGTAACATTTTAATTTTATACAGACAGTTATTGATTTGTTTAACAGATTGATACACCACCTTTCCCATGCCAACACAATGCACAAGGCTGTTTACTAGTGTTTTTTTTAAACGAAGTACATGATTGTGATACAGACTGGAACGCGTATCAGAGATACAACATGGAGCCCATGGGGGTTCACCTGGGGGAGAGCTTGGGGATTTGGGATCGCCCAAATTACCCCCCCCCCTTGGACATTCAATTGTTCCCGGACTCAGTGGAGGTGTGGAGGATGGAGGATATGGTACAGTTGTGGAAGACAGGGGGGAGGGGTGGCCCAGCAAGGAGAGGTATAACTGTTGTCCCCTCTACTAGGTGGTATGCCCATGGAGGGGTGCATTGGTGGGAATCTGGCGGGAAGAAATGGGGGGAGGAGTAAAGGACGTGCGAAACCGGGAGGGCATTAGGCGGGAGACACTCTGGAGGGAGGACCTCCCATGAAAGAGCCCAGCACGTATGAAGCCTACAGAGAGAACCCCTGCAACCCAAACATCTCGGAGAACCCCATCCAAGGAGTGACGAGGGCAAAGAGAAGGAACTGGAGCTCAAGGAGCTGTCAAAAGGAGCGACAAGGCGGCGGTCAGAGCGCAAGGGAATATGGTAGACAGGAAACAGTCGTTAGAATTTATTAGATTTTATAGGAATTTATTAGAATTTATTGGAATTTATGAAGATTATTTGACCCTTCCAAATTCCATTCTATAAGCCCCAGGCAGCTTGCAAGCAGGCAAGGAAGCTTCAGTCAACTTCTCAGGCGCTCCAGGAAAGGACTATGAGGTCACCGTGCTCCGTTCTAGCAGTAGGCTTTTGATGTGGTCAAGCTGTTAATCGCCCACTCAGGCTCCATCAACCCAACTCTCTCCTTGTTGAAGGGATTACGACGTCTCAATGCCTGCTCAACTGAGAGCCATCAGTCAAAGCATTGTTGTGGTTAGCGGAGATTAAGCCCACTTGAGACTTCTCAAGCCTGCTTATCTAGACGGAACTGCTAGGGAAATTCCCGCCCCGGTCCTCAGCCGGCCCGGAGCGCTAGTAGGAAAGCCCTGCCGTATAATAAGAACAGAAGCAGCTTTGCGAAAGGAAGGAAAACAATACAGCGGTGATATTGGTTATCAGATAAGGCGGAGAAACATGCCTGAAGCCCCAAAGATTAAACATTAAAATAAAATTTTAATTCCTTTTCGTGTGAGAACAGAAGCCCGGAAGGATCAGTCAAATGTAAAACCTATGTGAACCAGATAACAGCGAATGTTTTTCATTATAAAATGTGTATTCATAAATCCTACCATGTCCTGTTCATTCTCACCATCCAGGAAGCCACCGAAGATAAAATCTTTATCTGTATGAATCCTCTTGTCATGAACAGAATAATCTCTTTATGAATGATGTGACTATGTGACGGTTAAGCTATAAAAAGTTTGTACAAGTTGTGCAATGGACTCAGTCTTTTTGGGAGGCAGAAACTCTGCCCGACTGCATCTGAAGCTTCAGTAAAGATATCTCTTGCTTGCATAAGCCTCTTCTGGGTTTTTCCTGTTGGTACCAATCTCATTTCCATAACAAATCTCTTCTCCCCTCCAAGGACAAAATGCTAGCGTTCCCCTCCCTGTAAAGGAAAAGAAAAGGTTGTAAGACTGAGTTTATGGACAAAGTGGACTTTGTTTGGGTGTTGCTTACCTGGTGTCGTTGTCACTAGGATGTTGCGTGTCTGGAAACTGGGGGGGACCTGTTGAAAGAAAGAGAAACTGTTATAAGAGAGTTAATTGTAACCAACAAGCTTCAGAATTGAGTAAACGTGAGTTCCAGCAACTTACCTGTGTCTAGTCTTCATTAAAATGTATTCCCTGGGGGAGGAAGATGAGGAGGGGACCCAAATATCTGTGGTCCTGGATGACCAAGTCACAGTCAGTGGAGGAACAGGAAGGAAAGGTAGACAGACCCGTGACAATGATGATAAAATTAACAAGCACCAGAACAGAAGTTTGACAATCTTAAAAGGAAAAAGTGGCATGAATGAAAAACATGAAGGGCACAATCCTGACCAATTTTGTCAGCATGACTCAGCTGTCTCTCCTTTCTGGAGAAAGGCTGTATATGCTGGATCTAGCATTCTGGAGATATGCCAGATCCCAACCTGATTCTGCACCACTTCCAGAGCAGTGATCAAGACCCTATGGGTGTCACAGTCTCGAATCAGGGGAGTTGCAAGAGGGTGGGATCTACCATTTTTGAATCTAACACTGGACTTTCCTGGGAGTAGTCTCATTGAACACAATGGGACTTACTTCCAAGTAGACATGGGGTTTGACGGGGGTCATGGACAGATTTTTAAATTTGAAAGGGGGTTCCAGGTTGAAATGTTCCAGAGGCAGCGCAGAACCAAGTTAATCCACTGGGGCTCCTGCAGCCCTACCTGGGGAAGGGGAAACTTTTCAGGGCAGCCACCCCAGAAAGTGTGGTGGATCCAGCACAGACCCATTGCAAGTTAGGACAAGCAAATTGGGTCTTCCAGTCAGATTAAGTGACAAGTCCAGGGATCTGAAGAGGCTGATTTGCACATGAATTTTGTCACAGAAGAACTTGTGTAAATGGCACCCAGTGGGAGGCAGAGGAAAGGGGGAAGCAGACCTGAATGGAGTTTTTGAAGTCCTTGCACAAGTTAGATCTAGATCTGTATCCCTGGCTTGCGTTCTCTCCCACCCTGTTTCTAATGACAGTAATTAAGAGGGTGTCATCAAGGCAAAGACAAAACGGGCAACCCCAGAGTGAAGTATGTGTTGACCACGTTGGGAAACAGACTGGTGAGTCCAAGGGAATGAAGCCAGCTTAGGCGCTTGGGGGATCACATAAACTGACTCACTTATGCTCGACCAGTTCTAGGTTTATTAGTTTTTATTTCAATTTGTATTAATTAATTAATTATTATTTATTTAAAAGATTTATATCCACTTTTCCTCAGTAAACATCAGATGTCCCTGCACACAATTTGCCTGAATGTGAAGACTGGAGAGCCGTAGGACATCTGGAAGCTGGTGAAACACAGACGGCAGCGGCAGCAGCACTTGGAAAATCCCAAAGCGTGAGTAGCAGACTGTGGAACTGCTTTCTAGAGACTGGCACAGTACCAAGACATGGGCAGGGTCACCCCTCTGCCACAACAGGTCCTGGAGGAAATGGTGGGGGGGCAGGTTCTTCCTTCCAGGCTGTCCAGCAAAGCCATCCCCGTCCCTTTTGCAGGCAGAATCTCTGGCAGAGACTTGGAGGCTTCTTGGGGGGCAAACATGTGGGCAGGAGGGCCTGATTCCTTCCCTTGACTCTGTGAAAAAAGAATTCAGATCCATTCCAAATTGGAATATTGCTAAAGAAAAACATGAGGGATGGAACTCCTAGGAATGACTGAAGGAATTTTGCTGAGCTGATTTATGGTGTGCATGCCAGATGCAGGGGAGACACCTGGATGCAGGTGTCATATGTGCTCCCTCCGGCGTCTGGTGGGCTGCTGTGAGATGTAGGAAGCTGGACTAGATGGGCCTTGACCTGATCCAGTGGAGGCTCTGATGGTCAGATGTTAGAACCACATTACAGGCAGGCAGAGCCGCTTGAGCACTGTGAACTGTTCACCACACGCCTCTTGTGCAGCGAAAACCTATAGACCAAGCCAGAAAAACAAGGAAATGGACACTGTTGTTCAGAGTCAACGGGGGATTAAGTAACGTGCATGGAGTGATGGACTGATGCACTTTGGGTTATTAATGATGCGGTGATGTGCAATCTCTGGCAGTCATGGGCAAGCATGGGCTTCAAGTGACCATCGGCTCTTTGCAAACTGGGGGCTCCCTGGGGGATGAATTGGGATCCCCCAGGGCCAAAAACAGCTGCTGGGTGGGGCTTGACCACCCCTGTTCTTGGGCTGGGGCAAATGGTCAGGTGTAAATAGCTCCTTTGCAGGAATTCTGGCCTCTCCAGTAAGGAAGGATGTGGTGGCGCATGAAGGAGCAGTGGGAAAATCAGCCAGAAAAGTTGACAGTGTTGTTTTACACAAACTGGAATGTCATGACCATGATTGCAGCCACCCAGTTTAAAGCACTCCAGTGCTCCTTCCTTGCTGCACAACTCTTGGCTAATGGTGTTTGTTGATGGTGAGCAGAACTGGGTCACCTGATAGGATTGGGCCCCAACTTTTACCGAACACAAGGATGACCTGGTTTGTAAATAACCCACGGTTGAGAACATGTCACTCAAACCCACATGCGTTTATGGGTTTAGTGTGCAATCCTAACCAACTTCTCATCTCCAGGGTGAGCAACACAACTCCAAGGTAAGGGAAAAAACCTCCCTTTGCCTTGAGGAGGCCTCCATGACTGCCCCCCCCCCCACCACAAACAAATTGAGGGCACAACCTAACTGTGCCCTTGGATCAATGCCGGAACTTGCACGGCCTGCTTCCCTGGGCATCTACCTGGTTATGATCACTTCCAGAGGCGGCACAGAATCAAGTCAATTGATTGGGGCTGCTGCAGCCCTACCCGGGGAAGGGGAAATTTGGGGGGCAGCAGCCCCAGAATGTGTGGTGGATCCAGCACAGCCTGCCTCTCCCAGTGCAAGTTAGGATTGTGCTGCACATGCTAACTGGGTCTGACAGTCGAAGAGTCACTGACACTTTGCAAAGAGTAACTGAGCCCTTGGAGCCCATCCTGGCCCACTATTACTTCTTACTATGGAGGAAGATCCCAATTCTGGGAAGCCTTTCCTGTATTCTCTGGGATTAACAAAGTAAAATGTGTTTTCTCTTGCTTTCCCTCTTTTTTTCTTTCTTTGCTGTTCTTTTTGAAAAAGTAAATAAAAATATAATTAACAAAGAAAGCAGCCTTTGTTGGAGGGGGTGTAGAAGGGGTCGAAGGAAAGGATCCCCTTGTACACCCCCTCCAAGACTGACAGCTCAGCCCCCTCTAGCTACACCACCAGGAAGTCACCACTCTGCATAAAGGAGGTGGGGAGTCGGGACTCAGCCTTTCCCCTCCTGGAGTGGCTCCCAAGGGGTGGGACCCCTTGTACGCCCTCTCCAACAAAGGCTGCTGACCTCCCTCTAGCTATGCCACCAGGCAGTCCCCACTGTCCATAGAAGGCAGTAGTGGGGGAGATTCAGCCTCTCCACACCTGAATGGCTCACAAAAGGAGACACACTTTGCATGCCACCCTCCAAGTCTGACACTTCAGCCCTCCCTCTTGCTACGCCACCGACTGGAGCTTCTCCAGAATACCATTTGCAGACAATTGAGCACCAGCACCTTTGCAGTCTACCCTGCCAAGGCTCCAAACACAGTGGCACATCGGCTGCCTGGCACTTCCAGGCCCTGATCCCCACTGCCCTCTTTGGGACCTGAGCCCCAGAATAATCCCACATGCACATATGTGACATGTAATGCAGGGGTGCTGTTGATGGTTTGAAGAGGCATCCTTAAGAAGGTGCCAGTCTTGTGGGATGTGGCATGCATGCTCTGCAGGACACACTTGCTGTCAGTTGGTGCTCCAGGAGTGGGAGAGCTGCCTCTGATATGATGAAACACGTGCTGGCACAACCTCCATATGAAGTCTTTCCAAGGAGGTTGATTTCATCATCACATGCAACATGAGACAGGCTTACTGGTCTGTCACAGGTAGTTCTCAATTTGGGGATTGGCATTAATTAATAGGAAAACTGGGGGATTTGAACAGCCTGGTGTGCCTCATCAATGGTAAAAAGAATTGATAGTGTGATTTGACATGTCCCCTCTTAGTGTGAAATTGGTTGAAAATCACTTTGGACGATGGTGATTTACTAAGGAAATGCCCAACCCAGTTTGATGACCTTGTCACATGTAAATCAATATCAGGGGAGGCCATTTTAGCCTTTAGACCAGCAGAGGGAGGTTGAAAGAGCGAAGCATGTGTTGAATGAATGAATCCTGGGTAAAGGTGTTGAAAGAACAGAACCATCAGAAAACCAACTGTCAAAAAGTGGGTTCCTCCTGTATTCCATATCTTTTCCTAGTAGTGACGGATGAGATCAGAAAGTCCTATCTCTTTCTCTTCTTCTTTTTCTCTTCTTTGTTCTTGTGTTTGCAGGACTTTCTGCTCCTGACCAGACTTTCTGCAGATGACCAGAGTCAATATGGTCATCTGCAGTGATGGGCCCAGCCTGCCGTAACAACCAGTTCTCTGGAAGTGGGCGGGGACAGGCCAGGTCAGGGGACAGGGCCAAGGTCAGGGGGTGGTGCCAGGGAGAATTTTTTCAATTAAAAAATTCAAAAAAATGTAAGCATGTGGCTTACCTCTGAGTAGATCAGCATAGGATGTGCTCTGAGGCTGCTGTCCTTTCCACTCTGCCCTGGGAGTAAACCCCATTGACTGGCATGAGGCTTACGTCTGAGCCAGTGATGGGCTTCAAAGAAATTAACAACCGGTTCTCTGTGCATCTGGCAGCCACTTTTAAAAGGCTATTTTTAAACTTTATATGTACTATCTCTTGTTAACCACAGGTTCTGTAGAGTAGGTGCGAACCTGCTGGAGCCCACCACTGGTCTGAGCAGACCTGCATAGGATGTGCTCTGAGGCTGCTGTCCTTTCCACTCTGCCCTGGGAGTAAGCCCCATTGACTGGCACGAGGCTTACGTCTGAGTAGACCTGCATAAAATGTGCTCTGAGGCTGCTGTCCTTTCCACTCCACCCTGGAAATAAGCCCCATTGACTAGCATGAGGCTTACTTCTGAGCAGACCTGCATAGGATGTGCTCTGAGGCTGCTGTCCTTTCCACTCCACCCTGGAAGTAAGCCCCATTGACTATCATGGGACTTACTTCCGAGTAGTCAGGTTGGGCTCTCAGGCTGCAGTTCCAGCCTCTTTCCTGGGAGTAAGTCCCATTGACTATCATGGGTTTCAGCATCCTCAGAGCCCAGACCTGTGCAGTGTTACAGATAAGCATTATTAACATCTAATAACCTATAGTATTGATCCTCAGTACTAACACCACTAAGTAAAGAGAGCAATACTTTAGAGCAACACTCAGGCTAAGGCCTCCAGTTCCAAGTTGTGAAGCAATATAAGTAAAGTATCAGCATGTAAGAAAAGAATTGCAAGTAAGCAAAATTGAGTAGAAGCACATAAGAATGTGACAACATGGTAAATGTTCAAGTCCTTGAACAAACAATAGAAGCATGGAGGGTATGATACTAAGTGCAACAAACAGTATGTGGTGACAACGTCAATGGTGTGAACTGAATTAACAAATCAGAACAAATGTGTGAATATAAAGTAATACCAGACATGATTGGTTAATAAACGTATGTGTGTTATTGGAGTATGACAATAATGGACAATGTCAGAAGCAAATGAAATGTGTAAATTCTTAATTATTCCTGATGTCATTTACAGGTATATAAACTTGAACCCTTCCGGGGTTCTTGGTTCTTAGACCAGTTTGAAAGATTCCATCAAAAAGATGGTCTAGCTCCGAGTATGCTAGCAAATAAAGCCCTTGCTTAACTCTTTAATCCCTGGACTTTGTTATTTCTTGGGAGTTTGAAAGTGTTCTAAGGTTGGAAGTGTAGGAAACCTACTTAGCAATCTGGGTTAAGGATTTCTGCAACAGCAGGTCTACTCAGAAATAAGCCCTATTATAGCCAATGGGGCTTACTCCAAGGAAAGTGTGGATAGGATTTCAGCAGCCCAAAGCCCAGACCTGTGCAGGTCTACTCAGAAGTAAGCCCTATTATAGCCAATGGGGCTTATCCCCAGGAATGTGGATAGGTTTGCAATTAGAGCCAATTTAAAAGTGCCTGACCAGCCTCTTTTGAACTGCCTCCAGCTGCTGAAGGAGCATCTCTGTCCCCATCCAAGGATCCCTTTGGAAAGCTCTCCATGCCTCATTTGCATATGAGAAACCCCATCATGCTTTGCAAACTGCACAAGGAAATAACTTCTGAAAATATTGCTAGAGAACAACTGAAAACTTGCTAGAAATAAGGTTTTTAATCAAATTAAGATGTTTAGCATAGAGAGACTTCCTGAATAGCATCAATCACAGGTTTAGAGCATTAAGAATCTGCCCACCCTGACTTTAAAGAATTCAGTTTATAGTGATTCAAATAACCTCCATCTCAAGAGTGTAGTGTCTGTGGAGTGAATGTTGTACCTTCTCTGAATGAGGGTAATGAGAACAGTCTATTTTTATTTTAAAATTAAAAATGCCCTTAGGGAGGGGAAGGAGGGGAGAGAGAGAAGGAGAGGGAGAGGGAGAGGGAGAGGAGCTTCTCCTCTTTAACAGAAATTCAGACACACTTGCATGGGCATTTACAGCGGAGATGAGTTTGTTTTTAAGGAGAGCAGCTGCGACCTTTGGAATCAGATTCCAGCATTTATGGAAGTATGGACGAGACCCCCTGAAGATCTACACATGGGTTCTGGAGACCCTGAGCAAGATCAGGAGGTAACAAGAAACACACACAACCACCCATCATGGTCGTGAGTGCTGCAAGTGTGTGTGTGTGGAGGGGGTGGCTAGTGAGGTTTAAGTTGGCAACCATTTGCTAAGGCTGAATGAGATTTCTTAGAGTACTGTGCAGGGTGACCATATGACTGGAAATTTCCTCTTTTCTATCCTCCTGTCTGTGTGTCCTCCAAAAGGTCTTCCTTGTCCTCCATTTTGGCTTCACTTTGGAACTTGGCAATAGTGTGCAGCACCCCATCATGTCATATGTCTTTGGATTTGTATTGAAGAGCAGAATCCAATGCAAAAATCAGTTATGAAATATCTCATTCCTATCAAAAGTTATGGCCAAAGAACTAAAAATAAAGAAAATAAAAAATATGCATTGAGCTCTATGGGAAAGTGAAAGTGCTCCCAAACGTGGGCTGTAAATGAAATAAAAGCTAAAGGATACCATTCTAAAGACAGTTTCCAGGGAGTAAGACCCACTGAACACCATATGGGTTACTTTTGAGTAGAAACCCTTCCATGCCCTGTGGAGTCCAAAGGAACAACACACCTTTCCTTTCATAGAAGGGAAGAGAAGCATCTCTCGGCAGGAAAAAGAGTTCCAGGAGCTGCCTGGAGAACCAGCTCAGTCCTACTTGAGACCAGAGAAAAGAAAACTCAGGAATGTAAACAACAAATGCTGAAAAACGTGAAACCTGACCTGGAATAAGTGGAGGTTTCTTTATTATCCTCATTCTCGATTTAAATAATCTGAAGGACTGAATGTAAAAGAAGGGCTAGTTTCCAAGACAGAATCACTCAGGTGAGGGTGAGGCAGAAACAGCACCTGCATCTTTACCACATTCTGTTGGGTTTTCTGTGCAGATGTCAACCCACTCCTGCCCCACTCACTCCCCCATTGCTCCCACCCCACAGCCACATCACCCCACAGGGATGATTCCCCAGCTGGAGAATAAAAAAACAATTCAGTGAGTAAACTTGCTTCACTTTGTGCAGTCTCTTCAACTGCATAGCCATGCCCTTCATTTGCATGGCCACACCCACATTCACCAGGCTTCTCTTGCATAGCCCCAGCTCCTCATCTGCATGGCCCCACCCTCATTCCAAACCCAAGCTCTCTTGACTTATTTTACTCACTGAATAGGTTTTTTCAGATTCTCTGGCCAGGGATCATCCTGTGGGAGGATGCGGTTGTGGGTTGGGAGCAGTGGGGGAGTGAGTGGGGCAGGACTGGCTTGACCTGAGCACAGGAAACCCAACAGAAGGTGGTAAAGAGACTGGTGCTGGTTGTTCCTCACCCTCACCTGAGTGATCCTCTCTTGGCAACTGGCCCTTCATTTCCCCTTTACTCTTTAAGCTTGTTTAAACTGAGAATGAGGAACAACAGTCCCTCATTTCTATTCCGTGTTTGTCTATTAAGCTTGTTTTCTGTTTTGGTTACAGTTCAGGCACCTGTTCCCTAATTTGCCTTTCTTGAGTCTAGTGTAGGACTGAGCTGCTTCTCCAGGCATCTCCTAGAACACTTTTTCCTCCAAAGAGCAGTTTCTCTTCCTTTTTGCCAAAGGGGAGGTTTCTTGCTTTCTTGGAGCCTACAGAGCTTTGGGGTGTTTCTACTCAAAAGTAACCCCCATGGTGTTCAATGGTTCTTAATCCCAGGAAACTGCCTCCGGTATTGCAGCCTTTTAGCTTTTATTTTATTTAAATCCTACATTTTGGGTGGTCCTTTTTTAAGCTGGTCTAACATCTTGTCACCCTGTGCGGGTAGCACTGCAGCCTGAGAGTCCGTGCATGTCTACTCAGAAGTAAGTCCCACTTTCAAGGGACTTAAACCACTATAACAAACCAGCTCAATAACAAGCTCAACTCAAACCACTATAACAAACCAGGCTGAGCCTGAGCTGGAGCCGAAAGTCTCAGAGCACAATCCTGAGTGTGTGTACTCAGAAGTAAGTCCCTTTGTGTTCAATGAGTCTTACTCCCAGGAAACTATCTTTAGGATGGCAGTTTTTATTACTTATTATTGAATTTAAAACTGTTACATATAGGCTGCAGTCCTGACAACACTTTCCTGTGAGTAAATACTATTGAATACAATAGGATTTACTTCTGAGTAGACATACTCATGATTCAAGTGGAATGGCTCAGAAGGGGAGGGTCCCCCAAACTAATGGCATAGCTAGAGGGGGTGCAGCAATCACTTTTGGGGGGGACCCTCTACTTAGGAGCACTTCCAGGTTGGATGGAATGCGAGGGATGGAAGATCCGGAGCTGTACATTCTATGGATGGAAATTTGGGAAGCTGAATGTTCTGATGGGGACTGAAGGCTGCAGTGGCGTAGCTGGGGGGTCGGAGCACGCAGACGTGGGGGAACCCTCTCCTTTGGAGCCACTCTAGGTGGGGGCCAGTGGCATAGCTAGAGCGATTTGATCTCTTCTTATCTCCAAATGCACCAGAAGCAAAGATTTGCTTCACAGGCAGGTGGGGATTCCTAGGCAGATGGGAGTTGGCTAGGCAGGCAGATGGGGGTTTAGGGAGGCTGCAGGAGCTGGGGGAGGGGGAAATAGATGGTGGTAGGAGGCTGCTGCAGCTGTGGAGAAGCTGAGGGGGAGGCAGTCAGCAGTGGGGCAGCTGCAGGAGCCATGGGGGGTGCGAGGGCAAAACAGTGGTGGAAGGCTGCTGCAGCCATGTAAAAGCAGCAGGGGAGTGGACAGCGGGGTCTGTTCTGCCACCAAGCCGCCCCGTGTATAACTCTCCCTCCTTCTTCTCCTTCCTGTAGCCTCCTCTTTCCCGCCTTTTCTCCCCTTTTATTCTTTCCAGATACCCCTCCCCATCCTGGGTTCCCACCAATCAGGCAATGGGGGCGGTGGGGAAACTGAGGGGGTAGATGGGTGTGTTAACTAGGTACAGGGAGGCTGTATAACTCTGGCCTTCTAATACTGCCTTGCCTGGGGACCTCCCTATCTGACCACGTCCACTTAGGTGGTCTCCTCCTTCTTCTTGGTGGAACTTCCGGTGCCATCTCTGGTGAAGCTCCAGCTAGTTCATAATGGGCAGCTGCAGGAAGATGCCTTGTAGAGCCCTCCATCCCCCCACTATTTCCCAGCTAGCCTGCTAGGACCTGGAACGCCAGGCTGTTTGACTTGGGCTCTACCAAGGACCCTCCTTCTCATTAGCCAGAATGTGAACATAATCCCCCCAAATCAGGATTGTCCCTGTTTTTTGGAACATATGACAATCCTATACTGCAGGCATGTCCAACAAGTAGAGCGTGATCCACCTGTAGATCACGGAGGGGTCAGAGGTAGATCGCCAGCCCACCTGGCTCCGTCTCTCCAGCGGCTCACCCCGTCTCTGGGAGAGAGCTGTTGCTGGCAGGTCATCTGCCAAGGGCTTGCCACCGAAAAAGTAGATCAGGACCTGTTCAAAGTTGGATGTGCCTTGTGATGCGGGTTGGGGGAGGTAATGTGGGTGGAAGGGGTGGCTCCCATGTTCAGCCTTGCATCTTCCCCGAAATAACTCCACGGAGAGGTAGGAGGTATATCCAATATAATACTTTTACTCTCCTCTTGGCGAGGGGTGCAGTTCATGGTTGCAAATATAACAGGTAAGTAGCAACAAGCAAACTTCAAGCCTAGTTCCAGGCTCACTTACAACAGGTAGGTATATTATGGTCATACACCCAGGAACAGGTAAGCGTCCATGTCGCACCAAGCATCCAACAACCCTCAGTTCTTCCCGCCTTCCTTTAAGTATCCCTCCACGGTCCACGCCCCCTGGGGAGCTTCCAACCCTCAGCCCTGGGAGGGGGAGGCAGATTCCACCACCAAGCAGGTCCTTGATCCATGCCCGGCCTACGCAGGCTGCAGCTGGAAGACAACCCCCGGGGGTGACGGTACGCTTGCTCCTTCCTCCGTCTCCAATATCCGGCGACCATCAGCTTCCTCTGCTACTCCATCCTTTCATCCCTTTCCACCATGGCTTGCCACTCCTCCGGAGTCATAGTGTCGGCCACGATGGCCTCGGCCTCTCTTTCCCTCCTCTCCTTTTCCCATGGTGGGATTGGTGGAGGGATGTATCTCGTGGCAGCCCCGCAGTGGCACTCCGGGTCTCCTTCCTCCCGGGAGATGTCCAGCCACATCAAGTCCTCCTCTAACTCCTCCTGGGGGGTCATCTTGCGGCCCTCACATGCCTGATCCAGGGAGTGGGAGGTCTTTCCGCAACTTCTCCTTCCTCTCCCCATCCTTCCTCTGTGGAGGTTTCTAGCTCCTCTTCTGTGGGGTTCATCTCCTGTGTTACTCTATGTGGCCGACATTGGCAGAGCGGTTCGCATTCCTCTTCTCTGGCCATGTCTAGCCATGAGGACATGTGTGGGAGAGACTGTGCTTGCGTGGCAGGGCAAGAGGTGGGGAAGCCACAGGAGGGGAGGGATGCGAACCAGAGGCAGTGAGAGTGCACATGTGCAGTCTGAGGCAATGCAGACGGAGCGACGCTGCGCATGCACAATCTGAGTAAAGCGAGGAAAAAGAAACTACAAGAAAGCGAGTGTGCATATGTGTTGGTGGCAGAACACAAGGAAGGGGGGAAAATGAGGTGGCACATGAGCCCTGAATGGGGGTCTTGGAATGAGGCTATGCAGATGAGATGGAGGGTGGGGCTATGCAAGAGAAGACTGGTGAATGTGGGTGTGGCTATGCAAATGAAGGGCGTGGCTATGCAAATGAAGGGACTGCACACAGTGAAGCATGTTTACTCACTGAATGGTTTATTTTGGATTCTCCAGCCAGGGATCATCCCTGTGGGAGGATGTGGCTATGGGGTGGGAGCCGTGGGGGCAGGAGTGGGGCAGGAGTGGGCTGTCATCTGCACAGATAACATGACAGAAGGTGGAAAAGAGGCAGGTGCTTTTTCTGTCCCACCCTCACCCCAGTGATCATTTTTTGGCAACTGGCCCTTCCTTTCACCTTTTCTCCTCAAGTTTATATATTCTTCTTCTTTTCTTAGTCTTCTGTTCTGGGTTTGCTGGGATTTTTCCTACTTGTTGTTTGCATTTCTGTCCCAGAATATCTGGCAAGCACAGATTACCTGATTTGCCTTTTTGAAGTCTAGAATAAGACTAAACTCAACAAGGAGGACAGAGGGAGCCAGAAGAGAGAACACCAGTTCACTGCTCCTCCAGCTTCATAATCCCATTGACTAGCCCAGGCTGCTCAGGGTGATATAGGCGATATAGGTCAATTTATTGATTGACTTCGTAATATTTCATTGGTTACACTAAATTGCAGAACCAAACTGCAGCGAGGCCATAAATCTAAGACGTGGTCCTTCTGATACTCTCAGAGGCCCCCAAGGCCTGGGAATTAAATCGCACATCCCTGGGAAAGTACCAGCGCATCTTGTGTGGAAACAAAGGTATCAAGTGTAAATGGCTGGTTAATGCCTAGGACAGGAAGACTGAGCGGTTCTGGCGGCCTTGCATCCGAAGCAAACGAGATACCAGGCCCAGAACTGGTGTTAGCCAGCCCCAGAAACAATGGAAGACTGTATACAGAAGTGGCGTGAGATATCCACAAACAACAGATATAATAATATCAATGGTATGAACAAATAGAAAGTCAGAATGTATAGTATGATGTAATGGGACATGCTCAGCATCTGCTGCAAAACTGCTGTAAATTCTAAGTATCTTGGATGTTAGAGTGTAAAAGAGGAGGTGCCCACTTACCGGGGCCTCCATTTGTCCTTTTGTTGGTCTACTAAGACTAGGATCATTCCTGTAGCCGAACCTGACTTGGAGGCTGGCGCCTAAATACATTTTTCTCTCTTTGCACCTGAGTTGTCATGGTATTGATTGGTAAGGGTCCCAATTCCTGTAACAAGGATAACCCTATACAATGGGGGACAGAATGCCCTCCCTTGAAGCATTGCATAAGGAAATGGAGGCGGGGCTGCTTTGTAAACCCTTCTATGTTGGGCTAAACCTGCCTCAGTTCCCTCTTCTACACAACACTTAAAGCTACCGGCAATCTGTCCTCTATCCGATATGGTCACCCTGGGACCAGCCATCTTCCAGGGGTCTCATAGTGGCCACCCCTAAGCAAAGGCTCGGACAAAATAAGGTATGAGGTCCGGGGCCTCATCCTGTTCCTCTCCACCCACTCCTTACCTCCCCCCATCCCCACCCATTTCCTGCCCCTTTACACCCTTCAGGAGCCAAATATTCTAATGAGGGAGTGCTCTTTTTCCAGATCCCAAAGTGGTCCCTGTTGTCACCAGAGCACTTGGAAGAGTTTTGCAAATTACTCTGAACATCCACAACTTGCTGAAAAAACCCCATCAGATCTACTTAACAGAGGTGGGCAGTTCCTGGTTTGGGCCTACTTGCCCGAACCAGATCTTGTAATTTGGCGGCCGGTGGCGATCCAGTAGGGCCGTGCGTGAGCAGAATCGTCGGGACCGGTTCACAGCTGCCGCGGCCGCCATTTTTATTCTGTGCGCGCACAGCTGCTGCCTCCCTTCCTTCTCCCTCCTCCCTTCCTCTCAGCTGGCTGGGGACGCAAACGGGGAGCCGCGTGGCACCACCGCGGTCTCCCTTCCTCTCCCGGCTGGCTGGGGATGCAAATTGGGAGCTGCGTGGCACCACCGCGGTCTCCCTTCCTTCCTTCCTCTCCCTTCGGCCGGCCGGGAGGAGTATGAAGAGGACTGCAGCCTCAGAGCCCCATCTTATGCAGGTCTACTCTGAAGTAAGTCCCAGTATAGTCAATGGGAATTACTCCCAGGAAAGTGTGGAGAGGACTGCAGCCTCAGAGCCCCATCTTATGCAGGTCTACTCTGAAGTAAGTCCCAGTATAGTCAATGGGAATTACTCCCAGGAAAGTGTGGAGAGGATTGCAGCCTCAGAGCCCCATCCTATGCAGGTCTACTCAGAAGTAAGTAATTTTATATTATTTTTAATTTTTTTAATTTTTAAAACGAAAACCTCCCCAGCCCCGCCCCTTGACCCTGGCCCCACCCACTTCCGGAGAACCGCATCTTGGGCCAGGCTGGGCCCATCACTGCTACTTAAGTAGCTGAGAGCAATAGATGAGTGTTTGGGGTTTTTTCAGCAAGTTGTGGAAGTTCAAAGTAATTTGCAAAACTCTTCCAAGTGCTCCGATGACAACAGGGACCACTTTGGGATGTTCTGTCCATATTTGTGTGATTTTCATGTCCTGGTCTCAGTCTTGTATAATGTTCTAGTTCTTTCCCATTAACTCTGACACTTCAGGAATTGTGATATCAATTAGCCAGACATTTTCATTCTCTACCAGCGAAAGTACCCATGTTGCAGGAGTAGAATACCCCCCCATACACCCCTCCATCATGCAGCAACAACCCCATTTGTGCAGCACATCACCCCCCATGCATATCACAAACACACACATAACACCCCCGCACAATACCCCCCAGTGAACCCTCCCCCCAGTGCATCAAGTACCAAATTGGCTAGATGTTGATCAGAAAGTCAAAGCCAATGGTAGTGTTTGTGTTGCTCAGATACACAACTCACAGTTTCCTTGTCACAACATAGAAATGGATATTTCTGATCTCTCAGTTCCTCTTCTAGTCAGCAATGTCTGAAGTTTCTTCCCCTCTTTCTTTCCCGTCCTGGGTGTTCAGCTCTTTGCAGGGCTTTCCACCATTCGGAGAGCATTGAGTCCTGGGGTATTGACAATGGAGATGAGTTGTCTTTAAGCAGAGCGGCTGGAAGATTTGAGGTTTGATCCAGCTTTTCTGGAAATACGGACTGAACCCCCTGCGAATGAACACGTGGGGAGAGAATGATGAGGTCATGAAGCATGTTCAGAAATAGGTCTCCCATCTTGAAAGGGAACACTGTGGGTGCTTGATTGGGGTTGTGGAGGATGAAGTAGGCAGGCAAACGTTTGCCAAAAGTCATGTTTCTTGAGACAAGAGGATGAAACTTTTTTCAGTTTGCAGATGATATTGTTCAGTGGTGCAAGTGGTTAAGATGCTGTGCCTGTTCACCAGCAGGCCAGGGTTCGAGACCTGGGTCCCCACAAGACAAGGGTTTCCTGCTACGGGCAGGGGGTTGGAAAAGATCAGGGGTCCTCAAACTTTTTAAACAGGCAGCCGATTCACTGTCCCTCAGATACTGTCGGGGGCCAGACTATAGGTGGGGGTTTGTGGGGGTGGTGGGTACTGGCAGGACTAATGCGGGGTGTCTGGGGGGTGGGAGTTACTGGCAGGGCTAGTGGGGGGTTTCTGGAGGGGGTGGGCAGTGTCAGGGCTGGTGGGGGTTTCTGGGGGGGTGGTGGGTACTGGCAGGGCTAGTGGGGGTTCTGGGAGTGGTGGGTACAGTTAGGGCTAGTGGGGGATTTCTGGGGGGGTGGAGGCTACTGTCAGGGCTGGTGGGGGGTTCTGGTGGGCGGAGGAGAACTGTCAGGACTAGTGGGGATTTCTGGGGGGTGGTGGGTACTGGCAGGGTTAGTGGGGGATTTCTGGGGGGGGGTGGAGGCTACTGTCAGGGCTAGTGGGGGATTTCTGGGGGGTGGAGGCGACTGTCAGGGCTGGTGGGGAGTGGTGGGTACTGGCAGGGCTAGTGGGGGGGTTTCTGGTGGGTGGTGGGTACTGGCAGGGTTAGTGGGGAGTTTCTAGGGGGTGGTGGGTACAGTCAGGGCTAGTGGGGTATTTCTGGGGGGGTGGAGGCTACTGTCAGGGCTAGTGGGGATGTCTGGGGGGTGGAGGCTACTGTCAGGGCTGGTGGGGAGTGGTGGGTACTGGCAGGGCTAGTGGGGGGTTTCTGGGGGGTGGGGGCTACTGGCAGGGCTGGAGGGAGTTCTGGAGGTGGTGGGTACTGGCAGGGCTAGTGGGGGGTTTCTGGGGGGTGGTGGTTACTGCCAGGGCTGGTGGGGGTTCTGGGGGAAGAAAGGGAGGCACTTACCTGGGGAGCCCTGCGGCCATCATCCAAGCCCCCTGGCTGGCCTGTGAAACTTTGGATGGGGTACTGCAACCAAGCGGCCCCCCATCCAAGCTCCTGGGCCGGCCAGGGAAGCTGTGGACGGGGTGCTGCAGCCGCTTGGTCTGAAGCTTCTGAAGCTTGGTCAGTAGGGTGGGAACAAACTGGTCTGCACTGGCCTGCTTTCTGCCTCTGACTCATTTCAGGGACTGTCCTTACTCTAGAGGAGAAAGTGCAGCTTTATTTTTGGTTGGAGGAGGGATATCGTCCCCAGACTCTGAATCTAATCTGGGTTCTGGTTTTAAGACCACCTTCCTCCTCCTCCTGAGAGGCCACAGTGTCCCTGGGGTAAAGAGCACTGGGAACACCAAATGGCATCTTGGAGGGAAAAGGGAAAGTGAAACAAAATGGCCCCCTACAGTCCTCTCCACAGAAAGGCCATATCCAGCTTCCTCTCACCAGGGGGCACCCAGACCTTTCAGTCCATCCGAAAGCAAAACTGGTGGTCCAGGAACCCCTTCGAAGATTTCAACTACCTACAGCTAAACTATATTTGACAGAAGTCAAGGTAGGTAGTTGACAAAGTGTGTGGAGATAACTGAAAGGATAGGCGAAGCTCGGTTCCGAATGCCCTGGTCTGTCTGCCCAAACTGGACCTCAGGTTGTCCAGTGCATTCTTCTTCAACATACACTTTGCTTGACAAGGATGTGTCTGCAGCAGCTCCTCGGCCCAGATGTTTGCGGATCTGGAAGAGATTGACCTGGTTAATGCCACCCAAAAATCTTGGGAATTAGATCCGAAGGCCCGCTTTAGAGAAGTTCCCCCCCTCTTGTCACACGCATCCCTCGGTCCCGATTCACTCTCCGAGGGGAGTGTGGTAGCCGAGGAGACTGCCACCACCGGTGCGTCCACTGTGGGGACCTTTAGCTTAGCCATGATGGGTCTGGCAAGGTATACAGCTCATCAGTTAGTTTGCCATGTTCCTTAAAATGGCTCCACTCGGTGGGAAAAACTTTCTCCAGGGCCTCGAGAAAAGGCACCACTTGAGGCTTGGTTGGACCTCAGATTTAGTTAACTGCAGACTGGAAACCAGCACTGGACATCCTCAAAGGACCTTCAGATGTGACCAGACATCCCATCTAGAAGGGCTTCTGAATTGCAGAGGCTCCACACACCTCAGAACGGGTGTCAGAGTCTAGGCTTCCAACAAATTCCTGTCAGAGGCTCTAGCAGGCATCTTGACTTGTGGGGAGGTTGGGAGATCTCCTGCACCCCACAACACAGTCAGTCAGTCTCATTCTCTGCTGTTTTTGGCATTCACAGGGAAGAATCATGAGAGGACTCCTGTTCAGACATTTTAAAGAAGCCCTTGTGCCTTTTAGGAGGGGAATCAGACTCCTCAGAGTCTGACTCAGAAGCCTCAGAAGAATGCCTGGTCTTACACTGAGCCTTCCTGGGTGTGCAGCCTTTGGGACCTGAGTGGGTACAAGGTCCTCCAACTGCTCCTGCAAGACCCCTTTCACAGCTTCCCTCATAAGCTGAGACAAGGAGGACATGGTCAGAATAGGGTCTCCCCTGCTTTTAGGGGGGTATGGGGTTCCTCAGTTGGCATCCCCAGATTCGTGCCCTTTTGCCTCCATTGAGTCGTACTCACAAAATGGCACCTCCTGTGCCAGAAGACAGAGAAAATGGCGGCCGCTGGGAAGCCCTGCTGCTGCCATTGGCTCTGCTGGCCCGACCTGAAGAGCAGCGGTGGGAGGTGCACAACCCTATGTGGCTCTCCCTGTAAGCTGCTAAGGGCGCGGGTCAGCTGCGCCCGATGCACGCTGCCCGCTGCAGCCGCTTCTGGCTGCTGCCCGATGCACACACTCTTCCCTGCGGGCGACCTGAAGAGCAGTGGTGGGAGGCGCACAACCCTATGTGTCTCTCCCTGTAAACTGGTAAGGGCGCGGGTCAGCTGCGCCCGATGCGCGCTGCCCGCTGCAGCCACTTATGGCTGCTGCCCGACGCACACGCTCTTCCTGTGGGCGCGTCCAATCACCCCCTCTCTCTGTGTCCGGTTCCTCACTGCGAGGCAACTGCCTTGCTAGTGCAGACTGGGCTCTCCTCCTCAGGCAGGATGCCGGGGGAGCCCCTTGCTGGCCTCTGTGGTCGGGGTGGAGGATGAGGAGCACAGCCAGGAGAGGAGGAAAAGAGAGAGAGAGAAAGAAAAAGAGAAGAGAGAGAGAGAGAGAGAGGAGAAAAGGGAGGCAGAGCTCCCTGACTTTGTCCTGCCACAATGCGAGGCTGGACGAGACTGGGTTGTGGTGCCACCCTCAGTGAGGAGAACTGACTTCGTCCAGCCTCCTGATGGGGGACGGGCGACAACCCACAAGTTAAGAACGCCCTCCTTCCTGAGTACAGGGAGAACAGTCTTAATGTGTATCTCTTTACACTTCTCTGGAACATCCAGGGCATTTCAGGCTTCCATGTTACACGAGGCCTAATAGGCCTCTTCAGCTTCTAAGAGTCCCAACATTAACAGACTGAAACATCTGCAGCAACTGGGCAGACTGGGGAGACCTGGGCAAAGTTGCAACACTGCCTTTATATAAGCTCCATCACCCGACCACCCTCGGCCAGTCACTGCAACAAGCGGAGTTGCACTGGATTAAGTTCACGCTGCAAAAATTCCTATTGCACCTTCCTTTGCAATGCCTGACATGGGGCTATGCAAGGCAAGACTTGAGAATGTGGGTGTGGTTATGCAAATGAAGGCTGGGGCTGTGCAGGGGAGGTGGAGGGTGTGGCCATGCAAATGAAGGGACTGCACACAGTGAAGCATGTTTACTCAGTGTATGGGGTTTTTGGATTCTGCAGCCAGGGATCATCCCTGTGGGAGGACATGGCTATGGGTGGGAGCAGTGGGGGGAGTGAGGGGGGCAGGAGTGGGCAGACATGAGCACAGAAAACCAAACAGAATGTGGAAAAGAGGCAGGTGCTGGTTCTGCCTCACCCTCACCTGTGTTATCCTCTCTTGCTAACTGGCCCTTCAGTCCAGCAGTTTCTTTCGGCCTCTTTTCTCCCACATGCTTCTTCTGCTTTTGGGTACCTGAATCAGCTTCTCTTCTGTTCTTGTGTGTTTGTCCTTCGTGTTTGATACTAACTTGCCTTGGTTTAGTCTATGGAGCTGCAAGAGCTCTTGCTCCAGCTGGTCCTACAGATTTTCAGCTTTGTGATGTTATTGGCTGGCAAGGTTGAGCCTATAGAAAGGGAGACCGAATGCCTTCCCTTGAAGCACTGCATAGAAGGGGGAATGGAGGCAGGGGTGCTCTGTAAACCCTTCCATGTTGGGCTAAGCCTGCCTCAGTATTAAAAGTATTTAAAGTCACACACAGGCCTCCGTCAGCCTTGGAAGACTCTGGTATCGTGCTCAGCGCTGCATACGCTGCATGCAAAGCACAAAAGCCTGGGTTGGATTGTTATGGAGGAGAGGCTGTTCCCCAAGCAGCAAATCCCCCCTCTCCACCCCACTGAATTAGTCCAATGGAAAGGCAGAGCCAATACAATTGGATCCAGCTGGCGTCGCAGAGCTGGGCTAAGGACAGGAGCTCACCCTGTCTTGTGGGGCCGACCCGGGTCTCGAACCCTGGCCTGCTGGTTAACAGGCACAGTGTCTTAACCACTTGCGCCACCCGCAGCCTTACAAAAAAAATGGAACGCTTCACAAATTTGCATGGCAGCACATATTCTAAAATTGGAATGATACAGAGAAGATTAGCATGGCCCCTGCACAAGGATGACACGCAAAGGATGACACTTATTTAAAGTATTTAAATAAGTATTTTATTTAAAGTAGTACTTTAAGTAGATGAGTGTTTGGGGTTTGATCTGTTGGGTTTTTTCACAGGATTGCAAAATTGTTCCAAGTGCTCCAATGACAACGGGGACCACTTTGGGATGTTGTGTGTCCATAGTTGTGTGATTTTAATGATCTGGTCTCAGTCTTTGATAATATTTCCATTAACTCAGGCACTTCAGGAATTGTGATCTCAGTTAGCCAGGCATGTTCATTCTCTACTAGCAATATGTACTCATGTTGCAGGAGTAAAATACCCCCCATCCACCACGCCATCTTGCAGCAAGAACCCCATTTGTGCAGCAGCCCAGCACATCCTCCCTCCATGCATATCATACACACACACACACCTGCAAAACTCCTCTCCCCAGTGCATTCTCCCTCCCTGTGTATCCAGTTCCAAATTGGCTAGATGCTGATCAGAAAGTCAAAGCCAATGGTAGTGTTTGTGTTTGTATGTTTGTGTGACAGTTTCCTTGTCACAACATAGAAATGGATATTTCTGATATTTCAGTTCCTCTTATAGTCAGCATTGTCTTAAGTTTCCTCCCTGTCTTTCTTTCCCGTCCTGGGTGTTCAGCTGGGTCTCCTCTTTGCAGGGCTTTCCACTATTCAGACAGAATTGTGTCCTGGGGATATTTGCAACGGAGTTGAGTTTGTCTTTAAGCAGAGCGGCTGGAAAATTTCGGGTTTGATCCAGCTTTTCTGGAAATAACAGACCAAACCCCCTGTGAATGAACATGTGGGGAAAGGCAGGACAGGAGAGGATGAGGAGGTCATGAAGCAGGTGCAGAAATACGTCTCCCATCTTGAAAGGGAACACTGAGGGTGCTGGATTGGGGTTGTGGAGGTTGAAATAGGCAGGCAACCGTTTGCCAAAATCAAGAGTTCTTGAGCACCAAAGGGTGAAACTTTTTCAGTTTGCAGATGATATTGTTTGGTGGTGCAAGTGATTAACACACGGTGCCTGTTAAACAGCAGGCCAGGGTTCGAGACCCAGGTCCCCACAAGATAAGGATTTCCCGCTACAGGCAGCGGGGTTGGACAATCAGTGGTTCTCAATCTTCCTAACACCGTGACCCCTTTATAAGTTCCTCATGTTGTGGGGACCCCCAACCATAAAATTATTTTCGTTGCTACTTTATAACTGTAATTTTGCTACCGTTATGAATCATAATGTAAGTATCCGATATGCAGGATGCATTTTCATGGTTACAAATGAAATGTGTGTTCTAAGCACACATTGAACCCAATGGGATTTATTTCAGAGTAGGGATGCATAGGATTGGGCCCTGAGGCTGCAATCCTATCCACATTTACATGGGAGTAAAGGCCCCCCTGACTATAATGGGATTTATTTCAGAGTAGGTATGCATATGATTGGGCCCTGAGGCTATCAGTCAGCCCAGTGCGCATACAGCTGGAGGTCTGGCAAGCCTGACCTGGCCCCCTGCACCAGGGGTCTTTAGGCGACCCCCAGGAAAGATCTAGGCGACCCCCAAAGGGATCCTGACCCCCACTTTGAGAAACACTGGACTAGATGATCCTCTGGGTCCCTTCCAACTCTAGGATTCTATGAGGAGGTTCTACAAGCTAAAGAGAGCCAGATAGTTTGTATTCCCAACCTGATCTTTTGAATTTCTAACAACAGACAGTCCAGTCCTGTGGTGCCTCTGGAACCAGGACTACTGCAGCACCAAAGTGGCTGCCATGGTATCCTAAGTGCGGCAGGCTACAACGAGTGGCTCCTCAGGACTTCATCCCCTTCTGCAGAGTAAGGAAAGTAGTCTTACAATGAGTCTACTTCCAGCTGCAGGAACCTTTTGGTTGTCTTAGAATCAAGAGCCTCCATGTAACACCGGAAGGATCTCAGATCCTAACCCCAGCGTCCCCCTACTCGATCTCACCCCACACCCCATTCACAGCTCCCCCCCAAGAGTTGTCTGATTCCTGAGTGGCAGAGCAACTGCCAAGAACCAGCACTGGGGGCTGCAGATGGACTTGATGGCATGTTTGCCGCACTCAGCGATGCACCAGCAGTAAGTCCTTAGGATTGGACTGTCCAAATGAGAACTCCTCTTCCTCTTTTATAAATGGGAATTGGATCAGCTTTCTGAAAAAAAAAATTCCAGGTTGGGATGAACCCCCAGAAACTTCAAAAGTGGCATGAAAAGTTTTATTTCTATAGCTATGTGGTGTATGGAAATTAATCTAGGTAAAGGCAAAGGGCATGCAGGACACACCAAATATTAACATTTGTTTTTGAATATATTCACCTTGCCTCCAAAAGACACTTTCCACCCCCCTCCGGAGAAGGATCTCTGACTGTCAATCTCAGGATCAGGCCTTCAGTAGTTCTGAAGATTTATTTCATGCCCTCGGACAAGGGGGTTTCATGGAGCTGCTCAATGAGACTAGTAGTAGTCCTGAGTAGTCAGGTTGGGCTCTCAGGCTGCAGGGCGAGCCACTCTCCTGGGAGTAAGTCCCATTGACTATCATGGGACTTACTCCTGAGTAGTCAGGTTGGGCTCTCAGGCTGCAGTGCACAGGCATTGTGGGGGGTGGGAGGGTGACAGTGGGGGCTCTTTAGAGCCAGTTCCAGGGGGTGGGAGAGTGAGTGGGGGCACTGGGGGCTTGCTAGCCCCAGCTAGCCGCTACTGAAATATTATGAAAAAATCACTGCGCATGTGTGCGCAGCTAATTAGAGGCTGGGAGAACTCCTAGAGCAGGGGTCCTCAAACTTTTTAAACAGGGGGCCGGTCCACTGTCCCTCAGACACTGTCAGGGGCCGGACTATAGTTTGGAAAAAAATGATCCTGACACATTCATGTAAGGCACCCTGAAAGCAATGCAACACAAAACAGCATGAACCTGACACATACATGTGAGATGCCCTAAAAGCAATGCAACACAACACAGCACGATCCTAACATATACATGTAAGAAGCCATGAAAACAAAAGAAAGTAACTAAATTAAGTTAAATAGATACAGAGAAATTAAGTAAAGAAAGTAAGTTAGAAAGGAAGTGGAGGCAGGTAGCTAGATAGATAAACAGGCAGGACAGAGAGGGGAACAGAGAAGGGGGGACCCAGGCAGGACACTGGAGGGCACAGAAGGGGGAGACACAGGCAGGACACTGGGGGGGCAGAGAAAGGGGAGACTCAGGCAGGACACTACCTACAGTATTTACCTACAGTATTTATATACCGCTTTTCAACTGAAAAGTTCACAAAGCGGTTTACAAGAAAATGAAAAAAATTAATAGCTAATTAATAGCTAATGGGGACTGAGGGGACAGAGAAGGGGGAGACTCAGGCAGGACACTGGGGGGACGGAGAAGAGGGGAACCCAGGCAGAACAAAGAAGGGGGACCAGGCAGATAGAAAGATTGATAGGGATGGACTTACCTTGGGGCAGAGGTGGTCAGGAGAAGAGGCATGGGGGAGGTGAGAGGCCTTTGCAGCCTGGCTCCAGGCCACGGAGGCCAGGAGAAGGATGGGGGAAGGTAAGAGGGGGGGCGATGGGGGCTCCACAGGCTGGCTGCAGCCTGCGGAGCCTCCAAGGACAGGGGGAGAGTGGAAGGGGGGGCGATGGGGGCTCCGCAGGCTGCAGCCAGCCTGAGGAGCCTCCGAGGACGGGGGGGTGGGACGAAGGCCGGGGAGGCTGCAGCAGGCCCCCCGCTCAGGCCATGCGGGGGTGGGAGGAGGTGGGGGAAGCCAGTCTATGTGCGCACATTTGAATTGCTCATGCAGGCTGGCTTCTCTTAGCCAATCAGGGGCTCTTGTGAGCGCTCTGTGATTGGCTGGAGGCGTCTCCTCCTGGCCAACCACAGTTAGAGTGCTCAGAAGAGCCTCTGATTGGCCCAGAGGTGGAGGGAGAAGTTCTCCCAGCCTCTAATTAGCTGCATTGTCATGCGCAGTGCTTTTTTCATAATATTTACTGATCGTAGTGAGCGCCCAGTGCCCCCAGACACCCTCCCAGCCCTCAGTACCGGTCCCCCCATTCTTGGCCCTCCCCTCCATAACCGGCTCGCCAGCGCCAGAAAATTCCAAGATCCGGCTCTGGAGAGCCGGTGCGAGCCCCCTAGTGCCCACCTCTGTCTGAGCCATAAAAAGACCTTAAGAGTGTCTACATTGGCGCATGCACTGAATGGGGGCTTGGAATGAGGCTATGCAGATGAGATGGAGGGTGGGGCTATGCAAGGGAAGACTAGTGAATGTGGATGTGGCTATGCAAATGAAGGGTGTGGCTATGCAAATGAAGGGTGTGGCTATGCAAATGAAGGGACTGCACACAATGAAACATATTTACTCACTGAATGGGTTTTTTCAGATTCTCCATCTGGGGATCATCTCTGTGGGAGGACGTGGCTGTGGGGTGAGAGCAGTGCGGGGAGTAAGTGGGGCAGGAAGGTGTTGAAGAGGCAGGTGCTGGTTCTGCCTCACCCTCACCTGAGTGATCCTCTCTTGGCAACTGGCCCTTTGTTTCAGCTTCATTTTTGCAAGCTTATTGCCAGACTGTAGCATGCCTCAGACTTGATGGATTCTTGACAGTCCCAGAGATGACCTCAGTTGCCTTTTTAGTCTAAACTAAGAGTAAACCAAGCAAGGTGACTCAGTCTCTAAAAGACGAAATGTGCCTGTGCTGTGGGTGGTTGTTCTACAGGCAGATCTCTTTTTCCTCCAAAGAAATGCTTCTCCTCCCTTGAGTAAAAGGGGAGGTGTGTTGTTTCCTTGTTGCCCACATTGCAGGGGGGGACATGCCTTTTTGGGGGGGAATATTAAGGCAAAACATTAATGCAATGGTGTAGCTAGAGGGGGGCACAGGAGTGTGTGTGGGAGGGAGGTGTTCCAAAGGCCACTCCCCTTCAGAGCCATTCCACCCAAGACAATTTCAAGACCACTGATGACCCTCCAGACCAGTGATTCTCAATCTTCCTAACGCCGTGACCCCTTTATAATTTCCTCATGTTGTGAGGACCCTCAACCGTAAAATTATTTTTGTTGCTACTTTATAACTGTAACTTTTTATAACTATAACTGTAACTATTATGAATTGTAATATAAATATCCGATATGCAGGATGTATTTTCATGGTTACAAATGAAATGTGCGTTCTATGCACACATTGAACACAATGGGATTTATTTCAGAGTAGGCTTGCATAGGATTGGGCCCTGAGGCTGCAATCCTATCCACATTTACATGGGAGTAAAGGCCCCCTGACTATAATGGGATTTATTTCAGAGTAGGCATGCATAGGATTGGGCCCTGAGGCTGCAATCCTATCCACATTTACATGGGAGTAAAGGCCCCCTGACTTTAATGGGATTTATTTCAGAGTAGGCATGCATAGGATTGGGCCCTGAGGCTGTCAGTTGGCCCCAGTGTGCATGCAGCTACAGCCGGAGGTCTTTCGGTGACCCCCAGGAAAGCAGTAGGCGACCCCCAATGGGGTCCCGACCCCCACTTTGAGAAACACTGCTCCAGACAGCTCAGGTTGTGTTCAATCATGTGGGTCAGATGTTTGCATAGGACCAGAGACTAGCTGTGGGCCATGTAGAGGCAGAAACAAGCACAGAAATTGCAACAGAATGTGGTAAAGAGGCAGATGCTGGTTCTGCCTCAGCCTCACCTGAGTGATCCTCTCTTGGCAACTGGCCCTTCCTTTCTCCTTTCTTTTTCAAGCTTACGTTTCTTTGAGATGTTACCGTCTGGCAGGTCCCATAGAGTACCTAATTTGCCTTTCTAAATGAAGACTAAACCAAGCAAGGTGACTTTGACTGTTGTGGGATTTGTTCACATCACATCCTTGTGATGTGCCCAGTAAGATGGTTGATTGTTCTCAAGGCAAAGACACTCCCAAGACCTCAGATGACCCTCCAGACAGCTCTGGTTGTGTTCAGTCATGTGGGGCAGATGTTTGCAGAGGACCAGAGACTAGCTGTGGGCCACATACAGGCTTGCTGTGGCCACATCTGGCCCCTGGTCAGAGTTTGGAGATCCTGGTGTACATCTCAACTTTCCCAGGAAAAGCGGACCCTTTTCTGAACACTGGAGAGACATCCCACTCCGTAGATCAGGCATGTCCAACTCTGAACAGGTCCTGATCTACTTTTTCTGTGGTCATCTCGGCAGACGACCTGCCAGCACTAGCTCTCTCCTAGAGACGAGTGAGCTACTGGAGAGATGGAGCCAAGTGGGCTGGTGATCTACCTCTGACCCCTCCATGATCTACAGGTGGATCACGCTCTATCTGTTGGACATGCCTGCAGTATAGGGTTGCCATATGTTCCGTAAAACAGGGACAATCCCAATTTGGGGGGATTATGTTCACATGCTGGCAAATGGGACGGAGCATCCTTGGTTGAACCCAAGTCATACAGCCTGGCATTCCAGGTCCCTGCAGGCTAGTTGGGTCATAGTGTGGGAATGGAGGGGCCTACAAGGCATCTTCCTGCAGCTGCCCATTAAGAACTAGCCGGAGCTGCCACCTCCCTCTGATCAGGGTGGCCAACTTGTTGGAGAGACGCACTCCAAGGCCAGGCTGACCCCAAGTTTGGAAGCATCAGTGGGCAGGGAACGGTTCAGGGTTACCTGGGTGGGGTTTGTTCATGGTGGGAATGCTGGTGGTCTGAGAACATCTGAGTGTTGGTCGGTCCAGAGAAAGAGCATTTGCCATCAGGGGCTTGGGAAATTTACTCTTGGTTGCTGCCTGTGGGGATGCTGTGAAGTCTGTTCTCCTCCTCCTCCTTCTGTAGGTGAGGCTTGGCTGGACAAGGATGGGCTGGGCTCAGTGCTTTGCCGCAGAGGAGCTTTCTTGGTACCTGTTGCTGACTTGGCCGACATTGTTCTCCATCCTGGGCCTGATTCGGTGACTTTAATCTTTTCAATAAACTTCTCTCTTTGTTTCCTGATTGTGGATTCCTAAGGATGTGCTTTTCCCCCTAAGAACCCACAGAGATCAGTGCCTGGGCTTTCACCACCACATTTTCCTGTTTGCCCCAGTTGTATTTATTTAGCATATGGCATGTCCGTATAACAGCTGGGAGATCCTCTGGACTGTCCAGCAGCCGGTGACTGTTTCCGTCCAGGGCTCAGGCTAGTCCTGTTGTTGACTCATAACAGCCTTTTCAGATTGCAGTCTCCCATCCAGGAGCTGTCTGCATCTTTCCCTGCTTAGCTTTTTCAGCAGCCCTGCACTCAACCACAGTGGCACACCTGGTGCCTCTTTGCCCCAGTTATTGATGTGTATTAATTGCAAGAGGCTTCCTGTGACCTGCCTTCAGGAAAAGGAATTCCTCTGAAAGTTTGTGGACTTAAATTTAGAGCAGTGATTTTCATTCTGATGTGCCACGAATGGTCTATAGGTGTACCTAAAAGCTTGGGATTATTAGTGGGGACCTTGGGGATGTGAGTCCTCCATCAGCAGTACGGTGTGCCTTGTCAATGGTCCCAAAACTGATGGGGTGATGGACAATTTTAGCATCTTGCCAGTGTGCCTTGGATGAAAATGATTGAAAATCACTGCTCTAGAGAGGAAGAGGAGGAGGAAAGTGCTGGACAGTGCGGGGCAAAGATGGTCTCTTCTTCGTCCTCCAACCATGAACGGCTTTGCTCATGGTGTGCTAGACCTGCCCTGCATGAGTTTATGATTCTCCAGCATTTCAGCCCAGGATCCCCCTCTGAAAATCTGTCCTGAACCCCCAGAAGTGATAAGTTCATCCTGGAAGAGACGCCATGGCCTGAAGCAACATCAAACAGAGAATGATATCTCTGTGGGGCCAGAGCTCCTCCATGTTCAATGACATTTACTCCCAGGAAAGCATGGAGTGCTGCCTGAGTGACCCATTCCCAGATGGGGGCATCCAGTGCCAGATTTCAAGATGGTGTTGCCTGGCTATCCATGACCCCCTGAAATGAAGCTGCCTCCTCCCCAAGGAGGTCAATAACACCACTCTGAGAACCCCTGGTGTCATGCCTCCCGCCATCTCTGGGAGGCCCAGCCCTGGTTTCTACTCTAGGGATGCCTCTAGGAAATGAGATCACCGTCTCATCATCATCATCCTCTAGGTTCCTCATGGTAGGAAAGGCGAAGGAAGAGATCAACACAGGTCAGTAGACACAAGGATACTTTACTAGTGACTTGAGGCACTAAGCTTGACGGTTACTGAAGGCACTTTCTTGCATTACAGGTCTCTAACAGGTAACAAAAGTCTGAAGAGTTCCCCGCTAAATCACCAAGGGTTTAACAACAGGTAAGGTCAGCAAGATACTTAAAGTCCTTGGCCCTTTCTCATCAGGGGAGGGATTAACAGGTATTCATGAAGGCTTCTGCTTTCTTCCAGAGTCTCCAGCCACCAGCGACAGCCCCTCCAGTCCCGGGACTCCAGGCTCTGCTCTGACCTGCGTCCTCTCTCCTCCAGGGCAGATCCTCCAACTGTTCATTTGGTGCTTCATCCTCGCTCAAATTTCCCACCTCATCCACCCTCCCCCAATAGCCAGGCAATGAGCGCAGGAGGATTCTTACTCCTCCCCTCGCATACCAGCAAGGAGATGGACCCACAGTTATCCCTCTGGCTCTCCTGCAGTCACCCCCCCCCGACCTTGCTGTTCGACCCAATCTTCCATTGACCACATTTCTACCAAGTCAGGAAACAGGCTGATGTCCAACGGGGGGTATACAGGTCGCCTGTGCACCCTCTCCCCCATGCAGACCCCCATGGGCTCCATATTATAACGTTCATAGTCCTCCCAGGCTATCTCACCACACCTGGTTATTGCAATCCATTGGAAAGTCATCATCAGACCTTGTGGCAAGCAGTTCCACAGACTCTGCATGCATCTCCCCCTCTCTGACCCCCTAAAGTCTTCATGATTAGCTTTCTTTGGGTGACTCCTGAGGCCTGTCATCTCCGGGTAACCAGATGCCCGAACTTCAGAAGAAGGACACCGTCTTGGATTCCTCTCACCCTGGCCTTTCCGGCAGAAAATGGCACATTTGCCTACTCACAAGTAAAGCTGCAATATTGGGCACTGTCAATTTCCTGTAGAGCTCAATGCATACTTTTTTTGGCCATAAATTTTGATAGGAAGGAGATATTTCAGCACCAGGAAAGTGTGGTTAGGATTGCAGCCTTAATGAATAAAATCAAACCCAACTTTGTTTTGAGGGGCAGGGAGACTAAGAGCACAATCCTAACCATGTCTACTCAAAAGAAAGCCCCATTGTATTCAATGGATCTTACTCCCAGGAAAGTGTCTTTAGGATTGCAGCCTAAATACTTCAGTGTCTTGTTAAAGGTAAAGGTGTCCCCTGCAGGTTATACTTCTAATTGTGACCGACTGTAGGGTGCGGTGCTCATCCCTGTTTCTAAGCCTTTAGGGCCAGTGCTTTCCCAAGACACTTCACATGAACCCCGTCTGGCAGGACCTGGGTCTTGAACCCTGGTCTGCTGCTTGACAGCACAGCATCTTAACTGCTTCAGCCACCACAGCCCACCAAAACATCTTGTCACTGGTCCATTATTATTATTGTTATTGTTGTTATTGTTGTTGTTGTTGTTGTTGTTATTATTATTATTATTATTATTATTATTATTATTATTATTATTAAAAATAGTTGTACACAGCTTTTCTGCAAGCACTAGCAAGGCTGTTAAAAGCAGCAAAATAAATAGCAGAAGAGATTAGATGATGCAGCCATGCACGATCCTGCACCCAAAAGGCTCACAGTATCCAACACCCTGCAAAAAGTGTACATCTTCTTCTTAGAACGCAGTATATAACTATTATTTAATATTTCATAATTAATTATTTCATATTAAAAAAGTGTAGACTGTTGATGCCGAGGGTGCTGTGGCTTTTCTTTCTTGCAGGTGCACATCACTGAGGGTGCGTAAATATTCTGCTTGCAGCATGAACTGGCCCTGAAAGCAACGAAGGGGTGAGAACCTGAGTCCTTCTCTAGATAAGTCATGAGTGTATCCCATATTTTCTTGCTGGCAACTTTGTAAGGGAGGTCACATTGTCATCCTACCTTTGCTGGCTGGCCTGCCCCGTATCCAGAGCAGGATTGAGCTGAAAGTGGCTCAACCCAGGCGGGGTGGAGGAAGAATTTCCCCATATCCTGGGGAGAGCACAGAAGCCCCAATAGATCTACTCAGATCTGTGCCAGCTAAAGATGTGGTGCAGATTTGGGATAGGGCTGTGGTGCCTGGGATAGGGGTCAGGATTTGGCACATGTGCCGGATCCTAAAACCTATTCCTGCACTCCCACTGTCCCCCACGGGCCTTCTCCCCTCCCGTCCCCTGCCCCTACACTCCTCTTCTTTGCTCACCCCAGACCCCCAAGACCTACCTGGGGTTTAACCCTCTTTCCTTGTGATGGAGGCTGGATGCAGTTCCTGGTTCAAGGCTAATGCTTGAAAGGTTCACTAAGGCAGAGCTGGGGTTGGAACCAGATTTGATGGTCTGGTCCACAGCTCAGTGCTTAGATTTTGGCTGCCATCCAAAAGACACTTTCCTGGGAGTAAGAGCCATTGAACACAATGGGGCTTACTTTTGAGTAGACATTTATAGGATTGTGCTCCAAGCTTTCCCTGTTGGTTGATGGGAAGGACGACTATGTTGAGGGGGAATTGTGCGCGTGCGGAGCACACCTGAAGGCGGGGAAACGAAAGGATGGGAGGGACATGGAGGAGAAGGAGAGAGAATGCGCAGGCGCAAATGGAGAAAAGTGTGAGGGGAAGCGGTGAAAGTGTGCATGCGGAGATTGAGGTGATTGAGCAGCCATGCACACGCGCAGGCAGTAATGACATATGAGGTAGGAAGTGTGCGCATGCGCAGCAAGGCAAGCTGCAGGGAATACAGAGGAGGGGAGGGATGTGAATCAGAGGCAGCGAGAGTGCTTATGCGCACTCTGAGGCAATGCAGAAGGTGTGATGCTCTGCATGCGCAATCTGAGTGAAGTGAGGAAAAAGAATGCACAAGAAAGCGAGAATGCGCATGTGTTGGCGGCAAAAAAGAAGGGAGGGAAAATTGATGCACTGAAAGCGCATGCGCAGAAACCCT
Organism: Cryptoblepharus egeriae; assembly: GCA_030015325.1. Classification (NCBI taxonomy): domain Eukaryota; kingdom Metazoa; phylum Chordata; class Lepidosauria; order Squamata; family Scincidae; genus Cryptoblepharus; species Cryptoblepharus egeriae. Next base: position 31,218,201 of record JAREYC010000011.1, on the reverse strand, counting down.
AACCCATAAAAAGACCTTAAGAGTGTTTACCTTGGCGCATGCGCTGTGAATGGGGGCTTGGAATGAGGCTATGCAGATGAGACGGAGGGTGGGGCTATGCCAGAGAAGCCTGGCTAGTGTGGGTGTGGCTCTGCAACTGAAGGGCGTGGCTATGCAAATGAAGGGACCACACATACTCGTTGAATAGTTTTTTGGGATTCTCCTGCCAGGGATTATCCTTGTGGGAGGAAATGGGTGTTGGGTGGGAACAGTGGGGGGAGTGAGTGGGGCAGGAGTGGGCTGACATGAGCACATAAAACAAAACAGAAGGTGGTGAAGAAGCAGGTGCTGCTTCTGCCTCACCTGAGTGATCCTCTCTTGGACACTGGCCCTTGTTTGCCTGTTCCTCTCCAGCTTTTAATTGCAAATGCTTGTAAGCCTTTTCTTACCCAACTCTTTTCCAACCAGCTGGAAAAACAATGAATGGGAAATATATGGGAGGCGAAGGTTACCTAATTTGCCTTTCTTTAATCTAAATTAAGACTAAACCAAGCAAGGCGACTTTGTCTCTGGATCAAGGGGCTGCTCACCTCCTGGCATCTCCTCGTGATGGGTGGTTCTTCTCCAACCAGCTCCTGGAGCTCTTCTTCCTGCATAGAGATGCTTCTTTTCTCTTCTGTAAAAGGGGGGGTGTGTTGTTCACTTGGAATACACATAGCATGGAGGCATTTCTTTTGGGGGGTGGATATTAAGGCAAAACCTTAATGCAGTGGTGTAGCTAGAGGGGTGTGGGGGGGGGGGAGGGAGGTGTGCCAAAGGCTGTTCTCCTTAAGAGCCATTCCAGCCAAGACACTTTCAAGACCTCAGATGACCCTCCAGACAGTTCTGGTTGTGTTCAATCAGGAGATTTCAGAGGACCAGAGAATAGCTGTGGGCCACCTAGAGGCTTGCTGTGCCCGTATCTGGCCCCTAGTCAGAGTTTGGAGATCCTGGTGTACATCTCAAGTTGGCCAGGAAAAGCCATCCCACTCCCTAGATCAGCAGATGACCTTGCCACCACAAGCTCTCTCCTAGAGACAGGCAACCTGCTGGAGAGACGGAGCCAGGTGGGCTGGCGATTTACCTCTGACCCCTCTGTGATTTACAAGTGGATCATGCTCTACCTGTTGGACATGCCTGCAGTATAGGGTAGCCATTTGTTCCGAAAAACAGGGACAACTCCTATTTTGAGGGATTATGTTCACATGCTGGCTAATGAGATGGAAGGTCCTTGGTAGAGGCAAAGTTGGGGTTCCAAGTCATTGCAGGCTAGTTGGGAAATAGTGTGGGAATGGATCAAGGGGCATCTCCCTGCAGGCATCTCCCTCCCTACATCTCTCTGCAGCTGCCCATTAAGAACTAGCCGGAGCTGCAACCTCTGTCTGATCAGGGTGGCCAACTTGTTGGAGAGACGCACTCCAAGGCCAGGCTGACCCCAAGTTTGGAAGCATCTGTGGGCAGGGAACAGCTCAGGGCCAATTAGGCTGGACTTGTTAGTGGTGGGAATGCTGGTGGTCTGAGAACATCTGAGTGTTGATCACTCCAGAGAAAGAGCATTTGCCATCTGGGGCTGGGAAAGTTGCTCTTGGTTGCTGGCTGTGGGGATGCTGTGAAGCCTGATCTCCTCCTCCTTCTATGGGTGAGGCTTGGCTGGACAAGGATGGGCTGGGCTCAGTGCTTTGCTGCAGAGCAGCTTTCTTGGTACCTGTAGCTGACCTGGCTTAGATTACTCTGCGTTCTTGCTTAGGGATGCATTCCCTTGTCCCAGAGCTGCTCTCTGGGGTGGATTTGCTCACTCTTGTGACTTCCCCTGCCAGGGAGAGAATTCCTTTTGAAGAACTGTCCAAGCAGGGGCCTTCCTCAAGCAGGTCCTTAGTTCTGCCCATTGGGGTGACGTCTGTTTCCCAGGCCGTGGCGTCACCTGATGTCACAGGTCTGACCTGCGCAACCTTTGCACATCCTGTGTGACTCTGCAGACTGACCCCTGTGCTTGGATGTTTGCCCCAAATTCACACAAGAGGACACTCTTATCCTCTTCACATTCACCAACTTCTCTGTCCTTTGCATCTTTATGGCAATTTCTATGGAGGAAACTATGTCAGTTACTACCCAGGCTGTAGGTGTGGTGTGTTCAGTCTGGTGGGAAGGGGTGACTCTCGGCTGCAAAGCGAGGGCTGAAGCTTAATAACTGGATTTTGGAGAATTAAAGGGAGGGAACTCTAGAGCTTAGAAAAGGCTGCTTGGGAAGGATTGGACTGTAGACTGGCAATCAGGTCCTCTAGGGAAGGAGGCAAGCAAGAGCTCTAGACAGATGGGAAGTCTCCATTTCTAGGCACTGCCCATAAATATGCCAGGGATGCAGCCTTGTTTTGTGTTGCCTCCTTGTCTTGCTTGCCTCCCTTCCTTTCCAGAGGACAGCCGATGCTGCCTTCAGAAAGCAGACTCCAGAGCCTGTTTCTGAGACTCTTCCCCTTCGACTGCTACAGACAAGAGAGAAGGTAGATTGTAGATAGTGTGCATAATGTTACTGTCTCCACATCATCTCTAATCTTTGGATTTTAAGGCTCAGGTTAATGTGAGGTCTTGGAAAGATCTTCACCGGTCACTCTCCTGGGGAGGGAAAGCAACACTGGCAAGACCTCGGTGTGCCGAATGAGTTGACCCTTCTCCAGCCTGGAGATGGTTCCGTTCCGCTGGTTTCCACAGATGGGACTTGACCAAAAGAGGTGTCCATATAATCTGACTACTTGGTGACTGTGGTCATTTGAATGGTCTTCAAATGGTGCACTGTTGCTTATATCCATTTCTGGTCTTGGATTCCCTTTTCTACCAAAAATAAACAGTCTTTCCTGGTATGTTCAGAATTTTACTCTGGGGAAATGGACATGGAGTAATGGGTAGTCCAAGATATGGACACGGAGTACTGGGTAGTCCAACATGTGGACATGGAGTACTGGGTAGTCCTCTACAACCACATCCTCCAATGGATGGAGACCTCCAACGAGAAAGCATTAGCTGAATATGGCTATTGTGTATCAAATACATTTTGAGAAAGCTTTCTTTGGGGTTCAGATACACACAAACCAGAACCTGCCTTGAATCCGTTTATGAAGCCAACACGTGATAGTTTGAATTTTTAATTTCTTCTGTCTCTCTAGCCTTTAGCCAACGTTCCAGTGTTAGAAATGGATTGTAGTGCCTTTTTATTTGAATTGTAGTGTAGGTTGAAAGCCACACCACACTTTTTTTTGCAGGGCCTGGTTTTTTGGAGCTGCCTTTTTCTGAGCATATTGATTGGCTTCCAAGCAATGGGGTGAGTACAGAACAAAATGCATTTCATTTTTGATTGGAACAAGCATGCTGTGAGATGGGGGGGAAGAAGCATCTAATCTGAAGCATCCGCCTTGAGTATGTCCACCTGGCTATTTCGAGAGGTTTACAGGTGTCAGGTAAGCAAAGGCAGTTCTGTTCCCCTGGCATAATATTTTGCTATGCACAACCCTCCAATCTGTTCATATCCCCGGAGGGGGGGGGAGTAACTACAGTTTTACTCATTAAATTCTGCCTCTTAACAAACTGATTGTGTTTGAATATTCTGTACTTGCATGTTACAGCCTGAGAAAAAGTTCTTTTGAGGGTCTTAAACGTGGAAGTGTTTCATGGACTTCTTTGCATTCAATGAAAACAACCACTTGTTAGAAATGTCAGTCTTCAAGACGTGCCCTGAGATTTGGGGTTCATGCAGGTTACCCCTGCTTACTGGTCAAGCGACACTCTTTCAAGTGGGTGTTCCTCTTTTCTTTAGCAGGGGCAGAGTAACTGGCCCTCCACACCCCAGCAATGTCTGTTTAGTGGCTTCTGCTGGTGTTCTTTTTGTGCTTAAGATTGTGAGCCCTTTTGGGACAGAGACCCATTAGCTATTAATTAGCTATTAATTTTTTTTCATTTTCTTGTAAACCGCTTTGTGAACTTTTCAGTTGAAAAGCGGCATATAAATACTGTAGATATAGATATAGATATGCAGATCCCAGCACAGACTGGTGCAAAAAGGCAAAGCAGTAGTCAGAGCCTGCCCCAGAAGACTGGGGATTGGCAGCCACAGAGAGCCAGGCCCTTCCAACTTTGCTGGACGGTTTTGATCGGTTGCAGTTGGAGTACAGAGAGCAAAACTAGGAGAAACTTTTCATTCCCTGCTGATGTTTTTTGCTGCTGGGACACCTTGATGTGGGGAACCCCTTGCTCTTGGGGTCTCATGACAGGGTCTCAAGAACTTGCAGCTTGACCTTCAAGTAAGACTATACAGCACTTTACCCTTTATGCACTTCATCCCAAACCTGATGCATGACAAGCACAGCTATAAACTACACTTATTAATACAGTATAAATCCATTTAATAGAGTGTATATAGCTCCTAAATTATTTTTCCTAATGGTCCATATAAAAGAATAAAAGCAAAAAATAAAAGCAAAACCAGAAGGATAAATAGAATTCAGTTCAAAATGTCCTCTACCCACAGAGGGCTTTTCCTGGGGTAAACAGCCCTTAAACTTGATGCCATTTAGTTGCATGTCCCGCTCAATGAAACCTACATGAACTGCCTCCGTTGGCCTCAAGGGTGGGCCAGCTTCATTCCGGCTTCCTTCTCAGTCCTGCTTTCTGAGACAGTGTTTTGTCATCATTTTTACATACATTTCATATTTTTATACAGTACAGTATCAATATTGTTGGGTTGTGGAACCAATCATCTGAGATTCCATTATTTCATATGGAAAAATCCGCTTCGCAAGAAGTATGCTTTGTAAGACAAATAAGGGCGGTAACAGTGTCATCCTATCTTGGCCGGCTGGCCTGCCCCGTATCCAGAGCAGGTTTGAGCTGAAAGTGGCTCAAACCAGGCAGGGGTGGAGGAAGAGTTTCCCCTGATAGCCACAGAAGCCCCAATAGATCTACTCAGATCCGTGCCAGCTAAAGAGGTGGTGCAGATCAGGCAGATCTGGGCTGCCTGGGATAGGGGTCAGGCTTTGGCACATGTATCGGATCCTCCCTGCTCTCCCACTACCTCCCACAGGCCTGCTCCTCTCTCTGCCCCCTAAACCCTTCTTCTCTGCTCTCCCCAGACCCCCCAGACCACAGCATCAGCCTAGCTTGAACCCTCTTCCCTTGTGATGGAGGCTGGATGCAGTTTCTGTGATTCAAGGCACTTTCTTGTACCAGCCCGACCTACCCTTCCTGGCTGGCACAAGCTAAGGACAGTATCATTAGCCCCACTGCAGCTTGGAAAGACTGAGGCTAAGAGTGCAGGCCTACCAGTTCTACTTAAAAGTAAGCCCCATTGTGTTCAATGGGTCTTACTTCCAGAAAAGGCTCACTGAGGCAGAGGTGAGATTTGAACAAGATTTGATGGTCTGGTTCACAGCTCAGTTCTTAGATTTTGGCTGCAATCCTAAAGACACTTTCCTGGGAGTAAGTCCCATTGAACACAGTGGGGCTAACATTTGAGTAGACATGGTTAGTATTGTGCTCCAAGGCTCTGTTGCTTGGAGGGAATGACAGCAACATTGAGGATGGAGTGTGTGCATGCGCAGCACACCTGGAGGTGGGAAAAGTGACAGGACAGGAGGTATGCGAAGGAGAGGGAGAGTATGCGCATGTGGAAACAGAGAACCGTGAGGGGAAGTGGTGACTGAGACGATTGAGCGGCATTGAGTGGCTATGCGCATGCACACGCAGAGAGGACACAGCGAGGCAACAATAGTGTACGTGTGCAAGCTGCGAGGACATATGTGGGAGGGAGTGTGCGCATGCGTGGCAGGGCAAGAGGTGGGGGAGCCACAGGAGGGGAGGGATGCGAATGAGAGGTAGTGAGAGTGCGCATGTGCAGTCTGAGGCAATGCAGAAGGAGTGATGCTGCACATGTGCACTCTGAGTGAAGCGAGGAAAAGGAAAGCACAAGAAAGCGAGTGTGCGCATGTGTCGGCGGCAGAAAGCAAGGGAGGGGAAAAAGTGAGGCTGTGAATGCGCATGCGCAGAAACCCTGAGCCATAAAAAGACCTTAAGAGTGTCTACCTTGGTGCATACACTGTGAATGGGGGTCTTGGAATGAGGCTATGCAGATGAGGTGGAGGCTGGGGCTATGCAAGAGGAGACTGGTGAAGGTGGGCGTGGCTATGCAAACAAAGGGAGTGGCTATGCAAATGAAGGGACTGCACACAGTGAAGCATGTTTACTCACTGAATGGGTTTTTCGGATTCTCCAGCTGGGGATCATCCCTGTGGGAGGATGTGGCTGTGTGATGGGAACAGTGGGGGAGTGAGTGGGGCAGGAGTGGGCTGACATCTGCAGAGAAAACCCAACAGAAGGTGGTAAAGAGGCAGGTGCTGCTTCTGCCTCACCATCACCTGAGGGAACCTCTCTTGGCCACTGGCCTTTAGTTTCGTGTACTGGTGTTACTGAAGACTTCATAGAAGAGCAGATAAGTAGGTGATTCCCTGCCTGTTCACCTCCTCTGCCTTTCTTTGGTCTGAGTCAGGGGTGTCCAGCATGAGGCTGGGGGAGGAGGGTGGATGCTGCCCTCCTGCAACGCTGGCCACCACCATTGGAAAAACTGGCTTTGTGGCAGCAGCCATGCTGCTCTGGGCACTGCTCTGGGCCGCCACCACAAAGCTGGCCTGGGCTGCCTGGCTTCTCCCCTCCTGGCACTCAGAGCGCTTCAGACCCCTGCAGACCTTGCAGCGCTCACCCACCTGCATCTCCAAAAGCAGCCTCAGCCTCTATCCCAGCTGCTGCCTGCTGCCCTTGAGACCTACTCAGAAGTAAGCCCTGTTAAAGTCAATGAGGCTTACTCCCAACTTGCAGTCTGAGAGCCCAATGATGCATAGGATAGGCTGTGATTCTCTCCAAGCTTAATCTTGGAGATATGCTGCAACCCTAACCATGTCTACTCAGAAGTAAGGCCCATTGTACCCAGTCTTATTCCTAGGAAAGTGTGTTCAGGATTGCAGCATATCTTCAAGGTTAAGCTTGGAGAGGATCACAGCCCATCCTATTCATCATATTCACTAAAGTCAATGAGGCTTACTCCCAAGTTGCCGTCTGAGAGCCCAATCCTATGCATGGCTACTCAGCAGAAAGCCCCATGGTAATCAATGAGACTTACTCCAAGGTTTAGCTTGGAGAGGATCGCTGCCCATCCTATGCATCATGCCTACTCAGAAGTAAGCCCCATTAAAATCAATGAGACTTACTCTAAAGTTTGAAAATGTAGGACAAAATCTAGGACATCCTACATTTTGTCCTACATTTTTTTTTAAAAAAGTTGTGTTTATGTGCGGGCCAAACCAACTCTTCTTCCAGTGCGGCCCAGAGAAGCTCAAAGATTGGACAGCCCTGGTCTAAACTGAGACTACACAAAGCAGGGACTCTGACTGTTGTGGGATTTGGTCACTTTGGAGGACCTGTTGGTTGGCGATATTTGGTGGGAGTTTGTTCTACAGGCAGCTCCTAAAACTCTTCTTCTTCCAGAGATGCTTTGATTCCCTTGTCTAAAAGGGGAGGGGTGTTGTTCTCTTGGAGCCCCCATATCATGGGGGGCGTTTCTTTTTGGGGGGGATTTTAAGGCAAAACCTTCATTCAGTGGCATAGCTAGAGGGGGTGGAGTAGTGCGTTTGGGAGGGAGGTGTGCCAAAGGCCACTCCCCTTCAGAGCCATTCCAGGCTGGGGGAGCCAAGACACTGGTCTTGTGTGTCTATTTGTGTGACTGATGATGTTGACAAGTTTGATGTCTCTCTTCTCGATTCTTGGGATGCATTTCAAGAGCAGTTAACCCAATTTGCCGTTCTTTAGTCCAAAAGAAGACTAAGCTAAGCAAGGAGGACAGAGGGAGCACCCAAGAGACAACATCCCCTCCTGCTCCAGCCTCTCACTGACTACCAGCCACCTTCCAGGGGTCTCATAGTTGCCAACCCTAAGCAAAGGCTTGGACTAAATCAGTGGTCTTTCATCCATTAAATAGAGCATGAGGACTGGGGACCCATCCTGTTCCTCTCCACCCACTCCTTACCCCCCCCCCCCCCATCACCACCCATTTCCTGCCCCTTTACACCCTTCAAGAATTATTCACTATCACCACCTATTCTTTTTAGGAGTGTAGAAAGAAATCCTCTGAAGCCTGGCACTAGTGAGAGCTATTTCAGCACAGTTGCTAAGAATCCCAGTAGGACTGGTCCCTGAAGTGGGAATACCGGATGCATCTCCTTTGAGAACTTAGGACCCCTTTGGGGTTCTGACTCCTGGTTGAGGATGTGAGAGGAATGCACACCATGTTTGTAAGACTGAGACTATTGAGGATTATGGGGATTTGTTCAACTGTTTTCCTGTGGGAAAGTTATCACCTAAAGAATTTATTGGGGGGTATTGAGAACTCAGAGTTTATGGTCGTAGGAAAGTGAAGGCCTTCCTGACCCCTTGCAGTTCTCCAGGTCTGCAGAATCTCAGGTTGTGGGGAGGAAGCAAAGAGGCATCTTTGGGGCAGCTTGAAGAACCTCAAAGTGTCCTTTGGAAATGTGAGGAGGCAGATCAAGGAAGTCCCAAATCACTTGGGTGGGCAAAATACGCAGATCCGTCTGAAAGGGAAAGTAAAGAGCGTGACGGGGACCCCTCTGTTCTTGGAAGGAGGAACTGATGTTGAAGGGATCAGAAAAGCATCCTTGAAATCAGCTTGGAGGAGGAGGAGGAGGTGGAGGTGGAGGAGGAGGAGGAGGAGGAGGAGGAGGAAGATGCCATGGGCTGGGGAGATCAGTATCTTAACCTCAGCTGGAATCCCAAAGAGTCAGCTGATGCTTTCGGGAGGATGTTGGTGTCTCAGACCTTTCAGGAGAAGGAAGAACTTTTCTCCTGGTGTCTGGATTGGGACTTCTCAGCTCTTCTCCTGCTTCAGACTCAGAGAACATCCAAGATTTCTTGTTTTGAGTGTTGGAGACACATATGCATTTCTTGGTTCTAGTTCTGAAATAAATCTCTTTGTAACTGAAGTCTTGGTGCTTGTTGTCCCCGGTTGTGGACAGATTCTGATCCAAACCCAAGGTACAGGAGGGATTGCTGAATAGAAGGGGATTGACCCAAAGGGACTGGCTTGATCTGAAATGTCCCAAAGTGCTGGAGATGTTGCTGAACAGGGACGTTTTTAGGGTACAAAGCATGGCCCTTACTTCAGTCCTGATGCAGAGACAGAGTGAACCTCATATGGAGTTACTCATATGGTCACCCTGAGTACTTACAAAGAAACAGAGGACACAATCCTGCAACCTGCCTTCAGGCAAAGGAATTCCCTGCTAGTTTGTGGTCTTGAAGTCTAGGGATTAAAATCAAACAGAAGTGGCTGGAGGGTCAGTGGCAAAGCCAGGTTCAGGCCAAGACCTGGGTCTCTTCTTCCCTCTCCGACCTTGAGTGGCTTGGCTCAACTAGCCAGGCATTCCTGTAAAGCCCTCCCCTATTTTTGTTCCACTGAAAGGTCTCCTCTGAGAGAGAGGAAGCCAGCCTGTTGAGTTAGAACTGCCCTGGGTGAGTTGATGCTGGTGGTCCCTCACATTTCAGCGGGGGACATCTCTCTATGAAGGATGATCTGCGCAAGACTCCCTTGAAGGGATGTCGTCAGCCTGGAAGGGATGCCATGGCCTGAAGTCACATCAAACAGCAAATGATATCACTATGAGAGGAAAGTATGGATTGCCCCTGAGTGTCCCATTCCAAGATGGTGGCATCCAGTGCTAGATTTCAAGGTGGCAGCCCCAGCATGCACTGTGTAGAGATCTCTCTGTTAATGACACCCCCTCATCCCCCCCAAAAAAACCTCCCACACCAGCCTTCTTTGGTTCTGGAATGATGAGGCAGGTCTCTTCTGACCCACATGGATCATTGAAGTCAGTGGATCTTGAGCATCTCAGCCCAGGACCCCCTTGTGATACATCTACACCTTTACCTGTCATTTGGAAACTCATTGGACTGAATGGGACCTACTCCTGAGCAGGCAGGTATTGGATGGAACTTGAATCTCTACTGCCACCTTGTGGCCATATAAGAAATACTAATCTGCTTGCTCTTTAATGCTTAGGTTGCAGTCCTAAGAATGTCTACTCAGAAGTAAATTTCATTGTGTTCAATATTACTTACTCACAGGAGTAATAAAAGTTCAATATTACTTACTCACAGTAAGTAATAAAAGGAAAGTGTGGTTAGGATTGCAACCTAGTGAGGCTGTTAAAGTAGCGGAATAAAAAGCAGACTTTCATGATCATGCACCCAAAAGGCTCACAATCTTCAGCACCCTGTATAAGGTTTCCAACTTCTTACTGGAATACAATGTGTAATTATTATTTAATATTTCATTATTTATTACTTAATATTAATAGAAGTGTAGGCAGTTGATGTCTAGGGTGCAGGCTACTGCGAAGAAGAGGTTCAATTTCTTTAAATAGTAATGTTCAAGGAAAGCAGAGGAAAGGAGGACTGAAGAGCTGTGTGGCTTTTCCTTCTTGCAGGTGCTCATCACTGAGAGCGCATAAATATTCCGCTTGCAGCATGAATTGGCCCCGAAAGCAACGAAGAAGTGAGAATCTGAGTACTTGTCTAGCAAAGTCATGAGTGGATCCCTGTATTTTCTTGCTGGCAGCGTTGTAAGGGAGGTAAGTGTGTCATCCTATCTTGGCCGGCGGGCCTGCCCCGTATCCAGAGCAGGTTTGAGCCGAAAGTGGCTCAACCCAGGCAAGGGTGGGGGAAGAATTTCCCCTTATCCTGGGGAGAGCCGCAGAAACCCCAGTACATCTATTCAGATTTGTACCACCTAAACAGGTGGTGCAGATCTGGGACAGGGCTTGGCTGCCTGGAATAGGGGTCAAGAATTGGCACACATGCTGGATCCTGGCACCAATCCCTGCTCTTCCACTGTCCCCCATGGGCCTGCTCTTGAACCCTGCCCCTAAACCCCTCTTCTCTGCTCTCCCCAGACCCCCAAGACCACAGCATCAGCCTTGCTTTACCCCCTTCCCTTGTGATGGAGGCTGGATGCCGTTTCCCTGGTTCAAGACACACACTTGTACTCGAGGAGGTGCAAACGTGCTTCATAACCTGTTGGTGACCCTTCCTGGCTGGCACAAGCTAAGCTCAGTATCATTATCCCCATTGCACCTTGGAAAGACTGAAGCTGTGAATGCAGGGCTTCCCTAAGGCTAAGAGCACAATCCTAACCAGGTCTTCTTAAAAGTAAGCCCCATTGTGTTGAATGGGTCTTACTCCCAGGAAAGGCTAACTAAGGCAGAGGTGAGATTTGAACCAGAGTTGATGGTCTGATTCACAGCTCACTTAGATCTCCGCTGCAATCCTAAAGACACTTTCCTGGGAATAAGATCCATTGAACTCAATGGGACTTACTTTGGAGTAGATATGGTTAGGATTGAGATCTAAGGCTGCAATCTTAAAGACACTTTCCTGGAAGTAAGTACCTTTGAACACAATGGGGCTTAATTTTGAGTAGACATGGTTAGGATTGTGCTCAAAGGCTGCCATCCCAAAGACACTTTCTTGGGTGTAACTCCCATTGAACACAATGGGGCTAACTTTTCAGTAGACATGGTTAGATTGTGCTCCAAGGCTGCAATTTCTTGGCTGTAACTCCCATTGAACACAATAGGGCTTACTTTTGTGTAGACATGATTAGGATTGTGCTCCAAGGCAGCAATTTCCTTGGAGTAAGTCCCATTGAACACAATGGGGCTTACTTTTCAGTAAACATGGTTAGGATTGTGGTCCAAGACTGCAATTTCCTGGAAGTAAGTCCCATTGAACATAATAGGGCTTACTTTTGTGTAGACATGATCAGGATTCTGCTTCAAGGCTGCAATTTCCTGGGAGTAAGTCCCATTGAACACAATGGGGCTTACGTTTCAGTAGACATGTTTACAACTGTGCTCCAATCTTTCTCTACTGCTTGAAGGGAAGGATGGCTATGTGGAGGGGGAATTGTGCGCATGCGCAGCACACCTGGAGGTGTGGAAAGCGACAAGACAGTAGGTATGCAAAGGAGGAGAGAGTATGTGCAGGCACAAATGGGGAGAAGCATGAGGGGAAGCAGTGACTGTGCGCATGTGCAGATTGAGGTGACTGAGCAGCTATGCACATGTGCAGGCAGTAAGGACATAGTGCGTCAGAGAAAGTGTGCATGCACAAGCCAAGAGGACATATGTGGTAGGGAGTGTGCGCATGTGTGGGGAAGCCGCAAGAGGGTAGGGATGCGAATGAGAGGTAGTGAGATTGCGCATGTGCAGTCTGAGGCAATGCAGAAGGAGTGATGCTGCGCATGTGCACTCTGAGTGAAGTGAGGAAAAGGAAAGCACAAGAAACGAGTGTGCGCATGTGACGGCTGCAGAAAGCAAGGGAGGGGAAAAAGTGAGGTTATGAATGCGCATGCGCAGAAACCCTGAGCCATAAAAAGATCTTAAGAGTGTCTACATTGGCGCATGTGCCGTGAATGGGGGCTTGGAATGAGGCTATGCAGAGGAGAGGGAGGGTGGGGCTATGCCAGAGAAGCCTGGTGAATTTGGGTGTGCCTATGCAAATGAAGGGTGTGGCTATGCAAATGAAGGGACTGCACCCAGTGAAGCACATTTACTCACTGAATGGGCTTTTTTAGATTCTCCATCTGGGGATCACCTCTTTGGGAGACCGTGGCTATGGTGTGGGAGCAGTGGGGGGAGTGAGTGGGGCAGAAGTGCTCTGAAACAAGCACAGGAAACCCAACAGATAGTGGTAAAGAGGCAGGTGCTGGTTCTGCCTCACCCTCACCTGAGTGATCCTCTCTTGGCAACGGGCCCTTCATGTCACGTTCAGTTTTGCAAGCTTGTTTTCCGAGGTAAGGCTCAGGTGGAAACTTGCCTTTCTTTAGTCTGAACTGAGACTAAGCTAAGCAAGGTGGTTTTCCCTCTTGTTTACTCTGTGCTGTGGTTGGTTGTTCTACAGGCAGAACTCTTTCTCCTCCACAGAGATGCTCCTCCGCCCTTGAGTAAAAGGGGAGGTGTGTTGTTTCCTTGCAGCCCACATTGCATGGGGGACATTTCTTTTTTGGGGGGTATAATAAGGTTAAAACTTAATGCAGTGGAGTAGCTTGAGGGGGTTGGAGGAGTGTGTGCGGGAAGGAGGTGTGTCAAAGACCCCACCCCTTCAGAGTCATTCCACCGTATACCCTTCCAAGACCTCAGATGACCCTCCAGACAGCTCTGGTTGTGTTCAGTCAGGTGGGTCAGATATTTGCAGAGGACCAGAAGCTAGCTGTGGACCACATCATAGAGGCTTCTTGTGGCCACATCTGGCCCCTGGTCAGAGTCTGGAGATCCTAGTTTACATCTCAACTTGGCCAGGAAAATCCATCCCATTTCTGAACACTGGAGGGACCTCCCACTCCCTGGATCAGGCATGTCCAACTTTGAACAGGTCCTGATCTACTTTTTCTGTGGCAAGCCCTCGGCAGACGACCTGCCAGCACCAGCTCTCTCCTACAGACAGGCAAGCAGCTGGAGAGATGGAGCCAAGCGGGCTGGCAATCTACCTCTGACCCCTCCGTTATGTACAGGTGGATCATGATCTACCTGTTGGACATGCCTGCAGTATAGGGTTGCCATATGTTCCGAAAAACAGGGACAATCCTGATTATGGGGGATTATGTTCACATGCTGGTAAATGCGATGGAGGCTCCTGCCCTAATTTTGTGGAAGAGAATTATGGCAACGGTACCTATACAACAGAATTTGGTTTGCTTACTTGAGATTGGATGTAGGTATGATTAGTTGGGAGCCAGGATAGTGTAGTGGTTGGGTGTTGGACCAAGATGTGAAAGATCCAGGATCAAGCCCTCCCGTGGCCATGAAGCTTCCTTGTTGAGCTGAGCTAGTCACTCACTCTCAGCCTTGCCTACCTCACAGGGTTGTTATGAGGACAGGAGGAAGAGGAAAACAGGAGGAAGAAGAGGAACTTAAACTTTGTAAGCCGCCTTGGGCATTTGTGTTAGCCAAGAAAGGCAGAGTATATATAAATATAGAGTATAATGAGAAAGGCAGAGTATATATAAGATAAATCAGTGGTATTCAGGGTGACCGTACGTCACAACCACAAAAGGAGGACAAGGGCTATCCAAAATGAAGGCAATAAAGAAAAATGTGTAAGACATGAGAATACAAAAGCTAAGAACATTCATATATGTTGCCTTAATTTGCTTAATTCAACTCTATATTGCTTATTATTAAATTAAAAACTATTATATGTAATTTATTGCATACAATTTATAAATTACAAAAAGGTTACATGTTGCCAGCTCACAAGGAAATGGAGGACAAGGGAGATTTTTTTCAGGACACAAGGCTAAAATCCAGGACATGTCCTGCAAATACAACACACACGCTGCCCTGACTGGCATGGCAGCATTTCACACCAGGACCTCCTTCTGAGAATGACAGTCTCTCTGGGATCCCCCACCTCTCAGATGTCATGTCGTGCCTGGAAGTCACATTCACGCTGCACAGTGCCAGCTTCCAACTTGGTTTGCAACCCCCAATTAAGTTTTGACACCCACAATGGGGTCCTCACCCCCACTTTAAACACCACTATCTGATAGATTACATGACATTAACACTGCCCTTGGAGTTGACCACAAATAGCAGGGAAACCTGCTAGGGACCACTTTACCTTACACACAATCGTATATGTATTATTACAAAGCATTCCATTTCAAGAGGTCCACAGCCCATAAAAGGCATTTCATGCTCATATGTTCTGCCTCAGTTCCCTCTTCTGGACAATCAGTGGCATCACCAGAATGGTGTGGGTGGTGTGGTCTGCACCGGGTGATGCACCCAAAGGGGGTTACACGCACTGGGGACTTAAAAACACATACAAATTTTTTATGGTGCATCAAGTCATACACCATTGGATTCGTACTGAAGAGCAGAACTCGTATCGACGAGCAAAAAACAGTTTTGAAATAGCACCTTCCTATCAAACGTTATGGCCCAATAACTAAAAATTAAAATATGCATTGAACTCTATGGAAAGTGAAAGTGACCCATATCATGGCTTTACTCAAGAGTAGTTCATTGGCAGGCTGAGAGGAATCTAAGGACACCAGAATTGTCCTGATCCAAAGAGCGCAGCCCCACCAATCACCCCAGAAGAAGGTCCCTGATGATTGCATTGAAATTCAATGAAAATGGATGTGAACTGCACAGCTGTGTTTACTGGCGAGTAAGCAGGCAAGCCTTGGCTGGAGTGGAAGGTCAGTCCAGGAGGGGACAAGACTTCCAAACTGGTCCTGGTCAGGGATGTTACTCGGGCATTAGAAAGGGGGCACCTGTGAAGGGGGTGGCAGCATGTGAACTAAATCATGGTTTGTGGAAATAATCCCTTCATGTTCCACGCCTTTGAATGTGGAATCTGCAGCAGAATGCAGTGCATCAAACCACTTTATTACAATGTATGGCTAAAATAACCAGTGGAGGTGGGGCAATGGCCACCATTCATATTGTTGCCCTACCCAACGTATGGGGGTGATGCGCTGGCCTCCCACGCATCAGAATCCCTTTTGCTGTCCCCACATGGAGTTCCTGTTATAGGAAATTTGCGTCTGCGTGGAAAGTCCGTAGGGAAGCATTGCTTCCTAATCAGCAGCCCGCTAGACAGCCCTGGTGCTCTGCGTGGAGCCTGTTGTAAAGGGCTGCTGGCCAGCGCGCTCCTGAATCGGACTAACCCCAACCTGCCCCTACCTGACCCCAAATGCCCTCACCGGTCTCCAGTCTCCAGCAGCAGCCCAGGTGAGCCCCCTCTCCTCCATGCAGCCTCCTAAACATGTCTACTCAGAAGCTACTCAGGGCTTACTCCCAGGAAAGTGTCTTTGATTACAGCCTCCTAACCATGTGTACTCAGAAGTAAGCCCCATGGAGTTAAATGGGTCCTACTCCTTTGAAAGTGTCTTTAGGATTGCAGCCTAAGTAGACTTCATAGGATCATGCAAATTGCATGTTTGTTTTGAATTCAGTTCCAGTGTTTTGTCATCATTTTTACATCCAGTTAATATTTTTATATGAATATTTTGGTGTTGTGGAACAATTCGTCTCAGTTTCCATTATTTCCTATGGGAATATCTGCTTCACATAAAGAGCATTTCACATAACAAGCATGCTTCCAAAACGAATTCAACTTGTTATGTGAGGCAGCATTGTAAGGGAGGTAACAGTGTCATCCTACCTTGGCTGGCTGGCCTGCCCCGTATCCAGTGCAGGCTTGAGCGGAAAGGAGCTCAAGCCAGGCAGGGGTGGGGAAGAATTTCCCCTTATCCTGGGGAGAGACGCAGAAGCCCCAATAGATCTACTCAGATCCCCACCAGCTAAAGAGGTGGTGCAGGTCTGGGATAGGGCTGGGCTGCCTGGGATAGGGGTCAGGATTTGGCACATGTTTCGGATCCTAGCACCAGTCTCTGCACTCCCACTGCCCACCCGCGGGCCTGCTCCCTCCCCTTCCCCTAAACCAGTGATGGGCAGGCCTGGCCCTAACAACCGGTTCTCTGGAAGTGGGCGGGGCCAGGTCAGGTCAAGGGGCGGGTCTGAGGTCAGGGGGCGGGGCCAGGGGCAGGGCCAGCAAGAATTTTTTTAAAATTAAAAATATTCAAAAAAAATTAAGCATGTGGCTTACCTCTGAGTAGACCTGCATAGGATGTTGCTCTGAGGCTGCTGTCCTTTCCACACTATCCTGGGAGTAAGCCCCATTGACTGGCATGAGGCTTACTTCTGAGCAGACCTGCATAGGATGTGCTCTGAGGCTACTGTCCTTTCCACTCCACCCTGGAAGTAAGCCCCATTGACTATCATGGGACTTACTTCTGAGTAGTCAGGTTGGGCTCTCAGGCTGCAGTTCCAGCCTCTTTCCTGGGAGTAAGTCCCATTGACTATCATGGGTTTCAGCACCCTCAGAGCCCAGACCTGTGCAGGTCTACTCAGAAATAAGCCCTATTATAGCCAATGGGGCTTACTCCAAGGAAAGTGTGGATAGGATTTCAGCATCCCAGAGCCCAGATCTGTGCAGGTCTATTCAGAAGTAAGCCCTATTATAGCCAATGGGGCTTACTCCAAGGAAAGTGTGGATAGGATTTCAGCATCCCAGAGCCCAGACCTGTGCAGGTCTACTCAGAAGTAAGCCCTATTATAGCCAATGGGGCTTACTCCAAGGAAAGTGTGGATAGGATTTCAGCATCCCAGAGTCCAGACCTGTGCAGGTCTACTCAGAAGTAAGCCCTATTATAGCCAATATGCTTACCCCCAGGAAAGTGTGAATGGGTTTGCAGCAGCCTCCGTTTTTCCCCCTGGCTTCTGGGGCTTACCGGCTGCAATTAGAGCAAACTTAAAAGTGCCCGACCAGCCTCTTGAACTGCCTCCAGCTGCTGAAGGAGCATCTCTTTCCCCATCGAAGGAGCCCTTTGTAAAGCTCTCCATGCCTCATTTGCATTTGAGAAACCCATAATTCTTTGCAAACTGCACCAGGAAGTAACTTCTGAAAATATTGCTACTGAAAACTTGCTGGAAATAATGTTTATAATCAAAATAAGATGTTCAGCAAAGACAGGATTCCTGAATAGCTTCAGATAAAGGTTTGGGGCAGGAAGAATGTCTTCACTCTGACTTGAAAATACTACAGATAAAGAGACATATATAGTGCTGCAGACCCCTCCCATCTTAGCTGTGAGTGTCTGATATGCTCTGGAATGACTGCAGTGCTTTGTCTGAATGAGGTTAATGGGAACAGACTGTATTTTAAAATTGTATTTTAAAATTAAAAGATAACCTGGGGGGAGGCTTAAAAGGGGAGGGGGGAGAGAGCCCTGCTCAGAAGGGGAGGGAGTGGAGCTGAGGAGGGAGTAGAGGAGGAGGGAGGACAGACAGACCCAGAGGCCCTGGGGAGAAATTAAGAGAAATGCAAACACACTTGCATGCAATTCAAAGATGACGGCCCCCAATTAACAACCGGATCTACAGAACCAGTCAGAACCGGCATCAGCCCACCTGTGCCCTAAACCTCTCTTCTCTGCTCTCCGCAGAGACCTGCTCTTCTCTGCTCTCCGCAAGACCACAGCATCAAGGAGGTGACCCTTCATGGCTGGCACAAGCTAAGGACAGTATCATTATCCCCACTGCAGCTTGGAAAGACCGAGGCTGAGAGTGCAGGGCTTCCCTAAGTCTCACTAGGAGCACAATCCTAAACAGGTCTACTTAAAAGTAGGCCCCATTGTGTTGAACGGGTCTTACACCCAGGAAAAGCTAGTTAAGGCAGAGGTGAGATTTGAACCAGAGTTGATGGTCTGGTTCACAGCTCACTTCTTAGATTTCAGCTGCAATCCTAAAGACACTTTCCTGGTAGTAAGAGCCATTGAACACAATGGGGCTTACATTTGAGTAGACGTGGTTAGGATTGTGCTCAAAGGCTGCCATCCCAAAGACACTTTCCTGGGAGTAAGAGCCACTGAACACAATGGGGCTTACATTTGTGTAGAAATGGTTAGGATTGTGCTCAAAGGCTGCCATCCCAAAGACACTTCCTAGGAGTAATAGCCATTGAACACAATGGGGCTTACATTTGAGTAGGCATGGTTAGGATTGTGCTTTCTTTGTTGGTTGAAGGGAACGATGGCTATGTTCAGGGGGAATTGTGCGCATGTGTAGCACACTTGGAAGCTGGAAAAGCGACAGGAGGGGAGGGAAGCGAAGGAGAAGGAGAGAGTATGCACAGGCGCAAATGGAGAAAAGCGTGAGGGGAAGCGGCGACTGTGCGCATGTGGAGATTGAGGCGATTCAGTGGCTATGCCCATGCGCAGGCGGTGAGGACATTGTAAGGGAATGGGAGTGCACATATGTAAGCCGCAAGGACATATGTGGTAGGGAGTGTGCACATGCACAGCAGGACAGGAGGCAGGGAAGCCAGGGGAGGAGAGGGATGTGAATGAAAGGCAGTGACAGTGCGCATGTGAAATCTGCAGCAATGCGGAAGGAGCAGGGCTGTGCATGCGCAGTCTGAGAGAAGAGAGGAAAAGGAAAGCACAATAAAGTGAGTGTGTGTGTGCAACAGTGGTGGAAAGTAAGGGAGGGGAAAAATGAGGTTGTGAATGAGCATGCACAGAAAGCCTGAGCCATAAAAAGACCTTAAGAGTGTCTACTTTGGCGCATGTGCTGTGAATGGGGGCTTGGAATGAGGCTACGCAGATGAGATGGAGAGTGGGGCTATGCAAGAGGAGACTGGTGAATGTGGGCGTGGCTATGCAAATGAAGGGTGTGGCTATGCAAATGAAGGGACTGCACACAGTGAAGCATGTTTACTCACTGAATGGGTTTTTTCGGAATGTCCAGCCAGGAATCATCCCTGTGGGAGGACATGGCTATGGGGTGGGAGCAGTGGGGGGAGTGAGTGGGTCAGAAGTGTGCTGACAAGCACAGGAAACCCAAGAGAAAGTGGTAAAGAGGCTGGGGCTGGTTCTGCCTCACCCTCACTTGAGTGCTCCTCTCTTGGCAACTGGCACTTCTTTTCCCCTTCACTTATCCATCTTTCTAGCTGTACAATTGTTGAGTCTCCGATATGATTAATTTGCCTTTCTTTGGCCTAAATTAAGACTGAGCCAAGCAAGGTGGAGTTTATTGGAGAGATGTTGAGAAATCCTGGTGATGGGGGTGTTTGTTCTGCAGGCAGCTCCTAAAACTCTTTACCACCAAAGAGATGCTTCTCTTCCCTTGTCTGAAAGGGGAGGTGTGTTGTTCCCTTGGAGTCCACATAGCATGGGGGGTATTTCCTCTTTAGGGGGGGGGAATATTATGGCAAAACCTCAATGCAGTGGCATAGCGAGAGGGGGTGGAGGAGTGTGTGTGGGAGGGAGGTGTGCCAAGGGCCCTTCCCCTTCAGAGCCATTCCAGCCAAGACACTTTCAAGACGTCAGATGACCCTCCAGACAGCTCTGGTTGTGTTCAGTCATGTGGGGCAGATGTTTGCAGAGGACCAGAGACTAGCTGTGGGCCACATGGAGGCTTGCTGTGGCCACATCTGGCCCCTGGTCAGAGTTTGGAGATCCTGGTGTACATCTCAACTTTCCCAGGAAAAGCGGACCCATTTCTGAACACTGGAGAGACCTCCCACTCCCTAGATCAGGCATGTCCAACTTTGAACAAGTCCTGATCTACTCTTTCTGTGACAAGCCCTCGGCAGACGACCTGCCAGCACAAGTTCTCTCCCAGAGATGGGAGAGCTGTTGGAGAGACAGAGCCAAGCGGGCTGGCGATCTACCTCTGACCCTCCGTGATCTACAGTTGGATCACGCTCTACCTGTTGGACATGCCTGCAGTATAGGGTTGCCATATGTTCCAAAAACAGGGAGAATCCTGATTTGGGGGAATTATCTTCACATGCTGGCAAATGCGTCGGAAGTCCTTGGTTGAGACCAAGTCGATCAGCCTGGCGTTCCAGGTCCTTGCAGGCTACTTGGGAAAGATTGTGGGAATGGAGGGGCCTGCAAGGCATCTCCCTGCAGCTGCCCATTAAGAACTAGCCGGAGCTGCAACCTCTGTCTGATCAGGGTGGCCAACTTGTTGGAGAGACGCACTCCAAGGCCAGGCTGACCCCAAGTTTGGAAGCATCTGTGGGCAGGGAACGGCTCAGGGCCAATTAGGCTGGACTTGTTAGTGGTGGGAATGCTGGTGGTCTGAGAACATCTGAGTGTTGATCAGTCCAGAGAAAGAGAATTTGCCATCTGGGGCTGGGAAAGCTGCTCTTGGTTGCTGCCTGTGGGGATGCTGTGAAGCCTGATCTCCTCCTCCTCCTTCTGTGGGTGAGGCTTGGCTGGACAAGGATGGGCTGGGCTCAGTGCTTTGCTGCAGAGCAGCTTTCTTGGTACCTGTTGCTGACCTGGCTTAGATTATTCTCCATCCTGGGCCTGATTCTGTGACTTTAATCTTTTCAATAAACTTCTCTCTTTGTTTCCTGATTGTGGATTCCTAAGGATGTGCTTTTCCCCCTAAGAACCCACAGAGATCAGTGCCTGGGCTTTCACTACCACATTTTCATCTGTTTGCCCTACTTGTATTTATTTAGCATATGGCAAGTCCGTACAATGGCTGGGAGATCCTCTGGGCTGCCCAGCAGTCGGTAAATGTTTATGGTCCAGGGTTGAGACTAGTCCACGTTGTTGTACAGGCAACGCAAAGAACTCTGCTGTTTCCAGGTGGGTCATCACAGCATGGTCAGCATCACATCTGGCATCAGGGAGGCCTTCAAGCTTCCAGCAGGAGTTTTCAAGGCAGCAAAACTGTAATTGGCAACACCTTCCGACTGTGTTGACTCATAACAGCCTTTTCAGACTGCAGTCTCCCATCCAGGAACTGTCTGGGTCTTTCCCTGCTTAGCTTTTCCAGCAGCCCTGCACTCAACCACAGTGGCACACCTGGTGCCTCTTTGCCCCAGTAGCTGACGTGTATTCAATGCAAGAGGCTTCCTGAGACCTGCCTTCAGGCAAAGGAATTCCTCTGAAAGTTTGTGGACTTAACTCTAGGGCAGGGATTTTCAGTCAGTGTGCCAGGAATGGTCTACAGGTGTGCCTCAGAAGCTTGGGATTATTAGTGGGGACCTTGGGAATGTGAGCCCCCCATGAGCAGTATGGTGTGTCTTGTCAATGGTCCCAAAACGGATGGGGGGATAGACAATTTCAGCATCTTGCCAGTGTGCCTTGGATGAAAGAGACTGAAAATCACTGCTCCACTGAGGAAGAGGAGGAGGAAAGGGCTGGACAGTCAGGGGCAAAGATGGTCTCTTCTTCTCCCTCCAACCATAAACAGCTTAACTCGGCTAGCTGGGCGCTCATGACATTGGAAAGTCATCACCAGATCTTGTGGCAAGCAGTTCCAGAGACTACCTGCATCTCCCCCCTCTCTGCCCCCCTAAAATCTTCATTATTAGCCTTCTTTGGGTGACTCACAAAGCCTGTCATTTCAGGGTGACCAGATGCCCGAACCTCAAAAGGAGGACAAGGTCTTGAATTCCTCTCAGCCTGTACTTTCCGGCAGACTCTGGCATGTTTGCCTACTCATAAGTAAAGCTGCAATATCGGGCACCTTCACTTTCCCATAGAGCTCAATGCATATTTATTTTAAGTTTTTTGGCCATAACTTTTGATAGGAAGAGAATATTTCAGCACCAATTTTTGCATTGGATTCTTGCTCTTCAAATCCAATGACAAATGACATGATGGGCTACTCCACACCATTGCTAAGTTCCAAAATGAAGCCAAAATGGAGGGCAAAGAAGCCCTTTTGGAGGACACCCAGACAGGAGGTTTAAATAAAGGACAAATATGGAAATTTCCAATCATATGATCACCTCATGTACACTTTCACTTCTTATGTGAGGGACGCCTGTGGGACTCCTTTCCTCAGGTGGAGGTACCTCAATATTTACAGCCATTCCCATTAAGTGTTACAAGCAAAGAGCCAGAAAAGTGTTCCTTTTAGAGTTGTTGCTTGTTGCAGGGACACAGATACAACCCACGACACCATTACAAGTTTTCATTTAATGGCGTCACCAGTCTCGGCAGTGCTTCTGTGTACTGGGAAGTCTAGAGCTCCGTCTTGAGCCCTTCCTGGTCCACCTTGTCCACCTCTCCATACCAGCGGTGGTGAGCCAGAAGTGCAGCGTTCTTGGCTGCAACTGTGCTCATTTCCATAGAACTGCCAATCAGCTCTATGCCATTGAGGTAGTACAAGTGATCATGGAGAACGATGGGGGGAAGCTCTATGGGGAGGGAGTACTGAGGCCAGGCCCACCACTCCTTCTCTTCTACGGAGTCATAGGAGGAGAAAAGCAGACTTAACTGCTCCTCTGTGAGCGACTCAGGTGAGTAAACTGCCCAAACAGAAGAACCCAAAGCTGGCTTCAGTTGAGACCTTTTAACTGGGATGTCCATCATGATTCCATTAATGAAGGATTTGGAGTTCTCCGTTGTTGAGATGGCCCTCAATTTAATTGGGGAAGGGTCCTGGTCGCCAAAAAAGGTTGCATTGATGTGGCCACGGACCAAGGTTACCACTTCCTTGTAATAAGGCCTGGTGAACTCTGGGATGGGCGGGTTGAAATTGTGGAAAGTTATGTTTGCAATTTCAGGTTGCAGGGGGGTGGCGATCAGAACTATGTCGTACAGGCCTGAGGTTATTCCATGTTCTGAATTGTAGGTCACCTCGTACTGCTTCTCTGGAATGGAAAGAAAAAGGGTGGGTGTTAGAAAGGAGGAATGGTGCCTCATCAGCCCTGATAAGGGACGGATCGGATGCTCTGAGGGCACCAGACTCGGGTTCCATCCAGGCGACATCACAGTCAGACAGATTATTTCTACAACCCATGATTTTAGCCATTTTGGTCACTTGAGCTGTCATTTCCCCCCTCCCCACCAAGGGTGCCTCCTTTCTAACACCCCAGTGATGTCCCTAATCAGGACCATTTTGGAAGTCTTGCACTCCCCTTGACTCTTTCCAAACCAGCCACAGCATGCTTGCTTACTCTTTAGTAAACAGTTTAGTTCACAGGGAGTCAGTGACTTTTCAATCTATATACAGTGGTGCCTCACGTAATAAGCGCCTCACATAAAGTATGTTGAACATAACAAGTCTAAATTTCCAAGGAATCCTGCTTCACATAACAAATCTGCTTCATGTAACAAGCAAACCCCTCTGGCAACTCATGGGAACGCACACTATGCAGCCCTGATGCTCCATGCAGAGGCCAGCGCTTGTCTGGGGGTGCCAGAGGCAGCTGCCCCAATTGCTCCCAAGTGTCCCCACCGGCCCTTGAACCTCCAGCAGCAGCTCAGGTAAGCCTCCCAGGAAAGTGTCTTTGATTGCAGCCTCCTTACCATGTCTACCCAGAAGTAAGCCCCATTGTGTTAAATGGGTCTTACTCCCTGGAAAGTGTCTTTAGGATTGTAGCCTAAGTAGACTTCAATTCCAGTGTTTTGTCATCATTTTTACATACAGTTAATATTTTTATATGAATATTTTTTGGATTGTGGAACCAATCGTCTGAATTTCATTATTTCCTATGGGAAAATCCGCTTCATGTAAAGAACATTTCTCATAACAAGCATGCTTCCAGAATGAATTAAATTTGTTACATCAGGTGCCACTGTATATAAAACTGAAAAGTCACTGACTGATTCCTCATCTCCAAGCCAAAACTGTTGGACAGATAAGCTTGAAATTTGGGGAGGATGTTCCTTCCGTGATGGAGGCACCCACTAAGAACCAGTTTGGAGAAATTCAAACTGGAAGGGTTGAAAAGGGGTGCAATGCATTTTGTCATTAACTGCACCTGCCCAGTAGGAGTGCCCATGCCCAGGGGGGTGGATGGTGCACAGGTGGGGGGTGGTACAAGGGGGGATGTTGCACAGCGTGGGATGGATGCTGTACATGGGGAGAAAGGTGTACGGGAGGATGGTGCATATGGAGGGATATTGCACAGTGGGAGATTTTGCATAGGGGGTGGTGCACAGAGCAGCTATAGGAAAAGGGGGGCCACTGTATGAAAAAGGGAGATTTAGGGCCAAATCCTATTTAACTTTCAGGGCTGGTGCAGTGGTGCCAGGGGAGGGTGTGCTGCATCCTCTGGTGGAGGAGCGTTGACTGGGGCTTTCTCAAGGTATAGGTATACCTTTCTCAAGGTATTTCTCAAGGTATTTCTCAAGGGAAAGATCTTTCTCAAGGTATTTCTCAAGGTATTTCAAAAGGGAAAGATCTTTCTCAAGGTATTTCTCAAGGTATTTCTCAAGGGAAAGACCTTTCTCAAGGTATTTCTCAAGGGTATATGAGCTATGAAAGAGGGAGAGCCTTAAGTAAGCATCACCTGAGTGTCCCTTTTGCTGTGGTTTCTCCTCCAGAGAAAGAACATTCCCTGAAATGAGTCTTGCTCCAGAGGCGGAAAGAAGGCCAGTGCAGACCAGTTTGTTCCCACCTTCTACTGACCGAAGTTCAGGAAGAGCTACTCGAAAAGCTAATAGACCTGTCACGGAGGGAAGGTGGAAGATGGGAATTAATTAAAGTCAGAAGATAAAAAGAGGGTGCAAAGATCTCCTTGTCCATAGATCAACTGGCTGACCAGGCCGGTTCCCCTTCCTCCCTCACTGCCCCATGTGCATCCCTCCCGAAGCTGTGCACTTGGTGGAAGAGGATGATCATCCCAGATAGAAGGAGTGTACCCTTCTTCGGTCAAGAGTCCATAGATCAATTCCATGTTTTTGTGAATATCTGGTACATAACCAGGGCTTTTTTGTAATGTAATGCAGTCTCACGGTGTTCCTGCACCGTTTTTTGCAGCTGTGAAAGCTCCTCCACCCACTTTGCGTGTCCAGTGGGGCTTACTCCCAGGAAAGTGTCTTTGGGATTGCAGCCATAGACCTGGATCCTTCTGAAACCCCACAGCCTCCCCTTCTATCCCACCTATTCAATCTATAATACACAGCACAGGCTCAGAATGGAGACCTTCCCGGGAGTAAGTCTCATTGAACAAAATGGGAGTTTCTCCTGAGTAGACACAGAGGACATCTGGCGTCACAGTGACATTATTTCGGGGGGGGGGGGTGTTAAATTGGTTTATAAATAAATAAATAAATAAATAAATAAATAAATAAATAAATAAATGTCAAGTTGTGAGTTCCTGCACCCTTTTTTAAAACAAAAAACCACAGTACGTAACTGACAGTGATGAAAAAGGCATTTTAACATAGGGTGACTATATGTCCTCTTTCTTCTGCCTTCTGTCCTGGAAAAAATCTTTATCATCCTCCATTTCCTTGTGAGCAGGCAACATGCAGCCTTCTGGTATTTAATAAATTATACTGTATTAAATTTAATAAGTAGTAATATAGTGTTTAACTACATGAAAGGTTTTAGGTTTGGTTTTGTCACGTCCTACATTTTTCTTGGGTGTCGTACATTTTGGGGGCCTTGTCCTCCTTTTTGGTTATGATGTCTGTTCACCCTGGTTGGGTCTCTCAGGTATTTCCTTTTAGGCCTGTCTAGTGGTGGTTGTTTCAAAACCTGGTTTTCTTTTCCATTTTCTCAAAATCCTCAAGAATTTTACTCCCAAGTAAAGTCTGTGCAGGGAAAGGTCCAAAAGCAGTGATGCAATTTCTGGGATCACGTCATTCAAGGGTATGCTTTGCTCTTGTTATGACTCTTAAGTCTTGGGGAGACCACGGAGAGCTATGCGGAGAGCTAGTCCTAACCCTGGACTGCGCAGCACCTCTTAGTACATGAAACCACATAAATTCCCCACATAAATTCGTAAGTATTTATGAATAGAGTGTTGCAATCCTCCTTGAGCGATGCAATCGTGGCAAACGCGTTGCTGCCTCCCTGTCTGCCCCTTAATCGGCAAAGTAAAAAACACAAGGAACGTCCATCGCATACCTAAGAAACAGTTGAGTTCGGCTCCTTGTCCATAGACCAGTTGAAAGATTGGAGTTGCAATTTCAGTGATGAACTCCTGAGAGTATCCAGCCCTCCTCATGGCCTCTGCAATAGTCTCATTGAGCCCCTGCGTGGAGCAACCACCCTCTCCGAGGGCATGGAATAAACCTTCATTGCTGCTGAAGGCCTGATCCTGGGACTGATAGTCATGGATCCTGTGCGAGAGGTGGAGAGAAGAACCATTAAACTCATCCCGTTGAGCCAAGGTAACTACATTCAAAATAAATATTATACTTAATATTCCATGTGTCCTCCATGCACTTTTCCTTTACCTATATTACTTAATATAAACCACATAGCTATATAAATACACTTTTCATGCTGTTTTTAACATATCTGGGGGAAACTTCCCAACCTGAACTTTTTTTTTCAAAAGATACAATTCCCATTTACCAAAGAGGAGGAGGGGTTCTCAGTCTGACAATCCTAAGGGCTTACTGATGGTGCACCACTGAGTGCTGAGTGGAGGCCTGAGCAGCCACTGGTTGTAGGATATTGTGGCAGCCCCTTTGGTGCTGCGGTAATCCTGGTGCATCAGTCATCGTAGGATTGGGCTGTTAGTTTGGATTCCCAACTTTCTCTTTCTAATCACTAAGAACTATCTTGCTCTTTTTAGGTTCTGAAGAAGAGGAGATGTAAACATTAGGACCTCACCAACCCCTGGAATTCACATCGTTGAGTTTCAAGCCACAATGTCTATTTCTGAGACTGCTTTGCTACCTCATAAACCTCCCGACACTGGCCTCTGCCCACCAGAGCATCCTCAGGGGGTCCGGTCCATATTTCCAGAAAAGCTTGATCAAATCCCAAATCCTACAGCCACTCTCCTTAAAGACAAACTCATCTCCATAGGAAACACTTCGAGGAATATATCCTCTTGGAATAGTGGAAAGCCCTGAAAAGGGAAGAACCAAGGACAGAAAAGAAAAATGTGGGAATAATCTTCTGACATGTTCCGCTGCTGTGGAGAAAGATCAAAAGTATTAAATTGGGCATTTCTAATGTGACCAAGAAACTCAAGGATAGGCAACTTCTTCTGTGCTTGTTCCATACTGAGTCAGGTCCACTATTCGGGATCAGTGTTGTCCAATCTATCGATGCAAAACCAGGCCATTGAAATCACTGGTCTATGGACAACGCATACCAAAGTGGTCCCCATCCTCATCAGAGCACTTGGAATAATCTCGTTTTGTGAATTACTTTGAACATCAACAACAATAACCTCATCAGATCTGCATAAAATGACATTTTTGGAACATCACACATACTAGGCCAATATCTAGTGGATACTCGGGTCTTATGCTGAGACTAGTATCAATTGCTCAACAATTAATGACTGTATCTCATATAATTAGGATAATAATATTAGGCACTTGCTTGGGACCCAAATAGCCAGCGTTAGCTAATCCAAAACAGCAACGCATTTGGTGAGCAGCAAATAAACTGTAGCATGAAAAAGAATCAAAATACCATATTTAATGTAATGCTCACCCTTTTCAGTAGAATTTAAGCTGCAATCTTATACACACTTTCCTGAGAGTAAGTCCCATAGAACATAATGGGACTTACTTTTGAGTAGACATCCTTAGCATTGAACCCTCAGTCTCCAAAATCAGAGTGTGCATTAGATTCAATGGTGCATTAAATTCAAGTGAAGACGGTATTTTGATTGCAAGTATAGGTCAGTATTTAGTTTAACAGTTTACTGTATCATAATAAAAATTGTAATATAAACCCAGTGTTGTATAAAGTAGTGCAATGAGGTAAAAATCATAACAAATTCAATATCATATTATTGTTGCCATATAACTCATTGTTGTATGCAATTAAATTTTGCACCTGCTTTGCAGCTGCACATTACAATTGCCAGTAAACATTTTTTTTAATCTCAAGCCTTTTAAAATTAGGGTGCACATTAGATATTATGGCACATTAGATTTGAGTAGATATTGTATTAAAGTATAACTGAGGGAATATAAGTGAGGAAGAGAATATTAAGGCAGGATTTGATCTGATCAGCTCCCCTGGGTCTAGCAAGCTAAAAGCCTTACCTAGTTCACTGATGAAATGATTCATGTACACATATTGGGGTAGAAGGACAAGTCCCCCTGATTCGTATTCCTGTCCATCCACGTTTAGAGTGGCCATCCTGCCCCCCACCTCTCCTCTTTCAAAGACATCAATGTGGACGTCTCTGCCAAACTTCTGGCGCAGAAAATAGGCTGCGGACGTGCCTCCGATGCCGGCTCCGATCACACCTAGAACGTACATACACACCACTTTCACCACTTCAAATTCCACAAGGAGACTCCTTGCTCTTCACTTACACCAGAACACCAATATGCGGTGGTGCTGATAAATATTGAGCCTTACCCAGAAAAGAATGTGCTAGAAAGCTGTAAATTGCTGGGGATACTGGCCAATTTGTCTGTATTTAATGGTGCAAAAATCAACTATCGATGATTTTAACCCATCTTTTTCAGGTCCAAAGTGAACATGGCAGCACCTCCAGAAAAGTTCAGCGTAGAAGAGCCTCGGACCATAATAAGTTCCTGTTTCTCCAAGGGAAAGGTGCAAAGGGACAATCCCAGTTTGGGGGGATTGTGTTCACATGCTGACAAATGGGACAGAGGAGCCTGCCCCAGTTTTGTGGAAAGGAATTCTGGCAACCCTTCAGGCTGAAGGAGATCAGTGGTGTAGCTAGAGCCGCCTTGAGTTCCTTTTGGTTAAGGAAGAAAGGCAGGACATAAATCTAATAAATCTATTAAATATATAAAATAGAAGAGGGCAGTACTCAGCCAAACACTCCTAGACTGACTTTCAAGTTGCCCACGGAAAGAATCCCTGCTCAGCCCACAAAGCCCCCTCCCACCCCCACCTGCCACCACTGGGGCAGGGGTCAAAGTTCACGCACCCCACCCCAGCAAGACCCATCACTTCATCACCTATCCGGGCAGGGGGGCATGGTTGCTCCTGCGATGCCCCCGTGCCCAGCAGCAGCAGAAGGAGGAGGACACAGACAGGCATCACCTGGATAGTCATCCCAGCCTCTGGCAGTATTCATGCCTTTAACTTGCCTTTATCTTTCAGTGTAGGAGGAAGGGCGGTGCAAGGGGATGCTAAATAATAAATCATATGGTTATTAAATTAACTTAATGAAAGCTCGTTTCATGAGTGTTTTGCAATTTTATTTTGTCCTTTCCAGCATTTTCTTGGGGTGTCCTCCATTTTGGGGTCCAGCCCTCTTTTTGGTTCTGACCTCTGGTCTCCCTGCTTCTTGGGGCAAGACAAGACATGGCAGGGCTGGTTCAGTGTAACACTGATTTAAAAAAAATCAGCCTGGCTCTAGTATCTAGGTCTGAAAATATTAAAAGGAAGAAAGTCAAAGGAGAGCATGAAAAAACATGGGCAGCGCAATCCTCATTTGAGCTGGAACAGGCAGGCTGGCATGGCTATGCTGCACCCAGCGCAGGTAGAGACCCCTGAGCTATTGCCGTACCACATCCCCTTCCCCACAGTACCTGGTCTGCTTGTCCCATTGCAAGTTACATGCTAAGTGGGTCTTACAGTGAGATTAAATGGTGCCTGGCACGTGCAAGGGACATAAAGAGGCTCTGATTTGCAGAAAAACGTGTGTAAAAGGTACCTGTTGGGCAGCAGGGAAGGGGGAGCAGACCTGAATGCACTTTTCAGAGCGGCTCCAGCTGTCCCACTCTGATGCTTGCAGTTGTGATGCTTGTTTCAGCATCTTCTTCCTCAAGGGACCAAGTCCTTGTGCAAGCGAGATCAAGATCTGCCTCCCTGGCTCTTCTCTTCCACCCTGTGCTGCTGAGATGAATTAAGAGGGTATCATGATCAGGGCAGAAAACATCTATGAAGAGCAGCCAGATAAGGACATACAGAAGGATGTACACACTGATTAAGTGACACACTAAGTGACACTATTGGAAACAGACGGATGATTGCAAGCTTGACCCAGCATGACTCCTGGCACAAATCCCATGCTCTCCTGAGGGTGTTGCAAAAGTGCCATAGGTTACATGTGCACCACTGTGGGGTTAGGCCAATGCACAGACGTGCGCCAGCCTCCCCATGCCACTGCGGGAACATTTTGTGGTGACCTAAATTGGTTAGTGACCTAAATTGGAACTGATCCCTGCTCTCCCACTGCCCCCCCCCCCCACAGGCCTGCTCCCCTCCCCTTTCTCTAAACCCCTCTTCTCTGCTCTCTGCAGACCCCCAAGTTGACAGTATCAGCCTCGTTTAAACCCCCTTCCCTTGTGATGGAGGCTGGATGCAGTTTCCTGGTTCAAGGCAAATACCTGAAAGGCTCACTAAGGCAGAGCTGAGATTGGAAGCAGATTTGATGGTCCGGTTCACAGCTCAGTTCTTAGATTTTGGCTGCCATCCCGAAGACACTTTCCTGGGAGTAAGAGTTTAGGATTGTTTAGGGAGTAACGTTTAGGATTGTGCTCCAAGCTTTGCTGTTGGCTGAAGGGAATGACGGCTATGCTGAGGGGGAATTGTGCACATGTGCAGCACACCTGGAGGCGAGGAAAGAGACAGGACAGGACAGGAGGGATGCGAAGGAGAAGCAGAGAGTACGTGCAGGTACAAAAGAAGAGAAGAGTGAGGAGATGCGGCGATTGCGTGCATGTGGAGACTGAGGCAATTGTGTGGCTATGCACATGCGCAGGCAATGAGGACATATGTGGTAGGAAGTGTGCGCATGCGCAGCAGGGCAAGCGGCAGGAAAGTCACAGGAGGGGAGGGATGTGAAGGAGAGGCAGCGAGAGTGTGGAGAGTGCGCATGCACTATCTGAGACAATGCAGAAGGAGTGACGCTGTGCATGCACAGTCTGAGTGAAGTGAGGAAAAGGAAAGCACAAGAACGCAAGTGCGCGCAAGTGTTGGTGGCAAAAAGGAAGGGAGGGAAAAATTGAGGTGGTGAAAGCGCAAGCGCAGAAACCGTGAGCAGTAAAAAGACCTGAAGAGTGTCTACCTTGGCGCATGCGTACTGAATGGGGGCTTGGAATGAGGCTATGCGGATGAGATGGAGGGTGGACTATGCAAGAGAAGACTGGCAAATCTGGGTGTAGCTTTGCAACTGAAGGGACCAAACATACTCACTGAATAGTTTTTTGGGATTCTCCTGCCAGGGATCATCCTTGTGGGAGGATATGGGTGTTGGGTGGGAGCAGTGGGGGGAGTGAGTGGGGCAGGAGTGGGCTGACATGAGCACATAAAACACAACAGAAGGTGGTGAAGAGACAGCTGCTGTTTCTCCCTCACCCTCACCTGAGTGATCCTCTCTTGGCAACTGGCCCTTCTCTTCGTCTATATGTTTTACTTATGATTTTAATGTATACGTGGGATTATACCTTCACCTAATTTGTCTTTCTTTAGTCTAAATTAAGACTACACCAAGCAAGGTGACTTTGTCTCTTGATCAAGGGGCTGATCATGTTGTGAATAAAAGATTCCTCATGGCATGTCCTTGTGATGGGCTGGTTGTTCTCCAGGCAGCTCTTCCTGCATAGAGATGCTTCTCTTCCCTTGTATAAAAGGGGAGGTATGCTGATCCCTTGGAGCTCACATAGCATGGGGGCATTTCTTTTGGGGGGGATATTAAGGCAAAATCTTAATGCACTGGTGTAGCTAGAGGGGGTGGAGGAGTGTGTGTAGGTGGGAAGTGTATCAAAGGACCATCCCCTTCAGAGCCATTCCAGCCAAGACACTTTCAAGATCTCAGATGACTCTCCAGACAGCTCTGGTTGTGTTCAGTCATGTGGGACAGATGTTTGCAGAGGACCAGAGACTAACTGTGGGCCACATTGAGGCTTGCTGTGGCCACATCTGGCCCCTGGTCGGACATTAACACTGCCCTTGGAGTTGATCATGACTAGCAGGGAAACCTGCCAGGGACACCTATACCTTATATAGAATCCTATATGTGTTATGATCGCAAACTTCAGATTTCAAAACTGTTCCGTTTCAAGAGGTCCACAGCCCATAAATGGCATTTCATGCTCATATGTTCTGCCTCAATTCCCTCTTCTAGACAATCAGTGGCGTCACCAGGGTGGTGCGGTTGGTGCGGTCCACACTGGGTGACGCACCCAAGAAAGGTGACGCGCTCTGGGGGATATAAACATGCATACAACTTTGTTACGGTGCATCCAACTCCATCAAGTCATATACCATTGGATTTGTATTGAAGAGGAGAATCGAATGCAAAAAAAGCATCTTCCTATCAAACTATTTAAAATATGCATTGATCTCTTTGGAAAGTGAAAGTGACCCATATCGTGGCTTTACTCGTGAGTATTTCATTGGAAAGGGCAGGCTGAGAGGAATCTAAGGACACCAGAATTGTCCTAATCCAATGAACACAGTGCTCACAAATCACCCCAGAAGAGTGTCCCTGATGATTACATTGAAATTCATTGAAAATGGATGTGAACTGCACAGCTGTGTTTACTGGCGAGTAAGCAGGCAAGCCTTGGCTGGAATGGAAGTTCAGTCCAGGAGGGGACAAGACTTCCAAACTGGTCCTGGTCAGGGATATTACCCAGGCATTAGAAAGGGGGCACCCATGAGGTGGCAGCACATGAACTAAATTGCTATGTGGCTTACTTTTGAGCAGACATGTTTAGGATTGTGCTCCAAGCTTTCCCTGTTGCTTGAAGGGAACAACGGCTATGTTAGGGGGTATTGTGTGCGTGCGCAGCACACCTGTAGTTGGGGAAAGTGATAGGACAGGAGGGATGCGAAGGAGAAGGACAGAGTATGTGCAGGTGCAAATGGAGAGAAGCGTGAGGGGCAGCAGCGACTGTGCACACGCGGAGATTAAGGCGATTTAGCGGCTATGCACATGCACAGGCAGTGAGGACATGGTGAGGCAGCGTGAGTGTGCTTGCGCAAGCTACAAGGACATATTTGGTGGGGAGCGTGCACATGTGCAGCAGGGCAAGAGGCGGAGAAGCCGAAGGAGGGGAGGGATGCGAACGAGAGGCAGCGAGAGTGCGCATGCACAATCTGAGGCAAAGCAAGAGGGACGCTGTGCATGCACAATCTGAGAGAAGCCAGGAAAAGTATAGCACAACAAAGCGAGTGTACATGCGTCAGTGGCGGAAAGCAAGGGAGGGGAAAAAGTGATGTTGTGAATGCGCATGTTCAGAAACCCTGAGCCGTAAAAAGACCTTAAGTGTGTCTCCCTTGGCGCATGCGCTGTGAATGAGGGATTGGAATGAGGCTATGCAGATGAGATGGAGGGTGGGCCTTTGCAAGAGAAGACTGGAGAATGTGGGTGTGGCTTTGCAAATGAATGAAGGGTGTGGCTATGCAAATGAAGGGACTGTACACAGTGAAGCATGTTTATTCACTGAATGGATTTTTTGAATTTTCCAGCCTGGGATCATCCCTGTGGGAGAACATGGCTATGGGGTAGGAGCAGTGGGGGGAGTGAGTGGGGTAGTTGTGGGTTTACACAAGCACAGAAAACCAATCAGAAGGTGGTAAAGAGGCAGGTGCTGGTTCTGCCTCACCTTCACCTGAGTGATCCTCTCCTTTCACCTTCACTCCTGAAGTTCATTTATAGCTTAAAAGCAGTCAAGGCATCTGTGTATGTTTCTGTCCCAGAATATCCGGGAAGCTCTAACTGGCCGTTTTTTAGTCTATGGAGCCACCAAGAGAACCTTCTCAGCTGCTTCTCCAGCTGGTCCTACAGATTTTCAGCTCCAGAATGTTCTTGGCTGGCCAGGCTGACCCTATAGAAGGGGAGACCAAATGCCCTCCCTTTAAGCACTGCATAGATGAGGGAATGGAGCAGGGGCTGCTTCCTAAATCCTTCTATATTGGGCTAAAACTGCCTCAATTCCCTCTCCTATGCAATGCTTAAAGCGACAGGCAATCTGTCTCCCATCCTATATGATCACCCTGGGACTATCCACCTTCCAGGGGTATAGTTGCCACCCCTAAGCAAAGGCTTGGACAAAATCAGTGGTCTTTCATCCATTAAATAAAGTATGAAATGGGGACTCATCCTGTTCCTCTCCACCCACTCCTTACCCCCCCCCATCACCACCCATTTCCTGCCCCTTTACACCCTTCAAGAATTATTCACTATCACCACCTATTCTTATTAGGAGTGTAGAAAGAAATCCTCTGAAGCCTGGCACTAGTGAGAGCTATTTCAGCACAGTTGCTAAGAATCCCAGTAGGACTGGTCCCTGAAGTGGGGGTTCTGGATGCATCTAGTTTGAGAATTGAGGACCCCTTTGGCTCTTCTTTAGACAGTTCTGTCGCTACTTCTGTCTCCACGCTCCACACTATTCCCTTTCCTGCTGCTCTTTTCTTCATCTCCTCTTGAGGAGTCTCCCTTCATAGGAATGCTCTTTTTTCCAGCTCTCTAACAACACAATCCAGTGTAACTACAGGAGATCTTACATCAACGTAAGAGACATTTACGTCGATGTAGTAATGGCGCCACCTAGTGGAAGCCTATGGGAAATTCATAGAGCAATCCAGAGTAATTTTTCTTATGTTGACGTAAGAACTCCTGTAATTAGTCTGGACTGTGCTGTAAACTGCTTTTCTTTTCTGAATTGTGATTCCTCTTGGTTGGTCTGTTTCTAAGGCCAGGCTGACCCCAAGTTTGGAAGCATCTGTGGGCAGGGAACGGCTCAGAGCCGATTAGGCTGGACTTGTAGTGGTGGGAATGCTGGTGGTCTGAGAACATCTGAGTGTTGGTCGGTCCAGAGAAAGAGCATTTCCCATCTGGGGCTGGGAAAGTTGCTCTTGGTTGCTGCCTGTGGGGATGCTGTGAAGCCTGATCTCCGCCTCCTCCTTCTGTGGGTGAGGCTTGGCTGGACAAGGATGGGCTGGGCTCAGTGCTTTGCTGCAGAGGAGCTTTCTTGGTACCTGTTGCTGACCTGGCTTAGATTATTCTCCATCTTGGGCCTGATTCTGTGACTTAAAGCTCTTCTATAAACTTCTCTCTTTGTTTCCTGATTGTGGATTCCTAAGGATGTGCTTTTCCCCCTAAGAGCCCACAGAGATCAGTGCCTGGGCTTTCACCACCACATTTTCATATGTTTCCCCAGTTGTATTTATTTAGCACAGCTGTTCTCAACCTGTGGGAACCCCTGTGGTCAAACAACTCCTTTGGTTGACCTATTTGGTCAAACAACCCTTTCACAGGGGTTGCCTAACACCATCGGAAAATACGTATTTCCAATGGTCATAGGCAGATCTTTTTTCTGGGGGGACTGGAATGCAGTCCCCCCACCTATTTCTGTGATGCGCACGCAGCCTCCTTCTCCCCATACTCCTCCTCCCCGCCTCCTGCAATACCTGCTGCATGCTGCCATTCCTGCCTCTCCACTGCTCCTCCTCCCGCCTCTGAGCGTGAAACAGAAGTGCGCACAGTTTGAATGTCACGCACTGCTGTGCGTGCTTCTTTTTGATTGGCTGGTCAGGAGGAGTGGGCAGGAAAAGGAGGCTCCCCCCCACCACCGTGCAAAATCTCAGAGTGTTCCAGGGCAGCACAGAGGCAACAGCCTCTTGGAGCGCTCTCTTCAGTTGTGCTGCTGTTGTTGTGGTCCCACTGCCTGCGCCCACTGTTGCCTTGTTGCCACAGTCTCAGCGGTGGTCCCGCTGCTTGCCTGTGCCCATCTCCACAGCCGCCTGAAGGCTCAGCAGCCTTCTCCTCCACCTCCATTGAGCTATTTCCAGGTAAAGGAGGAGAAGAAAATTTAGGGTGCAATCCTGAGGCTGTCTACTCAGATGTAAGTTCCATTATATCAAATTATATTCCCCCACCACCTCCTTCCCCCGCTGGCACCACTGCACTAGCCCTGGAGAGCTGGATAGGATTGGGCCCTAAATCTCCCTCTCTTTCTAGAGTCACCCTGCAATCCAGAGCAACTACGGGAGCACGTAAGAGACATTGTGTGTACCCGTAGTTACTGTACCACCTAATGAAAACCTATGGGAAATTCATATTGCAATCCAGAGCAAATTGTTCTTACACTGGAGCAAGGACTCCCCGTAGTTGCTCTGGATTGTGCCCTTAGTCTCTCTGATTCTGCTGGACTCTCTTACTCTCTTTCTCGTTCCTCTTTCTGTTCAGGAATTATTAAGAATTATTAAAGGTCAAACACCCCACACTACTTTCTGTCCATTCCCACTGGGGGAAAATGAAGTCTGCTGAGGGCTTCTCTGCTCTGGAGGTCAAGTTGCTGGTGTAGGATTTCAGATCTGACGCCTCTGTCTTGCCAGAGACTGACCCACAAATGAAAGAGAGGATCCTTTTGGTGGTTCAATCCCAAATGCTCTCAGTTCACAAACCCAAACCCAAGTGTGACTTGGTTTGCCCAATTCTCATATCCATACTTGATCTAGAGCAGTGATTTAAAGGTGGGGTAGTTTATATACCCCACTTTTCCCATGCCAGTGCAAATACCCAAGATGGCTTCCAAGCTTTGATTCCTCCCCTCCTGCAGTCCTCACAACAATCCTGTGAAGTAGGCAAGGCTGTGAAGCATACACAACACATTTCCAGTCTTGGCAATTGGTGGCCATATTCTTAGCCTTGTCAATGGACAGTCTCTTGTGAATCAGTTGGTTTCACAGGTGGGCAGATGCCGGTTCGGGCCTACTCGCCCAAACCGGATCTGCCCATGTGGCGGCCACTGGCAAACCGATCAAAGCCGTGGCTGGCAAGAACCTTGGGGACCGGTTCGCCAGCGGCCGCCATGCCATCCCCTGAAGCGTGGCTTCAGCAGACGCAGTGCGCCTGCGTCCAGCTGGACGCAAGTGCACTAAGTCTCTTGAAGCGCGGCTTCAGGAGACGCACTGCGCATGTGCCAAAGCCTGGTGCATGCACAGTGCGGCACGGTTGGGGCCCGTCCCTCGCCACACCCCTACCCCGCCCCCTGACCCCAGCCCTGACCCCTGACCCCGGGCCAGCCCCCCAACTTCTGGCGAACCGGATCTTGGGGCTGGCTGGGCCCATCACTGGTTGGTTTCCATGCGGTTTCTTCCCTGATTTCCCAGGTCTGGTCACCTTTTGCAGATGGGCTTGGGAGGATCATGGAGAAAAAGAAAGAAATAGAGAGAAGGAGGAAGAGGAACTGGTCCAAGGGTGCACCTTTTATGAATCAGGGCCATAGCAAGTATTGTATAATTAGTGTCTACCATTGTACCTCGCATAACAAGTGCCCCACATAAAGAGTGATTCACACAAGAAGCTCAAATTCCCATTGGGAATATGCTCCACTTACGGCGCCCCAGACAACCTGAAAGCGACCTGGCCTGTATAATTCTCAGAGGGAGGTTGTCAGCCTCCTCTGCGCTGTTACAGGGACTGCTTTGTATTTTAAAACAACCCACCTTGATCAGCAGGATCCTGCAAGTGGGGAGGGCAACTCTAATAGAAACCCCTTTTGCCAGCGATCCTTAGCTCCTTTCCTCGGAGCTACCAAATAACTCCGTACCTTGAGTTACCTGCAAGTAGCACTTTGCCATTCCGCCCTCCTCACTTACAGCCCAGCAGGCCACCCCCTCCGTGTGAAGTCCCCAGTGAGGATTTTACTTTGCTGCCTCTCCCAGGAGTAGCTTACTTTGCTTACTACTGACCTTTCTGTTCCTAGCCCAGCTGGAGTCCCCAACTCAGAGCAACTCTACTTGCTGATTTCTAGTTGAGCCACTTCATTCTAGTCCCTGCTCACACCAGGTGCCCTCAGTTCAGGCCTGAATGAAGAAGCATTTTCAAGTGAAGTACCAATACATAAATCAAGGTTTATTTTAGAGAGATCTTTTAGGCAAGAAGAAACATTCCCAGACAGAGATTCTAGTTCCAACACTCGAAAACAAGAAACCTGGCTTAAGCTAGTCTAACTTAGGATAGCCCAGGTCTCATACACCCACATTCTTCTGAGAGCATCAGCTTACAGTTAAGAGTAGGACGTTCCTTTGTTTGTCTAGAGGATCCAAGTCACCTTGTTCTTCCTCCTCTTCCTCCATTATTCTTCTAGCACACACACTCTCCCTCACTCCCCTCCCCAACAGAGGCTCTTATACTCCCCTGGCACCAAAGAGTCCTTTGTTCAGCACCAAGAGGTGAACACCTTAAAGGAATCCCCCAATAAAGTCCTTAAAACTCAAACTACTTTTGGTTCCCACAGAATCCCTTTTGCTCTCCCCATGTTATGGAAATGAGATTGGTACCAACAGGAAAAACCCAGAAGAGGCTTATGCAAGCAAGAGATATCTTTACTGAAGCTTCAGACTGCAGTTGGACAGAGATTCTGCCCCCCAAAAAGACTGAGAACATTGCACAAATTGTACAGACTTTTTATAGCTTAACTGTCAAGAAGGCAACTTTTACATAAAGAGATTATTCCGTTCATGACAAGAGAAATTCATACAGGTAAAGATTTTATCTTTGGTGGCTTCCTGGATGGTGAGAATGAACAGGACATGGTAGGATTTATGAATACACATTTTGACAGTGGAAAACATTCACTGTTATTTAGTACGTATAGGTTTCACATCTAGCTGGTTCATCTGGGCTTCTGTTTACACAAGGAGAAAGGAAATTAAAATATTATTTTAATTTTATAATCCTTGGGCTTCAGATAAGTTCTTCTTGCTTGACAATAAATATCTCCATTGTATTGTTTTTCTTTCCTTCCAGGCTGCAGGGTCAGGCAAGGCAAAGGAGGGAATGTTCTTTCAGTTCCTGCTGAGATAAGCAGACTTTACAGTCTTAAGTGGGCCATTTACTGCAGACCATATCAGTGCTTGAGAACTAAGGCAGTGCATTGTGATGTTAATCCCTTTTCCTGGGAAGCTTCTGCCTGGGAATGTGTGTCTGCAGCTGCCTGGGTTTACAGTATGATTTCAGAGGTATCAAATAATTCCAATAAATTCTAATAAATTCTAATAAAATTCTGAAAGCTGGTTTTTTTCCCACCATACCCACATCGAGTTCCTTTGCTTCACTGTTCTCCATCAACAAGATGAACAGAGGTTTTCATAAAGAAATTCATATTTCTTTGACAGCTGGATCATCTGGGGACACCGCAGGCGCATGGAGAAACAGGAAGCATTGCTTCGTAATTGACAGAGCACTAGGAAGCCCAGGCGCACCATGTGGAGCCTGTTTTAAAGGGCTGCCGGCCAGCACGCTGCTGCCTCTAACTAGCCCCAACTTGCCCCTAACTGCCCTCAAGTGCCCTCACCAGTCTCCAGCCTCCAGCAGCACCCCAGGTAAGCCCCCTATCCTCCATGCAGCCTCCTAACCATGTCTACTCAGAAGCTACTGAGGGCTTACTCCCAGGAAAGTGTCTTTGGTTGCAGCCTCCTAAGCATGTCTACTCAGAGGTAAGCCCCATTGAGTTAAATGGATCCTACTACCAGGAAAGTGTTCTTAGGACTGCAGCCTAAGTAAACTTTATAGGATCCTGCACACTGAATGCATGTTTTGAATTCAATTCCAGTGTTTTGTCATCATTTTTACATCCAGTTTAATATTTTTATTTGAATATTTTGGTGTTGTGGAACCAATCGTCTGAGTTTCCATTATTTCCTATCAGAAAATCCATTTCACTCAGAGCGTTTCACATAACAAGCATGCTTCTGGAACGAATTCAACTTCGGATGTGAGGCCGCATGTACCTGTATTTTCTTGCTGGCAGTGTTGTAAGGGAGGTCACAGTGTCATCCTGATGTGGAAGATTAGGTTATTAATATTTCCTTAATTAATATTTATTTTATTAATATTTCTGTGGCCACACTAACGTGGTGAACCTGAAAGGTGACAAGGCCTGCAGTTAGAATTAAGTCCTCTGCCACTTTCATGAGGCCCAGGTCTGTGTGAATTGCTGGCTGATGCCTGGGGCTAAATGCCCTAATAGCCCTGTGGAAAGACAAAGAGATACAGGCAGTGGGAAGTCTAAAGAACAGTCAGAGAGCTATTTAGACTTGAAGAGGTGTGAAGCATCCAAACAGGCGGGTTTATTGTTATCAGTGAGATGGGGCCAAGATGCATACATGAAATATAGTCTGAAGTAACTGAACCCTTTGAGTGACAAATAGGAAGAAAGACAAATCAGGTTGTCAGGCTGAAAGTGACGTAGTAGAATCCAGCCAATGTTCACCCTTTCTCAAATTTGAACTGCTGTAAAATCTGAATCTTCTAGAAACTCTTTGGATGTTGGGGTATAAAATCAACTGCATTTCTTTGTTCTGGGCTCTCATCCTTTGCAATGGCCATGGGGTGGCCTGGCTTGCTGGCTGCAGGAGCAAAGCCGGATGGGAGACACAAATAAATCCATTCTCTGCATATTTCTGGACTTGTGTTACTTTGGTCTCAATTTCTATCTTGGCCGGCTGGCCTAGATATCCAACCTTGGCCGGCTGGCCTGCCCCATATCTAGAGCAGGTTTGAGCTAAAGGGGCTCAACCCAGGGGTGGGGGAATAATGGGGAGAGCTGCAGAAGGTCCAGTAGATCTACTCAGATCCGTGCCAGCTAAGGAGGTAGTGCAGATCTGAGCAGCCCAGAACAGTGACAGGCTGCCTGGGATAGGAGTCAGGATTTGGCACATGTGCCACATCCTGGCACTAATCCCTTCTCTCCCACTGCCCCTCCATGGGCCTGCTCTGCTCCTCTCTCCTCCTAAATCCCTCTTCTCTGCTCTCCCTAGACTCCCAAGACCACAGCATCAGCCTAGCTTTAATCCTCTTCCTTTGTGATAGAGGCTGGATGCAGTTTCCCTGGTTCAAGGCACATTCTTCTACCAGCCCCACCTACTCGAGGAGGTGACCCTGTTATCGAAATATGAGTGGTAATATCAGGAAGAACCCAGAAGAGGCTTATGCAAGCAAAAGATATCTTTATTGGAGCTCCAGACTTCAGTCGGACCGAGTTCCTGCCCCACAAAAAGACTGAGTGCCTTGCCCAATTTGTACAGACTTTTTATAGCTTAACTGTCACGTAGGCACATCGTTCATAAGGAGATTATTCTGTTCATGACAAGAGGATTCATACAGGTAAAGATTTTATCTCCAGTGGCTTCCTGGATGGTGGAAGGGAACAGGACGTGGTAGGATTTACGATTGCATATTTTACAATGGAAAACATTCACTGTTATCTAGTACGGATAGGTTTCACCTCTGGCTGGTCCATCCGGGCTTCCGTTCTCACATGAAAAGGAAATAAAATTTATTTTAATTTTATTATCTTTTTGGGCTTCAGGCAAGTTCTTCCCTCTTATCTGATAATCAATATCTCCGCTGCATTGTTTTCCTTCCTCTCGCAAAGCTGCTTCCATTCTGTTTCATATCAGGGCTTTCCTACCAGCGCTCCGGGGCCAGCCAAGGACAAGGAAAGGGGATCTCCCTAGTGGTTCCCTTGAGATAAGCAGGCTTTAGAAGGCTCAAGTGGGCTTAATCACCGCTAACCACAACAACGCTTTGATTGACAGCTCCCAATGAGCAGCATTGTGACGTCATAATCCCTTCCTGGGGCGCCTGAGAACGTTGACTGAAGCCTTCTTGCCCGTAGGCGAGCTGCCTGGGACTCATAGCATGGATTTAGAGGTGTCAAATAATCCTAATAAATTCTAGTAAATTCTAATAAATTCTAATAACTGGCTTCTGTCTACCATAACCCTTCCTGGCTGGCACAAGCTGAGGATAGTGTCATTATCCCCATTGCAGCTTGGAAAGACTGAGGCTGAGAGTGCAGGGCTTCCCTAAGGCTCAACAGGAGCACAATCCTAACCAGGTCTACTTAAAAGTAAGCCCCATTGTGTTAGCTATAAAAAGCCATAAAAGACCTTAAGATTGTCTGTCTACCTTGGCTGTGAATGGGGGCTTGGAATGAGACTATGCAGATGCGATGGAAGGTAGGGCTACGCAAGAGAAGACTGGTGAATATGGGTGTGGCTATGCAAATGAAGGGACTGCACCCAGTGAAGCATGTTTACTCCTTGAGTGGGGTTTTTCGGATTCCCCAGGGGATCATTCCTGTGGGAGGATGTGGCTATGGGGTGGGTTTGGTGGGGGGGAGTGAGGTGGGGAGTGAGCGTGGCAGGAGTGGGCTGACAAGAGCACAGTAAACCCAACAGAAGGTAGTAAAGAGGCAAGTGCTGGTTCTGCCTCACCCTCATCTGAGTGATCCTCTCTTGGCAAGCGCCCTTCCTTTCGCCTTTATTTTCCAAGCTTATTCTCATTGGAAAACCAAGCAAGGTGGCTTTGCTCACTTTGCATTTCTAGAGCCTTGTGCTGTGGGTGGTGGTTCTCCAGGCAGATCTTTCTCCTCAGAGATGCTTCTCTTCCCTTCTCTGAAAGGGGAGGTGTGTTGTTCCTTGGATCCCACTTTGCAGGGGGGCATTTCTTCTTTGGGGGGAATATTAAGACAAAACCTTAATTCAGTGGCTAGAGGTGGGTGGAGGAGTGTATGTGGGAGGGAGGTGTGCCAAAGGCTCCTCCCCTTCACAGCTGTTCCCCCCAAGATACTTTCAAGACCCCAGATGACTCTCCAGACAGCTCTGGTTGTGTTCAGTCATGTGGGTCAGATGTTTGCAAAGGACCAGAGACTAGCTGTGGGCCACATAGAGGCTTCCTTTCACCACATCTGGCCCCTGGTCGGAGTTTGGAGTTCCTGGTAAACATCTCCGCTTGGCCAGGAAAAGGCATCCCATTTCTGAACACTGGAGGGACCTCCCACTCCCTAGATCAGGTATATCCCGCTTTGAACAGGTCCTGATCTACTTTTTCTGTGCCAAGCCCTTGGCAGACAACCTGCCAGCACAAGCTCTCTCCTAGAGACGGGTGAGCGACTGGGGAGTACAGGGTTCCCATATGTTCTACAAAACAGGGACAATCCGGATTTTGGGGGATTATGTTCACATGCTGGCAAAAGGGACGGAGGGTCCTTTGTTGAACCCAAGTGGAAGAGCCTGGCATTCCAGTTCCTTACAGGCTAGTTGGGAAATAGTGTGGGAATGGAGGGGCCTACAAGGCATCTCCCTGCAGCTGCCCATTAAGAACTAGCCGAAGCTGCAACCTCTCTCTGATCAGAGTGGCCAACATGTTGGAGAGATGCACTCCAAGGCCAGGCTGACCCCAAGTTTGGAAGCATCTGTGGCAGGGGTGGGCAGATGCCGGTTCGGGCCTACTCACCCGAACCAGATCTTCCCATTTCAAAAACCAAGCGGACTAGTACGTGCCAGCCACCATCTTGGTTTTCGGTGCACTGCGCAAGCGCCAACCCTTGCACAGTGCCTGCCCTGAAGCTGGCTGGCCAGTCTCAGGGCAGGCACTGCGCAAGCGCCAACGTTGGTGCCTGCACAGTGCTTTTACTGAAGCTTGCCTGCCAGCTTCAGTACAGGCACTGCGCAGGGGCCAACATTGACCCTCCCAGCCCCGCCCCTGACCCCCTTGACCCCAGCCTGGCACCTCCCACTTCTGGCGAACCAGATCTTGGGCCAGGCCGGGCCCACCCCTGATCTGTGAGCAGGTAACAGCCCAAGGCCAATTGGGCTAGACTTGTTAGTGGTGGGAATGCTGGTGGTCTGAGAACATCTTGAGTGTTGGTCGGTCCAGAGAAAGAGCATTTGCCATCTGGGGCTGGGAAAGTTGCTCTTGGTTGCTGCCTGTGGGGATGCTGTGAAGCCTGATCTCCGCCTCCTCCTTCTGTGGGTCAGGCTTGGCTGGACAAGGCTGGGCTGGGCTCAGTGCTTTGCTGCAGAGGAGCTTTCTTGGTACCTGTTGCTGACCTGGCTTAGATTATTCTCCATCTTGGGCCTGATTCTGTGACTTAAAGCTCTTCTATAAACTTCTCTCTTTGTTTCTGTGATTGTTGATTCCTAAGGATGTGCTTTTCCCCCTAAGAACCCACAGAGATCAGTGCCTGGGCTTTCACTACCACATTTTCCTCTCTTTGCCCCGGTTGTAGTTATTTAGCATATGGGAAGTCCATACAATGGCTGGGAGATCCTCTGGGCTGTCCAGCAGCCGGTGAGTGTTTATGTCCAGGGCTCAGGCTAGTCCATGTTGTTCTATGGGCAGCTCGAAGAACTCTGCTCTTTCCAGGGGGGTCATCACAGCATGGTCACCATCACCTCTGGCATCAGGGAAGCTTCAAGCTTCCAGCAGGAGTTTTTAAGTCAGCAAAACTGTAATCAGCAACACCTTCTGACTGTGTTGACTCTTAACTTCTTTTTGCACTTGCAGTCTCCCATCCAGGAGCTCTCCTGGTCATTCCTTGCTTAGCTTTTTCAGCATCCCTGCACTCAACCACAGTGGCACACCTGGTGCCTGTTTGCCCC
This sequence comes from Cryptoblepharus egeriae, assembly GCA_030015325.1. Lineage (NCBI taxonomy): Eukaryota > Metazoa > Chordata > Lepidosauria > Squamata > Scincidae > Cryptoblepharus > Cryptoblepharus egeriae. The sequence continues at coordinate 31,173,268 of JAREYC010000011.1, read as the reverse complement.
AGTATTAATTGCAAGAGGCTTCCTGAGACCTCCCTTCAGGCAAAGGAATTCCTCTGAAAGTTTGTGGACTTAAATTTAGAGCAGCGATTTTCATTCTGATGTGCCACGAATGGTCTACAGTTGAGCCTCAAAAGCTTGGGATTATTAGTGGGGACTTAGGGATGTGAGCCCCCCATCAGCAGTATGGTGTGCCTTGTCAGTGGTCCCAAAACTGATGGGGTGATGGACAATTTTAGTATCTTGCCAGTGTGCCTGGGAAGAAAAAGATTGAAAATCACTGCTCTAGTGAGGAAGAGGAGGAGGAAAGGGCAGGACAGTGGGGGGCAAAGATGGTCACTTCTTCCCCCTCCAACCATGAACAGCTTTGCTCAGCCAGCCGGGTGCTCATGACACCCCCTTTAGTCTTTGTTCCCCTGAAAGCTCTCCTCTGAAGCCATCATGGTGTGCTAGACCTGCCCTGCATGAGTTTATGATTCTCCAGCATTTCAGCCCAGGACCCCCCTCTGAAAATATCTCCTGAACCCCCAGAAGTGATGAGATCATCCTGGAAGAGATGCCATGGCCTGAAGCAACATCAAGCAGGGAAGAAGGAACAATATCTCTATGGTGCCAGAGCTCCTCCATGTTCAATGACATTTACTCCCAGGAAAGCATGGAGTGATGCCTGAGTGCCTCATTCCAAAATGGTGGCATCCAATGCCAGATTTCAAGTTGGTGTTTCCTGGCTTTCCATTACCTCCTAAAATGAAGCTGCCTCCTCCCCAAAGAGGTCATAAACACCACTCTGAGGAACTCCGATTAATGCAATCCAGTGGAAAGTCATCATCAGATCTTGTGGCAAGCAGTTCCATAGACTCTACATGCATCTCCCCCTCTCGGCCCCCTAAAATCTTCATTATTAGCCTTCTTTGGGTGATTCCCGAGGCCTGTCATCTCAGGGTGACCAGATGCCTGAACCTCAAAAGGAGGACAAGGTCTTGGATTCCTCTCAGCCTGTCCTTTCTGGCAGAAAATGGCACGTTTTCCTCCTCACAAGTAAAGCTGCAATATTGGGCACTTTCACTTTCCCATAGACCTCAATGCATATTTTTAGTTTTAGTTTTTTGGCCATAAGTTTTGATAGGAAGGAGATCTTTCCAACTCAATTTTTGCATTGGATTCTGCTCTTCAATACAAATCCAACGACAGAGGAGCTAGAAGTGTCCTGCACTCTCAAGCTTGAGTAATTTACTTCAAATAGGCTGCAATTCTAAAGACACTTTCCTGGGAGTAAGACCCATTGAACACAGTGGGGCTAACTTTTGCGTAGACATGGTCAGGATCGTGTTCTTAGTCTGTCATGGAAGCAGGAGGAGCAGCGCCTGCACAAAAGCAAAAAGAAATTGTTTAGTCAGATTTAATCTTTACTGCAGAAAACTTTGGTCTCTCCAGATTTCAAAAGTAAAAGCAGTTAATTAATTAATTAAAGTTAAAATAAATAAAGTTAAAATAAATAAATTAATTAAAATAAAATAAAGTTAAAATAAATAAATTAATAAGGAAAATTTAATAAAATTATTTTCTTTTATTTTAAATATATTATTCTACAATATTTTAATATATTAATATTTAAAGGAGACTTTAACAAAAGAAATCCTCTTCCCTTGTGATGGAGGCTGGATGCAGTTTCCCTGGTTCAAGGCACACACTTGTACTCGAGGAGGTGCAAACGTACTTTATAACCTGTTGGTGACCCTTCCTGGCTGGCACAAGCGAAGGTCAGTGTCATGATCCCCATTGCAGCTTGGAAAGACTGAGGCTGAGAGTGCAGGGCTACCCTAAGGCCTACCAGGTCTACTTAAAAGTAAGCCTCATTGTGTTGAATGGGTCTTACTCCCAGGAGAGGCTCAGTGAGGCAGAGGTGAGATTTGAAGCAGATATGAGGACCTCCAATCGGAGCACGATACCATAGTCTTTCGAGACTGAAGGATGCCAATGATGATGATGATGGTCTGGTTCATATCTCAGTTCTTATGTTTTGGCTGCCATCCTAAAGACAATATCCTGGGAGTACGTTCCATTGAACATGAGGAGAGCGCTGGTCTCAGCGGGGGTCCAGGACACCCCCTCTGCACGCAGTTGTCGTGGCTGAGCCCCCGATGGAGAAAGACACCGAGGGAGAGGTCCCTCAACGGCCCCCCTGCAGGTCCCAGCCCCAGCCCCATAGAGCTTGCCACCACCATCCCGGAGCCTGGCCCAGAGGGACCCATGGGGGTGGAGGAGGCTGAGAGGCTCGAGCTTCTGCTGCTCAGTGCCCCCGGAGATGACGGAGACAGCGCCCAGGGTGACCAGATGCCAAACCTCCAAAGGTTTTAATTTTTTGGCCATAACTTTTGATAGGAAGGAGATATTTCCACTCCGATTTTTGCCTTGGATGCTGCTCTTCATTATGAATCCAACGATATGTGACATGATGGGGTCTGCACACCAATGCAAAGTTCCAAAATGAAGATAAAATGGAGGACACTGAAGTCCTTTTGGAGGACACTCAGAGAGGAGGCTAAAAAAAAAAAGGACAAATCCAGAAAAATCCAGTCATATGGTCATCCTGACAGCACCTCCGTCTCGGGAATCTTCCACCAGAGCAGGGATGGAGGGCATGTGCACATGCACAAGTGTGATACGAGATAGAAGGAGCGGGCATGCGCAGGTGGTGAAGAGCTAGTGAAGGGGCAAAACTGTGCATGCACAAGTTGTGAGGCGATGCAGAGTAGGGACTGTGCGCATGCGCAGCACACCAGGAGACAGGGAATACAACAGGACAGGAGCAATGCGAAGGAGAGGGAGAGAATGTGTGCACGCGCAAAGGGAGAGAAGCGTGAGGGGAAGTGGCAACTGTGAATGGGGACATTGTGAGGCGATTGAGTGGCTATGCGCATGCGCAGGCAGTGAGGACAATAGCGAAGCAGCGAGAGTGCGCATGTGCATTGTGCAATCTGAAAAGCAAGAAAAAGGAAAGCACAAGAAAGTGAGAGTACATGTGTTGGCGGAAGAAAGTAAGGGAGGGAAAAAGCGAGGTGGTGAACACGCATGCGCAGAAAAGACCTTAAGCGAATCTACCTTGGCGCATGTGCTGTGAATGGGGCTTGGTGTGAGGGTGGGGCTATGCAAAGAAAGGCTGGAGAATGTGGGTGTGGTTATGCTAATGAAAAGTGGGGCTAAGCAGGTGAGATGGAGAGTGAATATGCAAATGAAAGGCGTGGCTATGCAAATGAAAAGATCACACATACTCACTGAATAGATTTTTTTGATTCTCCAGCCAGGGCTCATCCCTGTGGGGGGATATGGGTGTTGGGTGGGAGCAGTGGGGGGAGTGGGGCAGGAGTGGGCTGACAGGAGCACAGGACACCCAAGAGAAGGAGGTAAAGAGGCAGGTGCTGGTTCTTCCTCACTCTCACCTGAGTGATCCTCTCCTGTCAACTGGCCCTTCGTTTCACCTTCACCCCTCCAGCGTGTTTCACTTGGTTTCACCCACAACAGGTTCTCTGTGCATTTCTGTTTCTTTGTTGTTTTTTGCTCACTTCCTTTGCATTTCTGTCTCGGAGTATTTGGCAAGTGCAGGTGACCTCACTTGCCTTTTTTCAGTCTATGGAGCCACCAAGAGAACATTCTCAGCTGCTTCTCCAGCTGGTCCTACAGATTTTCAGCTCCAGGATGTTATTGGCTGGCCAGGCTGACCCTATAGAAGGGGAGACCAAATGCCCTCCCTTGAAGCATTGCAGAGATGGGGGAATGGAGCAGGGGCTGCTTTGTAAACCCTTCTGTGTTGGGCTCAACCTGCTTCCATTCCCTCTTCTTTGCAATGCTTAAAGCGACAGGCAATCTGTCCTCCATCCTATATGGTCACCCTGGGACCAGCCACCTTCCAGGGGTTTCATAGTTGCCACCCCTAGGCAAAAGCTTGGACAAAATCAGTGGTCTTTCATCGATTAAATCAGGGGTCGGGGAACTTTTTTACCCATTACCCCAAAATGTATTTAGATATGCCGATGTTCGCCCCTTGATTTGAAAGGACTTGGAGACAGGGCCCAGGGCATCACGCAGGGAAGCATGTTATACACAAGGGCATGACTTTCCTGGGAGTAAGACAGTTTCCTGGGAGTAAGCCCCATTGAACACGATGGGGCTTACTTCTGAGTAGACATGGTTAGGACTGGGCTGTGTATTATATGTTGACTAGATAAGATTCTGGAAAGGGGGAGGCTGTGTGTTTGGAGACAGATCATGTCCCTGTCTATGCTTTCCTGGGAGTAGGTCCCACTGAACACAATGGGGCTTACTTCTGAGCAGACATGGTTAGGCTTGGGCTGTGTGTTACATTTTGGAAAGACTGGCTGCTGGAAAGGGGGAGGTTGTGTTTTGTTTGGAGACAGATCATGTCCAGAGGTGGGCTGGCCCTGTCCCAAGATCCAGTTCGCCAGAAGTGGGAGGGGCCAGGCCAGGGGCGGGGCGGGGGTCAGGGGGCGGGGCTGGGACAGAGCGAGGGGCAGAGCGAGGTTGGCGCCTGCGCAGTGCCTGCCCTGAAGCGGGCAAGCCTGCTTCAAAGCAGGCATTGCGCAAGCGCCGACATCGACGTTTACATGGTACCTGCCCTGAAACGGGCAGGCCTGCTTCAGAGCAGGCTCCACGCAAGTGCTAATGTCGGTGCTTGCGCGGTGGGTACAGAAACATGGCGGACCAAACCAGTCCACTATGTTTTTGCGTTTCACTGTCGCTGGCGGTTCGCCAGCGGCAGGGAAACTGGAAGATCCGGTTCAGGTGAGTAGGCCCGAACCAGTAAGTGCCCACCACTGACCATGTCCCTGTCTACACTTTCCTGGGAGTAGGTCCCACTGAACACAATGGAGCTTACTTCTGAGTAGACATGGTTAGGATTAGTACCTGGGGCAGCTGCTGCTGGAGAAGTGTGGCTGCCCTGTTCTCCCTTGGCCATCTCCGGGATGGCAGGGGGGCGGCAGGAGGAAGGCAGGGCAGGCAGGCAGGCAGGCAGAAGCTCCTGGAAGAGCAAAGGCTGCACTGACTGCCAGGCAGGAGGCTGCGATGGAGCGCAGTAATGGAGCTCACCCTGCTGCTTCTCCTCGGGCTGCTCTCCTTGCCTGGGCGCGGGGAGGGGGGAGGAGCTGCCTCCAGGGCCCCTCTTCTGTCTCTTCCCACCAGCACTCTGTCCTCCTTTCTGCACCCCATGGCAGGCTCCTTCCACCAGTGCCTGGGGATAATGGATGGACGCGCATTACTGTGCATAATGGACCATCCATTACCCCCAGAAATTCCATTTTTACCCCTGTATTTCACCCCTGTTCCCTGACCCCTGCATAAAGTATGAGGACTGGGGACTCATCCTGTTCCTCTCCACCCACTCCTTACCTCCCCCCCAAATCACCACCCATTTCCTGCCCCTTTACACCCTTCAAGAATTATTCGCTATCACCAAATATTCTTATTAGGGAGTGTAGAAAGAAATCCTCTGAAGCCTGGCATTAGTGAGAGCTATTTGAGAACAGTTTCTGAGAATCCCAATAGGACTGGTCCCTGAACTGGGGATACTGGATGTATTTCCTTTGAGAATTGAGGATCCTTTGGGGTTCTGATTCCTGGTTGAGGATGTGAGAGGAAAGCATACCATGTTTGTAAGACTGAGACTATTGAGGATTTTGGGAATTTGTTCAACTGTTTTCCTGTGGGAAAGTTAACACCTCAAGAATATATTGGGGAGTATTGAGAACTCAGAGTTTATGGTCCTTGGAAAGATAAGGCCTTCCTGACCCCTTGCAGTTCTCTAGGTCTGCAGAATGCCAGGTTGTGGGGAGGAAGCAAAGAGGCATCTTTGGGGCAACTTGTAGAACCCCAGAGAGTCCTTTGGGGATGTAAGGAGGCAGATCAATGAAGTCCCAAATCACTTTGTTGGGCAAGGTACACAGACCCCTCTGAAAGGGAGAATAAAGAGCTTGACGAGGAACCCTTGGTTCTTGGAAGGAGGAGCTGATGTTGAAGCTTTCTCGACTGCTTGAAGGGAATGATGGCTATGTTGAGAGGGAATTGTGCTCATGCGCAGCACACCTGGAGGTGGGGAAAGTGACAGGACAGGAGGGATGGGAAGGAGGAGAGAGTATGCTCAGGCACAAATGGGAAGAAGTGTGAAGGGAAGCGGCCACTGTGCACATGTAGAGATTGAGGTGATGGAGTGGCTATGCACATGCACAGGCAATGAGGACATAGTGCAGCAGATAGAGTGCGCATACACAAGCCATGAGGACATGTGTGGTAGGGAGTGTGCACATGTGCAACAAGGCAAGAGGCGGAGTAGCCACAGGAGGGGAGGGATGCGAACGAGAGGTAGTGAGAGTGCAAGGAAAAGGAAAGCACAAGAAAGCGAGTATGCACATGTGTTGGCAGCAGAAAGCAAGGGAGGGGGAAGTGAGGCTGTGACTGCGCATGGGCAGAAACACTGAGCCAAGAAAAGACGTTAAGAGTGTCCACGTTGGCACATGCGCTATGAATGGGGCTTGGAAGAGGGTGTGCAGATGAGATGGAGGGTGGGGCTATGCAAGAAAAGACTGGTGAATGTGGGTGTGGCTATGCAAATTAAGGGTGTTGGAATGCAAATGAAGGGCATGGCTATGCAAATGAAGGGACTGCACACAGTGAAGCATGTTTACTCACTGAATGGGTTTTTTCGGATTCCCCATCTGGGGATCATCTCTGAGGGAGGACATGGCTGTGGGGTGGGAGCAGTGGGGGGAGTGAGTGGGGCAGGAGTAGGCTGACACAAGCACAGAAAACCCAAGAGAAGGTGGTAAAGAGGCAGGTGCTGGTTCTGCCTCACCCTCACCTGAGTGATCCTCTCTTGCCAACTGGCCTTTCGGTGCAATATTAGGCAGTCTGAGGTGTCTTATTTGTAGTATTCTTGACAGTGCCGGAGATGACCTTCTTGCCTTCCTTTGGTCTAAGTTAAGGCTAAACCAAGCAAGGGGGCTTTGTTTTTTTCACTGAGCTGTGATTGTTCTACAGGCAGATCTTTTTTCCTCCAAAGAGCTGCTCCTCCTCCCTTGTGTAAAAGGGGAGGTGTGTTGTTCTCTTGGACGCCACATAGCACAGGGGCATTTCTTTTTTCTGGGAGGGGGGAATATTAAGGCAAAACCTTAATGCAGTGGCATAGCTAGAGGGGGTGGAGGAGTGTGTGTGGGAGGGAGGTGTGCCTAAGGCCCCTCTCCTTCAGAGCCATTCCAGACAAGACATTTTCAAGACCTCAGATGACCCTCCAGACAGCTCTGGTTGTGTTCAGTCATGTGGGGCAGATGTTTGCAGAGGACCAGAGACTGGCTGTGGGCCACATAGAGTCTTGCTGTGGCCACATCTGGCCCCTGGTTGGAGTTGGGAGATCCTGGTGTGCATCTCAACTTGGCCAGGAAAAGCCATCCCATTTCTGAACACTGGAGAGACTCCCACTCCCTGGATCAGGCATGTCCAACTTTGAACAGGTCCTGATCGACTTCTTCTGAGGCAAGCCCTCAGCAGATGACATGCCAGCACCAGCTCTCTCCTACAGCAAGAAAGCTCTCGTGCCTAGCGGCAAGCTGCTGGACATACAAAGCCAAGTGGGCTGGCGATCTACCTCTGACCCCTCCATGATCTACAGGTGGATAACGCACTGCCTGATGGACATGCCTGCAGTATAGGGTTTGCCATATGTTCCAAAAAACAGGGACAATCCTGATTTAAGGGGATTATGTTCACGTGCTGGCAAATGGTACGGAGGGTCCTGTCCCAATTTCATGGAAGAGAATTATGGCAACCCTACCCATACAACAGAATGTGGTTTCCTTACTTGAGATCGGGCTGTGATTAGTTGGGAGCTGGCATAGGGTAGTGTTGGACTGAGATATGGAAGATCCAGGTTCAAATCCTTCCTTGGCCATGAATCTTCCTGGTTGAGCTGAGCTAGTCTCTCACTCTCAGAATTGCCTACCTCACAGGGTTGTAGTGAGGACAGGAGGAAGAGAAAGACAGGAGGAAGAGGAGGAACTAAAGGTTTGTAAAAGCCGCCTTGGGCATTTGTGTTAGCATTAGAAATACAGTGTATAAATAAATAGATAAGATATGATAGAACAGATGGGACATGCTTAACATATTTGGTTGTATTGTTAAGCAAATCAATTGTCCACATCCCAACTATACAAATACAGTTTCTTAAATTCTTAGTTATGTAGTTGTAAATTTTTGTTTATTGTTATTGATTTGTTTATTATTATAAAATTATTGTTTATTTAAAATCAACGATAGTTGATTGTTGTTGTTATTGTTATTTAAAAATTAAAAAATTCAAATCAGTGGAAGTAGGTTTTTAGCTTTTATTTTGTCATGTGCAACATTTTTCTTGAATGTCTTGCATTTTGAGGTCCTTGACGTCTTTTAGGTTATGAAATGGTCAACCATACCTGGAAGGGAGTGAGTAGAGAGGTCTTCAATTCAGTTTTGAATTCAAGAAATAATATAGTGTTAAAATTAAGTACAGGACAGCAATACGTGTGTTTTAGCTTATTTTACCATGTCCTACATTTTGTCCTACATTTTTGGGGGTGTCCTACATTTTTTAAGTGGGTAGGAATTCTGGCTTTGGGGGTAGGAATTTTGACCTTGGGATTCAGGCATTTTGCATTTGGCATCCGGTCACCCTGCACAGAAGCCCCAATAGATCTACTCAGATCCGTGCCAGCTAAAGAGGTGGTGCAGATCTGAGTAGCCCAGAACTGTGCTGGGCTGCATTGGATAGGGTTCAGGATTTGGCACACATGTCGGATCCTGGCACCAATCCCTGCTCTCCCACTGCCCACTCATGGGCCTGCTCCCCATCCCTGCCCCTAAACCCCTCTTCTCTGTTCTCCCCAGACTTCCAATACCACAGCATAAGCCTAGCTTGAACCCTCTTACCTTGTGATGGAGGCTGGATGCAGTTTCCCTGGTTCAAGGCACATTCTTGTACTCGAGGAGGTGCAAACCTTCACAGCTTTATAACCTGTTGGTCACCCTTCCTGGCTGGCACAATCTAAGGACAGTCTCTTTATTCCCATTGCAGCTTGGAAAAACTGAGGGTGAGAGTGCAGGGCTTCCCTAAGGCTCATGAAGAGCACAATCCGTACCAGGTCTACTTAAAAGTAAGCCCCAATGTGTTCAATGTTTCTTACTCCCAGGAAAGGATCACCGAGGCAGAGGTGAGATTTGAAGCAGATTTGATGGTTTGGTTCACAGCTCAGTTCTTAGATTTTGGCTGCCATCCTAAAGATGCTTTCCTGGGAGTGAGTTCCATTGAACACAATGGGGCTTACTTTTGAGTAGACACATTTAGGATTGTGCTGGAAGCTTTCCTTGTTGCTTGAAGTGAAGGATAGGAAGTACAAACAACAGGATCCAGTGTCTGATAACACAAGGAGTGCTGTTGCCATACTTTGTAATGTGTGGTTAAAGCCTGGCTGTGCAAAAGCCAGCTTTCCTCTTTGTGATATTGTTGTGTGTGTGTGGCATGCTTTTCCATGGCCTCTCTGGAGTCTCCCATCCACCCCTGCATCCAGCCTGGCTGAGATCCTGTGGCAGGGAGTTCCACAGAGTACTGTGAAGGTGAACTTTGGTAGCCCAGTTTGGCAAGCTCAGTTTTGCTGCCGCCTTCCAGCTACTGGTCAGGGACCTCTACCGGCCTCTTCTGCCCCCAGATGGTGAGGAGTGTGCTGGTCTTGGCAGGGATCCAGGACACCCCGCTGCAGGACGCAGCTGTGACCAAGCCGCCAGTGCCAGGGGAAAAGGACATCCGGGGAGAGGCCCCTCCGCACCTCGTCAAACTTGCCTCAGCAGCTGCAGCCCCCGAACCCAGCCCAGCCCTGGCTCAGCACCCCTGGAGACCCCAGAGAGAGCACCTCTATCTTGGGGATCTTTCACCAGAGTGGGGATGGAGTGCGTGTGTGCATGCGCAAGCATGAGGCAAGCAAGGAGTGGGTATGCCCACGTGCAGGTGGGGAGGAGCTAGTGAGGAGGCGAAACTGCACATGCGCAAAGCGAGGCTAGGTTGAGGAGGGAGTGTGCCCATGTGCAGCACACCTGGAGTCGGAGAAAGAGAGAGGATGGGAGGGATGCGAAGGAGAGAGAATGAGCATCCACAAAAGGAGAGAAGCCGCGTGAGGCGATAGAACAGCTATGCGCATATTCAGGCTGTGAGGACAATAGCGAAGCAGTGAGAGTGCGCATGCGCAAACTGAGAAGGGAGGAAGAGGAAAGCACAAGAAAGTGAGAGTGTGCATGCTTCGTTTGTGGAAAGTAAGGGAGGGGAAAAATTGAGGTGGTGAATGCGCATGTGCAGAAAAGGCCTTAAGAGTGTCTACCGTGGCACATATGCTGTGAACTGGGCTTGGAATGATGGTGGGCTATGCAGATGAGATGGAGGGTGGGGCTCTGCAAGGAAAGACGGGAGAATGTGGGCGTGGCTATGCAAATGAAGGGCGTGGCTATGCAAATGAAGAGACCGCACACCGTGAAGCATGTTTACTGACTGAATGTGTTTTTTTATTCTCCAGCTGGGGATCTTCCCTGTGAGTGGATGTGGCTGTGGGGTGGGAGCAGTGAGTGGGGGGAGTGAGTGGGGCAGGAGTGGGCTGACACCAGCCAGAAAACCCAAGAGAAGGTGGTAAAGAGGCAGGTGCTGGTTCTGCCTCACCCTCACCTGAGTGATCCTCTCTTGGCAACTGGCCCTTCATTTCGCCCTCACTCTTCTGGCTTATTTAAAGTGTTTGCAGCCCTGTGGTGGATTTCCACAGTAGATGACCCCGTTTGCCTCTCTTTAGTCTAGAAGAAGAGGAAGGTAAGCAAGGAGGGCAGAGGGAGCCCCAAGACACAGCATCCCCTCCTGCTCCAGACTCATCAGCTCACTGACTAGCTCAGGCTGACCCTATTGAATGGGAGACAGAATGCTCTCCCCTTAAGCACTGCAGAGATGGGGCGATGGAGCAGGGGCTGCTTCGTAAAGCCTTCTATGTTGGGTTCAACCTGCCTCAGTTCCCTCTTCTATGCAGCACTTAAAGCTACAGGCAATCAAATTGTTTGCTGCTCATCCAGAGGAGACAAAGTATTTCTATAGTAGAAGGCAGTGTAGCACTGTAGATAGAGGTAGGTCTCTGCCCCAAAGCAGACTACACAATTATTATCGCACCTAGAGTGTTTTGTGTCTTATTCTACTCCAGCAAGGGCATCTCTCCCTTGTTTCTCTTCCTCCTCTTCCTCACAAGGTGACCAAGGGGGGAATCATCACTCTGTTCTCTGCAACGGTTTCTTGTGCATCCTATTCCAGCAAATGGGTTACCCTTTAAAATCAGGGTGATCAGATAACACCCCAAACAATTGAACATATTACTTTTGTCATTGAATTTTTGTCATTGAATTTAAAGCTATCAAATATAATTTATTATATACAGCAGTTGATTAATTACAGAAGGCTACATGCTGCCTGCATGGAGGACAGTGGAGGAAAGTGAAGAATTTTTCCAGGACATCAGGCTAAAAAAAGAGGTCGTGTCCTGGAGAAAGAGGACATATAGTCACCCTGCTTTAAAGTGTTTTTTTCCCATCACTCTCATTAGATGTTCACAAACATGCAGTGCATCCTATTTGTTTCTACTTGCAAGTTCCATTGAGTTCAGTGGGGTTTACTCCAGTGATGGGCAGGCCTGGCCCTATCAACCGGTTCTCTGGAAGTGGGCGGGGCCAGGCCAGGTCAGGGGCGGGGCTGAGGCCAGGGGCGGAGCCAGCAAAAATTTTTTAATTAAATTTTTTTTAAAAAAAATTACATTTTTTTTAAAAAATTACTTACCTCTGAGTAGACCTGCATAGGATGGTGCTCTGAGGCTGCTGTCCTTTCCACACTGTCCTGGGAGTAAGCCCAATTGACTTGCATGAGGCTTACTTCTGTGTAGTCAGATTTGGATCCAGGCTGCAGAGCCAGCCACTTTCCTGGGAGTAAGTCCCATTGCCTTTCATGGGACTTCTGAGTAGTAAGGTTTGGATCCAGGCTGCAGAGCCAGTCACTTTCCTGGGAGTAAGTCCCATTGCCTGTCATTGGACTTACTTCTGAGTAGTCAGGATTGGGCTCTATTGTGGGGGTTGGAGGGTGACTTGTGGGCAGGGGGGGCTGATTACATACGGTTCCGGGGGGGGGTGGAAGGGTCACACGAGGCTTCTTTGTGAAGTAGCGCCAGCCGCGGCTGAGCGCTACTGAAAAATGGTTTAAAAATCAGTGCGCATGCGCGCCCAGCTTATTAGGCAGCGGGGAGACTTCCTAGAGAGGACCTGAGTAGGCAGGTCCTCAATTGAACTCTTCCGGCTAGTGAAAGTGCGGAAGAGTTCAGTTGAGGACCCGCCTACTCAGGTCCTCTCTAGGAAGTCTCCCCGCTGCCTAATAAGCTGGGCGCGCATGCGCACTGATTTTTAAACCATTTTTCAGTAGCGCTCAGCCGCGGCTGGCGCTACTTCACAAAGAAGCCTTGTGTGACCCCTCCACCCCCCCGGAACCGTATGTAATCAGCCCCCCCTGCCCACAACTGCCCACAAGTCACCCTCCAACCTCCCAGAACTGCGCCCCAGAAAACCTCACAAAGGGGGGCGAACCGGATCAGTAGCCCCCCTAACGCCTCCCTAACTACCGGTTCCTGACCGGCGGGCTCCCGGTAGCTACCGGAACGCCCGATCCGGTCCGAACCGGTGTTAGCACACCACTGGTTTACTCCCAGGAAAGCGCTCTTATGATTGCAGATAATTATTTCTAACTTCCTCCTTGACAGGTCTAGTAACTTGAATAGACTTTTTGATCTTTCAACCACAGACTTTTATTTCTCTCTTCCTCCCTCCATGACAGATCTAGTAAATTTAATAGGAATTAATTCTGAAGCTTGGTCAGTAAAAGGTGGGAACAAACTGGTCTGCACTGGCCATCTTTCTGCCTCTGAAGCACAACTCATTTCAGGGACTGTCCTTACTCTAGAGGAGAAAGCACCGCAAAAGGGACACTTGGGGAACGTTTCCTTAAAGCTCTGCCTCAATATAAGACAAAGTTCAGTATTGCAGAATTGGAAGATGTCAGTTGAGATGAGCAGGTCCCAAGAAGGGCTGCGGGATGTGTGGAGAACAACTCCAGTGTGGCCACAGTGGTCAAGTCCCAACTATGGCTGCAATCCTAAAGACACTTTCCTGGGAGTAAGACCCATTGAACACAATGGTGCTTATTTTTAAATAGACATGGTTAGGATTGTGCTCTACATGTTCCTATTTCTTGAGAAAGCCCCAGTCACTGCTCCTCCAATGGAGGATGCAACAACCCCCCCACTGCAGAGGATGCAGTGCCCCCCCCCCGAGCACCACTGCACCAGCCCTGGAGAGCCAGATAGGATTGGGCCCTGAATCTCCCTCTCTTTCTTGAGTTAGTCTTTCTGATTCTGCTGGACTCTTACTCTCTTTCACGTTCCTCTTTCTGTTCAGGAATTATTAATAACTAGCAAAAAGCGTACCCACGTTGCGGGAGTAAAATTCCCCTTTATGCCATTCCCCTCATATGCATCAACCCCCATGCTCAACTTCCCCATGTGCAACTTCCCCCATGCGCATCAACCCCCCATGTGCAACTTCCCCCCACGTGCATCAACCCCCATGCGCAACTTCTCCTCATGTGCAACCTCCCCCATGTGCATCAACCCCTCATGTGCAACTTCCCCCCATGCGCATCAACCCCCATGCACAACTTCCCCTATGTGCATAAACCCTCCATGCGCAACTTCCCTCTATGCGCATCTTTCCCCCATGCGCATCTTTCCCCCATGCGCATCTTTCCCCCGTGCACATCTTTCCCCCGTGCGCATCTTTCCCCCGTGCGCATCTTTCCCCCGTGCACAACTTCCCTCCATGCACAGCATTCTCTCCAGTGCAACCTCTTCCTCCTAACAACATCCCCCCAGTGCACCAGGGTCTGAGCACCATATTGGCTGGATGTTGTTCAGTGTCCCATGTTAAGTATAGGAGAGAAACACGTTGCCCCTTTTCAGCCCCTGAAGGGTTAAATTTCTCCAGATGGTTCTTGGTGGGAGTTCAGGTGACAGAAGGAACTCCCAGAATTCCATGCTTCAGGCCCAGCAGTTGGGGAGGAATGTTGCTGAGTCAGCAATTCTCAATGCAAAGTATAGGGAGGAAAACGCGTTGCACCCCTTTTCACCCCCTTCCGGTTGGAATTTTGGAAAACCGGTTCTTAGTGCACCCCTCCCTCACGGAAGGAACACCCATCCCAAATTTCACACTTCTAGGCCCAGCGGTTTTGGCAGGGTGGTGAAACACCCCACACTACTTTGGCGGGTTTTGGCAGGAAACACCCCACACTACTTTCTGTCCATTCCCACTGGAGGAAAATGAAGTCTGTTGAGGACTTTTCTGCTCTGGAGGTCAAATTGCTGGTTTAGGATTTCAGATCTAACACCTCCGTCTTGCCAGCGACTGACCCACGAATGAAAGAGAGGATCCTTTTGGTAGTTCAATCCCAAATGCTCTCAGATCACAATCCCAAACCCAAGTGTAACTTGTTTTGCCGAAGTCTCATAGCCATACTTGATCTAGAGCAGTGATTTAAGGGTGGGGTAGTTCATATACCCCACTTTTCCCATGCCAGTGCAAATACCCAAGATGGCTTCCAAGCTTTGATTCCTCACCTAATGCAGTCCTTGCAACAATCCTGTGAAGTAGGCCAGGCTATGAAGCATACACAACATACTTCCAGTCTTGGCAATTGGTGGCCATATTCTTAGCCTTGTCAGTGGACAGTCTGTTGTGAATAAGTTTGTTTCCTTGCAGTTTCTTCCCTGGTTTCCCAGGTCTGGTCATCTTTTGCAGACAGGCTTGGGAGGGTCATGAAGGAAAAGAGAGAAGGAGAAAGAGGAACTGGTCCAAGGGTGCACCTCTAATGAATTAGGGCCATAGCCAGGATTGTATAATTAGTATTTCCCTGTATTTTCTTGCTGACAGCGTTGTAAGGGAGGTAAGAGTGTCATCTTACCTTGGCCAGCTGGCCTGCCCCATATCCAGAGCAGGTTTAAGCTGAAAGTGGCTAAAGCCAGGCAGGGGTGGGGGAAGAATTTCCCCTTATCCAGGGAAGAACCGCAGAAGCCCCAATAGATCTACTCAGATCTGTGCCAGCTAAAGAGGTGGTGCAGATGTGGGATAGGGCTGGGCTTCCTGGGATAGGGGTCAGGATTTGGCACACATGCTGGATCCTGGCACCAATCCCTGCTCTCCCACTGCCCCCCCCCACAGGCCTGCCCCCCTCTCCAGCCCTAAACCCCTCATCTCTGCTCTCCACAGACCCCCAAGACCACTGCATCAGCCTAGCTTGAACCCTCTTCCCTTGTGATGGAGGCTGGATGCAGTTTCCCTGGTTCAAGGCACATTCTTGTACCAGGCCCACCTACTCCAGGAGGTGACCCTTCCTGGCTGGCACAAGCTAAGGACAGTCTCATTAGCCCCACTGCAGTTTGGAAAGACTGAGGCTGAGAGTGCAGGGCTTCCCTAAGGCTCACTAAGGTCAAAATCCATAGCACTTACGGGTCCACCCAGTTACATCACCGTCTAGTCTTATCTTATGGAAAGTCATCTTAACTGCTCTGGAGCAAGGGGCTTAACTGCACTTTAGGATATAGGCACAATCCTAACCATGTCTACTTAAAAGTAAGCCCCATTGTGTTCAATGGGTCTTACTCCCAGGAAACAGGTTTTACTCCCAGAAAAAGCTAACTAAGGGCAGAATCCAGAGTAACTACTGGGAGTCCTTGCTCCTGTGTAAGAAGAACTTACTCTGGATTCCATTATGAACTTCCCATAGGTTTTCACTCGGTGGTGCAGTAACTATGGGTGCACCTAAAGTCTCTTACGTGCTCCTGTAGCAGGCCTCGGTCAGTCTTGAAAGACTATGGTATCATGCTTGGTGCTGCATACGCTGCATGCAAAGCACGAAAGCCTGGGTTAGATGGTTATGGAGGATAGGCTTTTACCCAAGCAGCAAATCCCCCTCTCCACACCACTGAATTAGTCCAATGGAAAGGCAGAGCCAATACGATTGGATCCAGCTGCGTCGCAGAGCTGGGCTAAGGACAGGAGCTCACCCTGTCTTGTGGGGCCGACCCGGGTCTCGAACCCTGGTCTGCTGGTTAACAACCAGTTTCTTAACCACTTTCACCACCCACAGGTCCTGTAGTATTCTAGATTTGTGGGTAAGGCAGAGGTGAGATTTGAACCAGATTTGATGGTCTGGTTCTCAGCTCTGTTCTTAGATATTGGCTGCCATCCTAAAGACACTTTCCTGGGAGTAAGTCCCTGTGATTAAGGGAAAAGGTGATCAGCTTTTTCCACCTTCAAAATCTTCCTCCCCCACCCCTCGGTCATCCCCCAATACCTTAGAGAACTCAGGACCAAGGGCAGCCCACATACAGCAGGGCTGGTAAATCCCTCTGTACCTTAGAGAGATACACTATCTAGGATTTACTGGTACAAACTTAAAACATCTTTTATTAAAGAAAATACAACCAACTAGATTTGCATAATGAGTCCTCCGCTTACCAAAAATAAGTAAGCTGGTTTAGCTAATCTGACACATTAGCCCTGGCTAAAGATGGTCCTCACAAAGTAGCATTTCAAAGAGAGCACAAAGTCCTTTGTTGTTCTTCCAGGCAGATCCGGGCCAGGAGGCTGGTTCACAAGCATGGCTCAAGATGCTTGGGGAGGCTCTTCCTTCTTCCTTCCTCCTTCTCCTCCTCAACACAGCATGTCCCTTTCCCCAAACACCGAACTTTCATATCTTTCTTCTGCTAATCCACCAGTGCTTTCCTCCTCTACCCCACAGTTCTCAGTCGTACATCACTTATCCACAGCTGGCTGTTCCAGCTGCTGTCAATCAGGCCTTACTCTGTAAGGAAAAGCAAAAGTTATGAATTTCTGAAAGGTTAAAAATAAGGTTTTGCTAAGCTGTAAATTGATGGGAATGTAATGCCTGGGTGAGAAGAAGAAGGGAGGAAGAAAGATCAGAAGAAAGTTGTAAAGTGCCAGGTGCCCCTTAAGGCATGCAATGGAATTTGTGGGGCGTGTGGGGGTCTGCTTGGGTCTGGGAGAATTTTAGAGCCACCCACATCAGCCAGGGAAGGGTTGCAAGAGGATTTTCCCAGAATTTATTACACCTGTATTACCACCTGACTCCCTCAGCTGCTGGGAATAAGGTAATCAAACGCCCAGAGTTAATGGATCTCGTGATGAGCAGCTGAGGATGGTTTTGGGAAATATAAGAAAATATAAAATTCTGCAAAGATTGCAAATGCCGTTCTAGGCTGCATTCAGAGGACTGGAGCTTCCGAGTCGCGAGAAGTTGTAGTTCCTCTTTACTCTGCATTCAGTGGTGGGCCCGGCCCAAGATCCGGTTCTCCGTAAGGGGGTGGGGCCAGGGAGGTTTTTAACTTAAAAATTAAAAAAAATTTTAAAATTACTTACTTCAGGGTAGACCTGCATAGGATGGATCTCTGAAGCTGCAGTCTTCTCCACATTTTCCTGGGAGTAAGTCCCATTGACTACACTGGGACTTACCTCAGAGTAGACCTGTTTAGGCTGGGGCTCTGAGACTGCAGTCCTCTCCACACCTGCCTGGGAGTAAGTCCCATTGACTACACTGGGACTTACTTCAGCGTAGACCTGTATAGAGAGGAGAGACCTGCATAGGGAGAGGCAGGGAGAGCGCGACGGTGGCGCTGCCCCCCCTTCTGAGCCTCCCCACCAGCAGCAGAGGAAGGGAGACCGGGTGGCGCCCCTGGCCAGCTGGGAGGAAGGGGGAGGAGGGAGGAGGAAGGGAAGCAGCAGCTGTGCTGTGTACCGGTCCCTAGTGTTCTGCTCCTCCTTGGTCCTACCGGCTCCCCACTGGCTGCCAGAAGACAAGAACCTATTCTTGAGAGTAGGTGTGTCCCCCTAGTACCCACCTGTGTCTGCATTGTTAAGACCTCACCTTGAGTCCTGTGTTCAGTTCTCACCTCACTTGAAGAAAGAAGCAGCCAAACTGGAGCAAGTCCAGAGGAGAGCGACAAGAAGGATCAGTGGGATGGAAGGGAAGCCCTACCAGGAAAGGTTGGGGGAACTTGGGATGTTCAGCCTGGAGAAGAGGAGGCTGAGGGGAGACATGATTGCCCTCTTCAGATCCCTGAAGGGCTGTCATAGGGAGGAAGGGGCTCATTTGTTCATAGCTGCTTCTGAAAGCAGAACTAGAACCAATGGGGACAAACTGCAAGAGAGGAGATTCTGGTTGGATATCCGGAAAAAATTCCTGGCAGTTCGGCAGTGGAAGAGATTGCCAAGGAAGGTGGTGGACTCTCCCTCACTGGGGGTCTTCAAGCAGAGGCTCGACCAGCACCTGTTGGGGATGATGTAGGAGGATTTCCTGCTGCAGGCAGGGGGTTGGACTACTAGGTCCCTTCCAACTCTAGGAGTCTATGATTCTAGGAATGTGCCTAAGAGGCAGAAGAAGACAGCTTCCGGAGAAGATCATGAGGACAGAAGACTGAGATCGGGCAGCTCTCCATTCAGGCCTCAAAACAATGGATTTGTAAGACCATGCTACCTTAGGACTTACTGTGTTAGAGAGAGATTTAAATGACTTGTTATTGTTTTGTTGAGTGAGTTCTTTCAATACATTGTGCCTGTTGGAACAAAACAGGGAGAGAAGAGCAGTGGAGAAGAGGGAAGCAGCTCAGGGCTGGCCAGGAGGGAGCAGGGGAGAGAGAGGCTCAGGATGGAGAGAAGGAGAAAGTGGGGAGACACTTGGAAGGTGTCTTGGATTGCAGCCTCCTAACCATGTCTACCCAGAGGTAAGCCCATTGTGTTAAATGGGTCTTACTCCCAGAAAACTGTCTTTAGGACTGCAGCCTAAGTAGACTTCATAATATCATGCACATTGAATGCATGTTTTGAATTCAATCCCAGTGTTTTGTCATCATTTTTACATCCAGTTAATATTTTTATCTGAATATTTTTGGGGTTGTGGAACCAATCGTTTGAGTTTCCACTATTTCCTATGGGAAAATCCGCTTCGTGTAAAGAATGGTTCACGTAAAGAACATGCCTCCGGAACAAATTAAATTTGTTACGTGTGGCGCCACTGTATGTTGGATTTTAGGAAGGCTGATTTCAACAGGTTAAGAGGAGTCAGGATCCCATGGGTTGATGAACTAACAGGAAAAGGGCCCCAGATGGGTGGGAGCTCCTTAAGAAGCAGCTTCTACAAGCACAGTCAGAAACAATTCCTATGAAAAAGAAGGGGGGGAAAAACCTGAAAAACCAGGTTGGCTCCACAGGCAACTTGGGGATCAGCTGAAGTTAAAGAAAGAGAAGTCTAGGGAGTGGAAGTCTGGAAGGATCACCAGGGAGGAGTACAGGCAGGTAGCCCGGTCCTGTAGGGAGGGGGTCAGGGATGCTCAAGCTCAGTCTGAGCTGAGGCTGGCCAGGGGAGTCAAGGATAACAAGAAGAGCTTCTTTAGAGATGCCCAAAGGAACAGGAGGAGAAATGAGGGGCTGGGGCTGCATTGGGTTGGACTAGATGACCTACTTAGGTCCCTTCCAACTACAGGATTCTATGAGCTGCCTGGAGAACTCATCACAAGTCTAGAAATGTGAAGCATTATTAACAGCAAAACAGCATGACTTATAAGACTTAGGCTGCAATCCTAAAGACACTTTCCTGGCAGTAAGACCCACTGAACACAATGAAGCCTACTTCTGAGTAGACATGGTTAGGATTGTGGTCAAAGTCACCTTGCTTAGTTTAGTCTTATTTAGACTAAAGAAAGGCGAACTGGCTGAAACCAGGAAAGAAAGAGTCAAGTGTGGGAACCATCATCAGTAACAACTATTGAGACTAAAGAAAGGCAAATCACACAATTTCTGCCGTGATTGTATATCAAATCATGAGTAACACAAAGAGGGAAAACAAAAAGCCAGTTGCCAAGAGAGGTTCACTCAGGTAAGGGTGAGGCAGAAGCAGCGTCTCTTTACCACATTCTGTTGGATTATCTGTGCAGAAGTCAGCCCACTCCTGCTCCACTCACTCCTCCCACCGCTCCCACCGCACCCACCCCTACTTTTTCTGTGATCCCTGGGTGGAGAATCCAAAATAACCCATTCAGTGAGTAAACATGCTTCACTGTGTGCAGAACCTACATTTGCATAGCCACGCCCTTCATTTGCATAGCCACACCCACACTCCTCAGTGTTCTCTTGCATAGCCCCAGCCTCCATCTCATCTGCATAGCCTCATTCCAAGCCCCCATGCACAGTGCATGCGCTAAGGTAGACGCACTTAAGGTCTTTTTATGGCACAGGGTTTCTGCGCATGTGCATTCACAACCTCACTTTTTCCCCTGCCTTGCTTTCCGCCACGGACACATGCGCACACTCACTTTCTTCACTTTCGTTTTCCTCGTGTAACTCACACTGCGCATGTGTAGTATTGCTCTTTCTGCATTGCCTCAGATAGCGCATGTGCATTCTTGCTGTCTCTCATTCGCATCCCTTCCCTCCCCTCATGTGGCTTCCCCACCGCTTACCCTGCTGCGCATATGCACACTTCCTACCACATATGTCCTCACTCCATGTTCATGTGGAGCCCACTCAATCTCCGCATGGGCACAGTTGCCACTTCCCATCACACTTCTCTCCATTTGCGCCTGCACATTCTCTCTCCTTCTCCTTCGCATCCTTCCTGTCCCGTGGCTTTCCCCGCATCTAGTTGTGCTGCGCATGCACACAATTCCCCCTCAACATAGCCTTCGTTCCCTTCAAGCAACAGGGAAAGCTTGGAGCACAATCCTAAACATGTCTACTCAAAAGTAAGCGCCACTGTGTTCAGTGACTCTTACACCCAGGAAAGTGACTTTAGGATGGCAGCCAAAATCTAAGAACCGAGCTGTGGACCAGACCATCAAATCTGGTTCCAATCCCAGCTCTGCCTTAGTGAGCCTTTCAGGCATTAGCCTTGAACCAGGAACTGCATCCAGCCTCCATCACAAGGAAAGAGGGTTAAACCCCAGGTAGGTCTTGGGGGTCTGGGGTGAGCAAAGAAGAGGAGTGTAGGGACAGGGGGCGGGAGAAGGCCCGTGGGGGACAGTGGGAGTGCAGGAATAGGTTTTAGGATCCGGCACGTGTGCCAAATCCTGACCCCTATCCCAGGCAGCCCAGCACAGTTCACCTCTTCATTTGGCTGATCCACTAATCAGAGTTTGGTTTGATTTATTCATTAAGGCTGCAATCATAACCACACTTTCCTGGTAGTAAGTACTATTGAAAACAATGAAATTTACTTCTGAGTAGACATTGGCATTGAAGAGCAAGCAGATTATCATTTCTTATATGGCCACAAGGTGGCAGTACAGATTCAAGTTCCATGTAATACATGCCTGCTCAGGAGTAGGTCCCATTCAGTCCAATGAGTTTCCAAATGACAGGTAAAGGTGTAGATGTATCACAAGGGGGTTCTGGGCTGAGATGCTGAAGCTCAAAGTGTTTCTCAAAGTGGGGTATAGGACCTGACTGGGCAGTTGCGTTTCAGGGGGTCAGAAAAAGCTGGGGCTGCCACCTTGAAATCTAGCACTGGACGCCCCCATCCTGGAATGGGACACTCAGGGTGCAATCCGTACTTTTCTCTCATAGTGATATCACTGGCTGTTTGATGTGACTTCAGGCCATGGCATCCCTTCCAGGCTGACAACATCCCCTCAAGGGAGTCTTGGGGAAATCATCTTTCGCAGAGGGGTGTCCCCTGCTGAAATGTGGGGAACCCCCTGGTATCAACTCACCCAGGGCAGTTCTAGCTCACCAGGCTGGCTTCCTCTCCCTCAGAGGAGAGCTTTCAGTGGAACCAAAATAGGAGAGGGCTTGGCAGGAACACCTGGCTGGTTGAGCTGAGCCGCTCAAGGTAGGAGAGGGAAGAAGAGAGCCAGGTCTTGGCCTGAACCTGGCTTTGCCACTGACCCTCCAGCCCCTTCTTTTTGTCTTTTAATCCCTGGACTCCATGACCACAAACTTGCAGGGAATTCCTTTGCCTGAATGCAGGCTGCAGGATTGTGTCCTCTGTTTCTTTGGTAAGTACTCAGAGTGACCATATGTCTGGAAATATAGGGCTGAAGAGACACTTTGTACCTTTAAAACCTCCCTGTTCAGCATCATGTCCAGCATTTGGGATATTTCAAATTAAGCCAGTCCCTTTGGGTCAATCCCCTTTTATTCAGCAATCCCACCTGTACCTTCGGACATTAAAATCATCTGCCCTGGACTTTGGGGGTTGGATCAGAATCCGTCCACAACTGGGGACAACAAGCACCAAGGCTTCAGTTGCAAAGCAAAGAGATTTATTTCAGAACTACAACCAACCTCCCCACAACCTGAGATTCTGCAGACCTGGAGAACTGCGAGGAGTCAGGAAGGACTTCTCTTTCCTAGCACCATAAACTCTTACTTCTAAATACTCCCCAATAAATTCTTTAGGTGTTAACATCCCCACAGGAAACACTTGAAAGAACTCCCATCATCCTAAACAGTTTCAGTCTTGCAAAGATGATATGCATTCCTCCCGCATCCTCAACCAGGGATCAGAACCCCAAAGGGGTCCTAAATTCTCAAAGGAGATGCATCCAGTATCCCCACTTCAGGGACCAGTCCTACTGGGATTCTTGGCAACTGTGCTCAAATAACTTTCTCTGGTGCCAGGCTTCAGAGGATTTATATATACACTACCTAATAAGAATATTTGGATATATGGACTAATATTTTGATATATGGACGATGGATGTAAAGGGGCAAGAAATGGGTGGTGATTGGGGGGGGGGGTAAGGAGTGGGTGGAGAGGAACAGGATGAGTCCCCAGTCCTGTACCTTATTTAATGGATGAAATACCACTGACTTTGTCCAACCCTTTGCCTAGGGGTGGCAACTGTGAGACCCCTGGAAGGTGACTGGTCCCAGGGTGACCATATGGAGGACAGATTGCCCGTAGCTTGAAGCGTTGCAAAGAAGATGGAACTGAGGCAGGTCAGCCCAACATAGAAGGGATTATGAAGCAGCCCCTGCCCCATCGCCCCATCTCTGCAATGCTTCAAGGGAGGGCATTCTGTCTCCCATTTATAGGGTCAGCCTGAGCTAGTCAGAGAGATGATGAGTCTGGAGCAGGAGGGGATGCTGTGTCTTGGGGGCTCCCTCTGCCCTCCTTGCTTACCATAGTCTTCTTCTAGACTAGAGAGAGGCAAACGGGGTCATCCGCTCCTGTCGAGTGTATAGAGCAGGAAAGAGAAAAGCAACACTGATTTTCAACAACACTTTCCTGAAAGAATCCAGACAATCATGAAATAAGCTGGAGAAGTAAAGACGAAATGAAGGGTCACTTGCCAAGAGAGGATCACTCAGGTGAGGGTGAGGCAGAACCAGCACCTGCCTCTTTCCCACATTCTCTTGGATTTCCTGTGCTCGTGTCAGCCCACTCCTGCCCCACTGACTCCCCCCACCACTCCCACCACATAGCCATGTCCGCCCACAGGGATGATCCCCAGCTGGAGAATCCAAAAAACCCTTTCAGTGAGTAAATATGCTTCACTGTGTGCAGTCCCTTCATTTGCATAGCCACACCCTTCAGTAGCATAGCCACACCCACATTCACCAGTCTTCTCTTGCATAGCCACACCCTTCATCTGATCTCCATAGCCTCATTCCAAGCCCTCATTCACGGCGCATGCACCAAGGTAGACATAAGGTCGTTTTATGGCTCAGGGTTTCTGCGCATGCGCATCCCCAACCTCATGTCTTTCCCCTCCCTTGCTTCCTGCTGCCGAGTATGCGCACACTCGCTTTCTTGTGCTTTCCTTTCCCTCACTTCTATTAGATTGTGAATGCGCAGCATCGCTCCTTCTGCATTGCCTCAGATTGCGCATGCACACTCACTACCTCTCGTTCACATCCCTCCCCTCCTGCGGCTTCCCCACCATTTGATGTCCTCGTGGCTTGTGCATGCACACTCTCGCTGCCTCACTATGTCCTCACTGCCTGCGCATGTGCATAGCCACTCAGTCACCTCAATCTCCACATGCACAGTCACCGCTTCCCTTCACACTGCTCTCCATTTGCGCATACACACTGCTCTCCCCCTCCTCTTCGCATCCCTCCCATAGTGTCACTTCTCCCACCTCCAGGTGTGCTGCGCATGTGCACACTCCCTCCTCAACATAAAATGCATAGAGAACCTGAGCACTTGTCTGGCAGAGTCATGAGTGGATCCCTGTATTTTCTTGCTGGCGGTGTTGTAAGGGAGGTAAGAGTGTCATCCAACCTTGGCCGGCTGGCCTGCCCCGTATCCAGAGCAGGTTGGAGCTGAAAGGGGCTCAACCCAGGCAGGGGTGGGGGAAGAATTTCCCCGTATCCTGGGGAGAGCCACAGAAGCCCCAATAGATCTACTCAGATCCGTGCCAGCTAAAGAGGTGGTGCAGATCTGGGAAAGGGCTGGGCTGCCTGGGATAGGGGTCAGGATTTGGCGCACGTTTCAGATCCTGGCACCAATCCCTGCTTTCCCTCTGCCTCCCCCCCCCCCCCAATGGAGGACGAGTTATAGATTTCCAATTGCTGATTAATACCTTTCTGATTAATATGGATCATAGAGAACCAAAAGCAGGCCTCTGAGTGTGCCAGAACGCAGGTCTCTGAACCACCACCTTGGAATGCTGCAATTGTAACGCTCTCTTGAAGCACAAAGAGGGAGTCATAGCTCAGAGCCTAAAAGGTGGCCTTGCAAAGGGAAACGACAGACATGTGATGGGTGGAAAGACCCCCAGGTGTCTGCCGTAACAAGAGGCTATTCAAATATCAAAAGGGCTGTTCAGATATCAAATGGGGAGTAGAGCACCCAGTCCCCCACCCCATTTGTCATCAACCAGAAGGGCAAATCAAGTGGCAGGATGTATAGATGTTATAGTATTTTTGGTAATTTCTAGAAGATGCTTTGAATTTGGGGTATAAAACCCCTCCGCGCCCTGTGCTCAGGGCTCCCATTTCTTTGCGACCACTCGGTGGTCTGGTTTGCTTCTGTCGGGCAAAACCGAAACTGGTAGCCACACACTCTGTCAGTTAAGGATGCTCTTTTGGGTCTCGAGTCCTGTAACACCCCCACAGGCCTGCACCCGTCTCCAGCCCCCAAAGCCCTCATCTCTGCTCTCCCCAGACCCCCCAGACCACAGCATCAGCCTAGCTTGAACCCTCTTCCCTTGTGATGGAGGCTGGATGCAGTTTCCCTGGTTCAAGGCACATTCTTGTACCAGCCTGACCTACTCCAGGAGGTGACCCTTCCTGGCTGGCACAAGCTAAGGACAGTCTCATTAGCCCCATTGCAGCCTGGAGAGGCTGAGAGTGCAGGGCTCCCTAAGGCTCCCTAAGAGCACAATCCTAACCAGGTCTACTTAAAAGTATGCCCCATTGTGTTCAAAGTGTCTTACTCCCAGAAAAGGCTAACTAAGGCAGAGGTGAGATTTGAAACAGATGTGATGGTCTGGTTCACACTCAGTTCTGACAATCTGGACAATCGGGGCCAAAGATGGTCTCTTCTTCCCCCTCCAACAGCTTTGCTCAGCCAGCCAGGTGCTCATGACATTGGAAAGTCATCACCAGATCTTGTGGCAAGGAGTTCCAGAGACTCTACATGGAGTCTCCCCCTCTCTGCCCCCCTAAAATCTTCACTATTAGCCTTCTTTGGGTGACTCCTGAGGGTGAATGTAAGGGTGACCAGATGCCCAAACCTCCAAAGGAGGACAAGGTCTTGGATTCCTCTCAGCCTGGCCTTTCCAGCAGAGAATGACACATTTGCCTACTCACGAGTAAAGCTGCAATATTGGGCACTTTCCCATAGAGCTCAGGGCATATTTTTGATTTTTAGTTTTTTGGCCATACCTTTTGATAGGAAGGAGATATTTCCAGACCGATTTTTGCCCTGGATACGAATCTTCAATACGAATCCAACGACAGAGGAGGTGAAACGAGTGTCCTGCACTCTCAAGCTTGAGTAACTTACTTCAATAAGGGTGCAATCTTAAAGACACTTTCCTGGGAGTAAGACCCATTGAACACAGTGGGGCTTACCTTTGAGTAGACATGTTTAGGATTGTGCTGGAAGCTTCCCCTGTTGCTTGAAGGGAAGGATAGGAAGTACAAACCACAGGAGTCAGTCAGTCCCTGATAACACAAGGAGTGCTGTTGCCACACTTTGTAATGTGTGGTTAAAGCCTGGCTGCGCAAAAGCTAGCTGTCCTTTTTGTGATATTATGGTGCATTTGTGAGAGGTGCTTCTCCATGGCCTCTCTGGAGTCTCCCATCCAACCCTGCACCCAGCCTGGCTGAGATCCAGCGACAGGGAGTTCCACAGACTACTGCGAAGATGTTTTTCATAGCCCAGGCTGGTGAGGGCATGGGAAACATGCTCGTCCATGGCCTCTCTGGAGTCTCCCAACCAACCCTGCACCCAGTCTGGCTGAGATCCAGGCCCCTCCACGGCCCCCCTCTGGCCCTGGGCCCGGCCCTTGTCTAGCTCGCTTCAGCCACCGCTGGGGCCACAGCAGCCCCCGAGCCTGGTTTATAGGAGCCCAGTGGGGCAGAGGAGGCCGAGAGGCTCAGGCTTCCGCCGCTCAGCACCCCCAAAGACCCCGGCAACAGCACCTCCATCTCGGGGATCTTCCGCCAGAGTGGGGATGGAGGGCGTGTGCACATGCGCAAGCGTGAGGCAAGTGAGAAGGAGCGGGTATGTGCATGTGCAGGAGGTAAGGCGCTAGTGAAGGGGCAAAATTGCGCATGCGCAAGTTGCAAGGCTATGTGGAGGAGGGAAAGTGTGCATGCGCAGCACACCTGGAGGCGGGGAAAGAGACCGAACGGGAGGGATGCGAAGGAGAGGGAAGAGCATGTGCAAGTGGAGAGAACCGTGAGTGGAAGTGGCGACTGTGCACATGGGGAAATCATGATATGATTGAGCGGCTATGTTTATGTGCAGGCAGTGAGGACTGTAGGGAAGCAGCAACAGTGCGCATGCGCAATCTGAGAAGCGAGGAAAAGGAAAGCACAAGAAAAAAAGTCGGCGCCTGCATCAGTGGCGGAAAACATAGGGAGAGGAAAAATTGAACGCATGTGCTGTGAATGGGGCTTGAATGTGGGTGGGGCTATGCAGATGAGGTGGTGGGACTGTGCAAGGAAAGGGTGGAGAATGTGGGTGTGGTTATGCAAATGAGGGGCACGGCTATGCAAATTAGGGAATGCAGACAGTAAAGCATGTTTACTCACTGAACGGGTTTTTTCCAGATTCTCCAGCTGGGGATCATCCCTGTGGGAGGATTTGGTTATGGGGTGGGAGGAGTGGGGGGAGTGAATGGGACAGAAGTGGGTTGACTTGAGCACAGGAAGAAGGTGGAAAGGAGGCAAATGCTGGTTCTGCCTCACCCTCACCTGAGTGATCCTGTTCTGGCGACTGGCCCTTCCTTTCAGCTTCAGTACTCCAGTTTATTTCTGACTAATCTCAGGCTTTGTTCTTCTTTTTTTGCGTCAACTGGCAAAGTTTCCCCAGACAGATTATGTAGTTTGCCTTTCTTTAGTCTATGGAGCCACCAAGAGAGAACATCCACCACCTGCAGCTGGTCCTACAGATTGTCAGCTTCAGAGTGTTATTGGCTGGCCAGGCTGACCCTATAGAAGGGGAGACCGAATTCGCTCCCTTGTAGCATTGCGTAGATGGGGGACTGAGGAAGGAGGCAGGGGGTGCTTTGTAAACCCTTCTATGTTGGGCTAAAACTGCCTCAATTCCCTCTTCTATGCAGTGCTTAAAGGCAATCTGTCCTCCATCCTACATGGTCACCCTGGGACCAGCCACCTTCCAGGGGTGTCGTAGTTGCCACCCCTAAGCAATGGCCTGGACAAAATCGGTGGTCTTTCATAAAGTATGAGGACTGGGGGCTCATCCTGTTCCTCTCCACCCACTCCTTACCTCCCCCCCCAAATCACCACCCATTTCCTGCCTCTTTACACCCTTCAAGAATTACCGGTATTCACTAACCCCAAATATTCCCATAGAACTCAATGCATATTTTTAGTTTTAGTTTTTTGGCCATAACTTTTGATAGGAAGGAATTATTTCCACACCGATTTTTGTCTTGGATTCTGCTCTTCAATACGAATCCAGTGACATTGGAGGTAAAACTCTTGGGTGTCCTGCACTCTCAAGCTTGCGTAACTTACTTCAATAAGGCTGCAATCTGGAAGACTTTCCAGGGAGTAAGAGTCATTGAACAGAGTGGGGCTTACTTTTGAGTAGACATGGTTAGGATTGTGGGACTTAGGCTGCTCTTAGGCTGCAATCTTAAAGACACTTTCCTGGGAGTAAGACCCATTGAACACAGTGGGGATTACTTTTGAGTAGACATGATTTGGATTGTGCTTTTAGTTTGTCATGGAAGCAGGAGGAGCAGAAAAAGAAATGGTTTAGTGATCATTACTCTTATTTCAGAAAACTTTGGTCAGTCCAGATTTCAAAAGTAAAAGCAGTTAATTAATTAACGTTAAATGAAAATTAATTAAAAAAGAAAATTTAGTAAAATAATTTTACTTAAAATACATTATGAAATATTTTATTAATATTTAATCAATACTTAAAGGAAAATTTAATAGAATAATATATTTTTATTAATTAAAAATATTTTCTATATCTTTATATATGTATATATATAATTAATTAACATTTAAATTTTGAAAAATAATTTAATAAAAAAATAAAGAGGAGGACATGAGGCTTTAAAGAGTGAGAAAAGTTCTAACTTCAGGTTTTGGCCAGGTTTATGACATCACTTCCTGTTGAGCCCTCCTAGCAATGACGTCATACTTCCCAATGACGTCACGCCTGGCCCTAGCTAGGCTCTTGGTCTCTTGTGTGGGTCCTTGGAGTGGAATCCTGAGGCGTCCACCTGGAATGCCTGGAGTGTTCTGCGCATGCGCGTGTCGGCCACCCCTTTGGGGTCCTTCGGTCTCCAGGGCGCCCTTGACGGTCACAAGGCCTTTTTCTCCTCACACCTGAAAGTGCTGCTCCGGGGGCGGGGCTTGAGATGATGGACAGACTTGTCGTCCAACCGGAGCGAAGGACGGTGAGCGAGCGACCAATGGGTGTGCGGGAGAGCAGCGGTGGGCGTGGCGCGAGAGGGACGTGGGGGGCGGCCGGGCGGGGCGAGGTGGGGGCTGGAGAGTTGCCCTTCCCTTCTTCCTTCCCCTCAGAGCCCGGCCAGGCCAGGCCGCCCCTCCTGCCGCCACGGAGCCCACACCTTCTCCCGCCTCTGCGGAGCCCCTTCACAGGTGAGGCGCCCCCTCAGTCCCTGGGCCGGGGTAGCGGTGGGCGCAGCGGGCCCATGAGGGGGCCCGGCCACCTGTGAGGCCTCCTGGAGGCTCTGCTGGAGTAGCTGGAGAGGGAGCAGACACACTCGCTCCCTGGGAGACACTCCAGCCCGGGGGGCGGAGGCAGAGCCCGTGGGGGGGACCCTCGACCCCTTCCAGTCTGGGGGGCGGTGGCAGAGCCCGTGGGGGGGACCCTCGACCCCTTCCAGCCTGGGGGGCGGAGGCAGAGCCCGTGGGGGGGACCCTCGACCCCTT
Source organism: Cryptoblepharus egeriae (assembly GCA_030015325.1). Lineage (NCBI taxonomy): Eukaryota > Metazoa > Chordata > Lepidosauria > Squamata > Scincidae > Cryptoblepharus > Cryptoblepharus egeriae. The sequence goes on along the minus strand of JAREYC010000011.1, from coordinate 31,143,493 downwards.
CCAGTCTGGGGGGCGGTGGCAGAGCCCGTGGGGGGGACCCTCGACCCCTTCCAGCCTGGGGGCGGAGGCAGAGCCCGTGGGGGGGACCCTCGACCCCTTCCAGCCTGGGGGGCGGAGGCAGAGCCCGTGGGGGGGACCCTCGACCCCTTCCAGCCTGGGGGGCGGAGGCAGAGCCCGTGGGGGGGACCCTCGACCCCTTCCAGTCTGGGGGGCGGTGGCAGAGCCCGTGGGGGGGACCCTCGACCCCTTCCAGTCTGGGGGGCGGAGGCAGAGCCCGTGGGGGGGACCCTCGACCCCTTCCAGCCTTGGGGGCGGAGGCAGAGCCCGTGGGGGGACCCTCGACCCCTTCCAGCCTTGGGGGCGGAGGCAGAGCCCGTGGGGGGACCCTCGACCCCTTCCAGCCTGGGGGGCGGTGGCAGAGCCCGTGGGGGGACCCTCGACCCCTTCCAACCTGGAGGGCGGAGGCAGAGCCCGTGGGGGGACCCTCGACCCCTTCCAGCCTGGGGGGCGGTGGCAGAGCCCGTGGGGGGACCCTCGACCCCTTCCAGCCTGGGGGGCGGTGGCAGACCCCATGGGGGGACGCTCGACCCCTTCCAGCCTGAGGGGCGGTGGCAGAGCCCGTGGGGGGACTCTCGACCCAGCCTGGGGAGCGGAGGCAGAGCCCGTAGGGGGGACCCTCGACCCCTTCCAGCCTGGAGGGTGGAGGCAGAGCCCGTGGGGGGACCCTCGACCCCTTCCAGCCTTGGGGGCGGAGGCAGAGCCCGTGGGGGGACTCTCGACCCAGCCTGGGGAGCGGAGGCAGAGCCCGTAGGGGGGACCCTCGACCCCTTCCAGTTTGGGGGGCGGTGGCAGAGCCAGAGGGGTCAGGGACGGAAGGGAGTGAACTCCTTGCAGCATACCAGGTCTCTGCTTTTGCATCTTTCTAGGCAGGGTGGACCAGTGGCTTTGTTGGAGGGGGAGACAAAGCACCACTTTTGGGGGGAGGCTTCCCTTTCACAGCCATTCCAGGCTGGGGGACTAGTGTTGTCACCAGAGGGGTGTGTTTAAGTCTGGGAGGGAGCCCCCCAAGATTGTGCAAAGAACTCTTCCCTGGGGATCCATTCTGTGGGGTCAGTGGTATAGCCAGAGGGAGGCAGTCAGTATTGGAGGGAGCCTCCCTGGGGTGTGGAAGAGGCCCCAGATTACATGGCACCTGTTGAGCACACCCACCCGGAATGGCTCCAGAGGTAAGGGTCCCTTGCATTCCCCATAGAGGTACATTCCAACGCAAAGCGTCTTGCTGTTTCTGGCTACGCCACTGGTCACTTTGTCCACCTGAATGGCTCCAAAGGGGAGGTACCCCTTGCACACTGCAGGCGATTAGGGGGGCAATGCAATGGCAAGCATCCTGTGGAGCATTCATGTTGCGCTGAAGTGGGTGGCTCCGGAAGCAGTTCATTGAGCATTCGTGATGCACAGTTTGGGCTCTCCTAACTGAAAGACAAAGCAAGGTTTTCTCGTCTGCTATTTGCAGCCACTAGTTCTTGAGTGGGAAGTGCCTGTTTCTGGTCACAATCCACTGAGTGATGTCATCGTCCTCTGGATGATGTCACTTCCAGCCCTTGAATGTGAGCTTTTCCTTCTGCATAAATTCCCTGTCCTGCAGCATTTGGGATGGTGCTGGTTGTGCCTTCCTCGTCCTGTTAAAGGATAACTTGTGTTGTGAAAGTCTCTCTCAGCACCTACATGATGCAAAACCTCTGCTTTTTACCCATTTCAACACTGCCCCAAAGTGTTGTCACTTGATGCAGCAACTTGTACGTGCTGAACAAATGACCTATTTTCAGTACTATAGATTGCATAGTGGATTTCATACCACTTTATTGTGAACACATGTGCCTTTTTGAACCTCTTCTTGGCCGTCACCCTTCCAGCTCCTGAGATTTTCACAAGCCTTGCCTGTATGGTCAAGGTAACTGGATTAGGAGGCACCTCAAGGGTTAGTTCTGTTATATTTAACTGGCAGAGAAACTGCTGCCTTGACAAGGGGCGACTTGATTGTCAGTGTAATCCTGATTTGCATTGGACCAAGCAGGTTGGCTCAGCCTGCACAGCGTGCAGCACATATTTAGAGTTCTGCTGAACTATCATGGAGAAGAAACATCCCCCCTTCCCCAGGGTAAGGCAAAACAGCCCTGATGGGTCTACTTGGATAGGTCCCTGATGGACCCACATTTGGAGGTGGCTTAAATCTAAACGTACAGGAGCAGCCAGAGGCCCACCTGAAGCTTCCTGTCCACACCTGGAGCACCTCCTCCCCAAACCCTGAAACACTCCCTCCCATCTTCTCCCTGCCTTCCTAAACCCCTGCACTGGCACAACATATTCTTCAATCTGATCCCACAGTGACAGTGGAGGGCAGCACATGTCTGCGCGCTGGCCTAACCCCCTTCTCGGTGGCACTTTTCAGCACTTTTACGACACTATGGAGCTTGTGCTAGAGACTCCAGAATTACACTCTGTTTCTTTTGTCATTTGATAGCAAGTTCTACGGGAGGCAGAGCTCCCCCCCCCAGTTTTGTTTGTTTACCAGTGTAAACTGCTTTGTGTGTTGTTGTTTTTTGCTAAAAAGTAATATATGCACATTTTGATAATTTATAGGCTGTTCAGGGTGGTTTTAAAAATGTCGTTGTTTAATTCTGTGCTGCAGATCTGCAGAATTTGTGCAGGAAATTGCTTGTGGCCTGGGAAGCGGTTAAGGCAGTGAGTTTCAATCTTTTTAGTCTCATGGCACACCAACCAGGTGCCATAATTGTCAAGGCACACCATCAATATTTAGACAATTGACAAGGCACACCATGCTGGTGGTGGGGGATTCAGTTCCTCAATAAACCTATTAATATTGATGTTTATTTAATAAATAAATAAATTGTCCAAACTCCCACGGCACACCTGTGGACCACTTGCGGCATACCAGTGTTACTGGTTGAAAATCACTGGGTTAAGGGTTAGGTTGGCCAGGTGAGAGCAAGTCAGAATACTGTTGCATCGATGTGCTACAAAGGCTGCAGTCAGGTGAAGTGTGTAGTGTGTAGCCAGTCCCAGACTAAGAGCCCAATCCTATCCCTGTCTACTCAGAATCAAATGCCTTTAAAGTCAATGAAGCTTGCTTGCAGGAAAGAGTGGATAGGAATGCAGCCTAAGGCAAACTTGCTGTCCAAGCAGGCCGTTGCAGCTGCTGCTCAGTTCACAGCACAAAGAAGGAGCTCTCCGAGTGTCCCGGCAGAGCCCACAAGTGGTTGTCTTTCTGTCTCCTGAAGGGGAACTGATCTGCTTCAACGTCAGCTCTGAACAGAGAAGTGTCACTGCCTTTTCCCTTTTTCTTATTATGCCCACAAAGAGTTGGAAGGCGCTCTGGGCACCAGTTGTTCTTGGCAATGGCTACAGAATACCCTGCAAAAGAAAGTTTTACCTCTGCGTCTTTGTGGTTATTCTGCAGGTCAGCACTGCGTTCTAGTTAAGATCTTGCTATTTAGAGACTTGAGTTGAAAGACAGAAAGCTGATCTTGTTGCTAATGCAGATTACCTGGCAGATTTTAAAGACCTGACATCCAGGGGCGGGTAGGGGAGGGTGCATTTCATTTATTTTTGGCTTGTACTTCTGTAATAAGGTGGAAAGATATATTGGATCTAGTGAGTCTAGCGACAGGCTAAAAGTGCTATGGTGAGATGCTGTATACGTCTTTTACACTAGCACGGAATTTATGTGTCTTTAATGGTTCTTTTTCTCTCTGGCCCACAGAACAGGGTTTGGACACCCCTGCTTTAGGGAAAAGGAGGGAAACTGATGTTAATGCAGTCATTCAATTTGTTAATGCAGTTTGTACCTGTTCTTTTGGACCCAGCTGTTAGCAGAGAGAAGAAGCGTATACACAGTGGAAAGTAGAGTCTGCTGTTTCAGACTATATGGCCAAGCAGCGTCTGGTCTTATAAAATGGTTTGGTGACCTTCTGTGTTTTGGCTTCTTCCTTCCCCAGTTTGCAATTTGGGAATAATAATTAACATGCTGCAGAGGTTTGTTGCAAGTTCAGGCCCCACATTATTCACTGGGGTTGCATTCCAGAAGCCCTTATGGAAGAAAAGAAAGTGTAAAAATAAAGAGCCACTTGCAGGTTTCTTGCTCCTCCATTGCTCCTAAGGGATTAAAGTCATGGGTTCTGGGGGCCCCTGGGAATGATGCACAGGCAGCTTTTTTCTCTTAAATGCTGGAGAATGTTTTTCTGGCTGCACATAATGCAGGGGATGGACTGTTTTGAGTACTGTCATGGGTCTGAGAACTGCAGGACTGCATCCAGTATGATGCTGGCAAACATTCTCTGAAGGACATGGGTTTGAACAGCTACTCTTTCACCACAACTCATTTTTTGTGCTTCTCCCTTTCCTAGGACTTCAGCTTGTTGGTGAGGCCTGGCAGGCATGTTCCACCCACTCCAGTGGAGGCCTCCCTCCAGCATTTACGCCTTTTACGCTAATGCGTCCCGATTCAGTGGTCAGAAAGGGAAACCGAACTTGTGTCAGGGTGAGAAGTCCTGGAAGAGCAGGCTCCAGGGGCTGCTCATCTGGCTGCAGAAAGGCTCCACGAAATGTCCCAGGCAGAAGAGCCTCCTCTCCTTGCTGGCCAACCAGTGCAGCTACGTAACTGGCCAGCGGGTCCAGCGAGCCCAGCAGATTGCACAGCTGTACAGTAACATCTACTCAGAGCGGACACGTAAGAGCCTCTTCAGCTCTCTCTGGCGGAAGTTCCAAGGACGCAACTCCAATGCCTGCAAGCTTATGGCCGCCCTGACTGGTGTATTTCTGTGGGAGCAGGAGAGGATCAAAGAGGAAGAGCTGAAGAGGTGGGTCTCTGCTGGGTTTGGCTTGGGTGGAAGATGGGTCACGTTATCTCTTTTACTGCTTCGTTTTCAAGTATAGTCTGAAAACAGCATCTCATTTTCTTCTGTCTGGCAGTTTTTGAGGGAATGATGTGGCTGTAAATCCTTTTCCACCAAAGCCAGGGAACAAGCTCTCCAGGGAGTTGTCAGTCAACCTCCTTTGTGAATATACGGAAAGTGTGCAAAGCCTGTGTCATTTGGTGTACACTCCACTTTGGCTGCAATCCTAACCACGCTTTCCTGGGTGTAAGTACTGTCGAACACAGTGGGACTTAGTTATGAGTAGACGTTCTTAGGATTGCACCTAAGGTTCCCAGTGGCTTATGCAGATAAAAATTTTCAAGTTAAAAAGTTGGAAGGATCCCCCCAAAATTGGAATTTTCCTAAAAATGCAATAATACCTTCAAATTGACTTGTGCAATCAGGGAGCTTGATGGTAATGAGGGAGACAAGGAAAATACAGAGGGGCAGCAGAGAAAGTCAAGATGGCTCCTAGTAAGGACTGTTGCTTGCTCATAGAGTTGCCTTGCAAGTTCCATCAGGGGGGCGGAGGCAGAGATTTCCTCTGGATTTCCCTAATACCCTTCCTCTCAGGCAGCCATACTAGTTGTCCATGCTGGGGCCACTCCAACCTCCATGTGAAGGTCCCGATGGACGGGATGGTGAGCTTCTGCCTTGAAGACAGAGCATGGTCTAGCACTGAGCTTCAGGCAGCGTTTCAACAGCCGCTCTTGGGAATTCCTGCTTGGCTGATTGACAGTCTGTAATATCAACAGGCCTGTCATCAGTGGAAAGTTTTACAGTGATCAAGTGACAGATGATACAGCAAGAACAGGACATGTTGGGACTCTGAGCTACGGCCATGGATGAAACATCCTTCCCTTAGCAATCAGATTAACCCTAGGATAGGCGAAGCTGGAAAATTTTTTCCATGAGATTTTGTTTTTGCTCCCTCCCTGCACCATGATGGCCAAGATGCCTGCCCCTCCTAGTACCTTCCTTGTTCTAGGTGCTGTTTGAAACCCCCTAGTCATTTTTCCAGCTTCTTTTGTGGGGAGCAGTAGTGACCCCCCTGGCCAATTTGGCCACCTTCACATCTCCTTGATTCTTTTGCGAACTATACTTATACAAACTATATAAACTAACTTATATAACTATAAACTAACTTATACAACTATAAACTAATAACTAACAACTTTAACTAACTTAAAACTAACTTATACAAACTATAGGTTTGTATAGGTTGCCTTTTTTTACAGCTTCGCTCCTTGTTGTTACAAATTTCAGTATTTATTGTTAATTTAATAAATGCAGTTTTTGAATCAGATTTCAAATATTCTCTTTGTACCCCTTATGAGCATCACTTATCACTTTAACCCTACAATCCAGAGTAACTACGGGAGCACGTAAGAGACATTATGTGTACCCGTAGTTACGGCACCACTTAGTGAAAACCTATGGGAAATTCATATTGCAATCCAGAGTAAATTGTACTTACACCGGAGCAAGGACTCCCCATAGTTACTATGGATTGCGCCCTAAGTGTGTTAGAATAGGTGCTAATAACAGTGGACAGTTATGCACACCTTCGAGCTTACAGGAACTCAGGGAGCTTCGCCTGTTAAATAACCTGCTATTTCATATTTTGGACCTCATCTTGAATTGGATCTCATCTTGGATTTGTTGCAGACATAAATAAAATGTGAAGTTGGGGCAAAGAAATCCACATAGGTAATGGATTCTGAGCTGTCTGTGACAGATCAGGAGAGAGATTGGGGTACTGGTGGATAGCTTCATAAAAGTGTCACTCCAATGTGTGGTAGCAGCGAGGAAGGCTAATTCCATGCTTGGGGTCATTAGAAAAGGAATTGAGAACGGCAAATCTGATTCTGTGTTCATGTTAATAAAAGTAAACGGTCTGTCAGGGACCCTTCTTGGACCAATATCTAAAGAGGTTTCTGCTCACACATGTGCAAAGCTTTCATCTGGCTGCAGATGTGGGTGTGTGAAGTTTTGTGCAAACATTGCATGCACTGTGTCATCATGTTCTTAAGGAAACTGCCTGAAATCCAGCCCCATCTTAAAATATACTTTGGTTAAGATTTCTGTCTTTGATTGTGATGAAGTGTATGTTTTGTCTTGGGCAGTGGTGGTGTACCTCTTTGGCACCGAGTGCCACCTGATGGCACCTATGCCCACATGTGCTCTTTTTCATTAGTGTTGTGTTATGAAACTATTTTCCTTTGCAGCTGCCACCAGCAGCTAGATGTAGTACCGTATATACTTGTGTATAAGCCGACCCGTGTATAAGCCGAGGCACCTAATTTTACCACAAATACTGGGAAAACTTACTGACCCGAGTATAAGCCGAGGGTGGGAAATGCAGCAACAGCAGGAAATTGTGGCTGGCTTTGTAGCCTCAGGGCCCAATCCTGGGCATGTCTACTCAGAAGTAAGGCCCACAAAGAAGTACCTGAGTCTGAGGAGGGGCTTGGCTGCAATGGGCTCCATGTCTTGCGGCCGCGCACCTCCTCTGCAGCCCGGAGAGCCAGTGCCAGTAGCTGGAGAGGCTGCAGAGCCTCTGAGGGCGCGCGCTGGAGGTTGTGCCTGCCATTTTTCTTATTTTTTTTACTGACCCGCGTATAAGCCGAGGTGGGTTTTTGGGCTCATTTTTTGGTAATTATATGGTAATTCAGGAAAACAAACTGCACTTGTAAGGCTACAATCCAGAGTAACTACAGGACCTTTTACACCGACGTAGTTACGGTGCCACCTATGGGAAACCTATGGGAAATGCATAGAGCAATCCAGAGTAAGTGCCTCTTACGTTTTCAAATAATTACTCTGGATTGTAGGGTCAGTCTCTCTAAAATAAATCATTGAGGAGGAAGGTCACTAATGTATTTAATGTATTTAAGGCTCACACTAGAATGGAAAGTGTCAGTATATAGCAAAACTTGCTTCTGCAGCAGCTCTAGTCCCACTGTTTCCTGGTAAGCAAATCCACAAGCCAAATTTCCTCCCAGATTTGTTGTTGTATATGCATTCCTCAATTTAGTGCATAATGACTTGCTGCGGCTTCTACCATCACGCGTCCAGCATCCCATGTAGGCAGAAAGTCTGGGTGACATAGAAAAATGTAAGATCCCAGGAAATTTCTGGACCCTTCCTTTGACTCCTGGGCTCCCTTTTTGACCCTGGTCTAGGTATATTCTACCCCCGTACTTTGTTTCTTGGACACTGCATGTTACCCCCACCCCTTGACACAACAACTAGGATTAAATCTGTAATAATTAGAGACTCTGGGGAGGATATGTGGGTGCTGTGAGGGAGCACAAAGGGAATCTTTTTTCCTCCTGAGACTTCACAAGCCACTTTGCTAGGTCTCATGGCCAAGTTGCCCTAAAAGCTGGGAGGAGAACCTATAAATTTGGTCATGCACACACAACAGTTGCAACAAATCCTAGAATTAGATTAAGTTAAAATCAAACTGTTAAGTCCTGATCTTTGTCTTTAGAAGGGAGTGTTAACTTGGGGTGTGTCTTGTTGTGAAAGCCTTCGAGAGTGGAGAGCAGGGCAAATTCCAGGGAGCAACAACAGGATTTTCTTTTGTAAACAAGGGTTTCTGCAACATGAGAGCAGCCCTTTTGGCCCTTTCTGGCTGGCACAGCTTTTTGCAGAAAGGGGTGCACAGTCAGGTTGTCACCATGATGGAGCAGCTGACTTGCTCACCTTCCCCTGAGGCTGAAAGAACCACGTGCTCTTGAGAGCAAGAGATGGGTACTCCTGTCTTGTGTCCACAGCAGACCTGCTTCCTCCTGCTTGGGCAGTGGAAGTACAAAGAGCTTCTGGCCGGAGGCCTATGAAAACGCATGAAGGCCAGCCCTAGATGGTTTGCTTTGTGTAGACCAGTGATTCCCAAAGTGGGCACCACAGGTGATGGCCACAGATGCGTGAAGGAGGAGAAGCCTGTGCACCTCGCTCCTCTGTTTCCTCCTGCAGCCTGCCACCCAGAGCCTCAGTTAGAGCACAATACTAACCATGTCTACTCAGAAGTAAGCCCCATTGTGTTAAAATAAGCATTGTGTTAGGTAAGACCCTAAAATAAGCATTGTGTTAGGTAAGAGTTCTGGGCATGCACAGTGGGCACTCACCTCAGTTTGGCTTGGCTCCAAAGAGGAGCAGCTGCTCCTCCTCAGAGCCGAGCCAAACTGAGGAGGCTAGTGCATTTGGGCAGGGTTTGTGTGGCAGAGCTATGGCTGCGTGCTGGCCAGGCGGGCTCTGTGTGCCCTCCCTGGAATGCATGCCATAGGTTCGCCACCACTGCTCTAAGGTGTGCAGTGGAGGCAGCCTGGACAAATAGTGACGTTGCCTAATTCACCAGCGTGGACACTTTCAGACCCCTTTCAGAGTTGCAGAAAACCTTCCTAGAAAGCAGTTGCGGTGTAGAGTACGGTGACCACGTAAAGAATACCAGAAATATTATTTGCCCCTCAAGGTTTTCATGAGCCCTTCCTTACTTGTGCTGTGTAGGCAGTCTGGAGGAAAGGGGGCAGCATCCCCATCTCCCTTCCAGTTCACAGCAGTTTGGTGGCCTGGAAGCATTTCTTATTCAGTGTCAGTCTGGCTACTTGTAAGCCTGTTGTGAACACAGAACCTGGAAGATCTGCTGGCTGGAAGCATGACCTGTCCTGTGGCAGGCAGACTCCGCAGGAGACAAGTCTCTCTCTTCTCTGGCCAGCCCTCTTGTTTTCAGAGTAGGCCAAGTGTGCCTTGACGGGTGTCCCTTGTTCTTCCCCACCCTAAAGGTCTGCGGAAGAGATGCAGCGTATAGAGGAAATAACCAGCTTGTTCCAGGACAGCAGAGGGGAGAGCCATGCTCAGGAGCCCATGACCCACAGAGATGTGCCTTCCAGTCCTGAGGATCCAAGCTGGGAGCTGGTGATGGATAAGAAGCACTTCAAGCTCTGGAGGCGCCCAGTTGGAGAGACCCAGCTGTACCAATACCGAGGTAGCCTCCATTTCACTGCCTGACACTGTGTTTGCCGGGTCTGCTGGGAACCTATTTGTGCGTCAGTTGGTGTGGCACCTGCTTGTTTCTGCTTTCCTGCTTTTTCCCATATTCAGAGCATGTCAGCCCCCCTCCCAGTACATATTCTGCGCCCAGAACAACTGACCTTTGCTGCCTTTATAAAATTTATGTCAGTTGGCACTTCTTTTCTTGTATTACATGAACTCCACGCCATGATGTACAAATGAATTTGAGAAACAAGTGCTACTATAGTCAAAAACTGCCACTTAGGCCTGTGAGATTTCAGCAGCTGTTGTCCCCAAGTTGCCAAACATGTCTCCTGTCATAAGGGTTGGTGCAGCTTCAGAGACCTCAGGATACTGACATCATTGGGCCACTGAGCACAATACAAGCTGCATGGGATTCAAACCTTTAATGATGCACATCTCTCCCTCTTGTATGAATTTTCCACTTCTTTGCCACTGTATTAAACTTTCCAGTGCTGATGTAGCTCGTACAGCACCAACCATGAAAGATTGCTGGGGTGCCTCTTCCTAATCATACCCATGCCATGCCTGTTGCTTCATGCCATGACAAAGTGTCTTCTTTCTGTTCTAGTCTTTGGGACTTACACAGATGTGACCCCCCGGCAGTTCTTCAACGTTCAGGTGAGGTTTGTCTCTACTTTTCAGTGTCCCTTGTTGAAGGGACTTCTCTTTCCTTGTCCTGTTATTTGAAAGTCCCCAGTACTGTTTCTGTACTTTGAGTCTGCCTGATGCAGTTTGGAGGGCACCCCACACTCTGCAAGGGAGTCTCCATTCAGATGGCTTCTCAACAGCTTGAATGTCCTCCTGAGATCTGGCTTGGGGTTGTCACGGGCCCTCCTGCTGAGGCTAAGACAGCCCAAACCAGAACTGGATTCAAACCAAGACCCCTTTTGTTAAGAAGTTATGGCTGCAATCCAGAGTAACTACGGGACCTTTTACACCAACGTAGTTACGGTGCCACCTATGGGAAATGCATAGAGCAGTCCAGAGTGAGTCCCTCTTACATCTTCCCATAGTTACTCTGGATTGTAGGGTATATCTCTTAACAAAAGGGCTGAGTCTAGGAGGCAGCTCTCCTTGCCCCTTGTGAGCAGAGTGTTGTCGTACTGGAGCACGGAGAGTGGGAAATGAGCCATAAGTGTCTGTGTTCAGACACTTCCTTGTGCCTGAAATGTTCATTGGTCCAGTCATAGTATGTTCCAGCCCTTTGCCCTTTAATGTATGTGTGTGCTGTTATTCTGTATGATGAATGTAGAAATAAACTTCTTTTATGGATTATTCCAAATCTCTGGATTATTGGACCCGCGACACAACAACCTCCATATATCTCTGACCCAGAGTGCCCCAGTGGAGATGTTGACATCACTTGTGCACATAAGTCTTGTGGTTTAGTGTCTTGTCTCTTGGTCTCTCTCAGCTGGATACTGAATATCGAAAGAAATGGGACTCGCTCGTCATCAAACTGGAGGTGATTGAGAGAGACAAAGACACAGGATCTGAGGTTGTCCACTGGGTGACTCAGTTCCCGGTGAGTGCTGCTTATTCTAGCTGCTGTACGTTTCCAATTATAGGGAGGGTGGATATTCCTGTCGGAGATGCTCTAGGAGGATTTCCTGCTATAGGCAGAGGGCTTGGACTAGATGACCTACTGGGTCCCTTCCAACTCTATGATTCTATGCAAGTTAACGTTGCCTGCTTTTCTCCTCCGCCCTCTAGTACCCGATGTACTCCCGAGATTATGTGTACGTCCGACGGTACAGTGTGGACCCTGAGAGCAATCTGATGGTCCTGGTGTCACGGTAAGAGGACAAAACATTCTGCAGTGGGATTGATGCAGACAGGCATCCAGGGTCTTTCCACCAACATCCAGGGTTTCAGATGACTTGGAGAATGTGTTATAGTGTTTTTAAAAGTAGGTCTCAGAAGTTGCATGTAAAGAATTTGTACATGAGTAAATGAATGTACAATGAATAAAATAAAAAATAGGGCTGTGGGTGGCACAAGCGGTTAAGATGCTGTGCCTGTTAACCAGCAGGCCAGGGTTCGAGACCCGGGTCGTCCCCACAAGACAGGGTGAGCTCCTGTCCTTAGCCCAGCTCTGTGACGCCAGCTGGATCCAATCGTATTGGCTCTGCCTTTCCATTGGACTAATTCAGTGGCGTGGAGAGGAGGGATTTTCTGCTTGGGTAACAGCCTATCCATAACAATCCAACCCAGGCTTTCGTGCTTCGCATGCAGCGTATGCAGCGCCCAGCACGATACCAGAGTCTTTCAAGACTGACGGAGGCCTGCAATGAATAAAATGTACAGAATTTGTTGCTGTGCGTTGTGGTGGTCATTGATGATGTTAGGAGTTTATGAACAGAGACAGAACATGGACAGAGACAGAATACCTCTGAATAGTGGTGGTTTCAGTGGTGGCTGTTGTAGTCATGCTCACTTCATGGGCTTCCTAGAAGCATTGAGTGGGCAGTTGTAGGAAATGGGCTACTGGTCATGATGTTCTCATTGTTTGAGAAGACATGAACATGGCTTGGATTGTTCAAAGCTGTGTGGACCTGTCCTCCCCCCCCCCCCCCTTAACTGACACTGGTCATGTGTTCAGACACTTCCCTGTGCCTGAAATGTTCCAGTCATAATATGTCCCAACCCTTTGCCCCCAAAATTAATTGAGCCTCCCTATATCTCTGACCCAGAGTGCCCGCGTGGAGATGCTGACGTCACTTGCGCACATGAGTCAACGTCCTTCTTTCTGGGCCTTGTTTTGCATACTACATTTTCCATCTGCTGTTTCTTTTTTTCTCAGAGCGGTTGAGCACCCAGGCGTCCCTGAAGATCCAGACATTGTCCGTGTCCGAAACTATGAATCCCAGATGGTGATCCGCCCTCACAAGTCGTTTGATGAGGTGAGCCGCTTGCCCGTCTGTGTAGGAAAATTCCAGCAGGCGGTTGGTTTTCTGAGATTTCCAAGGGCTGAGACTCAAAATGGGCAGAGGTCTCATGAAAAAAGTAATGGGATCAATATCTAGAATAGAAATCTAGATATAATAATATCAGATATATAGTCCTATAGAGACAGGCATATTTAGACCCAGGGCTCAATCCAGAGTAATTGGGACCTTTTACACCGACGTAGTTACGGTGCCACTTATGGGAGCCCTATGGGAAATTCGTAGAGCAATCCAGAGTAAGTGCCTCTTACATCTTCCCGTAGTTACTCTGGATTGTAGGGCCAGTCTAAACGAGGCAAGTTGATGATTTTGAATTGTATGACTGCTTCATCAGAGGCTCTTTCCATTATATTCCACCTTAATGTTTCTGTGATTACTGAGCAGTATTTTCGGTATGTGTGACATTTAGACTAGTTCTAAAATGATGGAAATTCAGATTAAGGCACCGAGATGAAAGTCCAACTCTTGCTATTTCCTGAAGGTCAGCAGATGGGAAGGTAACAGACTCCTCAGGTAGTAAATCTCCTTTGGGGTATTCTTGAGCATGAATTCTGCCTGGAGGGGCCCTGCTGGAACTCCTCACCCAAAATCCTGGGACTGATCTTTATTCTTACAAAGTGCACAGTATCTCTCCAAAAAGGTACAGAAGGAATCGGCTGCCTAGAAGCATATCCAGTGGTGCTTCACAGAAAGAGCTTAATTTGTTCTGAAGGCCTGCTCTTTAAGTGAAACACTCTTTAAGTGAAGCAGTTTTTCCATAGGAAATAATGGAAACTCAGACAATTGGTTTCACAACCCCCAAAATATTCATATAAAAATATTAACTGGATGTAAAAATGATGACAAAACACTGGAATTGAATTCAAAACATGCATTCAGTGTGATCCTATGAAGTCCACTTAGGCTGCAATATTTTCCTGGGAGTAAGCCCCATTTAACACAGTGAGGCTTACTTCTGAGTAGACAGGATTAGGAGGCTGCAATCCAAGACACTTTCCTGGGAGGCTTACCTGGGTTGCTGCTGGAGGTTCAAGGTGGCCAGTGGGGACACTTGGGGGCAATAAGGGGTAGCAGCGCTGGCCAGCAGCCCTTTTAAAGTGCCTCCATGCGGAGCATCAGGGCTGTATAGTGCACTTGCCTGTTAAGTGAAGCAGAACTTGTTATGTGAAACAAAATTTCTTGGAAATTTTTGCTTGTTATGTGAAACACTTGTTAAGTGAGGAGCTTGTTAAGTGAGGTACAACTGTAGTTGGAATTGACCCACAAGGCCATCTAGTCCAACCTCGTGCCAATAGCAAGAAGTCCTAAGAATATTTCCAGCAGGTACCTGTCAAGCCTCAAATGAGTAGGAATCCACCACCTTCCTCGGCAATCTGTTCCTCTACTGAACTGCCCTGTTCACTAAGGATTTCTTCCTTAGTAGTCCAGTTAAAAATCTCCAGGCTTAAAGGCTGTGGTCCAACAGAGTACCTTTCGCTTGATGTTTCACCCCATCCGTGGTGGTCATTCACAAAGGTTCCATGTTCACAAATGGAACGTGGTTGGAACTGCTTGGAGGCCTGCTGTCTGGATGCCTGGGATAGAGTGGGAGACGGCCTGTTGGGGAGGAGCCATCCCCATTAACCGAATATGTTCTCTGTTCACTCCTCCAGAACGGCTTTGACTACATGCTTACATACAGCGACAACCCCCAGACGGTGTTTCCTCGTTACTGTGTCAGCTGGATGGTCTCTAATGGTGAGTGTTGGGGTTTGGGCCCTTCAGTTGTAAAGATGAGGCTTCCATAGAGATATGCTGATAGCAGGCAGATTTGCCCTTGTAGAAGGTCATGTGAATCCACCCCTTCCGTCCTAGAAAGACAGGCGACTCTATGCTCTGTGTGGTATTTGAGGCGCTGTTGTGCAAGAGATGCTTCAACCTTTCCTGGATGTCCTGCATCATGTCATGGAAGATTGCACTCCTAACCTCCACTTAGGCCGGCCTGGCATAAGTCCTGTGCTGACCCGGGTGTGTCACAAAAGTTCCATAAGGCCCTTCTGCCCCTCTTCTGGGGGGCATAGGCCAATGCACAGGCATACACCAACTTCCCCACAACACTATGGGAAGATATTCCAGATGAGTTAGGCTGGCCTAAATTGATTAGGATTGCGCTAAAATCGTGGTTAGTACTTCAGTTCCTGCTTGAGTTGCCTCCAGGGAAGCCAGTTGGATGGATCACTGTTCTGTGTAGTACCCAGAAGGCCATGCTCCAGGGAGAATGTGCTGTACTTACCTATAGCAAAAGCAACACTGGGTGTGTGTTGTGTGCAAGTGTAATGCATTAACTGCATGTTAATTCCTACATGTGGCCTTCAGCGTATCCCAAAGGGGAGGACTGTGGGGATATCAGAAAGAAGGGGGGGGGGTTGGGCTCGGAAGTCCCTCCAACCACCTTGAGTGGCTGCCCCTTCCTTCCCTTTTGTTCCCTACCTCATCTTTTTTTTTACTCCTCTCTCTTTAGGCATGCCAGATTTCTTGGAAAAGCTGCATTCAGCTGCCCTTAATGCCACGAACATGGAGATTAAGCTGCACGACTACATCTCAAGCAACAGAACCATGGAAAGTGGGAGCAGCAGCGGCAGCGGCGGCAGCAGCAGCCCTGAGGGGGCAAAGGCCAGTGTGCCCAGCCAGGAATGCAAGAGCGGCCCAATCCAGATAGACTTTGCTTAAAGAATAACTTTTTATCCCCAGAGCTGATGCCCCCCCCCCCCCCCCAGCCCATGGTGTCTGGGCTTAAAAGTCTAAGGAAGAAGTCTGCCAAGATGCTGAGTTGCCCTTGGGACCTTGATTGAGTTGGCCTCCTCTTGTTCCCATGCTCTTTCCCGCCCTCCCCCACCCCAGTGCCATCTTGGAAAAGGCAGTGCTTTTGATCCTTCGGAGCCCAGCCTGACCATTTGAAAAACAGTCTTGTCTGGCTACTTCCATGCTGTTGATCTTCTTTTCCGGTGGGTTGCTCTGGCAGAAGTTGTCGTGTTGGGAGAAGAGTGGTTCTTTCCCTTCCTTTTCTTGTTCGGTGCTGCCGAGGTGCTTAGGAGGGGTGGGTGACCACCAAGCTGCTGCAGCCTTACACTGTATGCATACATCGTGACCTCCAGGCACTGGCAGTTTGTGTGAAGCTAGTGTGGAAGACCAGCAGTTCCTCCTGGGAGCAGGACTGTGGAGGACAAAGTTTGGAAGTGTGTACTTGGTCCTCTGCATGTGTTGTGCTCCACTGTGCCACCTCCACCAGGGAGCTTCTGTGCTGCCAATGTGCCTTTCTTCCTTCTGGCACGACTCTCTTCAGGGCTCTCGAAGCAGGTGCCAGGCTTGGCTGAACCCTTTTCAGACCCTGGGTTCAGGCTGAGTCCCTGCGAGGTGCCAAGTGAAGCAATTTCTCGAGAGAGCTCTGATGGAGAAGTGAATGTTTACTTGATCACACCAGTGTGAGCAACACAAGCACCCAATTCCATTGCCTTTGGACTTAGAAGATCACGCAGGCCTGTGTGTTTGCTGGCTTGATCTCAAGAGGAACCCAAGCCAGCCTTGTCAGCTTCATGCCGGACTATTAGACCTGCTCTCTTCCATCATGAGTTCTAGCATGATGCGGACTTGCCTGCAACGTCTGGCCTGCCTGGGATGGTGGGGACTCGTGTCTCACGGAGGGAACTGAACAGATGCCATAAAGGCCACTTTAAAGAACAGCCTGCAGTGCACAAGCAGCAGCTTGTTTTTCAATCCCATGGCTTGGAATTGAAACACGATGTATCTCTTGGTCCATTTTGAATATTCAAGGGCTTTTAAATTGTAGCCTTGGTTTGATTTTCTTCCATACTCCAGAAGGGACTAATAGAGAGAGATTCTGCCTATAGTCCAGGCTATGGGGTGCCAGAGCTTGGGGGTGAAAGGGCAGGCCAAACATTCCTGCTCTGTATTGGGACTATCCTCTTTTTGCCAATACATATTGCATTGAGGTCCATGGTAAAGACTCTATGCTGGACGTGTGTGTGTGTGTTTCTGTATCCTGTATAACACAAAGCAGATTGTTCCCAGAAGCCACGTGTAAGGTTATATTGTACCTAAATGTCTACTGAACAGGAACATTTCTGAGCCAGTACACATTGGGTGCCTGCTTCCCATTCTTTTTTGCCTTTGAAAGCATGTGGCAGTCTTGTGTGTTAAGAGTGAGACATCCATCTCGGTGGCTCCCAGGGGTGGAAACTCCTTGGGGCGGGCGGGTGGTCTGCACGAAGACCCCTTTGGTCTTAGTCTGCGGCCAGTGAGGTCAATTGATATAGCTATGGGTGGATATCTTTGTGCTTTTACTCAAAACTAGTGGCTTTGGGGAGAACCAGAGCACCAATAAACGTAACGGATTGGTACCACAGCCTCAACGAGTCGATCCTTTTCCAGTAAAGAGCCTGATCCTCCCATTCTCCCAACTTCACCTGAACAATGCATGCTAATTGTAGCCCACTAATTAAGTTTTGCGGTGTTGGCCCTCCACCTTTCCAGCTAGGAAAAAAGCAGGCCTCCGTCAGTCTTGGAAGACTATGGTATCTTGCTCTGGGCTGCATACGAAGCACGAAAGCCTGGGTTGGATTGTTATGGAGGATAGGCTGTTCCGCAAGCAGCAAATCCCCCTCTCCAAGCCATTGAATTAGTCCAATGGAAAGGCAGAGCTGATACAACTGGATCCAGCTGGTGTCGCAGAGCTGGGTAGCCTGTTCCTTAAGCATTGCACTTCCCTGGTCATCCACTAGCTGGCAGCCTATCTCTGCACAAGGATTTTTCACTTTCAATCTGAGAGCCAAATTCTAGCCCTGTCTCCTCAGAAGTAAGTTCATTATAGTCAATGGAGCTTATTCCTAGGAAAGGGATGAAAGGATTGCAACCTGAGTTGATTAGGAAAACTTAAGGAAATGGTGCTGAGTAATGTGCTCATACAATGGGTTATAGACTAATAGAATCATGGAGTTCTATGGAACCTAATAGGTTCCTTCTAGGACCATCTAGTCCCCTAATAGGACCATCTAGTCCATCCCCAGTGAGGGAGGCTCCTCCATCTCCCTTGGCAAGGTGCCAAACATCCCTCACCATCAGAAATCCAGGATGTGAGTTTAGTTTTGTAGTATTGATGGTGGCATCAAAAGTCTGTGGGGCTCCCTCCAAATTCTGTTTGAATCTGCATATTGGAAAGGAATTGAACTGGTCTCCATCTTGCCTGAGTGTGCCGTTGTAACCAGTAGCCTGGTGGTCAACATAAAAGGTTAAGAATGGCTCTTCTCCCAGTTTCTCAGAACCTCAAATGGTCCATCAAAAGGACAGTGTCTAAAGTGGGGAGAGGGCCACTACTTCTTCCATGCATTATCTTTCAATAACAGGGGCAGCTGCCCCCCTCTAGCTATGCCCCTGACCATGGAACTGCTCAAGATTGCCTTGCCCCCTCCAGCCGCAAGGAGGTGTTGGAACTACATGAAAGATAATTCCAGCCTTAAGCTGCACGTCAGCTTCTCACTGTGGGAGGTTTTGGCTGGGAGAGGTGGCATTTTCTAAGGGAACAAGGGTGGCAGAGGCCACATCCGAGGGGCAGTCCCCAACCATGTGAGAAAACATGTTGAACAGCTACGATGTCATATGTTTGAATTCTGGCTGTGATGGGGAGGATCTGGACAAAGAAATGGGGAAAGTATATCTGGGGCAGATCATCCTTGCTTCTCTCACCCCTTCTCCTAAAAGAGACCAGGGGACGTGTACATAAACTGGTCCCCCCAGTTTGAGAACCACTGGTCCAGAGAGAGTTTTTGTGTCTCCGTACAAGAACTGAGTGTGTCATCCAGTGTAACAACTCAGCAAGAGATTCTGGATGGGCAAAAGGAGGAACTCCACACAATACAAAATTGGGGGGGTGCAATCCTCACTGATTTAGGCCAGCACAACTTACACATCATTCCTTGCAGGAGTGTGGGGCACCCTGTGCTTGACTGTGCACTGACCTAACCCCCTCAGCCAGGAGTGGCACAGAAGTGCTTTACAATACTTTTTCACCAACCCCCAGCCCAGCGCAGGACTTGTGTGCTGGCCTAGCTATGGGTTAGGATTGCATTATTAGTTTCTGAAGTTGTCGTCACTAGATGAAGGCCACTGGCTTGGGTGACTGAAAAATCCTTGCTGCCTGGATCTTCAGGAGGCTGCTCATCCCAGAAACGATGCAATACCAAGTCCAATAACTGGTGGGGCATTGGCTGGTCTTCCTGTTTGCCGTATGGATCATACCCCCTTCCAGTGGATGAATCATTGGAGGTGGGGTGGCGGATCCTTCCAGGAGGAACCTTAGGAGATCTTAGGCATGGCTTGCATTCTTTACCTGCTGTGGTGCTGACAGTCTGGGAGAAGAAGACAGCCTTCTCTTGAGGGGTATCTCCTGAAATCAATGACCCGACCTGAGGTCATAAGCATGTCATAAGATGCCCTGATTCCAGATCATTGTCGAAGGTTAAGGTTGATTGCAATGAGCAATTTCTGCCCGATATTGTATATACCCCCAGATACCAAACGTGAACATCTTTGGGCCCCAATCCTGCTGAGCCCCAAAAGGTACAAACAAGGTTTATCCCATGAACTACTGGCAGCTTTTGGTATCATGAAAAATTGCTGGAATCCCCCACTACAGAAGCCAAAGGAGGCAAAAGAACAGGGAGGGAACAGTCCTACCCAACTTTCCAGCACTGGCATGCCTGTGCCAGGGGACGTGTACTGCATTCTGTGGTTGGGGGGGGGGGCAATTATAGAGGCTGCTTCAAAATAAAGCAGTGTTTGCTCCCTTTCCTCAGAGTTGCATTGCCCTTACCTTGGTTCGGATGGCACCCTGAGTCATTACAGAGACAGAGTGGGCACCCTCCTGCTGGCACACCTGAACTGTTGGTTGGCCACTATTGATTGACTGATACATGTTTGTGGCAAACAGCCTGGTCATGACTTAATGTGTTCCATGTGCCTTTGTCCCAGCAGGGCCAGTTTCATACCTCTTTGGCAACTGGTGGGGGCCTTCTAGCTGATCTCTGGGGGGTGATCTGGATTGGGGAGGTGTGATCTGTGACTCACCCAGAGAGGAAACCACCAACCTTGCCTCACAAGGTGGCAGGACTTTCACTGTGATGGAAACAGGAAGCGTACGCAAGCTGCGTGCCGCGTTGTCTGCCCTTGCGGCTTCTAAAAATGTGCGCTTTTTTCCTCCTCTCGCATGAATGACGGTCGGCCTCTGCAACACCTGCAGGGTCCTCATAGGGTGGCTGGGGAAATATGGAGCTAGCACACCCAAGCTTTGAGTCACCCTTGAGGTTCACCACTTGTGGGGTGGGATCCAGAGCCAGGTGTGTGGGGGTGAAATCTCACAAGGGGAAGTCAGGAGTAAAAGTCCACTTCATGGCATTTAAAACTGGTCCCAAGATCCAGTGTTGGACGGTCCCAAGATGGATCAAGTGTTGGGCAGTCCCAAAACTGCTCCGAAGATACAGTGTGAGTCCTTGAACGGTGGTCTTCAAACTTTTTTTGTCCCAAGATCCAAATTTTAAAAATATGAAATGGGGGACAAACCGCTAATTTTGCCTCCCCTTCCGGGACATGATCTTCCTACCCTCAAGGTGACCATATGCCAAAACCAAAAAAGAGAACAAGCCCCCCAAATGTAGGACACCCAAGAAAAATGTAGGGTATGACAAAATAAGGGTGTACACACACACACACACACACACACACACACACTTCATGTACTTAACTTAAACAGTATGTTACTTACATGTAATATTATTAAATTAGATATAATACTTTAGATATAGTTTATTAGATATAATTTATTACATATATTAATTATAAGAGGTCTACATGCTGCCTGCTCTCAAGGAAAAGGAAGACACTGAGATTTGAACTGAAACTGAAATTCTAATTCAGTTGAAATTCTAGGACACAAGGCTAAAATCCAGGACATGTCCTGGAAAAGAGGATATGGGCATGCTGGCCTACCCTGCACCTCTTGTGTCTTCACAACAGTCTTGTGCAGGATTGTATCAAGAACTTGGTATTGATAAGACAGGATCAGGATGAGTCTAAGCTGTCTGTTGGTAGGATAACAGCCAAACTAGTGGAGTGAAGCAGGGCTGCGTCCTCCACCAACTGTATTTGGGACCTTTTTTGCAGTCACGCTGAAGCATGCTTTTGGAAACGCAACAGAGGGAATCTATCTCCGGACCAGATCCGATGGAAAGCTCTACAATCCTTCCAGACTAAGAGCAAAGTCCACAGTCCAGCTGAAATGCTTGTGAGTTCCTCTTCGCCGATGACGCTGCTGTTACTGCTCACTCTGCCAAAGACCTTCAACGACTTATGGACCGATTTAGCAAAGCCTGCCAAGACTTTGGACTAACAATCAGCCTGAAGAAAACACAAGTCATGGGTCGGGGTGTGGATCCACCTCCCTGTGTCACAATCTCTGAACATGAACTGGAGGTTGTCCATGATTTTGTGTACCTTGGCTCAACTATCTCTGACACTCTCTCCTTGGACTCTGAGCTGAATAAACGCATTGGTAAAGCGGCTACTACGTTCTCCAGGCTCACAAAGAGAGGATGGCTTAATAAGAAGCTGACGGAACATACAAAGATCCAGGTCTATAGAGCTTGCATCCTGAGCACACTCTTGTACTGCAGTGAGTCTTGGACCCTTTATGCATGGCAGGAGAGGAAGCTGAACACCTTCCATATGCACTGTCTCCGACGTATTCTTGGAATCACCTGGCATGACAAAGTCTCAAATGACACAGTCTTGGAACGTGCTGGAATCTCTAGCATGTTCACACTTCTGAAACAGCGGCGTCTACGCTGGCTTGGGCATGTCGTGAGAATGGCTGATGGTCGGATTCCAAAAGATCTCTTATATGGAGAATTAGTGCAGGGAAAGCGCCCAAGAAGGAGACCACAGCTGCGATACAAGGACATCTGCAAGAGGGATCTAAAGGCCTTGGGATGGACATCAACGGCTGGGAAACCTTGACCTCCGATTGTTCAGCGTGGAGGCAAAAGACCCAGCATGGCCCTCTCCAACTGGAAGAGACACTTGTTCGGCAGGCTGAAGCAAAGAGACAGACCCGAAAGCAGCGAAACCTGGCCTGGGCAGGGGACGGAGTTTATTTGTCCTCAGTGTGGAAGGGATGGACACTCTCCAGCTGGCCTTTTAGCCACACTAGATGTTGTTTCAGGACCTCCAATCAGAGCACGATACCAGAGTCTTTCCAGACTGAAGGATGCCAATAGTGCAATGCCAGGAAGGAACATCAAACATTACATGTGATATCTGTTCTTAGGTAGAGTTTAAATTGATGAGTATCCCCAAATCCCTATCCAAACATCTGGTGTGCTGCGACACCTATGATGATGATGATGATGATGATGTCTTGGGCTAAATGTCTCAGCTGTGGAGATGGTCTAGATCTGAGGTATAGAGGGTCCGGTGCATGTGTTTCTGGTGGGAATTATCTCCTTCACCTCCAGCCCCAGAAGGGCTTGTTTGGGTTGGTCAACCCAAGGACCTGCACTGCCTGCTGTCATGATGAGTCTTCCAGATCCAGCTTCAGAAGAGAGGCCAAGGTTCAGGAAGACGCCTCTTGGCAACAAAAGGCTATGCAAGCGGCTGAGATGACAGGCTGGCAAAACCAGTTCTCCAACTGGTTTTTGAGGCTTTCTGCATACTCAGCCTGGACCTTTTGGAGCACCTCTCCAGCATCCCTTCACTGGAGCAACCTCCCCCAGACAGCCCATGAACCCATGATTGCTGTGAGAGTCTTCAGTATTGAAGAAACCCCAAAATCAGGACTGATGGGGAACGGACGTATCTCAGGGATGCAGCAGAGAGTGTTGATGGACTTTACCAGGTTCCGCCTTGTTCGGCAGGCCACACTCCGCATCCGTCTTCCCCAGTGTCAGTTTGGGGCTTTCACTTGATGAAGGGGTTGGAAGGGCAGCATCAAGAGACTTATGAGAAGTGCTTTGCATGCTCCTGCCTGGCTGAGCGTGCCGTCACTAACCCTACAATCCAGAGTAACTCCGGGAACATGTAAGAGACATTTACATTGACGTAGTTAAAGCACCACCTAGTGAAAACCTATGGGAAATTCATATTGCAATCCAGAGTAAAGTGTTCTTACACCGGAGCAAGGACTCCCTGTAGTTACTCTGGATTGCTCCCTAAGAGAAGTGAAGAGTGTAGCAACTTGGAGTTGGGCCTTTTTGGTGGCTGCACCCCAGCCTTTCCCTTGGAAGTCAGAACTTCTCCCTCCCTACAGAGCTCTTGGCGAGGCCTTAAAATATTCCTATAAATAAGAACGAAGAAACCCATCCAGGAAGAAACAGCCTTCAATTAATGCCAGGCTGTTATTATGATATCATTTAAGTGGTTTTGGGGTGTAGAACTGTTCTTAGTATTTTAATTTTTTTAATTCAAACTTTGAACTGTGATATTTTGAACTACGGCTGCAATCCACAAGACATTTTCCTGAGAGTAAGACCCATTGGATAGAATGGGGCTTATTTTTTAGTAGACATGGTTAGGATTGTGGGTTTCTGGGATTGTGGGGTTCTCATTCACGTTGTTCTCACCCCTTCTGCTCCTTCATGCGCTTAGCTGCCTTGGTTTCCCCTTGTGTGGGAGAAAGGCGAGGTATAAATCTCTTAAATAAATTAAATAAACCTGCACCTGTTTGTGTGTCTGTCTCTAGTGATTATGGTGTGGAGGCTACTTATAATTACAGGTGTGATTTCTGTTTTTTGTGATAACAAAATATGAGAACAAAACATGGCTTTCTGCATGGCTCGAATTCCCAGCTCCTCCGCCTATTACCCAACTTCTTTCTTTCCACCCCGCAGTCTCATCCACCACCTTTCTTCTCGACTATGGTCCCCAAGTCCACCCCCCAGAAGGAAAAGCCCCAGTGGAACCCAGGAAGCAGAACAGGATGTACCCGCGGCCCAAAGCCCCTGGCCTTTTAAAGCCCTGCCTGAAACCTTCCAAGATATAAGAGCTTAAGAAGAGCCCTGCTGGATCAGGCCCAGGGATCATGTAATCCAGACTTCTGGATCTCACAGTGCCCCACCAGATGCCTCAAGAAGCACAAGAGACCACAAGATACTTTCAACTCACATCCGTTCTCTGCATCTGGCACTCTCTAAGACCACAATCCTAGCCATGTCTACTCAGAAGTAAGCCCCATTGTGTTCAATGGGTCTTACTCCCAGGAAAGTGTCTTTAGGATTGCAGCCTAAGACCCTCTGTTGCTGTAGCACACCAGATGCCTCTAAAGGAGCAGACCCCCCCCCCCCGCTCTCCCGCAGCTGGAATTCAGAGGCAGATACTTATTTACTCGAATCTAATGCTCACCTTTTCCAGCCAAATTTAGTCTCCAAAATCAGGGTGCACATTAGAGTCGATGGTTAATTAGAGTTGAGTAAATGTGGTATTTTGATTATAAGTATAGAGTGCGCATTATGTGCACTTATAAGTATAGAGTGCACATTATAGATTACAAGTATAGAGTGTGCATTAGAGCTTCGATGGTGCATTAGATTCGCGTAGATATGGTCATCCAGATCCACTGAGACAAGAAGCAAGACTGTCTCCACTGATCCCTCTGGAAAGAGAGTTGCTGCACCGGGTGGGCTTTGGCCTGATCCAGCAGGATACTCCAGGCACACATGATCAGGCTCTCCAGGCACACATGATCACACATGATCTCTTGATGTCCAAATGGTTTGGCATCAACTCCCTCCTGTCGCATTGCCCAACTCCTGGTCCTCCCACACCTTTCGAAGCTGGGGAGGTGTGGGAAAAGGTGGAGAAGCACTCCATGGCAAGGCTTCCTCTTCCAGGTGCAGGCACTGGATGCAGACCAGATGTGGGTTTCTGGTCCTGGTGTGTGATTAGAGGGCAGGAGCCCAGGAAACAAAGAGGTGCTCAAGAGAGGATGACACATCGCAGATACGGGCACAGTGGGCAGGTTCTCTCCCTGCCCGTAAAGCGGCTTCCCAACGTGCCTACTCGGTTGTGATATGGCAGGAGGCAGCCTTGCCCGGGTGCTGCGTTCCTGCCCTGGAGAGACAACAGGAGGGGTGGTTGGGAAAGCCACGGGAGGCACAGAGGAACCCCAAACTTCTGCTTCTGGGCTAAAGTTCATATCCCCCCAAATTCCCACAACATGTCGGAAGACCAGTGATTTTCAACCAGTGTGCGTGGCACACCAGTGTGCCACTACACACCAGTGTACCATAGCACACTGAGTGAAAATCACTGCTCTAGAGCTTATGCTGTAGGTGAACATATGTGCATGAACATGAACATGCCTTGCTATGGATTGGAATATTTCATTCATTTTTACACTGTAGTATCAGTGTGCATTCCATAGAAAAATATATATGTGTGGCTAAATCTATGTGTGGCTGCGCAGAGGTTGGTGAGTGGCCCCATGCTTCTCCTCCTCCTCCTCTTCCTCCTCTGCTCACAGGCCTCTTGCGGCACCAGTTGCTTCAGTCCTGTCCTTTCCCCGCGAAGGTGAAAGGCCCGGCTGTCACCACTTCCCGGTTCTTTCCTGTCACCCAACGGTCGCGCCCTCTTGCGCAAATTCACTTTTCCCAGCTGCCACTTTAGGAAAGCGCCCGGGGCCATTCAGGAGAACAACTCCTCCCAGCGTCTTTCCCGGCTGCACGTGGCTGGCTGCCATGTGCACTGGGGACCTGCCCCGGCTCTCCCTGCTATGGGGTTCCTGCATGTAGAGACACGGAGGAATCTGTCCCAAGCTGCCTGGCCAGTCTAGTGGAGGGCCACACCAGGTGCTCCATGCCCTGTTATTCACCTGCTGCTGTTGCTGCTGCTGCTGCTGCTTAAGCACCCCCAAAATTAGTCCCCCCGCCCAGGGTGTCCAGATGCCAAACCCAAAATTCCTGAACCCCAAGGTCAAAATTCCTACCCACTGGAAAAAATTGCCAAAAATGTAATTTTTTGGTTTTTTGACCATAACTTTTGATAGGAAGGAGATATCTCCAAACTGATTTTTGCAATGAATTCTGCTCATCAATACGAATCCAACGACATATGGCATGATGGGGTATGGTGCACTATCACAAAGTTTCAAAATGAAGTCAAAATGTAGGACAATTAAGCCAAAATGTAGGACACCCGGACAGAAGGCTAAAAATCCGGATAAATCCAGGTTTTTCTGGTTATCTGGTCACCCTGCATGCAGGGGCTGAGAGCTGCTTGGCATTTGCCCCATGCAGTGCCAAGAACAAAAAGGCAGATTCAACTGCCCACTTGCAAAAGCAGTGGGAATAGTAAGTCTAGGTACCCCCCCCCCAACACACTTATTGGACGGGTTAGGGACTGGAACACCATCCAAAAATGAAAACCATTGAAATGGTTTGTTTGGTTGTTTGTTTGTTTGAAAACCATTGAAATTGATTGTTTATAAACCATCTTTTTAGTTTTTCAACCTTGCTTCCAATGCTTTCTGGGCTTGCCAATTGTAATGTGCCTTTTATCTTGCAAATTCCTGCTGCCACACAAAGATTTCTGCCAATGGATTCCCATTAACTCCTTTGGGATGACGTGATGGGAGAGGCCCATTTAGAACAGCAGAAAGAGGTTGAAAGAGTGGAATATGCAGTGATTGCATGAGTTCTGGGTATCATTGAGTTGAAAGAGTGGATCGCTAGAAGACGAACTATCACAAAGCGGGGGATATCTGTAGTAGTATTGCTAGTAGTATTTCTAATATTTCTAGAAATTACTACTAGTATTTCACAAGTACTACTAGTAGTATTTAGCCAAACTAATGCTGTTTTAGGATCTCCATTCAGAGCACGATACCAGTCATGGATGCCAATGATGATGCCAGTGAGGATGATTACTAGTATTATTATTAGTAGTATAAAATAGTAGAATAGTAGTAGTAAAATAGTATAAAATAGAATAAAATAGTAGTATAGTACTATAGTATAAAATAGTATTAGTAGTGGGCGGTGGGTGGCGCAAGCGGTTAAGATGCTGTGCCTGTTAACCACCAAGCCAGGGTTCGAGACCCGGGTCGGTCCCACAAGACAGGGTGAGCTCCTGTCCTTAGCCCAGCTCTTTGACGCCAGCTGGATCCAATTGTATTGGCTCTGCCTTTGCATTGGAGTAATTCAGTGGCGTGGAGAGGGGGGGTTTTCTGCTTGGGGAACAGCCTATCCTCCATAACAATCCAACCCAGGCTTTCGTGCTTTGCATGCAGTGTATGCAGTGCTGAGCACGATATCATAGTCTTCCAAGACTGACGGAGACCTGCTTTTTAGTATAGTAGTAGTAGTAGTAGTAGTAGTAGTATAAAAGTGGTACCTATAGAGGGAAAACAACTGTGGCTTGTCTTTGGATGCCCACTGGATTGGCTGCAATCCTAAAGACACTTTCCTGAGAGTATGACTCATTGAACACAATGGTGCTTACTTTTGAGTAGACATGGTTAGGATTGTGCTTTTTGTGTCTGTGCAGAGCAGAGCAAGGCTGAAGGGGTGTGTGTGTGTGATGGTCACTGCCCGCACTGCAGGACATGCCTGCTGGAATCTGGCTCTGGCCCTGAGGAGGCCAAATAGCAAATCTTCCAATATCATCTGCTTGACAAAAAACATTTTTTCCTCTTTTTTAGGAGATTCAGGGCACAATTCGGACCTGTTTAGGCCAGCACATCAGTGTTCTCGTTCCTGTGGTGGTGCAGGGAGACTGGAGCATTTCTAGGCACTGCTTAACCCAGTGGTCTCCAAAGTGGGGATCCTGACCCTCAAGGGGTTTGCGGAGCCATTCCAGGGGGTTGCGCACCATATATATGTTGCTTTCATGTGGTTTATTTATTTAAACACTGTAAGTTATTATTACATTTAAATATATTACACGTAATTTATTACAATCATATAATTTATGAATTACAAGAAGGCTCCCTGATGCCTGCTCACAAGGTAAAGGAGGATAATGAAGGCTTTTTCACAAGGCTTAAAAAAGAGGACACTCCTGGAAAAAAGGACCTCTGGTCACTCTGGTCAGATGTGGCCACATGTTCAAATTTGAACCACATGTTCAAATTCACAGGGCATCCCCAGGTAGCATTGTGCTCATCATGTGTCAAGCAGCCCGCATGTGGCGCATGAAACTTTTTGCGGTGCCGAGGGATGGTGGGACAGGGAGGTACAGCAGAGCTTGCGGACTGTGGTAAGCGTCACAGAGACCATTCGCTGAAGATTAGGGGCAGCGAGGAATGCATGCTCCTTGACCGATTGCACAAGCGAGAGGATTTGCCGCACCATTGCCACCTTGCCCCCCAGGCTCAGCTGACCAGTAGGCCCCACAGAGGGTAGCTGGTGCCTGGACGCAGAGGAGGCGGAAGAGCTCAGCAGCGTAATCCTTGGGGGCTCAGGAGACTTGAGCCGGCCTTGACGCGGTCACTGGCCCTCTGGCCGCTGGCAGTCACAGATTTCGCGGCACTTTAGTAATCCTGTGCCACTGAGCAACCGGAAAGGTGGCTGCGCAAGGGACCAAGGCCCTCTTTCCCCAGGACATGTCCTGGATTTTAGCCTTGTGTCCTGGAAAAACTTCAGTGTCCCCCTTTTCCTTATGAATGGCCAGCATGTAGCCTTCTAGTAATTAATAAATTCTATGCCGCTGGCCAAAAGGCAGGCAAGATTTGATCCAACTCCTGATCAGGCTCAGGATAACAGATGCTTGAATGTGTGCTCAATAATAATAAAGAAGACAGTGCTTCTGAGCATGTGCAGATTTTTCCATGGCACCTAGAAAACGGAGATAATAAATAAAAAATAGAGATAATTCTACTAGGCTCTCCAAACGAGCATATTTCCAATATACCCTCTTTTTCCAGATCATGTCCTCTTTTTTAGCCTGTTGTCCTGGAAAAAACTCTTCATTGTTCTCCTTTTCCTTGTGAGCAGACAGCATGTGGCCTTCAATCAACTATTGCTGCAATCCTAAAGACGCCGTCCTGGGAGTAAGACCCATTGAACACAATGGGGCTTACTTTTGAGAAGACATGGTTAGAATTGTGCACAAAATGTAATAAATTATATGTAATAGTTTTGAATTTGATCATTCAATCAAATTTTTAATTGAATTTTTAAATTAAGGACATGAAAGTAACATATATGTTTTAGCTTTTATTTTGTTTGGTCCTATATTTTTCTTGGGGCTACAGTGGCTTAGTGGTTAAAGGCACCATACCTCTCCATCTGAAGCTCGGCCGGTCAGTTCTTCGAGCCCCAAATACTGCAAGATGGGGTGAGCCTTTGCCCAGCTCCTGCCAACCCAGTAGTTTGAAAGCATGCAAAGCAGGCCTCCGTCAGTCTTGGAAGACTCTGGTATCGTGCTTGGTGCTGCATATGCTGCATGCGAAGCACAAAAGCCTGGGTTAGATTGATATAGGAGGAGAGGCTGTTACCCAAGCAGCAAATCCCCCTCTCCACACCACTGAATTAGTCCAATGGAAAGGCAGAGCCAATACGATTGGATCCAGCTGGCATGGCAGAGCTGGGCTAAGGACAGGAGCTCACCCTGTCTTGTGGGGCCGACCCGGGTCTCGAACCCTGGCCTGCTGGTTAACAGGCACAGTGTCTTAACCACTTGTGCCACCCACAGCCTAAATGCAGGTAGATAAATAGGTATCCCCCTGGTGGGAAGGTACCAGCATTCGGTGCGCACACAGGCCACATATCCATGGAGGCATCTTTGGACGCCTATGGCTCTATGGCACTAGAAAAGGGGATGAGCACCATTCCTTAGAATCAGTCACGAGAAGTAGAGCAACCTGCGGGGGACACCTTTACCTTTATATTTTTCTTGGGTATCCTCAATTTTGCCCTCATTTTTGATTGTGGGCTGGGGGATCAGGTGAGCACCTTGTGGTGGCCACAGAAGAAACCGCAGGCATTTACAGAAGAAACCGCAGGCATTTACCCAGGGATTTCCAACAGGAGAGTTGCCCCCGCAAGGTGAGTAAGAGCACATTCCTAACCATGTCTACTCAAAAGTAAGCCCCATTTTGTTCAATGGGTCTTACTCCCAGGAAAGTGTCTTTAGGATTGCAGCCTAAGTCTAGGTGAGCTCACCTTGGCCTCAGCTCACTACCCCGGTGATTTTCAACCAGTGTGCCGTGGCACACTGATGTGCCGTAGATCGTCCTCAGGTGTGTTGCGGGAATTTGGGGATTGACATTCATTAATAGGAAAATTGGGGGATTTGAATAGTCTAGTGTGGCTTGTCGATGGTAAAAACAACTGATGTGTGCCTTGACAATTTCAATGCCTTGGTAAGTGTGCCATGAGATAAAAATGGTTGAAAATCAGGGCACTACCCTGTCCTACTCTTAATGAAGATGGTTCCGGAGTGGCAAAGGATGGAGGCTGGAAGCTTCTTTGACGCGCCTTAATAAAGCTGCCAGCCACGATGTTGGGATGCATTCATCCCACATGGATTGCATTTTATGACTGTGGTGCTTCGTGGGTGGAAAAATGCATTGACAACTTCACATTTGCATGTGTTGATCACTCCTTTGCCTTCAGTGCCTTCGAAACCTTGAGATGACCTTGACTTTGTTTGGAGCAGCAAAGGTTTGGCTTGGAAAAAAACAATACTTGATGGGATTTGGACTTGATTTGCCCCCACCCTCCACCAAGTTGGGGGACTCCAAAAGTTGAGGACAACCCAGGCAGAAACAGTGTCTCCAAAAAGGAGGTGGGAATGGTCACCAGGGGCTCTTCCACTCACGGTCAGAACCATTATTGTGGGGGAAATGTCTGAAAGAAGCTACAAGGGTTGCCATAATAGGGACGCCGAGAATAGGGTCTTTCACAAAATCGGGACAGGACCCGCTGTCCCATTTGCCCCTATGTGAAAACAACCCCCCCCAATTCGGGATTGTCTGTGTGTTTTGGGACAGGTGTCGACCCTATCCTGGGAGCAAGACCAATTGAACACAATCAGGGCTGACTCTTGAGTAGACATGGTTAGGATTGTGTTCATAGTATCACTTAGGATTGTGTTCATAGCATCACTTTGCCAAACTCAGGGTGACCAGATGTCATAACTGAAAACGAGGATAAGGACCCCCCAAATTGCTCATATCTCTTTTGTGTGCTTCGTTTCAATGCTGTTTTATTATTTATGTTACATGTATTTTATTAACTACAAGAAGGCCACATCCTGCCTGCTCACAAGGAAAAGGAGGTCAATGAAGATTTTCTTACAGGACAGCAGGCTAAAAGAGAGGACATGTCCTGGAAAAGGAGGACATGTGGTCAAACTCTCTTAGACTGGCTCCAAGGCCGGTTTGGTTTGACGAAATTTGGCTGAAAAGGGTGAGCGTTAGATTTGAGTAAATACAGTATTTGTGTGGAATTTGCAAGATAAAAGGGGCATTTGCAATTTGCTATCTGAAAAAGCATTGGAAGCAATATTTATAAACTCCAAGACTGAGTTCCACTTTTCAACGGCTTTCACTTTTGGACGGTGCTCAGGTCCAATAAGTGGGGGCTGCCTGCATCCTGTTTTCTCGGCGCCAAATCTTGTTCCCTGCTGCGAGACAAGCCAGCCTTCCAAGAGTAGGAAGCAGGCCAAGAATGATCTGAATCAAGGAAAATATACATGAATTATAAATATACATGAAATATACATTTTCTCGGCCACCAGCCTGGCGCTTTTCCACAATGACCCTGGCATCTTGAACCGGATTCCCGGGATTGGTGCTGCACCTCTCCGTCCCAGCGGCTCCCAGGTAGCGCCATGCCTGACCTACTGAGCCGAATCCCTTTGCATTTGGCAGCTTCTGTCCTTGATTCTATTTAAGGCCAGGAAACGGGATGTTAATGAGGAGGGCTGGGGTTTGGAGGCAGTCGGTGCCCCACATCTGGGCCTGGCGCTGCAGGAGGAGGAGGAGGAGGCATGTCTTGGGAAAGATCACGCTTGCTGCAATCTTGGAACCTGCTTGGCGTGGGAGCTCCCCTGGGCACAAGTGAGATTTGGGGTGGTGGCTGGGCAGAGGAGCCCAGGCTGGCACAGTGCCCTGGGGTGGCCAGACTGGTACGACATCTTCCACAGACTAGGGCAGGAGACAGCATGTGCTTTGTATGGAGCCTTCGCCCATTTGCATGCACGTGTGCCGGAGACGAGGCTCCCATCAATCCTGCTGCTGGATTTAATATGTAGAAACTGTTTGCAAACCTGAAAGACAGCCGTGCTCCCCAACAACAACAGCCCCAAACAGAGGAAGCCATTTATTAAGGAAGGAAACCAGAAAGTTGGGATCCTCGCAGGGAAAAAGCAAGAACAAGAGTCGCCACATGCCTAAGTGGAAAAGCAGACAACATCTTCCAAAATGTAGGACACCCAAGAAAAATGTAGGACATGGCAAAATAAAAGCTAAAACACACTGCCATGTATTGCTTTCATGCGGTGCATTTAAACACTTCGGCTGCAACCCTAACCATTCTTTCTTGGGAGTAAGTAGTATTGAGCACAACGGGACTTACGGCTGAGTGGACATGCTCAAGATTGCACTCACATGATTTATTATTAAATAAAAATTATTATATATAATTTAGGAAGTACAAGCAGGCTCCATGCTGCCTGTTCAGAAGGAAAAAGGAGGACAATGAAGATTTTTTTCAAGGACATGAAGCTGAAAAAAGGACATGTCCTGGAAAACGAGGATATAAAGTCACCCTGGCTTGGTTGGAACAGATACACAGATCCTCTAGAGGACACTTTGATCAAGCAAGCAAGATTTGATCAGACCTCCTCTAAACAACCTCAGGACCTCAGATCCTTGGGATCTGCTTGAATGTGTGCTCAGCCATGGAAAAATGTGAATAATAAAGACAGTTCCTCTGAGCATGTGCAGAATAGATAACCAATTTTTCCCCCTCCCTGTTCAAATTGCAACTCAGGCTCAAAAATATCACTCTCCTTGCACCACTTGAGCCCCTCTAGCCCACCACGCATAAGCATCACTGAGGAAGTATTCCCGATGCGAACAGTGCTTGTCCCTTGCGCCACATGCTCAGCCCGAGAATCTGTGGCTTCAAACCTGGGCCTGTGTGTTCGGTCTGGGCGCAAGTGGGCCTGGAGAAGTTGCTGACCATAGTAGAGTAACCACTGGAGCCCTCCAAAATCAGTCCTGTCTGAGGGTGTCTGGTGACCATGCTTTCATGTGGTTCCCCACGACACCTGTGAAAGGAGGTGTGTGATATAAATCTACTTAGGAGTAAGGGGAATGATGAGGATACATCACACCACACTTCTTCTGTTCCTGTGTATTACTAGGATGGGGTTGCGGCTTCCTGCTGCCATTGCTAGCCTGGAACTTATAGACCATGACTGTACGTAGACCAAAAAAAAAGGACAAGGTCTTACCCAAACTGTAAGACATTCAAGAAAAATGTAGGACGTGACAAAATAAAAGCTAAACAATCATATACAGTGGCACTTCACTTAACAAGTGCCTTGCTTAACCAGCGTTTCACATAACAAGCAAAAATTTCCAAGAAATCTTGCTTCACATAACAAGTTCCGCTTCACCTAACAAGCAAGCATGCTATGGGCACATGTGCTATACAGCCCTGATGCTCCGCATGGAGGCTCAATAAAAGGGCTGCCGGCAGAGCTGCTGCCTCGAACTGCCCCCAAGTGCCTCCACCGGCCACCTTGAACCTCCAGCAGTAGCCCAGGTAAGCCTCCCAAGAAAGTGTCTTTGATTGCAGTCTCCTAACTATGTCTACTTAGAAGTAAGCCCATTGTGTTAAATGGGGCTTACTCCCAGGAAAGTGACTTTGATTGCAGCCTCTTAACCATGTCTACCCAGACGTAAGCCCCATTGTGTTAAATGGGGCTTACTCCCAGGAAAGTGACTTTGATTGCAGCCTAAGTAGACTTCATAGGCTCGTGCACACTGAATGCATGTTTTGAATTCAGTTCCAGTGTTTTGTCATCATTTTTACATCCAGTTCATATTTTTATATGAATATTTTGGGGGTTGTGGAACCAATCGTTTGAGTTTCCATTATTTCCTATGGGAAAATCTGCTTCACTTAAAGAGTGTTTCACTTAAAGAGCAGGCCTCCGGAATGAATTAAGCCCTTTATGTGAGGCACCTCTGTACTGTATATTGTTTTGATGTGCATAATTTAAACACTATGAGCACAGTCCTAGCAAACTTTCCAGCACGGGCATAGCTATACATATGTAATTTATGAATTCCAAGAAGGCTCCCTGTTGCCTGCTCACAAGGAAAAGGAGGACAACAAGGACTTTTTCCAGGACATAAGGCTAAAAAAAGAGGACATGCTGTGAAAAAGAGGACAGATGGTCAACCTGGCCTTATAAGGCCCTATTCATGGATCAATGGGATGAGTGAGAACCAAACCACACACAGGGATAAAACATGGGGCTTGGTCCTCCCAGGCTTCTTTTCTGCTCTGGAAGTATCAGTTGTGGGGCACTGGAGAGTCCCAATCAAAATGGGAAAGTGTGGGGAGGAGGAGCGAACCCTTCCCCAGACGAAAGGATGTTATTTTCAGGGTCCTGAGTTACCTTCTTCAACTGGCCTTTTATGAAGCTGGCAGGGAGGTGAGTGGAAATTTCATTAAGTTTCTGCCACCTTGGAAAGAGGTGCCCGGTGCTGACCCTGCAGGCTGGATGGGCATCAAAATGGGCAACCGCATCCTGACAGGTGGCACCAAACTGGCACCAAAGCTGTGTCGCAGACGGTGCCCAAAGGGCCCGGCCAAATTGTGTTCAGCGCTCTTTCCCCTCTGATGACATGCTGGGCACAGCCCAGTTCCCACACTGGCCTCACCCTCCCCTGAACTCCTCTCCCACTCTGCACCCTGAAGAGTCACCTGGCACCAACACGAGCTGCTGCTGCCGCCGCCGCCTCACCCAGGCTGGGAGTGGGTGGCAGCCCAAGCAGCCTTGCCCAACCTGGCATTGTGCTGCTGTGGCAGCCTGGCT
This sequence comes from Cryptoblepharus egeriae, assembly GCA_030015325.1. Taxonomy (NCBI): domain Eukaryota; kingdom Metazoa; phylum Chordata; class Lepidosauria; order Squamata; family Scincidae; genus Cryptoblepharus; species Cryptoblepharus egeriae. The sequence goes on along the minus strand of JAREYC010000011.1, from coordinate 31,108,473 downwards.
CGGCCCAGCAGCTCCCACCCCTTGGTTGCGATGGATCTAGTACGGCACGTGGATCACCAGGTGGATCACCAACCTTTCCAGGCAGCCTGACCTCCAAGAGCTGCACAATCTGACCGACTTGGCAAAACCAGTACGGAAAGGGCACGTCTGTACAGCTCCAAGGTGAAGGGTGTCCAATGCACTCCTCCATCACCCAATTCCAGCAATGTGTGTATTGAAAAGGGTAGCCATTCACCCTCTTTTTCCAGGACATTTTCCCTCTTTTTTAGCCTTGTGACCTAGAAAAAAAAAAATCATTGTTGTTGTCCTTTTCCTTGTGAGCAGGCAGTATGGAGCCTTCTTGCAATGCACAAATTATATATAATAAATTATGTACAGTCATCCCTACTTATGGGAGAAGTTAAGGGCCGGAGCACAGTCCAAAAGTGAAAACCACTGAGAGTGGAACCCAGTTTGCATATGCAGAACGGCCACCAAAAAAGACATACATATCACTTGCCAAAGCTTGAATAACATATATTTATTAATGCCACCAAAATACAGTCAAATGAACCAAGGCATGTGCGGGCAATGAATACCTTATGCATTTGAATGATGGGGATCTAGTGAAGAAAGTCATAAGGAAACGCAAAACCAATCTGATCGCCACGTCACATGGAAATCAACATCAGGGAAGACAATCTTCCCTTTAGACCAGCAGAGAGAGGTTGAAAGAATGGAGCATGAATGAGTTACGGGTATTATTGAAAGGTGTTGAAAGAGCGGAACCGTCAGAAAGTGGGGGAATCGTGTATAATAGTTTTAAATTTAATAATATGCAATATATGTGGATATTTTTAGCTTTTCTGTTGTCAAGTCCTCCATTGTTCTTGGGTGTCCTACATTTTGCTCTCTTTATTGGTTATGAACTGGACTGGGCCAAACGAAGCCCATTATATAGGTTACAATCCAGAGTAACTACAAGACCTTTTACACTGATGTAGTTCCGGTGCCACCGATGGGAAACCCATGGGAAATGCATAGAGCAATCCAGAGTAAGTGCCTTTTATGTCTTCCCATAGTTGTTCTGGATTGTAGGGCTAGTCCAACAACATCCTGCTTTGCCAGTTGCCAGTTGCCTCTCAGCTATCATTGCTGTGCTCAGTAGCCATCACCAGCAGCACACGTGGACGCCCAGCACAAGCAGCCCACCTGTCCATGCCTAAGAGGGGCCACCAGACCTGTGCAAACCCAAAATTCCTGAACCCCAAGGCCAAAATTCCTACCCCCTTAAAAATTGCCGAAAAATGTATTTTTTGTTTTTGTATTTTTTTGTTTTTTGATCATAACTTTTGATAGGAAGGAGATATCTCCAAACTTTCTTGCATTGGATTCTGCTCTTCAATACAAATCCAACGACATATGGCATGATGGGGTACTGCGCACCATCGTGAAGTTAAAAAATGAAGCCAACGTGTAGGACACCCGGACAGGAGGCTAAAAAGCCGGACAAATCCGTGTTTTTCCGGTCATCTGGTCACCCTGCACTGCGCATGCCTGCAACACTTCTTCCTCTTCATTCTTCCTTTTTCCGGAAAACTTCCTCATCCAGCACTTGCAACATCAAGCCAGCCACTGCCGCTCTCAGCACACTCAGCATGCAGCAGAATCCCATAGTTTAGTCCTCTGTGAACTTTATATCCGCACCACCTCTTGATGGCTGTTATAGCTTTGCCAGGGTGGTAGGACAACCCGGAGCTCCTGCCTGCGCCACTATTTGCTTCAACCCTGGCATTGGATATGGGATGGGTGGCCTCCATGTGCCAACGTGCGTTAGGATTGGGCTATAAGAACCTGAGAGGCCCCCGCAAAATTGGTTCCCAGCTGGACCAGTCCCACCAATATGACTTTGTTCCATGTAAAATGATCACAGGGTGAGTGTGGCCACTCTGACTGGGGTCTCGGGCAAGGGATGTGGGGAGGTCTAAGTGAAACCCCTTTCTCACCCTAGTGCATGATCTGCAGAGAGTGGGTGCCATCAAGGAGAACCCTTATGAGTAGGGTTGACATAGGTCCTGAAAAACAGGATTTGTTGACATACTGGCAAGTTTGACGGAGGGTCCGGTCCCGATTTTGTGGAAGAGAATTATGGCAACCCTACCTACGAGGAATAATTGTGGGGCTCAGAGCGATGAAACTGCACGGCGTGGGAGGGAGGCCGAAAAGATCAAACCTCTGAGTCATCATCGCCCACCAGTGTGTTCTTGATCTATATTCAGAACTTCCCCCAGGAGCTCTTTCTCCTCTCCGAGCCTCGGGCAGCCACAGGAGGCCCCTGGGTGCTGCTTGATGGTTTTTCCTCCACCCCCAGCTGCTGTAAGGAGACAGTCTGTGCCCCTCCAGGGAGGAGAAAATAGCAGCCACCCCCAGATCTGCTCTCCGGCTGTGATGGCAAAGGAGGCCGGGGAAGAGAGGCCGGCAGCCAAGCAGCTCAGGGACCGGCTGACCGGATGTCATGATCACAAAAGACAACAAGGACCCCCAAAATTTGGGCACCCAAGAAAAATGTAGGGCATCATTAAATAAAAGCAAAACACTCATATATATATATATATATATATATATATATATATATATACATACACACACACACACACACACACACACAGAGTATATTTCTTGTAGGTGCTTAATTTAAACACTGTACAGTGGTGCCTCACATACCCCCAAATCCAGAGTAACTACGGGAGCACATAAGAGACTTTACATGCACCCGTAGTTACTGCACCACCTAGTGAAAACCTGTGGGAAATTCATACTGGTATCCAGAGTAAGTTGTTCTTACACCAGAGCAAGGATCTCTGTAGTTACTCTGGATTTTGCCCATAAAGAGCTTAATTCGTTCCAGAGGCCTGCTCTTTACGTGAAACTTTCTTTACATGAAGCGGATTTTCCCATAGGAAATAATGGAAACGCAGACGATTGGTTCCACAACCCCAAAAATATTCATTAAAAAATATGAACTGGACATAAAAATGATGACAAAATACTGGAATTGAATTCAAAACATGCATTCAATGTGTGTGATCCTATGAAGTCTACTTAGGGCAAAATCCATAGCAGTTACGGGTCCAAGCAGTTACGTCCCCCTCTAGTGTTATCTTATGGAATGTCATCTTAACTGCTCCGGAGCAAGGGGCTTAATTTCACTTTAGGATATAGGCCTTAGGCTGCAATCCTAAAGACATTTTCCTGGGAGTAAGCCCCATTTAACACAATGGGACTTACTTCTGGGTAGACATGGTTAGGAGGCTGCAATCAAAAACAATTTTCTGGGAGGCTTATTTGGGCTGCTGCTGGAGGTTCAAGTGGTCAGTCGGGGAACTGGGGGGCAGTTAGAGGCAGCTGCCTCTGGCACCCCAGGCAACTGCCCCCAAGTTGGGGGCAGTTAGAAGCAGCAGCGCTGGCCGGCAGCCCTTTTAAAGAGCCTCCGCGCGGAGCGTCAGGGCTGCATAGCATGTGTGCACACAGTGCACTTGCTAGTTAAATGAAGCAGTACTTGTTATGTGAAGCAAGATTTCTTGGAAATTTTTGGTTGTTATGTGAAATGCTTGTTATGTGAGGCGCTGGTTAAGCGAGGTGCCGCTGTACTACATTCCAGTACTTATTTTTTAAAATTTAAAACTATTGCATATAATTTATTATAGAGAATGTATTAATGACAACAAGGCTACATGCTGCCCACTCGAAAGAACATTGTAGGTATTTTTTCCCATGACACGAGGCTAAAATCCAGGACATGTCCTGGAAAAATTGCAGGGATGGTTACCCTGCTCGGGGATCAAACAAAAATATCTGGAGCCAAGCAAATCCAAATCTATGTATGTATGTATGTATGTATGTATGTATGTATGTATGTATGTATGTATGTATGTATGTATGGTATCTATCTATCTATCTATCTATCTATCTATCTATCTATCTACCTACCTACCTACCTACCTACCCATCCATCTATCCATCTATCTATACCCTTCCTTCCTTTCATCCACCTATCGTTCCTTCCTTCCTTCCATCTATCCATCCATCTATACCCTTCCTTCCTTCCTTTCATCCACCTATCGTTCCTTCCTTCCTTCCATCTATCCATCCATCTATATCCTTCCTTCCTTCCTTTCATCCACCCATCGTTCCTTCCTTCCTTCCTTCCTTCCTTCCTTCCTTCCTTCCATCCATCGTTCATTCGTTCCTATCTATCTATCTATCTATCTATCTATCTATCTATCTATCTATCTATCTATCTGTCTGTCTGTCTGTCTGTCTGTCTGTCTGTCTGTCTGTGTACCTACCCATCCATCTATCCATCCATCTATCCATCTATCTATACCCTTCCTTCCTTCCTTCCTTTCATCCACCCATCGTTCCTTCCTTCCTTCCATCTATCCATCCATCTATACCCTTCTTTCCTTTCATCCACCCTTCGTTCCTTCCTTCCTTCCATCTATCCATCCATCTATACCCTTCCTTCCTTCCTTTCATCCACCCATCGTTCCTTCCTTCCTTCCATCTATCCATCCATCTATATCCTTCCTATCTATCTATCTATCTATCTATCTATCTATCTATCTATCTATCTATCTATCTATCTATCTATCTATCTATCTATCTATCTATCTATCTATCTATCTGTCTGTCTGTCTGTCTGTCTGTCTGTCTGTCTCTCTGTCTATGTACCTACCCATCCATCTATCCATCCATCTATCCATCTATCTATACCCTTCCTTCCTTCCTTCCTTTCATCCACCCATCGTTCCTTCCTTCCTTCCATCTATCCATCCATCTATATCCTTCCTATCTATCTATCTATCTATCTATCTATCTATCTATCTATCTATCTATCTATCTATCTGTCTGTCTGTCTGTCTGTCTGTCTGTCTGTCTGTCCCAGATACCCAGATCTGGAAACGCTGGGGTGTTCCTTGCTCGTGTCCCGCTTCTCATCGCTGTCCCGATCAGATCTCCCTCCTTCACGCTGACTGGCAATCAGTTTGATGGTGGAAATGCTGTGGGAGATGTGAGATCAGAAGGCCAGACATGCTTCCTTTTCAAGGGCAGAGCAGCTGTGTGGGGGATTTAATCAGAGTTAAAGTGGTGCAGGGGAGGAAAGTCTGGCACCACATGCCTACCTGTGACTTTGATCCAAATGGTTCCCCTAGGCTGCCGAGAGCTGCAGAAGGGAACATTTCCGGACTGGGGCACACCCTTCCCCTCCAAGGCCTTCTGTAGGGAACCTGTGGGTTTGACAGGGAGCCCATCTCTGAATGCCAAGTTCAAGGCAGTGGCATCGGAATTTCTTGTGGCCTTCAATGTACCCTCCCTGAGGCATCTAATGGACACATCCAGTAGTGAGATGCTGGAAGCCCAACTAGATGGGCCTGATCCAGCAGGGTTCTTCCAAGATTCTTATGGGATCAGGCCTTTGTGCCATCTTGCAGGCGTCCAAAGAAATGTTTTTCTGCCTCCCCTGCAAATGCTGCCCGGGATCAACATGGGGACTTTTCTGCAAACAAGGCTGCAACCTCACTGACAAGTCCATGGCCATGGGGGGGGGGGGGGTAGCTGGAAAATCAATCAATCAATCAACATAATTTACCCATGTTTACTCAAATCGAATGCACCCTCCAATCTAATGCGCATCCTGATTTTTAAAAGCTTGACATTTAACCCTTAGATGCCCATCTAAAAATAGCCCAATCTGCATAAATTTGCATTTCTGGACTCTGGATCCGGATGGGCATCTAAAGGTTACAAAAATTTACTGGTGGTTGTAATGCCCAGCTGCAAAGTAGGTGCAAGATTTAAATTTACTGCATCCAATATATGAACAAACAAACAAGTAAGTTATAAATGAATGAATAAATAAATAAATAAATGGAAGTGTGGAGGAGAGACAAGTGGTAGGGTTTTTTTTGGGGGGGGCAGCATTACTTCTAATGCCAGGAGGTCTTGGACTGGCATTGTATCAGAATCATGGAGCCAGGGGTACTATAGGTTTTCTCAAAGTCATGCTCAGATCAGGGAGATGGTATTAAATATGTGTACCCAAAAACCTCATCCTCCTGGTCCAGCAGCCCCTCACTCAAAAGCGAAGACATACATTTCTCCTTGCAGGAATTGTCCACTTTCCTGGCTGCTTTCTCTTGCTTGCCACTTTCCGGTCCTTTCCTGACGTTCGCCAAATTCAGTTTTTTGTGCCCTTTTCATTTGCGGTCCCAGAAATGGTGATTCTGGTCACGGACTCTTAATGAGTCTTCCTCCTTCGACCCTTCGTTCAGCCAGGCTCTTTTTCTAATGCTGGAACTCAGGTTACTATAGCGGGATCACGATCACTGCTCTCCAGAGAGGCTGAGCTGCAGCATTGCTGTCCTGGCACAACGTGGGGTGCTGTTTTTTTCCTGCCATGATCTGCCAACCAAAAGATTTCCTCAGTTGCAGCTCTCTCCAGACTTCCCCAGACAAGATGAGCTGCTTTTTGCTATGTTTATATGGCACTGATGCCATAAGGTTCTTCTTTAAACCAGTTCATGCTGGTTTAAAAAACAAGGGATGGCCAGGGTGGTGGTGGAATAGCTAGAGCGGGGGGGGGGGGGTCTGCCAAAGCTGTACCCTTGTACCCCAGACTGGTGGCATAGTGAGAGTGGGGTAGAGCTGTCAGCCTTGGAGTATGTCAGCATTCGTTCATTTGTTCATTTGTTCATTCATTCATTCATTCATTCATTCGTTCATTCATTCATTCATTCAATTTTCCTTAAACACCCCCATTTTGTGTGTATTCTCTTCCCCCTTGACCCCTCTAGTCTTCCCTTTGATTTTAGCCAGTGATTTTCAACCAGTGTGCCGCCAACGGTTTGCAGGTGTTCGGCGGACGTTTGGAGGAAAGAACATGTATCGGTCGGGCCACATGTGAGCCCCCGTCAGCAGCAAGGTGTGCCCTGTCAATGCTCCCCAAAACAAAGGGGTGCCATCAGAATTTTAGCAGTGTGCCATGAGTTGGAAAAGATTGAAAATCACTGATTTTAGCACCAAGGTCTCTGGAATAAAACTGGCTGCAACAAAAGCAATTGCTTTTTGGTGGTCAGAATTCAGGTGAGAGTCCCTGAGCGCTGCTGCGCTTCACTTCTCCACCGCTTTCGCTTATGGCCCGTAGGAGAGGATGTCATTGGACTTGATCACCGGTGCATGGCCTCGGGACACAGCTGGCCGATGCGCGTTTGTGCCAGTCAGTGCTTGCCTGGCGTCTTGTGCACCGCTGAGGGCGGGACTCCCGGGAGCAACATCTGTTCCCGGCCTGGCTATGTGGCCGCATGTATAATCTCCCAGCTCAGAGGTAATCTAATCATGCGCCAACGTATTCGCTGAACTCTCTCCTTCTCTCTGCCACTCCAAAGTGGGTCATGCATGTCAAAGAATTAATGCTTCCAAAGACTCCAGGTTGGGGAGACATTTGAAAGGGGAACCACCTTCCCTGCGCCACCGACATGTCTGCACACAGAGCAATTTGTTTGGAATTGCTTGCAAACGTAAAACTCTCCCTTGGTTGGCATTGTGGCACGGAAAATCAAGCTCCCTGGGGGAATGGGGGTGAAGGGGGCAGCAAGAGGGGAAATCTCAATATCTTGAGGATTGAATGCGCTCCCCCAAAAGTTTGTGTGACCCCCAGTTCCAGAATGCCTGGGACAAAAGACCCACAGAGGGCCTCTCGGACCTTGTCAGGTGCTGACCTTTGACTGCAAGTGTTGGGCTCCAGTGCCAATCTGTGGCCACCTCACTGTGGGCATCTAGTGAGTGGTCCAGCCTTGGCATTATCAGATGCTTTTGGGATCCCAAACACTGCCAGGGCTATTAGAAGACTCTCCTATTACAACCTTATGGGAGAGATCAAGGCCGGCCCAGCCATGAGGCCAAGCGAGACAATTGTCTCAGGGGGCTGATTGATGGGTGGTGGTCAGCTTTGTCTGCTTTCTTGCCTTTACCGTCCTTCTTCCTCCATCTACTCTCTAGATTGGAAAGGGTAGGATGGAGAGGAAGAGGAATTGAAGAGGGGAGGCTAATGCTGAGCTGGAACACTGGCCGGTGGGGAGACTCACATCACTGAAAAAGAGACAGCATTTAGCAGACTGCATTAGGAGGTCTCCAGCGGGCACTGCCAACCCCTCTGCCACCCCCGACTCCGACTCCCTGGATCCGAAAAGGAAGAGAATGGAGGAAAGGAGTTCACATCACCCTCCAGCACACCACAATGTTCATTTGGCCAGCAGACAGTGGCACTGAAGCCTAAGGTTCTTGTCTCCAGATCAGTGATTTTCAACTGGTGTGGCATGACACACTGGTGTGGTGTGAGTAATCCACCAGTGTGCCATGGGAGTTTGGCAAAATAAGTTATTCATAAAATAAATATCATTTATTAATAGAACCATCAGGGGATGTGAACCCCTACCAGCATCAGCATGTGCCTTTTTAGTGATCCAAAGACCTTGATGTTGTGCCTTGGCAATTTTAGTGCCACGTCAATGTGCCATGAGATAAAAACAGGATGAAAATCACTGCTCCAGATCTTTCAAGGTGCCCATTGCCCCGTCCCCCTCCTCTATTTTTGCATGCGCCCCTAAAGAGATGCCAGTAGTGCATCTCTTGGTGCACCTCTTCTAGGTCAGGGAGGTGGAGTCCGTCCCTGCCTTTGGGTTTATGGATTTTGGCATGCCAACAAGAACGTGGGGATCTGGCGACAACGCAAGGAGATGTAGGCCGCGCAGCGACGGGACTGGCTGTGCCGCAGCTTTGTTGCCATTTAATTAATTGATTTACATTTTCTCAGGGAAAGGCAACTCCTCTGCCTTTCCCACCCAGGCGAAGAAGTGAAAATGTCAGCCCAGCCTGTAATTAGCAGAGCCTTCAGTTTCACTCTCAAAGCTGTCGGCAGCCGAGCACAGCAACCTTCGGCCCTCCGTTCTGCGCTTGCCTGCCAACCACACTGGGTGCCGTGATCCACCACCCAGCCCAAAGAGCTGACTCTTCACCATCCCCCTGGAACGGTGGGCTCCGACCCTTCAGGATCTTGTCCCATAAATGGAAAAGGCTCACATAATCTCAGGCCAAGGGTGCTCGCAATTGCCCATCTTGACACATCCCCTTTACACATGGGTAAGATTGCCATATGTCCCTACCCAGTTTGGGGGAACTGAGCTCACATATTGGCAAATTTGACAAGGGATAACCCTACAAAACACTCAATTGGGGCAACCTTACCCATCCTTACCCATCCATTTACCCTACACAATCTTCCCTGCTTCCTTCCTTACATCCATCTTCCCTGCCTCCTTCTTCAGCCATCCATTTACCCCACACCAGGCTGACCATAAAGCAGGTATCCGTCAGTCTTGGAAGACTATGGTATCGTCCTCTGCACTGCATACGCTGCATGCGAAGCACGAAAGCCTGGGTTGGATTGTTATGGAGGATAGGCTGTTACCCAAGCAGCAAATCCCCCCTCTCCACGCCACTGAATTAGTCCAATGGAAAGGCAGAGCCAATGCGATTGGATCCAGCTGCATCACAGAGCTGGGTTATGGAAAGGACCTCACCCTGTCTGGTGGGGCCGACCCGGGTCTCGAACCCTGGCCTGCTGGTTCAGTATCTTAACAGGCACAGCGTCTTAGCCACTTGCGCCACCATGGCATAACCATATAGGCTGACCATATGGCATAACCAAAAAAGAGGTCACCTCTAAAATGCCCAATAAAACGTCGAACATGACACAATAAAAGCTAAAAACACCCATCAACATTGCTTTCAAGTGGTTAATTTAAACACTATATTGCTCATTATTAAATTTAAAGCTATTCCAAGTGATTTACTACTTATAAGAAGGCTGTATGCTTCCTGCTGACAAGGAAAAAGAGGACAATGAATTTTTTTTCCTAGGACGGAAGACTAAAAAAAGAGGATATCTTGGAAAAAAGAGGATGGAGGGACAACCTGCCTACACTGGTTTCTTCTTTCCAGTTTCTGAAGTGTGATCACATCAGTTATCTTTTAAGGGTTGTATGTGTTGCAGGAGAGAATGGAGTAGACTTTAGGTGGGTGCATCAGAGTGCCCCTTACCAGGGCAAATGAAGCCTTGGCACCCCCACCCTTAGAAGGTGGGAAAAGAGGAGTTGCTGGCCCTGCAAAGTCCTGCTGGGGCAAAAGGTTCTCCCATATTGTGATCTTACAAATTGCATCACATTCCCCTAATATAGAGGGAGGTCCCTGATTTGAATGCCCATAAGGGATATAAAGAAGGGCAGAAATTTGTTTAAAAAATATAATAATAATAATAATAATAATAATAATAATAATAATAATAATAATAAATCATCAATGTTCATATCAAACACTATCACTGAAAGCTTTTTTGCCATTGAAAGTCCATTTGTTACCAACACAAGCAGTTTTTCCTCCAGCAAAGGAACAAATTGCTTTTCCCATAACCCTTATATGACCAACCAGATCCATTGACTGGCAGTTATAATTTATGCAAATTAGAGCACAATCCTAAGCGTGTCTACTCAAAAGTAAGCCCCATTATGTTCAATGGGTCTTTTTCTCAGGAAAGTTTCTTTAGGATTGCAGCCTTAGGCTATTTTTAGAAGGTCATCCGAATTAATTGTGAAGCATGTGGTTCGCATTTAGGGGCAATCTATATGAAAAAATATGGATTTTTAAATACGAGAATCAAGGTCAACATGGTGAGGTGTCCATATATATTCTCAAAGGCACATGGAGTAGAGACCCAACATATTGATGTCTCCCCTCTTACACTCTCCCCCTTTACACTCATTCTAGGCATCCTGTTGAATGGAAAGGTTGCTGGCAAAACTTTCCCCGAACACCTATGGCCGAATTTGCAGAAGTTGAATACAGTGATGCCTCACGTAACATATTTAATTTGTTCTGGAGGCATGTTACGTGAAACATTCTTTACGTGAAGTGGATTTTCCCATAGGAAATAATGGAAACTCAGACAATTGGTTCCACAACCCCACAAATATTCATATAAAAATATTAACTGGATGTAAAAATGAAGACAGAACACTGGGATTGAATTCAAAACATCATTCAATGTGCAGGATCCTATGAAGTCTACTTAGGCTGCAGCCCTAAAGACACTTTCCTGGGAGTAAGACCCACTTAACACAATGGGGCTTACTTCTGGGTAGACATGGTTAGGAGGCTGCAATCCAAGACACCTTCCAAGTGTCTCCCCACTTTCTCCTTCTCTCCATCCTTTCTCCTCTCTCTGCCCTGCTCCCTTCTGGCTGCCCTGAGCTGCTTCCTCTTCTCCATGCTCTTCTCTCCCTCTGGCCACAGGAGGAACAGCGCAGAAGTCCTGCTTTCGCTATGGGCAGGTGCGCTAGGCAGCTCTGACCCTTTTTAAACAGGCTGCCGGCCAGCGCGTCTGCCCCAACTGCCAACGAATGTGTTCTTTACGTGAAGCACACTTTGTTACGTGAAGCAGAATCCTAGAGAAATTTTTGTTTGTTACGTGAAACATACTTTACGTGGAGCGTTCTTTACGTGAGGCGCCACTGTATATGTATAGTGAGACTGCACATTAAACAATGCATTTGAAAGTTCAAAGTTCTTCTCTTAGCGGTAATGCTTCCAACAACCCTGTAAGGATGGCCAGTGAGTTATTAATCACATATTGCCGCTGGGAAAAGGCGACGGACTGAGCCACCAAACAAGCAAGGTAGAAATCAGGTTAAAGCAGAGAGTTCCTGGCGCATGAGTTTTCCATGCTGTCGTTTGGGGTTTGGGCAGTGCCTGGAAAGCAGCCAACCTTTCTTCACTGCTCACCTTTTGGTATACAATACGGATACAGCGTGGTATGACCCAAGTCCCTTGGTTTGGGGAGGGCAAGATATACCCATAGATGCATTATCAGAAATCGAAATCAATTGCAGACACTGGCTGCAATGCTAAAGACACTTTCCTAGGAGTAAGATCCATTGAACACAATAGGGCTTACTTTTGAGGAGGATTGTGCTCAGTATGTATTTGAAGTGGAGGAGAGACCTTTTACTGCCTGCAATGAAAGGTAAAAGTTTTTCCCCACAGTTTGCCCTGCGAGTCGTGACCGACTCCAAGGGGGTGCTCATGCCTGTTACAAGGCCAGAGAGCCTGCGTTGTCCGAAGACATCTCTGTGGCCATGTGGTACCAAAGGCACACAGATAAGGTTGCCATATATCCTGAAAAACAGGGACAACCCTGACTTTTTGGGGTGTGTGTGTGTGTTCACATACTGGAAAATGGGACAGAGGGTCCTGTTCTGATTTTGTGTAAGAGAATTATGGCATCCACACACAAGGCACAAAGGCTGGCCCAACCGGAGGCACGTTGAGATATTTACCTAAGGCAGCAGATGGGCAAGGGGTGCCCAGCTTTGCCCACTTTGCTTCAAGTATTCATCTGCAGTGCTTGCATTTATATGATTTTAAAAATACTCCACTAAGACCACCTCTATAATAAAGGAAGGCAGTTTGCAGAGTTTGCGCTGTTGTTTTCCCCACCCCAGTCTGAGAGCAGAAACTGCTTTGCTTGCCATCCGCACCGGGTGCATTGATCAAGATTTTCCGTCTCCTCTTCTGCTCCACGCATGGCCCGCAGATGCCGGGCACCACTTCTGATCGAGAATAGGCCCCAGTCTTGGCATTCTCATGATGATGAGGCTCTAGTGACCTGTTTTCTGCCTCCCTGCTGAAGAATTAAAATCAAAGCGTGTTCCCAGACACCTGTGATTACACCTGGCTGGCTGCAGCACGCCCCGAGCGCATTACTACTTTTGCCCTACTAACACCCTGAGTGGCTGGAGTGCCTGCAATTTGCCAGGCGACAGTCTGAAGGAGAGCAGGAGGAATGCCTTGATGGAGTCGGCCGAGCCCAGGCTCTTGCTACCTGCAGCACCCAAGGGAGAACAGAAGTAGATATGCCATCTCAGCTAATAAGAATCACTGGAGTTATTCCAGCTCTGTGGAAAAGGCAGCACATAAAGCACAAAGGCTGGCCCAGCCGGAGGCACGCTGAGATATTTACCTAAGGCAGCAGATGGGCAAGGGGTGCCCAGCTTTGCCCACTTTGCTTCAAGAGATGGCCTAGCCCATGGGTCAGCGACACATGGCACAAGTGCCAAGCCCAGCATGTGGATCAGTTTTTCCTGGCATGCAGCCCCCCCCCCCCCAGCCTCTGCCTTTAGCTGTGTTGCCACCTGGAATCCCATGTAGTGCACAGGGGTCTCCTTCTCTCTGGGGAGGAGAGAGGGGATGTATGAGTGTGGGTGTATATTTTAAAAAAAATAATATATATATATATATATATATATATAGAGAGAGAGAGAGAGAGAGAGAGAGAGAGAGAGAGAGAGAGAGAGAGATGTGTGTGCGTGCATTTTCATGTCATCTATCTATCTATCTATCTATCTATCTATCTATCTATCTATCTATCTATCTATGAATTTATAATAAAATTACAGTAAAACCTTGGATTGAGAATAACTTGGATTGAGAGCATTTTACAAAACAAGCAAACAGTTCTAATACTCTTTGACTTGATATACAAGCAATGTCTTGCTAAACAAGTGAAAAAGTCCCTACCAGGATACGGCCACTTTCGGTGCTCCAGCAGCACCTGTTCATCCTCTCCTGAGAGACCTGCCTGTGCATGTCTACTCTGAAGTAAGCCTATTACACTCAGTGGGGCTTACATCTATGTATGGGGGGGGGGAATGGAAAGGCAACTGAGATACTGCATGTCTACTTTAAAGTAAGCCCAATTATAATCAGTGGGGTTCACTCTTGTGTAAGGGGGCAGATTACAGCCTGAGAGATCTGAGAGACATAAGGCTGCAGTCCAAAAGTCACTTTCCTGAAAGTAAGAACTATTGAACAGAATGGAACTTACTTTTGAGTAGACATGGATAGGATTGTGCTCAATTTGTTTTATTTTTCTTTATATTTTGTATTTTCTTTATTATTTTGTATTATATTACAGTGTAATCAATTTGATATGATTGTATTGTAATCAGTGTGATATGAATATTCTCGGGAATGAATTATCTGAGCTTCAGTTATTTCTTAGGGGAAATTTGCTTTGATATACAAGTGTTTTGGATTACGAGCAGGCTTCCGGAACGAATTAAATTCATAAATTAATGTATGACTGCATTTGAGGAAAATGATACGGATCTGTACTTTTAACAGGCTGCTATGTATGTGTTTTAAACAGAGTCAGTGGGACTTACTCCGGAGTAAGTGTGGGTAGGATTGCAAGCTTGAATTGTTCAAAATTTTCCTGCTTGATGCTGTCACTTCCGGTCGTTCAATCACTTTTGGTGGGTCCCTACAGATTGTCGCTCTAAAGAGTGGGTCCTGGTGCTATAGGTTTGAGAACCAGTGGTAATGCCTGCCTTGATATGAGGCTTTCCTGCCTCTCCTGTTGTTATATGAGATATATTTGGAACCATTACAAGTGGATTGTAGGGCAATTGTATGGATGCCACATATCTTACCATAATGAAGCATCAACACTCCCTTGGCTTTCCAGTCAGTGGGAACCAGTTACTGAAGAGCACATTAAGGTGGCAAACGTGCTGATGAAGCAGATGTCTAGCCCTGTTGTGGCTGGGAGGATGATGGCGGATGTGCTGGAGACGGCACAGGAGGAGACAGCGAGGCCCGACCCATATGGTGTCACCTGCCAGGATGTTCTCTCACACCATGGAAGAGGGCATTGTGTTTTGGGGTGAGCCCCCAAAGCAGATCCATCCCCCAAATTCTATCCAAGCTCTGGCTTGGCAGGGAAAAGGATTACCAAAGGTGGCACAAGACCAAGCAGCTGAGCATGCAGTGCCCTGCTCTCTTTGGGGGCCATGATGTGACAACCTGTACAGGGACCCCGTTCATTGCCAAGCCCCTATGCAGGGTGACCATATGACTCGATTTTTCTGGATTTGTCCCCTTTTTTAACCTTCTGTCCAGGTGTCCTCCAAAAGGGCTTCAGTGTCCTCCATTTTAGAGCTTTGCAAGATGTGCAGTACCCATCATGTCATATGTCGTTGAATTTGTATTGAAGAGCAGAATCCAGTGCAATGATTGGTTTCGAAATATCTCCTTCCTATCAAACGTTATGGCCAAATAACGAAAAATAAAAAATATGCATTGAGCTCTATGGGAAAGTGAAAGTGCCCAATAACCCAGTTTTACTTGTGAGTAGGCAAATGTGCCACTGTGCGCCAGAAAGGCCAGGCTGAGAGGAATCCAAGTCCTTGTCCTCCTTTTGAGGTTTGGGCATCTGGTCACCCTTCCTATCACTAAGCATAGAGTAACTCCCCAATGCATTGACGTTGTCCAGCCATGTCTTAGTATAGGGGTTTCCAAACCCAATAGGGGGCTAGATGCAGCCTGCATTGAGCCTTTACCCAGCCCATAACCAGCTGCTGGTCCCAACCCAGTCGATCAACCATAATCCTGGAGTTTTGTGCCCATTCATTCATTCATTCATTCATTCATTCATTCATTCATTCATTCATTCATTCATTCATTCAAGTTCCATCTCTAATGTATTTCTTGAAATTTTATGTTATTTTTTTTTTCCATCCCTCAACCCTGTGCCAGATATTTGATGCAGCCCTTTGGCCGACAAGTTTAGAGATTCCTGTCTTAGGGCACAATCCAGAGTAACTATGGGAGCACGTAAGAGACATTATATGCACCCGTAGTTACTGCACCACCTACTGAAAACCTATGGGAAATTCATATTGCAATCCAGAGTAACTTGTTCTTACTCCGGAGCAAGGACTCCCCATTGTTACTCTGGATTTTACCCTCAGTAAACAGAGTGTCGGTCTCCTTGGTTTGGGCTGCCCTGGATTCCAAACCAGCTCCTGCCCCTCCCTGAGCCCCCTGGGGCAAGCCACTAACTTGCGCCAAGGTGTCGTGGGAGCCACAGTCCTGCGCACCAGCCTGAGTGCCTGGAAGGAAAGGCAGGATCCGACTGCAATCCTGGCACCCAGGCCTAATGTGTTCCTTCGGCACGTGCAGCTGGGGAGAAATTATTCCTTTTGCCTGGACAGGGTCGAGACTTGGTGGCGAGCAGCAGGGTGTGGGTACCTGTGCAATAGGGAGCCCTTCCTCCTCGGGGCTGCCAACCAGGCTCCTTTCTCCAGCATCAAAGTTGTTTGCAAACACTCGGCCGTGAGGGTGCAACCCGTCCGACCTGCCAGGCAACCCCCCCTGGGAACATCTGGGGCAGAGCCAAGCCCAACGGCCAGGCACAATTATGGCAGCACAGACCGGGCACGAGACATCTTGGGAAGACCGAGCCAGTCTGGGAAGGGAACTCCCCGGATGGCACTGCTGATGCCCTCCGCACCAGGAAGCCAACTGCTTGTAATTAGGAAGGGAAACCGCATGGCTTGGCCCGGGTGGCATCTTTATGCCTGGTTGACTTATTTCTGTTCTCCTTCTTGCCGCTTTGCTGCAGCAGGTGACTCCAAAGAGCTGGCAACGAATAAGGCGACTCTGGAGTCACAAGCAGGAAAGCGGCACAAAGCAACAGAGACCAAAACTGAACCAGCCAAAATATCATTTGTGTGATTCAAGCAACTTTCACAATTCAGTTTATAGGATTCAAACTGCTGAAGGGTGCAGTCCAGAGTAACTACGGGGAGTCCTTGCTCCAGAGTAAGAACAAGTTACTTTGGATTGCAATATGAATTTCCCATAGGTTTTCACTAGGAGGTGCTGTAACTATGGGTGCACGTAATGTCTCTTACTAAGCACAATCCTACCCATGTCTACTCAAAAGTAAGCCCCATTGTGTTCAATGGGTCTTACTCCTGGGAAAGTGTCTTTAGGATTGCAGCTTTACTCCCATAGTGACTCTGGATTGTAGCCTAAAAGTGCCTAAGTCCAAACCCAATTGTACATTTGCCACATCAAATACCATATTTACATTTCAATTGAATAAAGGCTGCAATCCTAGGAACACTTTCCTGGGCATAATAAGCCCCACTGAACTCAGAGTAGACATACATGGGATTGCAGCCTGAGAGTACAATCCTAACCATGTCTACTCAAAAGTAAGCTTCATTGTGTTCAATGAATCTCACTCTCTGGAAAGAGTCTGAGATTGCAGCCCGAGGACTGCAGCCGGAGTCTCCAAAATCAGGGTCCAGATTACATTACATTTGATGCCACTTTAGAGTTGAATAAATACAGTACTGTGTTTGGATTAAGTGCAGATCAGTATTTAATTAACAATTAACAATTTATTTATTTGTTTGTTTATTTATTTGATTTATAGCCTGCCTTCCTTCTGAAAGGAAGGATTCCAAAGGCGTCTAACAACATTTAAAACAACAAAATAAAATACAGTTAGAAACTAGATAAAAACAGCAAAAACCAAACTGTAAAATAGAACTTTATAAAAGCAGTAAAAATCCAGGTTAAAGAAGAAATACCTAAATTAACCCTATTTATATACTGCTTTTCAACAAAAAGTTAACAAATCCATTTAAAAAGGAAGAAGTAAACACAGTAAGAAGTTTACTATATTGTAATAAATAATGTAAGTTCTATAAAGTAGTGCTTTATATCCATTGTTATGGATATATTGGTTTATATATATATATATTGTTATCTTTTGTCGTATAATTCCTTGTTTTATGCAGTACAATTAAATTTGGAGACCCCTGCCCTAGATCTTTGCCATCCTAGGTCGGCCAAGCCAAAGTCCTCCTCCTGCCACCACCTGCGAACCATTTTATGAACCAAGCTGGGGAGAGCATCATTTGAAGGCACATGTGCAGGAGCTGAGCCAGGCTTTCTGCTTTCAGCCTTGCCCAGCCACTGTTTCGTCAGCGCCAAGCAGCGCAACACTTTACAGCTGGCGCGCATCAAGGGTGACCCACTTAATGTGGCTCAGAGCGAAAACCTCAGCAGGCACATCCATGCGCATATATCAGGCGGTCCACTGTCGCTGCTGGTAATTATTCCCGGCTTCACCTGGCTGAGCTGCTGAACCGGCACGGCTTCTGCACGAGACTCCGGGGGTGGCGCTCCAATTGCAGTGCGCCTCCCAGTCTCCGTGTGACGAGCCAAAAAGCAGCCTCCCTTGAAGGCCTTGCAAGCGGGCACAGCTCTATGCCAGGGGAAGGCTTGCCACTTCTTGGCCCAGCTGCTGCAGTTGTGAAGAGTACTATGCCGATCCTGAAGTTTCTTGTTGAACCATAACCCATAAAATAGGAATGTCCACAGGATGCCCCCCTCTGCTCCCACCTTCCATTCCACTGAGAGCTGTTGGTGGTGCCTTTTAGTGATGTCATGCAGATCAGCATTGGGTTTAGCAGTTTATTGTATTATAATAAAAATATAACATAAATATTGTTGTATCAAGTAGTGCAATTAGGGAAAAAAAATCATAATATGTCATAAAACTCAACGTTGTACAAGTAAAATTAAATTTTGTATCTGCTCTGCAGCTGTGCATTACAATCACCAGTAAACCCTTTTTTAACCTCAAGCCTTTTAAAATAGAGGTGTGTGTAACAGCGCATTAGATTTGAGTAAATGAATGGGAACCCACCTGAAATTCCCAACACACCTAAGACCCCAGCAGGGGAGAAAGGAGTGGAAGCCTGGCAGCGCCCTCCATGGCATCATCTTCCTCTGCTTCCACCAGCTTCATCTCCATCCTGACACCACCAGGCTTCTAGCTGGACTTTCATTGACTGAAAAAATAGATTTACAGACCCACTTCTAAGTTTATTTCAATTTGTCCTAATGGAATAAGGTTGTGACTCAATATCCACAGGGGTTTGATGCTGGGACTCCCTGCTGAAACAAACAAAAAAATGTGTTAAATAAAGCATTTTTAAAAATATTAAAGTGTATCCCTTCACAATGGTTTAAAAACAGCTTTTCTTACTGTTGTAGAGAGGAGTTAGCACTTAAAAATGCAGAAGACCCCATTCCTTTGCCTGGCTTAGCTGAAGAATGGAATGATTGCTTGTATGACTGCCTCTACAACAGTAATAAAAGCAGTTTTTTGAAGTGTGATTTGCAGTGGCCATTTGTGTTGAGTCCAATCCATGTATACAAAATCAGCGTATAACAAGGTTACTCTTCATGAGCTGGTGTTCAACCCCCTTTATCGAGGGGTCTCATTCTTTTTCAGCCTCCTTCTGATAAAAGGGTACAGTTACAGCCCTCCTTGTAAGGTTGCTCGGCAGATCTATGATAAGAACTGTGTAGGATTCTGAGCAAAGCAAGTTCAGTGACGACGATTAGAGGTAATTGTTGAAAGAATGATGATTGACTCCTTTCACTCGAGAAATCCGCGCCACAGGCCGTGGAACAGGCCCCACAGCGCTCCGCAGGGTACCAGTCTCTGATCCTACCCGGCCTCAGGAGCCAAGGTGAGTCAGGCCTGGCAGTGCTGGGCATGTGATGCTGTGATGCTGCTCCTATCACTGGTGAAAGTGTTAATTTGTAACTGCATCTCTGGGAATTAGTTGGCGGAGGGCACGGCTCAACCTTGCGGACTGATAAATACCTGATGCCAGCTCTGCCCCGGTGACTCACTCCAGGCAAATTAAAACGCTTGCTAGAGAGCTTGTGGGTGCAAATGGCAGAGCTGTGGGCTGAGCTGGCTCCCCAAAGTGGCACTGCCCGGGCCCCGAGCTGAAGCACACTCACTGTTTTCCCACTCGCATCTGAATGATGGGCACTGCCCCTCACCGTGCACCCTCCTGCTCAGCATCCTCTGTTATGGGGACAAGAGGCACCTCCAAACTAGCACCTGCTTCTGAATAGCATAGAACAGGATGGGATTGGAGCTCAGTGGGGGAACCCTACACAAGGAAGCTCAGACCTGGAGGCCAAAATCGAGACAGGACCCTCTGTCCCATTTGCCATGTCCCATTTGCCACAATCCCCCCCGCAAAAAATTGGGATTGTCCCTGGTTTTTGGGACATATGGCAACCCTTACAAAGTTTTCCAAATCAAGTTCAAAGTAATACAACATGTGAAAGTCTCAAACATGGCACCAGGACAAGGGTGGGCAAACATTTTGGTAGGAGGGCCAGGGGAAAATAATTCAGGATATAGAAGAAGGTGAGGTTGTGGGTGACGCAAGCAGTTAAGACACTGTGCCTGTTAACCAGCAGGCCAGGGTTCGAGATCTGGGTCGGCCCCACAAGACAGGGTGAGCTCCTGTCCTGAGCCCAGCTCTGCGACGCAGCTGGATCCAATCGTATGGGCTCTGCCTTTCCATTGACTAATTCAGTGGTGTGGAGAGGGGGGTTTTGCTGCTTGGGTAACAGCCTATCCTCCATAACAATCCAACCCAGGCTTTCGTGCTTCGCATGCAGTGTATGCAGCGTCGAGCACGATACCATAGTCTTTCAAGACTGACGGAGAAGAAGGTGGTGTTCGGGTCTTGAAAGTAAAGGTTCTTCAAGGGCACAATCCAGAGTAACTACGGGAGCACGTAAGAGACCGCACCCGTAGTTACTGCACCACCTAGTGAAAACCTATGGGAATTCATATTGCAATCCAGAGTAACTTGTTCTTACTCTGGAGCAAGCACTCCCCATAGTTACTCTGGATTGCACCCTAAAAGTCACAATAAACACTTTGAGCTGAACCTGAAACAAACGGCAGACAGTGGAGCTGCCAAAGCAACGGCCCAGCAGTGCCCAACCCACAAGCCCCAACAACCACATGGGTGGCCTCCTTGGGCACCAGTTTCCGTTCGTCGGACCAGTTTCTCAATGTGTTTTGCTGAATAATTCGCTTAAGCAAATGGGATGACTTGACTCCCCAAAACATGCATTTTGTTGTGACTTGTAGAGACTTGAGTCACATGAATCAAAAACTTGGCACAAATCAAAATTTTTTTAAAAAGCTATTTTATCCTGCAGTTTGCTGTCATGTGGTTCATTTAAACCTGATATCACTTATGCTTAAATTTAAAACTTACATATAATTTATGATGTACGATTTACTGTATTCATTACAAGAATTCATTACTGTATTCATTACGAGTATTTGCTGCTTACTCTCAAAGAAAAGGAGGTCAGTGAAGATTTTTTCCAGGACACAAGGCTAAAAAAGAGGATATGTCCTGGAAAACGAGGGTGTATGGTCACCTGGTCAGGGGGGCAGAGACTCAGGACTCAACTTGCTTCTTGGCGCTGTCACGCCTATCACTGGGGACCTTTGGAGATGGTTCTTTGGATCGTGGTGGTCTCTCAACATCCCTGATGGCATTAATCACACAAATATACCTTCTCTATAAGTCTACCTTAGGGTAGTGGATACTGTATTTACTTGAATCTAATGCGCACCTTTTCCAGATAAATTTAGTCCCCAAAATCAGGGTGTGCATTAGATTCAATGGTTAATTAGATTAGAGTAAATGTGATGTTTTTATTATATATATATGGTGCACATTAGATTTGATGGTGCATTAGATTAGAGTAAATGTGGCATTTTTATTATGATTATAAGGTGTGCATTAGATCCGATGGTGCATTAGATTAGAGTAAATGTGGCATTTTGATTATAAGTATGGGTGTGCATTAGATCTGATGGTGCATTAGATTAGAGTAAATGTGGCATTTTTATCACAGTTGTAAGGTGTGCATTAGGTTTGATGATGATTAGATTAGAGTAAATGTGGCATTTTGATTATGAGTGTAGGGTGTGCATTAGATTTGATGGTGCATTAGATTAGAGTAAATGTGGCATTTTTATTACGATTGTAAGGTGTGCATTAGATTTGATGGTGCATTAGATTCGAGTAAATGTGGCAATTTTATTACGAGTGTAGGGTGCACAGTAGATTCGATGGCACATTAGATTAGACTAAATGTGGTATTTTGATTATGAGTGTAGGGTGCGCAGTAGATTTGATGGCACATTAGATTAGATTATATGCCGTATCTACAATCCTAAAACAGACTTATGGAGAAGGTATATTTGTGTGATGTGAAGTAATATTTGTGTAAGGCATCAGGGAACTAATATAAGCCATCAGGGATGTTGAGAGACCACCATCATCATCAACTCCAAAGGTTTCGCAGAGGTAGGAGTGACAGCGCCAAGAAGCAAGTTATTAATATTCTATTAATATTAATGTTCTATTAATCTATTAATTTGGGACATAACTCAGCAGAACCTTCCATGGTGACTTTTTGATATTTAATAATAGCAAAAGATGTCGGTGCTTTGGGGAATAATCACACGTAGTCTTGAGACAGGGAGAAAGGGAGAACTATATGGTCATGCCCCTTCCGTCCTGGTTATCAAACATTTCCCAGTTTTCATTCTGATATTTTGTTGGGAGGGGCTGGAATTGGGTTTTTCCTATTTTACTGGGTCAGAACATGAAGATAAGAGAATTACATGGAAGTGGAGATCACAATTATTCCAAATTAATACAAAGGCCTTTTTCTGATGGAATTAAATTGGGGGGTGGGGGGGTGGGGGTTGGGCAAGACAGGTGCCCAGCGGGTTGCGCTCTGAATGCTCGGAGAGCTCAGCACCGCTTGTATGATATATTGAAACTGGGATTAGGTTTTTGTTGCGGAGCTCATCAAATCCCCCTTATAATATTATTAATCAATCCAGGAAAGATAAGATCGCTCTCTCACGTGCAGAGGCAGCCGACTCCGGGATTAAAAGGACAGGGGAAAGTGGCTCCGGGAGTCGAGCCACAGGGAGGTGGACGCAGCCTTGTCATCATTGTGGCAGATCCAGATTGCAACGCCTGAATTAATGGTTTGCCAGTGGGAGTAAAGAGCAGCTGATGCAACGCAGGGGCAGGAGGCGGCAGCGAAGATAATCATGGCGTGGAGGAGCTGCTCACCACAGAACTTAATGGGGCCTTTCTCTAAGTGCCATTTGGGACTGTTGTTGCTGCTGCTGTTGGGAATCAAAAGGGATCATGTTCTCCGAACGATGCTTCTTTCCAGGGGTTTGGCACCTAAAGTGGCCTAAACATAGTGGCAACGAAACCGTGTGCTGATCCATGTGCAACTGGCTTCTACTTGAGGCAGGCTGCGCAAAGCAGGCTAGTGCCAGACACAAAACTCACACGGACAAGGGTACACAAGCAAGCCCCACTGCTGCCCATGAACACTGTCGGCCCCAAGTAAGGTTGCCACATCTCCCAGAAAACTGGGATGGTCCAGGTTTTGGGGGATCGCGTTCACATATTGGCCATTTTGATAGGGGTCCTGTCCAACTAGGGGAAACGGGGGGCAGAGTCGAAATAGCAGAGGGCAGATCCAAAGAGACTCACTGCCGACGGTGGGGCTCGACATACACAATGATTCCTCTATGTTTGAGCTTGTTGCACAACTGATGCATTATTCTCTGAAACGTTGGAGGACTCAGAACACAATCCTAACCACGTCTACTCAAAAGTAAGCCTCACTGTGTTCAATGAGTCTGGCTCCCAGGAAAGTGTCTTTAGGTTTTGAGGACTCGGCCTTCGAGGTCTCAGCCCAGGGATAACACAGAATAGCCGTGATATATGAACGGCCCCATAAAATGTTTCTCATTCATCATTGGCAGTTTCAGAGCTAACACCCCATTGGAAGGACCCATTGATTTGGGGATCCGACACTGACTAAGTCAGGGAGCTGTTCCTTCTCTGCTGAACAGGTGTGTGATGATGCCGGCAGGTGAGACACTTCACTGAAATCCTCATCGGCTGTAGTTATTAAAGAGCACAGGGCCTATTTTAACAAGATTTTGGGGTGTCAACCACAAAGTTGTGGTTGACACAGCTGGATTCTAACTTGAGTTAATGAGGTTGTGTCTGG
This sequence comes from Cryptoblepharus egeriae, assembly GCA_030015325.1. NCBI lineage: Eukaryota > Metazoa > Chordata > Lepidosauria > Squamata > Scincidae > Cryptoblepharus > Cryptoblepharus egeriae. Next base: position 31,084,563 of record JAREYC010000011.1, on the reverse strand, counting down.
CCTCAATTCCATGGGTGACAACAGTCCTCATTTCCTCAGTTCAAAAGCCAGAATGATACCATCATACACTCTGGGAAGCTACAAAATTCCCAAATACCTGATCCTTCTTCACCTGGGTCAGAAAAAAAAATGGGGAAGCTGTTGAGATTATAGGGGAAATGCAGAGGAGAGCAGACACTCTGGCCCAGTGGTGGTGAACCTATGGCATGTGTGCCGCAGTAGACACAGAGCCACCTTGGGCGGCACGCAAGCCAAGTCACCCAGCAATGCCCCGGCAGCCATAGCACTCCCAGTTGAGTGCCAGCCAGAACCCCATGCATGCATGCTGGTCTGGGAGCACCAGCACACTGGGCATGTGTGCTGGGTACCGGTCCACTCAGTCAGCTCTGCACTGAAGAGGAGCAACCTACTCCTCTTCAGGGCAGAGCTGACTGATGGCACCGGTGCTGAGCACCCATGCCCAGAACTCTGTGCATGCATATTGGGCTAGGAGCACCCTCAGCTCAGTGTGCATGCCCACATGCATTGGGCACAAGTGTGCTCTGCTCCAAATAGTGTTCCTAGCCCAATGCGTATGCCCGGAGTTCTGGGCATGTGTGCAGGGCACCAGTGCCGTCAGCCAGGCTCTACCTGGGCATTCAGTATCTGAAAGGTTTGCCGTCACTGCTGTAGCCCATCACTTGTGATCACCCCCACTAACCTGTTATTTAAGGTGGCTGTTTCGACCCTAACCAACTTTCCAGCACTGGTACAGGTAAGACAATGCTTGTTCCTTTACTCACAGTTGCATTGCCCTTATGGCTGCAATCCTGGGAGTAAGACCCATTGAACACAATGGGGCTTTCTTTTGAGTAGACATGGTTAGGATTGTGCTCTATGCCAGTGCTGAAAAAGATTAGGTTAGGATTGGGCTGTGGGTGGCACAAGCGGTTAATAAGCTGTGCCTGTTAACCAGCAGGTCAGGGTTCGAGACCCAGGTCGGCCCCACAAGACAGGGTGAGCTCCTGTCCTTAGCCAAGCTCTGCGATGCCTGCTGGATCCAATTGTATAGGCTCTGCCTTTCCATTGGACTAATTCAGTGGTGTGGAGAGGGGGATTTGCTGCTTGGGTAACAGCCTCTCCTCCATAACAATCCAACCCAGGCTTTTGTGCTTCGCATGCAGCGTATGCAGCGCCGAGCACGATACCAGAGTCTTCCAAGACTGACGGAGGCCTGCTATGATTAGGATTGTACCCACACACTCATGGATGTGCCACCATTGGCAGGACGGGGTGGAACTGCACAGTACAAAACAGGCAGGAATATACGGTGCATACCAGCTATTTAAACTTGACTTTCACATAATATTCAATGTGGGGATCAGCATGTGCAGCACCATGAAAAACCAGCCCAAAGACTTGTCGGATATACACATCACCACAGGTGGGCAGATTCTGGTTCGGGCCTACTCGCCCGAACCGGATCTTCCCCCTGGGCGGACGCTAGCGAGCCGGTCAGAGCCGCAGCTGCCAGAACCGTGGGGACCAGTTCGCTAGCGGCCGCACGCATCTCCTGAAGCTCGGCTTCAGGAGACACAGTACACTAGCGTCCAGCTGGACGAATTTCTGGCGAACCGGATCTTGGGGTTGGCTGGGCCCACCCCTGGTTATCACTCTTTCCACCTATCTTGCATTTTGCTTTTTCCTACCTTGGTTTCCAGTTAAGCATTCCTGGCTCTGCACATCAAGATTTCAAACAACTCCAAAGAGCACAGTTCCTTTCCTATGGCGAGATGCATCTGTGATGCACACCATGCACCTAGCCAGGAAAAAAAATTTAAAGAGGAAGAAACTCCCATGTGGAGGACCTTGAGAAGGAAACCCCAGGTTTTTGAGATCACGTCTGCACCAGTTGGATAAAAAATGTGTTGCTCCTGAAAGTGGCGCAGTTTTGCTCCGTGCAGCCTGAGTAATGCACTCTTGCAGGCCAGATGCGACCGCAGAAGCCTTTAAATGCTCTGAATGAGTGATCCTTTACAACCTTTTACATTTCCGGCTCTTCCACGGTCAAAGTGGCTGGATGAACGCACGTTTTTGTCCTAATGAGTGTTTACCGTGGAGGAAATGGGGTGCTTGTGGCCTTCATTGCTGGGCAGTCTTCCTCAGCGCATGCTTTTAACCACTACACTATAGTGTGGCTTTTATTCTAAAAATATCCCTGAATTGATGGACATCTTCATGATACAGTTTAGTGGTTAAGAATGTGGGGGTCGAGTAGCCCCTGGTTTCGGTTCTGGACTCAGACATGAGCTCACCAGGCAGCCTGACCCTACAATCCAGAGTAACTATGGGAAGACGTAAGATGCACTTACTCTGGCTTGCTCTATGCATTTTCCAAAGGTTTCCCATAGGTGGCACTGTAACTACCTCAAAGGTCCCACAGTGCCCACAAGCAACTTAGGACATAATCCTATTCCTAACCAACTTTCCATCTTTCCTGGCCTAGCTGTGCCAGGGGGACATGTGCCGCATCCTGAATTTTTTTGGGTGGTGCGGGGGTGGTGGGCACAGTCACAGAAGCCTCCTCAAGGTAAGGCAGTGTTTCTTCCCTTACCGTGGAGTTGCATTGTCCTTATCCTGGAGCTGGAAATGGTTAGGATTGCACCCTTAACCGTGTCAATTTAATTAATCAATTAATCAATTTAATTAATTTAGTCATGTTTGTGTGGTTTAGGGGGCACTCCTATCCATGTCTACTGAGAAGTAAGCCCCACTTTGTTCAATGGAAAGTGTCCTTAGGATTGCAGCCATAGTTCTGTAATCAGCACATTAATCATGATTTGTTACTCATATATTTCAGGGCTCCAGATTTCCGTTCCCCAGTATATAAGCCCCCCTTTTCCACAGACTTGGTTTCTGCGGTTTCAGGTGTCCGCAGCGCCATTGCACTCATTTGTTTTTACTTTGTTTTCCCATTAATGCCCCTCCAAATGGTTTCTTTCTTCCACCAGCCTCTTAGCTCTAACAAGCAGGCACAAAGAGGGAGGATTCACTGCTATCCGCGGTTTCGGGTATCCTTGGTAGGATCAGGAACATACCCATTCAGTGTCCTTCTCATCTTCAGGCTGCCGCTGCCAGCCTCCTCTTCCTCCCCCTTCATGGTTCCAGTAATTTTAAAAGTCAGAAGGAGGGGAAGTGGAGAGAGGAGATGGGATGGGTGGTCTATCACAGATCCTTTTCTCTCTTTCTCCCTGTCACTTCCCACCATCCCTCTTTACCCCAGTTTCCCATTAGATGCAGAAGACTGGTAAGAGTCTCCTTTTCCACTGAGGACAATATTCTGCTGGCTGCATAAACACTCTGCTGACTTCCACTTACAGTCATCAGAATTTGCTTTCAGAAAGTCCTGTGTAATATTTGAGGGACCAGGGTATAAGTCAGTAAGGTAAGTGAGTGAGTAAGTGAGTGAGTACGTTAGTTAGGTAATTAGTTAGGTAATTAATTAGAGCTCCCCTCTCTCTGTTCACTTCTCACGATCTCAGATTTGCAGCGAGAAGGAAGAGGACAGTGTACAAGTAAGTAAGTAAGTAAGGTGAGTGAGTGAATAAGTACGTTAGTTAGGTAATTAGGTAAGTAGTTAGGTAGTTAATTAATTATTTAGAGCTCCCCTCTCTCTGTTCACCTCTCACGATCTCAGATTTGCAACGAGAAGGAAGAGGACAGAGTACAAGTTAGTAAGTAAGTAAGGTGAGTGAATGAATAAGTACGTTAGTTAGGTAATTAGGTAAGTAGTTAGGTAGTTAATTAATTATTTAGAGCTCCCCTCTCTGTGTTCACTTCTCACAATCTCAGATTTGCAACGAGAAGGAAGAGGACAGAGTGGAAAGGAAGAGCAGTGGGTCTTCAGTGGGTCTTCAGTGGGTCTCCAGGGGCCGGAACATTCCACCATGTGCTAGCAGGTGACTTTGATTGAATGCAGAAGCGCCACTGCCCTATTATTTATTGGAGAACATGAAACAATGGCAGTTGCGTCAGGCACCGAAAGGGCACGTAGCTGCTTAGGGAGGAGAGAAGGGTGTGATCCGTCGCTTTCCCAGCATACTCATCCTGAACTCCAAGACGGGTTTGGCTCAGGCCAGCTTAGCACACCACATGCCACCCCACAGCTTAAGACACCTCTGGAGGGGAAATTCTTGATCATAGGCTGCTTCCAAAATAGCTTTCCAGTACTCAAGGGCTCTGATTTTTCAAGACAGTTTGCTCATTTTGTAAGCGGTCTTTAAGGCTGCAATCCTAAGCCCCAGTTAGGCCAGCCTAAGCCCTGGCTCAAGTCCTTCACAGACCTAGGGGTGCTGTAAGACACTTTTGAACCATGCTTACGCTTGGGTGAGCCCAGAGCATAGACATGCGCTTGCCTCACTGCATCACCACACGTCCAATGAGTTGTGCCAGCCTAGATTAGGATTGCACCCCACATGTCTCTAATCCAGACAGTGGAATTTAAATTCCTCGGATACTGCCTGATACTTCAACAGCTAAAGAAAGCGGATGGAACGAAGGGACCCAATTCTCCAGTTCTGAAAGTTCAGCCTATGAGAATGACTGGGAGGTAAATCCAGATCAGGAATCTGAGAACACAGTGGTGAGTGGTGCAGGACAGAGATGTTCCCCCAAAACACTTAGTGATATTACTGTATTTACTCGAATCTAATGCCTGCCCACATTTACTTGAATCTAATTAACCATCAAATCTAATGTGCACCCCGATTTCGGGGACTAAATTCAGCTGAAAAATGTGAGCGTTAGATTTGAGTAGATACAGCATTTACTGAGGCTACAATCCTAAAGACACTTTCCTGGGAACACAATGGGAACACTTTCCCATTGAACACAATGGCCCTTACTTCTGAGTAGACATGGTCAGGATTGTGCTCTGAATGACACTGTTACAATGGAGGTTGGAGCCACAGCTGGTGCCTTTTTCAGCCTCACTGCCAAAGATCGTGGTGATGGAGCTGGAGGATGTGGTGGTCACCACTGCAAGAATCATTACAGCTTATGTAATGATCCTGGCTGTAAACCAGCTGGAGATTTGGGCAGAGAGATGCAGGTGCCACCAGGATCCTCCCAGCCTGGCCAGTTTCAAAGAAGCAGCGGTGGTGGAGGAGGTGGGAGGTGGAGGAAAAGGCCACACCGCATTTGACCGAAAACCCAAGAAGTGGGCGAACAGCGGAACTTGGCAGCATTTCAAGCCATCGTGGCTTAACGTGGGCCAGGACTGACACTGATCTGGCAGGGCCCAGATATGGATCAGACCATGGGGAGAGGTGGATGTGGTGCTGGGGAGAAGCCGGTGGCTGCAGAGAGATATTGGAATGAGGCAATCTCATCCTAAGCACTTGGGGTGGAGTGACCTGGAATGCCTCCTAGTATCATCTCAGGTCCATGGCTTCTGCGCCAAAATCATCATCATCATCATCTTCATCAACAGCATCCTGAGAGTGAGGGCAGGTCAGCAGCGGAACAGATTGCCAAAGGAGGTGATGAACTCTCCTTCAATGGGAATCTTCAAGCAGAGGCTCGACAATGCCGGAGATGCTCTAGGATTTCCTGCCACAGGCAGCGGTTAGACTAGATGACCTATTAGGTCCCTTCCAATTCTACGATTCTGTGAAAATCCTTACCATGATCCGTGCGCACTGCCATGCAAATGGATGGGTTTCACAGCAGTGGACAAGGAGCATGGTGAGAAGAATTATCAGCCTCCTGCCTGCATTGGGGGCAGGTTGGTGTCAGGGTGGAAGACACCCTTGAACCCCTGGCAATCTGCCATGGAGGCCACCCACTTCAGGCACACAGAGACCAAATGCACTCATTCCCTGAAGCTCTCTAGGCCAGATCCTGGCCTCAAGGCTCCCCACTGTATGCTGAGATCTGGAAGAGGGGAGACGCAGGACTGGTCCACCACCTGTCCTTATGGGAACCACATCCCGAGTAGTACCCGTCCCTGAACGGTGCCTCTGCTCAGAGACCCACTTGTGCTGGACCAGTCCCGGCTGTGCCTCTATGTGCACCTCCAGCCCTTTTGGAGTCTGCCTGTACCAGTGACTCACTGGAGGCTGCGTGGTCCGGCTGCAGAGGAAGTGGCTGATCCGATTACTGCAGGATTTGCTGTGTATTTATTGCTAATCCCCTCCCTTGTGCTTCCTTTTCCATTCCAGCCCCCTCTCTCGGGCCCTACTCTGCAGGCAGAGCAATATACCTTCCATCTCCTACCAAATAGGGTCCTTCCAATGGTGGGATACAAATAAATGGACAACAGTTTCTATGTCCTAATAACCTAAATGAACAACAGGTTCTATGTCCCATTAGTAACCGGTACTCAGAACCAGGCACTCATTAGCAAAGGGTTCTGTAGAACCTGTGAGAACCCCCTGAAGCCCACCACTGGGTCCTTCCCTCCATCCCCAAAAGTGCTCTGGTGTTTGCAGGGATCGAGATATACCCCGATTAGGCTTGCGTTTTACATAGCTTTCCATAAATTGGAGGCCACCCTCCCCATGGAGAGCACCTGACTGTGGGTTAGCCAAGGGCTCTGAGACCCTCCGAGTGTCAATAGCTCCCAATGACCCAATGCCCAGAAAACCCCACCAGTGTTTGATATGCACTTCCAGTTTCTTTCTAAGGTCTCTGGCACGCCTTATCAGACTCAGGAAGGATGTAAATGGTCTCCTTGGACCTGCCTTCACAGGTTTGGGGGTTTCTTCTTGCTTTTCAGTGGGGAGCCTCGCCAGGCCAGAAACCTGTTGAGAGAGCAGGGCATGTTGGGGACACCTCGTGGAATGGACTACCAGGGCAACTGCCTGACCTGCCTCCACTTTCCTTTTAGCAGGAGGGCCAGGCCAAAAGGAGTCAGCAGGGAAACAAATGTGGAGGTGGTGGGCATAGAGAGGAGTTGGCTGTGGGTGCCCTGTGGCTGTGGGTGCCCTGTGGCTGTGGAGACCTGTGGGTGCCCCAACAGTTCTTGACCCCCAGTGCCCTATCGCCTTCGCTTCCTGCCCCTTCTTTCTTAATGAAAGTCCTGGCTAAACCTTGCAGCTTAGCTCAACAGTTCTGAGGCTGCCGTTGTACGGTAATCCTTTTGGAATGTGTTCCCTTTAATTTTTCTCTAAATCCCTTTAGCATTTCATTAGTTTCCATCCCAAGTCTCCTTGTATGATTTCCCTCCAGATGCAGCTCAATTGGTGGGCCGTGCCCAGCTTGTGCCAGCAGGGCTCAAGCCGGAGAGGGCACGAATGCCTTGGGTGGAACAGGTGGCCTCCGGGCACGGAGCCCTTGCTGCCTGCCTGCCGCCAGGCTGTGCCGAGTAAGTCTTTAAGCCGCAGGCACATGGCCACACCACGGGACTGGCCATCTGCAACAGCTCGACCCTCCAAGCTCCATGGCGTGACCCAGCTGGAGAAGGGCACCGGAGAGAGAGGGGGAGAAGGAAGGAAGGAAGGAAGGAAGGAAGGGAGGGAGGAAGGAAGGAAGGAAGGAAGGAGAAGATAGACAGAGATAGACAGATGGATGGACAGAGGAAGAAGGAAAGAAGGAGATGATAGACATAGACAGATGGATGGACAGAGGAAGAAGGAAGGAAGGAAGGAAGGAAGGAAGGAAGGAAGGAAGGAAGGAAGGAAGGAAGGAAGGAGAAGATAGACAGAGACAGACAGATGGATGGACAGAGGAAGAAGGAAGGAAGGAGATGATAGACAGAGACAGACAGATGGATAGACAGAGGAAGGAAGGAAGGAAGGAAGGAAGGAAGGAAGGAAGGTAGGAAGGAAGGAAGGAGATAGATCAACAGACAGATGGAGAGACAGAAGGAAGGAAGGAAGGAAGGAAGGAAGGAAGGAAGGAAGGAAGGAAGGAAGGAAGGAGAAGATAGACAGAGATAGACAGATGGATGGACAGAGGAAGAAGGAAAGAAGGAGATGATAGACATAGACAGATGGATGGACAGAGGAAGGAAGGAAGGAAGGAAGGAAGGAAGGAAGGAAGGAAGGAAGGAAGGAAGGAAGGAAGGAAGGAGATAGATCAACAGACAGATGGAGAGACAGAAGGAAGGAAGGAAGGAAGGAAGGAAGGAAGGAAGGAAGGAGAAGATAGACAGAGATAGACAGATGGATGGACAGAGGAAGAAGGAAAGAAGGAGATGATAGACATAGACAGATGGATGGACAGAGGAAGAAGGAAGGAAGGAAGGAAGGAAGGAAGGAAGGAAGGAAGGAAGGAAGGAAGGAAGGAAGGAGAAGATAGACAGACAGAGACAGACAGATGGATGGACAGAGGAAGAAGGAAGGAAGGAGATGATAGACAGAGACAGACAGATGGATAGACAGAGGAAGGAAGGAAGGAAGGAAGGAAGGAAGGAAGGAAGGAAGGAAGGAAGGAAGGTAGGAAGGAAGGAAGGAAGGAAGGAAGGAAGGAGATAGATCAACAGACAGATGGAGAGACAGAAGGAAGGAAGGAAGGAAGGAAGGAAGGAAGGAAGGAAGGAAGGAAGGAAGGAAGGAAGGAGAAGATAGACAGAGATAGACAGATGGATGGACAGAGGAAGAAGGAAAGAAGGAGATGATAGACATAGACAGATGGATGGACAGAGGAAGAAGGAAGGAAGGAAGGAAGGAAGGAAGGAAGGAAGGAAGGAAGGAAGGAAGGAAGGAAGGAAGGAGATAGATCAACAGACAGATGGAGAGACAGAAGGAAGGAAGGAAGGAAGGAAGGAAGGAAGGAAGGAAGGAGATAGACAGACAAATGGATGGGCAGACAGATGGAAGAAGGAAGGAGATAGATAGATGGCCGGATGGACGGAAGAAGGAGATAGATGGATGGACGGATGGACAGACAGAAGGAAGGAAGGTGACAGACAGAAGGACAGACAGACAGACGCAAGGGAAAGATGTCTGGGTTATGAGGTGCATGGCTCTTATGAGGTTCTGGCCCTCACACACTTGTCATTGCCATGTTCAGTTTCCTTCACAGCAACCTCATCTTCAGAAACTCCAGCAGGGAAGCAATGGGAGGCCTGCACATGCATGTGCTGTTTGCACACACAACTTGGATCAGGTGATAACATGATCTTGTCCTGGAGGAGGAAAGATCCCTCTTTGTCTGCCCCCTCCCTCTGTTGGGCTCTTGCTCCATCCCTGCCTGGTCTCCATCTCCCTGGGGGAGCATCGCAGGCATTTCAGGGCTATGTGGCTGCACTTATCTCCACTCACCTCGTCCTTCACACACCCTTTGTGGCAGCTGTGTGGAGGCTGTGTGTGTGGGGGATGCGCTGACATCTGCCAGCAACATGTACCAAACCTGTCCCACCCAGGCAGCTGCTTCGGAGCCAGCTCTGCAGCGCCGTGTTCTTGTCCGGGCACGAATGTTCCCACTGTGCGCACTTGCCTCGTCCTTGGAGGCCAGAGAATGTCGTCCTCTGGGAAGCTCCTTTGGGGCTCAATCCATTTATTCCTGTTTTCAAGTGCTGGGGTGCAAGTTCAGCATTTCTGGTGCTGACACCATCCTGACCGACGCGCATCAATTGTCCCCACACCGTTGCGTGGGACAAAGTGCGTTTTGGCAGGTGATGCATTTGACTTTATGTGCTGACTGAGGTTGCAATCCTTTCCCCCACAAATCCTGGCACATGAGGTGTCGCCAAATGCCATAAGGTACTTTTGCGCCACTCCTAGGGGGGTTACGCCAGTGAACAGGGATGCGCTGGCCTCCCCACACCACCATGGGAATGGGGAGCAAGTGAGTTATAGTGGCCTAAATTGGTAAGGATTCCTCAAGTAAAGATGGTACATGTGTACCTCCCAGTGTGTACCTTCCTAGATATTTCTAGCATCCTTATCCATTTCCATCCATGAGGTTCAAGAAGCTCTGGAATGTCATCCCAAGAAGGGAAAGCATCACAAACACTTGGCTTCCCTTGACTTCCCTTGATGTCCCACAAGAGGAAAAGCTCTCAAATTCACGTTGACTTTTGAAATTGCAGTGTCCTCTCTAAGGAAGTCACAACCCTTATGGTCCATAAGGTCCAGCCCATATCTGAGATATGGTCCCTAACCCTTATGGTCAACTGTGGCTCCAGCCCATATCTGAGTCATGGTCCCTAACCCTTATGGTCAACTGTGGCTCCAGCCCATATCTGAGTCATGGTCCCTAACCCTTATGGTCATCTGTGGCTCCAGCCCATATCTGAGTCATGGTCCCTAACCCTTATGGTCATCTGTGGCTCCAGCCCATATCTGAGTTATGGTCCCTAACTCTTATGGTCAACTGTGGCTCCAGCCCATATCTGAGTCATGGTCCCTAACCCTTGTGGTCAGTGGTGGCTCCAGCCCATATCTGAGTTATGGTCCCTAACCCTTATGGTCAACTGTGGCTCCAGCCCATATCTGAGTTATAAAGCTGGGGATGCAACTACTTGATCTATCAGGACAGGCTGACTTTCCCATGGATGCCCACATCATGCCCGCATCGTGACATCCTCCTGGATGACTTACCCACTGAACATGTCTCCTTGTCAGGAAACATCTGCGATCTTCTTCTCCCCACCCCTCCCCACATGCGATGGCACCTCATCTGAGAAACCCAACGGTGAAGATCACGGGCCAGAGATGTAAACATGAACCTCGTCACATCCTGTTTGCGCCGGGCTTCGCGTTGGTTGTCATGGCAGCTTCTGGAAACGCAGACGCACGGGCCTGGCGCGACGTCGACTGAGCAAAACCACAACAACCACAGCCTTGCCAGAAGCAGGGCTGCCACTTGCGTTGAGAAGGTCAGTCCTTGTTCCGTCACACTTGCGGCTCTCTGGAGAAGGTGACAACAGGGAACGTTTGCGACACCAGCCAAGGAGTGAAGGTCGAAGTGGGTCCTCAGGGGTGTGCATGATGCGCTGCCTCCTTTCTTTCACATTTTGGCTTGTGTGGGTCAATAAATCCAACCGTCACTCAATGGAGAGTCAAGGCCAAAGGGGTTCCAGCTGACAAATGTGAACTTTCTTTTCACCTCTGGGGTCAATAAAATACAAATTCCTTGAGTCACAGTTTCCACACCTGTACTTAGACTTACCATGTCAGAGCTCCAGGCATAGCCACAACGCACTGCCCCAACACCCTGGTCTGTGACACCATAGCATCACTTCTGGGTTCTTCCATCATAACGGGGTGAGCCCTAGAGTGCCATCACATACCCCATTCCTTCTCTTGTGGACGAGTGCGCTTGTGGGGCGTGCAAGAGGTGTGCTTGGGGTGAAAGGCAGTCACATCCAAGTTCTCCCCAAAGGAGAGTACTCGATGTGGCAGTTTCTTGCACCCCATTCCTTCTGAGGAGCCTCCACAAGAGGAGTAATGGGGGGCATGAAATCTCTAGCACCTCCTCCATAAATTAGCTGCTTTGGGTCCCTAAAGGGGAGAAAGGCATGATCTAAATTCAATTAATCTCAACAAATCAATCAATAAAAAATAAGTAGGGTGAAGCCTAGGGGCAGTCATGTAATGGTTCTGGCTCTGGTTCAGGGGACCCTCTCCATGCCCTCCATGCTCCATGCACCTGTGAATACGCTGCCAACGAGTGAGTCCAAATTGTGACTTGGAAGTGTGCCCATTCCTGTAACCACATGGTTGACTGAGAGGGTGTAGCTCCATTGCAATGTTCTTGGGATTTTCTGGTTGATGACAGATTGGGAGATTGTCTGGGCCCATCCCAACTTTAAAGCAGGGATACATCCACAGAACCAACATTTTAGGTCTGTTGGTGCACATTTAGGTGCACAATCACATGAAAAAACAAACCCACACAAAGAAAAAAATTGTGTGCCTGCAGGATTGCACACCGGTGTCTCCAATGTGCCTTATCCATCGCTGATCCAGAAGTTCCCCAGGGTGATGGTTGGACTTTGGCCTCACTGTCATGGTGGCGCTGAACCCGATCTTCAGTTGAAACATTAATGTGGCCTTGTGAGCCTGGGATCCAGCTTCTCTGTTGTCCCGATGGGTGTCATATCCGACACCCAGGTGTTCTGTCCAGGTGTTTTGGATCAACTTTCTAGTACCGCAGAATTCCACGACTCGGCATATCCCACAGACGTGGATTTCACTGCATTAAAAAAGAAATAACAGAGTGAGTAATTCAGCGCTTGGTGGAAATAGCCCAGCAATGAGTAGCATTTTGGATTGTCGAGGGAATTTTGGCCGGTGCAACTTCTGGTGTAAGGAGAGCAACACCTGGTGAAACTCAATTTTGCTGCCATCATGACAGTCGAGGAGCTCTGCCCATTTGATCTCCAGCTAGATGGACTAGATGGTTGGATGGTTAGACTAGGGGGGTTGGACTAGATGACCTACTTGGGTCCTTCTTTCTAGGGCCCGTCTAACTTGGCTAGAGAAGGCAGCTGCAGTGAATTTCACAGGGATTCTGGCTGGTGTTCGGTCTCTGCCCAGCCGCCCACATTGCTCATGCGCTCACATTAGCCTTGCAACGCAGAAGAGAGACCTTCTCTAGTGCGCATAGAATTTGGGATGGAAAGCATCTCAACTGATGAGGCCCTCACAGTAAGGTGCTAGTTAACCATTATCTCTGGTCCTTCACCACCGCCCCATGGCTTCCCAGTCCCTCCCATACCCAAGAATGTCAAGGATGTCGATCCTAGCCTCAGGAGGGAGGAGGAGGAAGAGGCAGGGATCAGAGTTTCATGCGCAAAGAGGTTGTCCCATAAAGTGCCCCTTCTGAAGGTGGGGGGAAGGCATGCCGAGTGATTGCCACACACTCGCAATGTCACACCTGTTGTGTTGTGGAATGTGATATCATTGCCTTTGTTGGAAGCACGTGTTCTGCTCAGTCTGATGATGCTGGCTGGTGGATCCTTCTCCAGGCCCCCATAAATATTCCTTAGAAAGAGAATATTCCTGAGCTCCACCAGTGCCACGCAGGATGTGGTCTTGTGTCAAAACCTCTGCCCTGCACACAATTACAGCGTCTCTGTCCTCTGTGGCTTCTGGAACCATGTTCTGGTTCATGTCCCTCAACATGTCTGTGACACCCAGGGGTCCAAAGCAGAACTTTGCTCAGCCACATTGAACCTGTGAGTCCAACCGAGAAACTGGAAATAAATCCCAGGGCTGGATGCTCATAGCGAAGGGGAACTTGGGGCCCAATCCTATTCATGTCTACTCTGAAGTAAGCCCCATTATAGTCAACGGGTCTTACTCCCAGAAACATTTGGACAGGATTGCAACCATAGGATCATAGAGTTGGAATACAGGCATCCCCCACTTCACAGACGAATTAGGGACTGGAGCATTGTCAAAAAGTGAAAACAGTTGAAAAGTGGAAACCAATGTTTTTTACCCAACAATCCAGAGTAACTACAGGAGCATGTTAGAGACATTACATGCACCCATAGTTACTGCACCACCTAGTGAAAACCTATAGGAAATTTTGCAATCCAGAGCAAATGGTTCTTACACCAAAGCAAGGACTCCCTGTAGTTACTCTGGATTGTGCCCTTAGTTTATAATTGTTGCTTCCAATGCTTTTCTAGCTAGCAAATTGCAAATTCCCCGTTTAACTTGCAAATTCCAACTGCCACACAAAGATTTCTGCACATGGATTCTCATTAACTTATTCGAGGATGGGATGAGATCAGGAGCTACAATACGGGGAGGGCAATTTTGGCCTTTAGAACAGGACAGAGTGGTTAAAAGAGCAGGACATATGTTGAATGAATGAGTTCTGGGCATAATTGAAAGGAGTTGAAAGAGTGGGTTGTCAGAAAATGAACTGTTGGAAAGTGGGGTGTAAAGGTCATCTAGTCAACCCCTACCTAGAGGTCATCTGGTCAACCCCTGTCTGTAGCAGGAAATATGTAGATCCTAAAAATATTGTGAAGGATAGCAAAGTGGCAACTACCAGCCTCTTCTGCAAGAATCCTATGTGACAGGAAAAGCAAAAGATGCTCATGCAAGAAAGCACGTGTACCCTACAATCCAGAGTAACTATGGGTCCATGCAAGAGACATTACGTGTACCCGCAGTTACTACACCACCTAATGAAACCCAATGGGAAATTCATATTGCAATCCAGAGCAAATTGTTCTTACACCAGAGCAAGGACTCCCTATAGTTACTCTGGATTGCGCCCTAAAGTATTTATAAATGTACAACACGCATACACTTATAAGTGTACACCACCTGCACAAAGTAAACAACTTTGTATACTCCAGAGCTCGACTCCTTTTTGCACACATCTGCAAAGGCACACAGAAGCAGTCCCATAAGTGCATATACACCAATGCATGCATAACAAAATAATATATGTATGTATACCAAATTGAGATATGCATGTTTGTGGAAGCACATGTATATATGGTCAGTGACACATGCCCTCAGAGGGACATGTGGACGTGCAGGTGCAATGGCTCTGCACAAGTGATGCCAAAGGTGCACTGCTGTGAATATATGGATCCACCAGGTAAACATATCTGATTTTATATGTTTTTTTTACTCTTTGTTTTTACTCTTTTTTTTACTCTTTACTCTTTTTTTTTACTCTTATTTTTACTCTTTGTTTTTGTGCTTGCATGTATGAAAAAAACAAGTGAAGAACACACTGGCATAAAGGTACAGAATGTGCATGCACAATGTGCAAGACGTCACCATAAATATATGGCTTCTTGCTTGCATTTCATACCCTCAACCTTTACATTGAGGGTATGCCAAAGTCAGAATGCATGCCAACGTGTGCACTCACAAAAAGTTCACCCCCACAAATGCACACACCGAATGCATGCACAAACCTAAAGAATTTCCAACACCTATGAAGATACAAAACATGCAAAGGCAAGTAGAGGAGATAAATTCAGAAAATATCCCATCCAGAGATGGGATTCCAAGAAATGAACAACCGGTTCTCTGCCCATCTGGCAGCCACTTTTAAATGGCTTATTTTTAAACTTTATATGTCCTATCTCTTGTTAACAACCGGTTAGCAAGTTAACCGGTTGTTAACAACCCACCACTGATCCCGTCTCTACCCTAAGGACGACATGCATGCAAACAAAATAGTGGCAGAAAAGGGATTTTGCATTAATCCTGCACTAATCTCTCTGCTGGCCAGGATGAAGGAAAGTCCCTTTTGGGGGCGTTTCCAGCCTCCCCCCAGCAAATCTTTGCTTTCGACCAGACCTTTGCATGGTGCAGTTCCAAAGTATAGATCTCTATTGGGGTTCCCATTATAGAAATTAAGCAAATTATGATTATCCTAGACATTAACAACCCACATCCAGCCCCAGCTCAATTCACCTGTGAGTAATCAGGCACACCTAGGAGAACACCTCGCATAGCAGCATGCTGGGTGCGCTGCAAAGCCCACTGATGCAGCAGCCACACTGCAACCTCAGGGTCTGCTTTGCGCTGCACGCAGCACCTGCAAGCCAAGTTTCCTGCAGAAAAGACTCTTTTCCTTGGATTTACCTGGCTGTCCAGATGACACACCTGGATTTCCCAAAGGACCTGTCGCTTGCTGTGCTGCAGCGTCCGATCTCAGATGGACCGACAGCATTCCATTTGTGATGACTGCAGGTTGGGCTCGGCCCCTTCATACAACACCTTCACTCATGAGCTCACTCCGGTTTCTGCAATTACCTGCCGAATTGATTGCCAGCGCGAACACGAAAAGCAATTATATAACGACAGCATTTTCACTAACTCTGTAATTATCATTTTCTCCGCTGCCAGTTGTGCAAGACGCAAACTCTTTGATGCCTTCGGTGTGGTGCTGGGACGTTCCATGTGCTGGTAGCAGCCCTCGCAACGTGCGCACATGTTGGCAACGTGAGGGCCTTCCCCCACCTTTGCAGGGAGCAACCTGCATGCACCTGCACTGGTGGGGAAAAAAAAAACCAAAACCAAACCAAACTAGGGCACAATCCAGAGTAACTACTGGGAGTCCTTGCTCCGGTGTAAGAACAATTTGCTGTGGATTGCAGTATGAATTTCCCATAGGTTTTCATTAGATGGTGCAGTAACTACGGGTATACATAATGTCTCTTACGTGCTCCCGTAGTTACTCTGGATTGTAGGGCAAGTCAGCAAAGGCGTACATAGGCAAAATTTCACCCGTGGCAAGGACTGAAATTTCACCCCTATCAAAACAGTTAGAAGGGATCCCAGGAGGTCATGTAGTCCAACCCCCTGCTTGTAGCAGGAGAGATCTCTGCAAAGGACTAGACTTTTGCACTAATATATTTATAATCCCCCCACACACTAATATATATCATATATATATATCATAATGCCAGTGTGTTCTATGCACATGATTCTGACCTAGACATGTAATGCACTTGCAAAGTACAAGCCACATAAGCCACACAAACTACATGCCACTGGAAGAGGTGGGGATCTGGGTGGGGATCTGGATGGGGGAGGGGATAGGTGTGGATCTGGGTGGGGAGGGCATGGGTGGGGGAGGTAGGAAGGTAGGTAGATGGATAGGTGTGTTTGGTTAGGTAGATAGATGGGTGGGGGATAGGTGGCTGGTCCCCAAGGGAGCAGGGGAGGGAGGGCTACTTGCCTGCTTCTGCTGGGGGCCGCCAACCAGTGCTGGCGGGCCGCCAACCAGGGCTCCAGCAGGTTTGCACCTACTCTATAGAACTGGTTGTTAACGAGAGTTAGGACATATAAGGTTTAAAAATAGCCATTAAAAGTGGCTGCCAAATGGGCATAGAACTGGTTGTTAATTTCTTTGAATCCCATCACTGCCGCCAACCGAAAATGTGCCCTGTGGCATGGAAGCGGCTGGCTGCGTGGAGGCTCTGGAGGCTGTGGGAGTTCCAGGGAGCCGGTGGCCAGCCACGTTGGGGCTCTGGAAGTGGCGGTCGGGCTGTGGTGGGCTGGCTCAAGCTGTAGGGCTGGTGCGCAGGCTCTGGGGGAGAGCAGCCTGGCAGTCAAAGGAAAGGCATAGCTGGTTGCGGGGCGCTACAGGTGCTGGGCGGTCCCGAGTCCTGGAGGACTGGAGTGAGGGTTGGCCACGCGCCAAGCGGCAGAGTCTCCTGGCCCAGCCAGCAGACATTATTGAATTGTGTGCGGCTCTTGGTGTGCAGTTGCTGAGGCTGCTAGGAGCGCTCTGACGGGCCGCGAGATGGGGAGGAGCTTACTCCGGGCCCACATCACTTTTAACACCTCTGAGAACACCCAGAGCAATGCACAGTTCAAAAATGGCTGCCCCGGAGTGCGCCTGAGGAGGAGCATGGGGGGCCACTGGGGGGCCACCAGAGGAGTGTCAGTGGTGCCCCCTGGCACCACTGGTGCCCTGGCACCCATGGCAGATCACATCCCATGCTATACCCTTGTTATGCCTCTACCTGTGTCTGTACACTTGTTAGGCTGATCTCTGTGCAGGGAAATTTTTTACTCAATTTTCAACTCAAATCTACTTTACTCTAATTTACTTGAATTTTTACCTGAATCTAATTTAATAATCATTTTTACTCAGTTCTAATGCACAATCAAATCTAATGCTCACCCCATACTTATACTAATTAATCTAATGCTTGATTAATCTAATCCAATCTAATGCTCACCCCATACAAACAAAATATTTACTCAAATCTAATTAATTTCTGAATCTAATGTGCACCCTGATTTTGGGGACTGAGTTCATCTGAAAAAGGTGAGCATTAGATTTGGGTATACAGTATCATCTGTGTCTCCCAGACTGTGGATTGGGACCCACCAGTGGGTCACGAGCCAATTTTTGGTCGGTCATAAAAAGTTTTTGAAACGTGACAAACTTTGCAAGCAGCCTTGTCCAGTTTGTAGAAGACAATTGTGAGCTGGAACGATGCAAACCTGTATCGTACCCCAATTAAATTGTCGTATTCTCCAAACTTCTCTAGTAATTGTGGGTCGGGATCAAAGTGTGGGTCGGGACCACCAGTAAGGTAAAAAATAGTTTTTCGTGGGTTGAAAAAAAGTGTTTTAAACGTTAAAAAATTAAACTGTGCAAAGCGTCCTTGCAAAGTTCATCTTGCAGAAGAAAATGGTTAGAATCCTAGAAATCTAGAGTTGGAAGGGACCTCGTAGGTCATCTAGTCCAACCCCCTGCCTGCAGCAGGAAATCCTCCTAGAGCATCTCCGTCCTTAAACTCCATTTCTAGGGGATATGTAAAGCTAAAGGTGTCCCCTGCAGATTGCGCCGCTGGTTGTGAATCGTGACAACTCTAAGGGCAGAGCTCATCTCCATACAAAACTGGAGAGTTAGCCTTGTCCAAAGGTCTCTCTGTGGCTGTGCGGCTGCATAACTAAGCCTACAATCCAGAGTAACTATGGGAGCACTTAAGAGACATTACGTGCACCTGTAGTTACGGCACCACCTAGTGAAAACCTATGGAAAATTCATATTGCAATCCAGAGTAACTTGTTCTTACACCAGAGCAAGGACTCCCTGTAGTTACTCTGGATTGCACCCTAAGAGCACCAGCCTAACCATGTCTACTGAAAAGTAAGCCTCATTGTGTTCAATGGGTCTTACTCCCAGGACAGTGTCTTTAGCATTGCAGTCTAACGTGCATATCATGGTTGCATTTACATGCTTTTGAACTGCTAGGCTGGCAGGAGGTGGGCAATCCAGTAAATGTCTACACCAGTGATTTTCAGCCTGTTTTGTCTTACGGCACACTGACCAGGTCCGAAAATTGTCAAGGCGCACCATCAGTTTTTTGACCACTGACCAGGCACAGCATGTGGGGGAGCTCCCATCCCCCAATAGCTCCTAATAATACCTTTGCCAAAACCCCCGTGGCACACATGCAGACCATTGGTGGCACACCAGTGTGCCATGGCATAGTGCTTGAAAATGGCTGGTCTGTACACAGAAACTATACATACCCTACAATGTATAGTTTTACATGCATTACTTGCACCCAGTTACTGTACCACCTAGTGAAAACCTATGGGAAGTTCATATTGCAATCTAGAGTAAACTGTTCTTACACCTGAGCAAGGACTGCCCGTCGTTACTCTGGATCGCACCCATAACATCTCTAGTAGCCTTGGAAGCAGAGTCCAGTTTTTATTAATCAATAATGTATTAATTATTACTTAATTTCTTATAATAATTAAAAATTTACCAGTTTTACTCTGGATCGCGCCCTAACATCTCTAGTAGCCTTGGAAGCAGAGTCCAGTTTTTATTAATCAATAAAGTATTAATTATTACTTAATTTCTTATAATAATTAGAAATTTACCAGTTTGTTCAGATAATATTCTTTATATTCATACATGTAAGTATCAGTATGTCGTAGGTGTTGTTACAAACCTATTGCAATACCTGTAGTGTATCCATAGGGTTGTTAATGACTCTCTGTCCTGATATGTATTGTTCCATAGATAACAAATCCAACGCAATCTCTCTATCAAATGATCTCTCATTTAATTTCCGATCACTCTTGCAACACGAGCTCATTAAATCAGAAATGCCATGAACCAGACTTTCCAAATCCAGCAGGATCTAGTAGGGAGATGAGCAGATCTCCATACGGCTGTTGCACACCTCCTCGTGTGCAATTTACGAAAAGAATTTATTCATTTCTTTGTTTGTCTATTGCACTTTATTACGGAGTGAAAAACTTGGTCCTCAAAGCTCCTCAAAGTTGACGTATGATATACAGCGGTGCCTCACATAACGAGTGCCCCGCATAAAGAGGGATTCACTTAACAAGCACAAATTTCCATTGGGAGTGTGCTCCACTTCACAAGCCCCAGGCAACTGCCCCACAGTTGCACTGCGTTGATGCTCTGCGCAGAGCCTGTTTTAAAGGGCTGCCGGCCAGCGCCTCTAACTGCCCCAACTTGAGGGCAGTTGCCTGGGGGCACCAGAGGCAGCTGCCCCTAACTGCCCCCAAATGCCCTCACCGGCCTCCAGCCTCCAGCAGCAGCCCAAGTAAGCCCCTTATCCTCCATGCAGCCTCCTAACCATGTCTACTCAGAACTAAGCCTCATTGTGTTCAATGGAGCTTACTCCCAGGAACGTGTCTTTAGGATTGCAGCCTCCTAAGCATGTCTACTGAGAAGTAAGCCCCACTATGTTAAATAGTTGAAACTATTAAATAGTTGAAACTCCACTGTGTTCAATGGAGCTTACTCCCAGGAAAGTGTCTTTAGGATTGCAGCCTTTGAACACAATCCTAACCATGGGCAAAATCCAGTGTAACTTTGGAGAGTCCTTGCTCTGCTGTAAGAACAATTTACTCTGGATTGCAAAATGAACTTCCCATAGGTTTTCATTAGGTGGTGCAGTAACTACGGGTGCACGTAATGTCTCTTACGTGCTCATTAGTTACTCTGGATTTGGCTGTTAGTCCCCTTAAAAGTAAACCCCATTGTGTTAAATGGGGCTTACTCCCAGGAAAGTGTCTTTAGGATTGCAGCCTCCTAAGCATGTCTACTGAGAAGTAAGCCCCACTATGTTAAATAGTTGAAACTATTAAATAGTTGAAACTATTAATAGTTGAAACTATGTCTACTGAGAAGTAAACCTCATTGTGTTTCCATTGTGTCCAGGAAAGTGTCTTTAGGATTGCAGCCTCCTAAGCATGTCTACTGAGAAGTAAGCCCCATTGTGTTCAATGGGGCTTACTCCCAGGAAAGTGTTTTTAGGATTGCAGCCTAAGTAGACTTGATAGGATCCTGCACATTGAATGCATGTTTTGAATTCAATTCCAGTGTTTTGTCATCATTTTTCCATCCAGTTAATATTTCTATATGAATATTTTGAGGATTGTGGAACCAACCGTCTGAGTTTCCATTATTTCCTATGGGAAAATCCGCTTCACGTAAAGAATGTTTCACATAACAAGCCTGCTTCCGGAACGAATTCCACTTGTTATGTGAGGCGCCACTGTACTTGGCATTCATCGAGCACCGTGGAGAGTCCAAAGCCCTTTGAATTCATTATCAGTTGCGAGGCTTACTGGAAAGTAATATTACCTCCAGATTGCAGATGGAAGGACTGAGGCCGGAGGGTGAAGGAGTACATGGCAGAAAAGAGATGCGTCATCCCTGAGTGCGCGGCCAGCTCTTGACTCACACTAGATTCTCTTGATGCCAAATTCATTTATGGGATGAATGGGTGAGGATGGGCATCGGCCAAGAGCCCCTCGCCAGTCCAGACCCCAAATCTTTAGCCACGGGGTGGCAGTGGGATCGCTAATGATCATGTGCTGTAGTCCCGTGCCAAGTTGAAAACGTTGCCCCCAAAGTGATTTTGAATACACGAAAATGCGAGGTGGTGGGGGGGACATACCTCCTCCCCCAGCAGTTTGCCATCCACATGCTCTGCTACCTCCTCAACAGCCAGTGGCATCTATTTGCTAGCTGGGGCAATGAAGATTTTGTAGAAAATCAATTAAGTAAATAATTAAAAATAAAAATAAAATAATAAAAATAAAGCCATAAGTATATTAGTATATAAGTATTAGTAATAAAAATAATAAATAAAATAATAAAAATAAAATAATGAATTAAAATTAAAATTAAATATCTAACTAAAACTAAATTATTAAAATAATTAACAGTAATTAAAATCATTATTATAATTAAAAAGTGTGCCCCTTATTGGTTAGAGGCACTGTGCTGGGAACGATGAAGGATAGATATTCTCCCCTTGTTAAATATACGAGGACCCCCAGCTTGAAAAAGTGCCTCTATATAGTTGGCACTTTATATGAAGTGCCAACTTTATATAGTTGGAGTAACCATATTATGATACATGGAAATGAAAACTGTGTCATATTAACACCTTATTGGATCCATGCTGTGCCATCTTGTCGGCTCTTAGAACAATCAGGCGCAATCCTCACCAGTTTAGGATGGCATAACTTCCTATGTGGATGGCATAACTTAGGATTTAGAATGGCATAAACTTAGGATTTAGGATGGCATAAATTTAGGATGGCATAACTTCCTATGAGGCTGGCACATGCCTGTGCACTGGCCTAACACCCTCAGGAGTGGCACAGAAATACCTTATAGCACTTTTGTGATACCCCAAGCCAGCACAGGACTTGTGCCAAGACTTATGCCAGCCTAACTGGGGCTTAGGATTGCAGCCTCCGTCTCATAGGTCAGTTTTGAGTTTTAAGAAATCCATTTTTTGTTTTATAAGGCAACTGTGTTTTCATTTTTGGTTAATTGGCCCTCACTTTTGATAGAATACAGATATTCTAATGCAGTGGTTCTCAATCTTCCTAATGCCGTGACCCCTTTATAAGTTCCTCATGTTGTGGGGACCCCAACCATAAAATTATTTTCATTGCTACTTTATAACTGTAATTTTGCTACTGTTATGAATCGTAATGTAAATATCCGATATGCAGGATGTATTTTCATGGTTACAAATGAAATGTGTGTTGAACACAATGGGATTTATTTCAGAGTAGGCATGCATAGGATTGGGCCCTGAGGCTGCAATCCTATCCACATTTACATGGGAGTAAAGGCCCCCTGACTATAATGGGATTTATTTCAGAGTAGGCATGCATAGGATTGGGCCCTGAGGCTGTCAGTCAGCCCCAGTGCACGCGCAGCTGCAGCCAGAGGTCTGGCAAGCCTGACCTGGCCCCCTGCACCAGGGGTCTTTAGGCGACCCCCAGGAAAGCTGTAGGCAACCCCCACTTTGACAAACATTGTTCTAATGTGACTTGTTTCATTGTGTTCTGCATTAAATGACCTTTCCAATGATATCCAACATGATGGTATGATGCGTATATGCCAGAGTTGGCACAATTTTGGCCACGAGGGCCAAGCACACACTTGGAGGCAGCTCCCATTTAATGTTACAACATATTCAGCACTTACCACAACATTCCCCCTGGCACAAAATAGCAACTTCCACATATTAGGCCCCCTAAACCTTTTGTTCCACCAATCCTCAGACCACTAACATGCCAGTTCTCGCAACCACCTCCCCACCAGCCCACGCTGGTACCATTGACAGCAATTTTGGACATATGCCTGGGACATACCCCCCCCCCTCCTTAACCCATTCAGTGCCCTGTAGCTACACTTTTTCCCCTTCCACTGGCGCATCCGACTGGCATGCAGTGCAGCCAGTTCAGCTCCAGATGGGCAGCGCCACCCAGGCCAGGGAGTTTCTCCCAGCGTAATTCACCTGGAATGCTTTGCTCTCTGGCTCAGAGCAAGATGCAAAGCCACCTGCCTGGCACCGTTCTTGCCACAACTGCCTATTATTGTGGGCTCCTTGAGCACCACTGCCTGCAGCATCCCAGCATGGTGCCCAGGATGGGACTCATCATAGGTCGGCTCCCAGGATGTGCCCTTCCTGGCTGGAGCCAGAACAGTAGGGCAGTATATGGGGCAAGGCCTCCGCTCTGCCGTTTAACCATTTGCCCTATTAATTAATATTCCTTTTCTGGGAAACAATGAATGTTAGGTGGAAGAAAGAGGCAAGGAGGACCACAGTGCCCACGCAAGATGGTGTGGGAACTGGCAAGCCACTCGCTTCCAGGGTATGCCATAACCAGGAAAAGAGGACAAGACCCCAACTAAGATATCCAAGAAAAATATAGAACATGACAAAATAAAAACTATATTAATCACATATTTTGCTTTCATGCGGTTAATTTAAGCACTGAATTACTGAATATTATACAGTGCTGCCTCGCTTAACAAGCGTTTCACATAACAAGCAAAAATTCCCAAGAAATCTTGCTTCACATAACAAGTTCTGCTTCACTTAACAAGCAAGCGTGCTATGGGCACATGTGCTATGCAGCCCTGACACTCAACACGGAGGCTCCTTAAAAGGGCTGCCGGCCAGCGCTGCTGCCTTTAACTGCCCCCAAGTGCCCTCCCAACCACCTTGAACCTCCAGCAGCAGCCCAGGTGAGCCTCCCAGGAAAGTATCTTTGATTCCAGCCTCCTAACCTTGTCTACCCAGAAGTAAGATCCACTGTGTTAAATGGGGCTTACTCCCAGGAAAGTGTCTTTAAGACTGCAGCCTAAGTAGACTTCATAGGATCCTGCACACTGAATGCATGTTTTGAATTCAATTCCAGTGTTTTGTCATCATTTTTACATCCAGTTAATATTTTTATATGAATATTTTCGGGAACCTGGAACCAATCTTCTGAGTTTCCATTATTTTCAATGGAAAAATCTGTTTCACTTAAAGAGCGTTTCACTTAAAGAGCAGGCCTTTGGAACGAATTATGCTCTTTATGCGAGGCACCACTATATATAATTTATTACATTACAAGTAGGCTGCCTGCTGCCTGCTCACAGAGTAGAACAATAAAGATTTCTTCCAGGGCACAAGGCTTAAAAAGAGGACATGTCCTGGAAAAAGAGGACATCTGGCTACCCTGCGCACTTCAAACACTTACATCCTGCCACCCTCTCTGTCCGCACACTTTGAATTCTGGATCTGTTTCTTCTCCAGATCCTGATGACTCCAATCTGTGGGTTTTGATTCTTCTTTTGCTGGGTTTCGTTGTTTAGGGACTGACTGTAATCCTAGCCACACTTTCTTGGGTGTAAGCTCCATTGACTTAAATGGGACTTACTGCTGAGTAGACAGCAGCAGTCTACTGTTGGATTGTCGAGAGTAGGCATAGGATTGGGCTATGTATTCCTTCCTATCTGTCTGTCTGTCTGTCTGTCTATCTATCTATCTATCCATCCATCCATCCATCCATCCATCTATATCCCGCCTTTCTTCCCTAATTTTTTTTGGTCTGAGTGGGTGGCATAGCTAGGAGGGGGCAGAGGAATCAGCATTGGAGGTAGGTGTGCAAGGTGCCCCCCCCCCCTTTTGGAGCCATTCTGGGTGGTGGGGAAACAAATGGAGCCATACGGAAGAAAGAAGAAGAGAAAAACATATGAACGTGGAGTAGACACTACAGGGACTCCTTGCAGCAAGAATATGAGAGTTCAGTTTTGGACTCTCTCTGTGGCACTGGTTTGCATCTGGGATCCAAAAATTTTTATAGGGTGCAATCCTGATCCCCAGTTAGGATGGCATAAGTCCTGTGGTGGCCTGGCGGTGTCGTGAAAGTGCCATAAGGCTCTTCTGCCCCATTCCTGGGGGGTTACGCCAGTGCACAGACATGTGCCGCCCTCCCCACACTACCACAGGAATGGAAAGATGGGTGAGTTATGCCAGCCTAAATTGGTTAGGATTGCACCAATATTCTTGTACATCACAACAGTACGAAAATGCTCATGTGTTCTTCGCACATGCACAACTTCGCTGGCACCTGAATGACCACTTTGACCACTGAATGACCAGTGAATGACCATTTTGGCACAGTTAGGAAGGTCTTAGAAATAAGTCACTGGGAACTCCAAGAAGGGCACTCCATAGGATCAGGGAATGCACTGGTAACTTCTAAGGGCAAACAAGATGATCCTATCAAAAGCAAGGAAAAAGAAATAAACGTGAGTTTGAAGGTCGTTTGGGGCTGGTCAACTGTCTTTCATTGGGGTGGGGGGCAAACCCCGAATACCATTTTCAGCAGGTAAATGCCCTCCTGGGCATGGTACAGTCCTGACTTGGAGAGTCCTCCACTCGGAGTTGTATAGGATTCAGTTATCAAAAAGAAGCCAATAAGGCTACAATCCAGAGTAACTACGGGACCTTTAAACTGACACAGTTATGGTGTCACCTATGGGAAACCTAAGGGCAATGCATAGAGCAATCCAGAGTAAGTGCCTTCCCGTAGTTACTCTGGATTGCAGGGTAAGTCCCAAACGTGCTATTTGAACATGCATTTTATTTAATAATTATTTTAGCTCTAGGCCAACATCAAAACAAATAAAAGAAGTTTCTGAAAGGCCGCAGGATGCGAAACCCACAGTTTTCAGGCACTTTATACTCAGAGGATTACTGGAAAGGGATCGTGTGATTTGGATAGGGATTTGGACAGGGATCTTGGACAGGGATGGTGTGATTTTGTCGGACAAATCCATACATGTGACACCCAACCTCCTGGTCATCAGCCCCATAGTCACATTTATGGCCAACTCCTAAGACCACTTCAAAACTAACCCCCACCCAGGCAGATCCCATTTCTTTTTACACCCTTGATTTGGAGAGCAGGTAGACATTTTAAAACACTGCCCTCCGTCAAAATCAGGGGTGTCCAACATGCGGCCATTTTCAAATTTCGCGTGCTTCTCTGCGCACTGCCATGGGCGGCCGCCACAAAGCTGGTCTGGGCTGCCTGGCTCCTCCCCCTACCTGCCTCCTGGCACTCAGAGGGCATCAGGCCCTTGCAGACCTTGCAGCACTCACCCACCCACATCCCCCAAAAGCAGCCTCAGCCTCTATCCCAGCTGCTGCCTGCTGCCCTTGAGACCTACTCAGAAGTAAGCCTCGTTAAAGTCAATTTACTCCCAAGCTGCAGTCTGAGAGCCTAATGATGCATATGCTGCAACCCTAACCATGTCTACTCAGAAGTAGGGCCCATTGTACCCAGTGGGTCTTACTCCCAGGAATGTATGTTCAGGATTGCAGCATATCTCCAAGGTTAAGCTTGGAGAGGATCACAGCCCATCCTATGCATCATGCCTCCTCAGAGGTAAGCCCCGCTAAAGTCAATGAGGCTTACTCCCAAGTTGCAGTCTGAGAGCCCAATCCTATGCATGGCTACTCAGCAGAAAACCCCATGAGACTTACTCCAAGGTTTAGCTTGGAGAGGATCGCTGCCCATCCTATGAAGGGGCCTTTTGCTGCCCATGATCGCTGCCCATCCCATTCTACTCAGAAGTGAGCCCCATTAAAATCAATGAGACTTAACTCCAAGGTTTAAAAAATGTAGGACAAAATATAGGACATCCTACATTTTATCCTACATTTTTAAAATGTTGTTAGTGTTTATGTGCAGCCCAAACCAACTCGCTTTCTTCCAATGTGGCGCAGGGAAGATAAAAGGTTGGACACCCCTGGTCGAGATGTTTCTTTGCTCCGGTTCCCTGGCTCTGATGTGTGACGCATGAACACATTAGCATGGAGTCTCCGTTCTGTGCTCCGTCTGGTGTCTCTAGAATCATAAAAGGAACTCCCTGGAGGAGTCAGAGGCTCCTTCCTAGATGGTGCCCCAAATGCTGAATATTTATGAGTCCCATAAAAACCAACAGGGCTGGCTGTTTATTGTCCTTTGTTTCCTGTGTGGAGGAATTCACAACTCTGCACATGCACATGCGCTGCGGATTTCTCCCCAGCCACAAGGGCAAGCTGGTTCCTGCACATTCACTCGGAATAATTTCATGGCGGTTCTTCTTTTCTCGTGGACATCAGAACAGGGGAAGGGGTTGCTGTCCTAAAGCACACTTCAGGGGACATCTTTATAGGGTGCCACAAACCACACGAAATGTCTACGGCTGCAATCCTGACCCCCACTTAGGCCGGCGTGAGCCCCGACACAAGTCCCATGCTGGCCTGGGGTGGTGGCAACAGTGCCATAAAGCACTTCTGTACCACTTCGAGCAGGGTTAGGGCAGTGCGCACATGCGCCGGCCTTCCCACACCACCACAGGAACAGGGAGCAGGCGAGTTATGCCAGCCTAAATACTGTATTTACTCAAATACAACGCTTACCTTTCTCAGCCAAATTCAGTCTCCAAAATCAGGGTGCGCATTAGATTTCATGTTAATTAGAATTGAGTAAATGCAGCATTTTTATTTTAAGTGTAGGGTGCGCATTATATTTGATGGCGCATTATATTTTAGTAAATGCGGTAGATTAGGATTGCACCTAAATCTAATTCCAAGAAGCCCTTCCAAGCACACCATTTCCAGTAGCGTGTCAGTCATCCTGATCTGTGCCAATCAGTTTTCCGTCATGTGCATCCTGACCCTTTTTATTTATTTATTTATTTATTTATTTATTTATTTATTTATTTATTTATTTAAGTCAGTGCATCCTGACCCTTTTATTTCTTATTTATTCAGCTGGAGAGGTCAGAGATGGTGCACATGCAAAGCGCATCCTCACCTGCTGAGCGCCAGCCCTTCCCTGAACTTGCACCCTTCCTTCACTTCCTTCCCTTGTACCCATTGATCCTGATCCTTTCCTTAGCAGAATTAGCGCACCCCTCCTTTATGACACACACCTGAAAATGCCCTTATCTTTGTTCCAAACAAAGGTCTCTCTCAGCTGGATCTTGGATGCCTGAAATTCCAAACCCTTTATAGTCAGCCTGCCTTTTCCCAACCTGGTGTCACCACTACCAGACGGAGTGTGTACACTGAGGAGTCCAACGTGGACACCTCTTTGATTTCGCAGGCGGCGCAGCAGGTGCCCTCAACGCGGCCCTCGACTTGGCCTGGGTTGCAACAGAGGGGGAAGTGTCGCCTCTGGTGCCCTTCAGGTTATCTCCTTCTCGTTCCTGTTTTGCAACATCACACGAAATCAAAATACTGAAAGCGAACCACAATATTGCAGTGTGGAGTCATGTGTGTTGGCAAAGCATCTAGAATACAATTATACTGTGTGGATGCGCCCAAATCCTTGGGAAGGCACCTACGCTCAGCGCTGGGATCACCTGGTGGTTGCAACGTCACCTGCTGGTGGTTGAAGAAGCTGGTCCTTTGCGAGGGGTTCACACCCTTCTGCATTGCAGTACTGGTTTATTTGCCACCTGTGAGTGACAGCCCATCATCCAAGATGCTCAGACTGGAGCACATCATGCATCATGGAGCACATCTCCCTCCTTTTCTCACAACACCCCTAAAAGGAACAGAGTGGCTGAGCCAAGGGCTTCCAGTACGGGGTGTCCCCGGTGCAAGTCCCCCTCTCTAACTACAAACCCCATAATGGCTCTAAATGAAATATTCACGCCTGACCCCTTTCCCCCAGGCACTAATGTAAGATACCAAGACTGGGCAACCAGAGCTCAGTTTCCCAGTCAATAAGCCACAAAACTGGGTGAAGTGTGCCAGTTGACCTACCTCGAAAGAAAGAAAGAAAGAAAGAAAGAAAGAAAGAAAGAAAGAAAGAAAGAAAGAAAGAAAGAAAGAAAGAGACAAACAAATGGACAAACCAAGGGACAGACAAACAAAAGGACAGGGACAAATAAGAATGAATAGATAGATGATAGATAGATAGATAGATAGATAGATAGATAGATAGATAGATAGATAGATTGATGATTGATTGATTGATTGATTGATTGATTGACTGATTGATTGAACAAACAAAGGGACATTTGCAGCAAGAGAAAATGGTTTAATGGTTCATACCTTGATGGCCAAAAAACAAGAGCGCAATTTAGGCCAGCGCAATTCTCCGTCTCCCTGTTTCTGTTCCTGGACCCCACATGTTTAGTATTCCAGAGACACGTGTGTGAAACTGGTTTTCCTCCAGTGCAAGAGGACAGAAGAAGCCTTTTGCGCTCAAGCTAGAAGGTCATCTGGGAGCATCTGGTGGGGATCAAAGACACCTAGTGCAGGGCCATAGCCAGGATTCTAGAGATGGGGGGAGCAACCATTTTTTTCTGGGGGGAGGAAGGGGCAATGATGTTGGGTATCTATACTGGTGTGCAGGGGTGTGATGCTATTTCGCCTCCTGGAGGTGCACCCTGGATAGCATGATGTGTGAATTAAATGACCAGCCACAATTGGCAGCCAGACTACATTGAAGAACTGGCAACAGCCAGACTCAGCGCGGAATTCCTGGCTCTCTCAATACACAGCAAGGAAACATTAACAGCTGATTCACCGGAATAAGCTAAATCTGGCCCTGATGTACTGACAAGCAAACCCCAAGCCCGCACTATGCAAGAAACACCCCCCTGGACCCCACTCTTGATGTGGGCTCTTCCTTCTTACTATCAGTTGATTCCACCTGATGTCGACAGCTGGATCTTACTAACTGCCAGTGGCGTAGCTAGAGGGGGTGGAGAGCCATTCCAGGCGAGGGACTAAAACAGAGCTCTGCAGGGGTGGGCAGCCCCTGTACTTCCCAGGGAGGCTCTGCCCAAGACTAACTGCTGTGCCCCCCTCTAGCTACGCCACTTCCCCCTCCTGCCTGGAATGGCTCTGGAGAGGAAGCTCCCCCCCCCCCCAAAGACAGACCCTGTGCCCCCCTCTAGCTATGCCACTGACTGTGAAGGGGAGGCTCCCTCTAGGACTGACTCTGTGCCCCCTCTAGCTACGCCACTTCCCCCTCCTGCCTGGAATGGCTCCGGAGAGGAAGCTCCCCCAAGACTGACTGCTGTGCCCCCTCTA
This sequence comes from Cryptoblepharus egeriae, assembly GCA_030015325.1. Taxonomy (NCBI): domain Eukaryota; kingdom Metazoa; phylum Chordata; class Lepidosauria; order Squamata; family Scincidae; genus Cryptoblepharus; species Cryptoblepharus egeriae. The sequence continues at coordinate 31,054,289 of JAREYC010000011.1, read as the reverse complement.
GCTATGCCACTGAGGAGGCTCCCTCTAGGACTGACTCTGTGCCCCCCGCCTCTGGCTCTGAAGGGGAGGCTCCCCCCACGACTGACAGCTGCGCCCCCCTCCAGCTACGCCACTGGGACTTCTTCCGACGGCAGGGAAGCTGCCCCTGCGCCCCCCGCCCGCGAGGACCCGCTTGGGGGGAACCCTCCTTCCCTCCTTCTTCCCCTCCCCGGGGGAGGCGCAGGGCCGGCCGGTCCAGCCTCCTGGTGCGCGTGGAGCCGGACGGGGCGGTGCGGGGCGGGCGGTGCCGGCGGCGGACCATGTAGGGCTCGCCGGGGCGGTCCGCGGGGCGCTGAAGGTACTTAAGGCGGCGGGGCGAGAGTCGGGCGAAGGCAGGGCAAGGATGGTGCTGGAGCTGGAAGAGGTTTCTCCGCTGGCGGGCGCCGGGCTGGCGCGGCTGCTGCGGGACCCGACGGAGCGGGCGCGGACGCTGGTGCTGGACTGCCGGCCCTTCCTGGCCTTCTGCCGGGCGCACCTGGCCGACTCCCGGCCGGTCCACTGGAACGCGCTCCTCCGACGGCGCTCCCGCAACAGAGCCGCCCCGGCCCTCGACGCGCTGCTCCCCGACCGGGCGCTGCTGGCCCGGCTGCGAGGGGGCGAGCTGGCCCACCTGGTGGTCCTCGACGAGGCCGGAGCCGGAGCCGCCGGAGCCCTGCGCCCCGACAGCCTCGCCCGCATCCTGCTCGGCGCGCTCCTCCTCGACGGCCGCACCGGCGGCGCCAGGCTCTACCTCCTCCAAGGTGCGTCCGGGAGCCCTTCCCCGCAGACAGACAGGCACGGGGGCCCCGATCCCTCCCCTCCGGCCCCGTCCAACTGACCTCCATTAGCCCCCATGGCGCAGCTAGAGGGGGGCTCGGCAGTCCGACGGGGCGAACAGGGGCACAGGACACCTGCCTCCTCCTACCCGCACCCGGTGGCCTCGATCCCTCCGCTCTTTCCCCGTCCGCCCCGTCCAACTGACTTAGAAGCGCCCTACGGTGGCGTAGCTAGAGGGGGGCTCAGCAGTCGGACACGTACTTTCCCCTATCCTTGATCCCTCCGCTCTTTCCCCGTCCAACTGACTTCCATACACCCCCAATGGCGTAGCGAACAGGGAGAACCGGGGACACCTGCCTTCCCACCTCCGCACCCAGTGGCCACGACCCGTCCCCTCTTTCCCCGTCCGCCCCGTCCAGCTGACTTGGAAGAACTCCACAGTGGCGTAGCTAGAGGGGGGCGTCGTCAAACTTAGAGGGGGCGTGCAAAGGGAGCCTCTCTTTAGGAGCCATTCCAGGCGAAGGGAGCCAAATGGAACCTGGAATAGCCCCTTGAATGCCCCTTCCACGTTTGACATCCAGGACCCCTAAGTCTCCATGCCTCTCCAGTTTCCTTCATGGGAATGGAAGGTGCCCCACAGAAAGGACAGACAGACAGATGGACAGACGGCCATGCCGCAGACCCACAGCAGAGCCACTTGCCCATCTTCTGAATGCCACTTCTGGACATCTAGCAGTGGTGGTGTAGCTAAAGGGGGGAGCAGTCAGTTCCGGAGGGCGTGCATTAGATTTGATGGCACATTAGATTTGAATAAATACAGTATTTTGATTATAAGTATTTAATTTAACATTATTGTTAATAATATTTAATATTACATTTAATATTGTAATAAAAAGTAACAAAACTCCTTGTATAAAGTAGTGCAATCAGGTGAAAATCGTGTCCATCATCATAGAACTCATGGTTGGATTTGTTAAAACTAAATTTTGCACATGCTTTGGAGCACATTAGATTTGATGGCGCGTTAGATTAGAGTAAATACAGGTACTGCTGTACACCAACTGCGGACCTTTTTTAAAACGGTATTGTGCGGCGATGGCAGAAGAGATGAGCTGCTTCTTGGGGTCCACCTCAAGGGTGTCCATGTTCGGCGCTACTGGAGCACATGAGTCTCTGCTGCGATCTAAAATATCTTCTCGATGTTTCTTTTCTTAGGAGGCTTTGAAAATTTCCAAGCCACTTACCCCGAACTTTGCACCCAGACGCAGACGCCTCTGAGAAGCCCCGAGGACAACGGCATGGAGACAATTACTCCTTTGTACGACCAGGTAGGTTCCCGGATCGGGGCTTTGTTATGAATTAGAGGCCAGATTGGTGAGACCTATTAACGCAACTCACACACACCCATCCTTCCCCAGGTGAATATTACAAATAATAATAATATTCCAGGAGCTGTAATTGAACAGTCTAGACATCACTCTGAGTAATTCCAGTAAAATTGCAACTCGGAGTATAATAAGGAATCAGGAAATGCTGTGTGTGTGTTGAGTTATGGGGTCCGCCCTGGCCCCAAGGTTTGGAGGTGATCATTTAGGCTGTAGGATTTGTAGGATGTCTTCCCGATTTCTAAATTAATTGATTTGATTCAATTTTCTTTATGAGGTAGGAGATACTTCAAAGTTACTGGTACTTAAAAAGTAAGAGTCAATATTACCAATAAACAACAACCATTAAGGTGTCAAATTGCAAATTCAGGTGTGAAACTGCTTTTGCTATATTCAGTGGCATAGCTAGAGGGGGCTATGCCACTATCCCGTCAAGGTTTGGAGGGAGCGTCACCCCTTTGGAGCCATTCTGGGTGTGGGGCGCAAAACGGAGCCTCCAAAACTTGACGGCTCCCACCCTCTAGCTATGCCACTGGGTTTCCTCTCATTGCACCCTGGCAGAACCCAAGTGGTCTCCAGGTTTAGTGTGCTTTAATTAGTTCCAAGTAATTAATCACAACCTTTCCAAGCTTCCGTTGATCTGAATTAAGCTGTCAGGGCTTATAAAAGGCCAGGCTGCGGATGTGCTGTTTGTGTGTCTTCTTTGTCGCAACCTATGGGCACAATCCTATCCATGTCTACTCAGAAGTAAGCTCCATTGTGTTTGATGGTTCTTACGCCCAGGAAAGTGTGGTTAGGATTGCAGCCTACACCAGCAAGGAAATGCTCCCCTATAGATGCCTCTTGTTGGCCATTGATGTGCTCTTCATCTTGAGTGGTGGGTCCAGAACAGGCAGGGGGTCTCGGTTCTCAGAACCGGAAGAGTTTTAACAGTTGTTTTCTTGGCTGTGTCCTCTTCTGCAGGGGGGTCCCGTGGAGATCCTGCCCTTCCTCTACCTGGGCAGCTGCTACCACTCCTCCAACCGGGAAGTCCTGGAGTCCCTGGGCATCACAGCGGTGCTCAACGTCTCCTCCAGTTGTCCCAACCACTTTGAAGGACAGTTCCTGTATAAGAGCATCCCTGTGGAGGACAACCATATGGCCGAGATCAGCATGTGGTTCCAAGAAGCCATTGATTTCATAGGTGAGTGGTCCCCAAAGCTTAGGAGGCAATCCTAACCAATTTAGGCTGGCATAACTCACCCATTTCCTGTTCCGTGGTGGTGCGGGGAGGCTGGCACATAGCTGTGCACTGGCTAAACCCTCTCAGGAGTGGCATGGAAGTGCCACATGGCATTTCTGTGACACCTCCAGGCCAGCACAGGTCTCTTGCCAGGACTTATGCCAGCCTAACTGGAGGTTAGGATTGTAACTCGAGCTCTAACCCCAATTGTTACACTATGCAGACTGTGCCTTTGGTCCAAGGGTGGGCATAACTTCTCCTCTCTGCAGTGTTTGGGTCCCTCCACTCTTAATTTGTGGGCTGCAGAAATCATGGGAGACTCTGGCTGTTGGCCATGAGCACTAATGTATGGAGGAGCAACTCCTTCATGTATGGAGGAGCAACCCCTCCGATGAGGAGGGGTACTGGGGAGCCATGGCTGGCATAGCCCCATGGGTTTCCTGGAGTGGTTTAGCTGATGGAAGCAAAGACGGCCTTACTAGACAGACCCTGGGGCTGACTTCCCCAGGCCAACCTTAGGTGGGACACTGCCTGGAGCCATATGATGTGGGAGCCCCAAATCCCATTGGTGCTCCCTCCAATATGTTGCTATACTAGGGTTGCCTTAATTCTCTTCCACAAAATAGGGACAGGACCCTCTGCCCCATCTGCCAGTATGTGAACGCAAAACCCCAAAAAACCCCCGACATATGGCAACCCTAAGCTATACCCATGTTGGTAACAGCAAAGATGGTTTCCTTCCCCAACAAATTTTTGGTCCAACTTAGAATTGCTGCTATAGGGCAAAAAATGTATAGGGCAATAATATGTATAGGGCAAAAGCTGATCATCTCTCCTTTTTTTGTGCCCCCTGCAGACTCGGTGAAGAACAGTGGCGGACGTGTCCTGGTGCACTGCCAGGCGGGCATCTCCCGCTCGGCCACCATCTGCCTTGCCTACCTGATCCAGAGCCGCCGGGTGCGCCTGGAGGAGGCCTTTGACTTTGTCAAGCAGCGCCGGGGGGTGATCTCACCCAACTTTGGCTTCATGGGGCAGCTTTTGCAGTTTGAGACAGAGGTGCTGTGCCACTAGCCTGGCGTGGCGGCCGCATCTGACACCACAGAGCCAGTCGGGAGGAGGGGGCTGCCCCCCTCCCAAAGGACACGAGACTGATCCGGACTTTCTGTTTACATCCCCCAGGCCAGCATCTCTTCTCTGTTTCTGTTGCACTAAGTGGTGCCGGAGGGGCCCCTTGGGGAGGGGAGCCCCCTCCGCAACCAGTTCGGATTTTTTGTCCCAATGGCTCATTTTCTGACTGCAAAAGCAAAGAATTGGCTGGAGAAGAAGACAAGAGGCATGTGGAGAAGCTGTCTAGTCCCTCCAAAAACCAGATCTTTCCACGCTGTTGTGTACAAATCTACACAACGGTGCTGTGTCGCTTATTCCGTATAATCCTGGTTAGCAAAGAGGATTCTTGTGATGACCACAAAATTCTTTTGTGTCTCCATCCTATTGACAGCAACACCTCCAGCCCTGCAGGGTTGACGCTACTCAGTGGGGTGAAATTGTGATTTTTTTTTTTTTTTGGCAATACAATGTTGTGAGTCGGTGATTAAATGTGCCTCTTAATGCGCCCCCAAATGGCCTGCCAGTAGAAGGAAAGGGCTGGTCGTTCACATGCCACATCCTATAGCCGAGGCGCTGGGAATGGCATCTGTCAGGGATTAGGTCCCCCAGCACCTTTGTGTGATGCGCCAGGCTCAGAAAGTGGGTGGCTCAAGATCACCCACGGCCGAGAGTCAAGCTAGCGGCATGTGACGCTAGCGCATGACTGGCACAAGCGTGCACATCAACTTTTTCTTGGATGGAAAAAGTTGGAATGGGATTTTTCCTGAATGGAAAAACGGGAGCCTGATCTTGGTGGGAACGTGGTGTGGAGGCTGAAGCGCCTGCCCCGAACCCTGACCTCGATCAAGACTGGTTGTGGCTGCAGGAGGACGGCTTCTGTTGGCCTGGCACCCTCTGGTAGAAGCGCATCAGTTTCTCCTCTGCTTCCCTTTTTGGCTCCTGGGCCAGCTGATCCTTCACTGCCACTGGTTGGGAATGTGCATCATGTTCCCTTCTAATTTTTCTTTTGCCCTGTAGTGTAAAAATCTGAAATTATAGAGGCTGCAGAGGGGTGGCTGCCAAAATCCCACAGACCACAGTTTTAAAACATGAAGGAAACTAGTTCAGACCTGGCGTTGTTCTGCCCCAGACCTCTCCATGGTGTGGGTTGAGAGGTCTTTGGTGTCCACCTTTATAGGGTCAGCCAGAAACTGAAGAGCCCCCTCTGTAGCTGAGTGACTTAGGCTGCAATCCTAACCACTCTTTCCTGGGAGTAAGTACTACTGAGCACAATGGGACTTACTTCTGAGTAGATACGCTAGGATTGCGCTGAAAATTTGATACTGTTAACTTATAAATGTATTGTATGCTGTGAAAATGGGAGTCTGTTGGGGGTGATAGCAGGAGGGAGGGCAGGCTTCGACGCACCCCCTCGAACAGGATTCACTGCGGATTCTGCAACCCACTTGAAGGTCCCAATCCTGGAGGGAACCAGGGAAAGCCACCTGCATGGTAGGAATGGATCTCTTCCAATTGCACTGAGAGCGGGCAACACCCACCACGGCCAAAGAAAACCCCTTTTTCCTTCTCCGGGTGTTGTCCGAGACCAGAGAGGACCCAATCCACTGGGAAGTCTTCCTGCGCAGCTCCTGCTCATTTCAAGAAGGCTTGCGCAGGAGAACTTCCTGGGGGGTTGAGCCCAGAGTCATCCTGCTCTTCCCCCTCCACCTCCCAGCAATATATGTGTGTACATTTTGTGCTATTGGAAAGAGTCTCTTTCTCAGCTGACGTTGATGATGAACATTTTTGGCACTTTATAATTTATTATCTTCTGTTGCAATAAACAACCAATTTTTTTTACATTACTTGTTGAGTCTTCGAGGTCCTCGTCCTTCTTCTGACTTCTCCTTGAGTTCAGTGCTGTCTGTTTTCTGTTCTTCCTGCTGCCTCCCCTTCTGCAAAGTCTGGAAACGGTGGGGAAGGAAGGGAACCCTGGTCTGCACTGGGGGGCTTGCCTTCTCTTCCCACTAGGAATCCAGACCCTTCCCTGGCTAAGCAGGTGGATGTCCATATCTTTGGACTTTCTCCACGCTTGGCAATGTGAAGCCATAAGCCCGCATTGCCAGTCTGAGGTTGTTTTGAGGATACGACGGGACATAAGAATGGGAAGATCAATTCCCACCGGAACTGGGGCCAAATGCCCATCTAGTCCATATGTTCCTATATTGTTCCTATATATGTTCCTATAGTCCAGAGATCTCCAAACTTTTAACTTCAGGGCTCCACAGTGGTGGGCTTCAGGGGGTTCTCACAGGTTCTATAGACCCCTTTGCCAATGAGTGCCTAGTTCTGAGAACCAGTTACTAATGGGACATAGAACCTGTTGTTAATTTAGGTTATTAGGACATAAAACCTGTTGTTAATTTATTTTAATCCCACTGCTGCTTCTGGATCTTTATAGAAGGGAATTTCAGCAACTGCAGCTTCTCTCCTCATAGATCACAAGCTGAAATTCCCTTCTACTCACTTGTTAAAGGTCAAGGAGTCCTGAAGTTAAAAGTTTGGAGACCCTTCAAGTATAGTCCTGTTCCTAGCTTCCTGTATCTCATAGTGGCCCACCTGCAACCTGACAGTGGCCACCTGTAACCAGATGCCCTCCCTTGCACTTGGCATTCCAAGGTACCCCTACTTCTAAAAGCAGGAGGTTGCACAAACTCATCATGGCTTGTGATGGAGTCCTCCAGAAATCTGTCCGATCTCCTTTAAAAAACATTGAGGCCATCACAACATCCTCTGGCAAGGAGTTCCACTGTATAGGGGGAAGCAGAGTCCAAACCCAAATTCCCAGATTGGAAGTCGTTGCCCATAAAGGACAACCATAGGGTTTCCTGGTCTCCCTTTTTTATGTTGTAAGAAACATGTTCCTTACATGTTCTTATGTTCCTTAACACCACTCAGAAGGGTGCAGAAAGATGTTTCGTTACGGCCTTGCAATGTGTGAGACCTCTGATTATAGCACACCGGACACCGAGCTATCTTCGGCATCTCTACAGAGAAGTACCTTCCAGAAGGTACAGAGAAGGTACAGAGAAGGTCCAGATCCTACAGAGAAGTTCAATGGGGGTTATTCCAGAATGAGCCAGTTGTCCTGTTCTTCAGCGGCCAGTGATTTACTGGTCTGTCTCTGGTTTAGTCATGAGAGATGAAATACCACATTTACTCAAATCTAATGCGCCATAAAATCTAATGCGCATCCTATACTTATAATCAATATACCACATTCACTCAAATCTAACTAACCATCCAATCTAACGCGCACCCTGATTTTGGAGACTAAGTTCGACTGAGAAAGGTGAGCGTTAGATTTGAGTAAATACAGTAGCTCCTGCCCCATGGATCCTTATGCTGGGTCGTGTGCACCAAATGTCAGCTTTTCCTGCATGTTGTGGAAGGACTTTCATACTGATACCTACATTGGCCAAGGAGTGAGAATCCTAGAATCCTAGAGTTGGAAGGGACCTAGTAGGTCATCTAGTCCAACCCCTACCTGTCCCAGGAAATCCTCCTTGAGCATCTCCATTGGGGTCATCGAGCCTCTGATTGAAGATCCCCAGTGAGGGAGGGTCCACCACCCACCTTGGCAATCTGAAGGTCCAAACATCCTTCTAGGTCAGGGGTCTCTAAACGTTTTGGCCAAAGGGCCACATCAAATACCTGGCACAACGATGAGGGCTGGAAAAAATATTTTAAATATAAAATTAGACTAGAGTTGGAGTTTAGAGAATAAAGAGGCTCAAATTGCCAGGGTTTCTGTAAGCACCAACACAAAGCACAGAAATAAAGCACACCTGAACCCCTATTTTCCCCCACTCCACCATCCAGCTCCTGTCTGTTTGGCCAACTGGGACAGACCCTCTTAGGGGACTTGAGGCTCCAAAGAAGTTGGTATTTTTTAAAGGCAAAGTGCCAGGATAAGCCCTCCGAGATGAAGCCGGAAGCCAAGAGCGCATGCAGTAAGAGTGCAAAAGACAAAGCGGGGCACATCATCCCCCCCCCCCCATCACTCCCTGACCTCCCTGGTGATGCTGGTCCTCAGACGCACCACTGCTTTCCAGTGCCAGCTGTCCTTCCACCCCCACAAGCAGGAATGTCCCACAGCCTCTGAAAGCACCAGCAGAGTTTCAGCACAGCCCACTCACTCAATGCAGCACATGTTCAGCAAGCAACATCCTAGAGGCTTGGGGGGGGGGGACATGCAATCCTAAGCATGTCTGCTCAGAAATAAGTCCCACTGTGTTCAATGGGTCTTCCTCCCAGGAAAGTGTCTTTAGGATTGCAGCCTTACCCCCAAATCCAGAGTAACTACGGGAGCACGTACGAGACTTTATGTGCACCTGTAGTTACTGCACCACCTAGTGAAAACCTACGGGAAATTTATATTGGAATCCAGAGTAAGTTGTTCTTACACCGGAGCAAGGACTCCCCATAGTTACTCTGGATTTTGCCCTAAGTCACAGAATGGTTAGATCTCCTCTTAGGCTTACATACACGCAGTGTACACAAACATGCATGAGCACATGCAGACATGCACATGGCCTGAGCTTCATGTATCACATGTCCAGCTCCTCAAAGACAGTGTTTCCATCAGCTTTGCAGCAGCCCTGAAGGGTTGCAGATGGGAAAGTGAGGCTAAGGTGAGGCTCAATCCAGAGTAACTACGGCAGTTGTTGCGTCGACGTATATTAAATTTACTGTGGATTGCTCTATGAATTTCCCATAGGTTTCCAATAGATGGCAGTGAAACTGCGTTGACATAAATGTAACTTGCATTGACACATCTACTGCCACAGCTGCTCCGGATTGTGGGAGAAGACATATCTGTGTGCAGTGCTTCACCATGAAGATGTTATAAAATGAGGGTACTCACCATGAAGATGTTATGAAGTGAGGGTACTCACCATGAAGATGCTATTTGTAGTGACAGGCAAGTCTACTTGGGGCCACCGAGGTGCCAGTACTTAGTACTAGTGTGTACACCCAGAAAAAGAAACCTGTCCGTGCATCTTACCCGCCGTGATTCCAGGCTGGTGCCCCCCAACTGCAGGTGCCAGAATTGGCACGGCAAACTCTGCCCTTCCTCATCCATTTGTGTAAGAATCTGCTTTCCCATTCCTGGTATTGGAAGAGGAGGACCAAACAGAAGTGTGGGGGAGAAGAGGGTGGACTGGAGGACTCCAACTTTTCCTCCTTTTCCAGTACCAGGTGGGGGAGCATTTAGAGGTGCCTTTTCGGCCAATCTGCTCCCTTAGGCGACCATCCCAGTTGGCATCATGTAGGAGCCGGCCCTGGAGTTCATGGTTGAGATAAGCTTTGAATTTGGCTGGGACTTTCTGCTGCAACACCATGTTTGGGTGCTCAATTTGGGTGCTTCCCACAGTTTCTTAATCCTGTTTCTTCCTGGATTTTGGAGACGGGAATTACCTGGCCTGCTTTCTAAAACAGAACTAGTCCTACTTCATTTGGAGGGCTTGGTGGGTACAAGGCAGGGTTCCCATTTGTCTGGAAACTCCCGGAGCAACTAGGAAATTCGGCACCCACACCGGAAATCTGGGGAAGAGCACAAGTGTCCAGGAACCAGGACGCCCCCAGAACTCGCGCCTCTCCTGTGTGCCGGCCAGTCCCAGCAGGAGGCTTCTGGAACCCCTGTCGCTCCACCGCCAGCACTGTGGGGGGGAAGAGGGAGAGGCGTGGACATGTGGGGTGCAGCCTCCCTCACGTGCGCTGCAGGTGGAAGGCTCCAGGCAGTGGTGGGATTCAAATAAATTAACCACGGGTTCTATGTCCCAATCACCTAAATTAACATCAGGTTCTGTGTCCCATTAGTAACCAGTTCTCTGAACCAGGTGCTCATTAGCAAAGGGTTCTGTAGAACCCCCTGAAGCCCACCATTGGCTCCGGCACATCTCCTCAGCTCAGCCCCTCTCTCTGCAGTTCCTCCTCAATCCTCAGGAGAGTCTCACTGGGGGGATCAACCCAGCCTCCCACTCACCTGCCTCCAACCCTGTTTTTTTGGGACAGATGGCAACCCTAGTAAGGAAGAAAGTGCTGCCCGACTCCCCCATTAGCCCCCCCCCAGCTAATCCTCCCTACGTCTCTGCTGTGCATGAGGTAGGGCCGGCCCATCCATGAGGCTGGCTGAGCAAGTGGCTTCAGGTAGTATGTAGATAAGGGGCTACCTGCCCTGCCATTCTCCCTCTTCCTCCCGCTGATTCCAACGGGAATCTTGTATGGTGGGCTAGGACACCTCCGACTCGACTCTCTTTCACATTTCCTTGGAAAAGGAGGAAGGGGTCAGAGCAGCAGAAGAAGAAAGTTGTAGGCTAGAGTGCCCTCCACTCCAGCCCACAACTCTCCTCTTCCCACACCTTCTCTTCCGCTGCTATCCTTCCTTCCTTCTCCAATCCAGGGAGCAGGAGAAGGAGAATCAGGTGCATGGACAGGAAAGGGGGTGGCAGTCAGTGCATGGCACTGGGAACCAGATGTTCCGAGGCCGACCCCACATCGCTCCCTGGTACGGCACGTTCCCTTATTTGTGATTCCTTAAGCACAATTGCAACGTCTTCCTCCCAGCGAAGGGAGCATTTAATGATGCTCACAATGAGTTCCCCTCTGCGATTAATACCATGTTCCCTTTTCGGAGTGTGCTGGGTTTAGATTGATGTTGCAATGTGGGGTGGGGGGAAAGGTCACACTCCACCCACAGGTTTGTTCTTATCCAAATTCACTTCCTCTCACATACGCACACACACATGTCACAACCATGAGACATATGTCTCGCGCACTCACATTGGGAACTCCCACGCCACGCATCAGAGACAAACCGGCGAGATTTGGAGAGAGGGGGTCCTATTTTTGGAATCCTTTTTAGGTCCAGTGTGGGACTTCCCACCACGTCTGCTTTTGGGATTTTGCAGGAGATGAAACAACAACACACACTGGATGGACAATAAGTAAGACCACCAACGTTCTTTGTTTTGATTTTGCCATGTCCTACATTTTTCTTGGGTGTCCTACATTTTGGACGGGGCCTTCTCCTGTTTTCTAGTTATGACATATGGTTACCCTGAAAATAGTTGAAAAGTGGAACCCGATCTTTTCCAGCTTGCAAATGCAAAATGACACCAAAAAAGACATAAATATCACTTGCAAAAGCCTATATATATATATATATACTAAATTTAATTTATATTTATATTTATATAAACTAAATTTATATTAAGTTTATATATATATAAACTAAATATATAAGCATACAAACATATATTTACTAACTATATAAACATATTTATTAACACGTAGCCAAAATACATATTAAATATGCAGATCAACATCAGGGAAAAGTATTTTAGCCTGTAAACTGGCAGAGAGAAGTGGAAAGAGTGAAGCATGTGTTGAATGAATGACTCCTGGATAAGGTGTTGAAAGAGCAGAACCATTAGAAAAGAAACCAGAAAGTGGGGGACTCCTGTACATATAAATTCTGACATGCAGACTGTAATCCTAACCACACCTTCCTGGGAGTAAGTACTATTGAAGACAATGGGACTTAATTCTGAGTAGACCTGCTTGGGATTGCACTGAAAATATATCAATTACAAGAATTTGTGTTTGCCTCCTCACAAGGAATGGAGGACAAGGAAGATTTTTTCCAGGCCATGTCCTGAAAAAAGAGGACACCTGTTCACTTGGCATGGAGGAGCTACCAGAATAGGTTCAGGAGGTCTATAGAAAGTTGGCATTCATCCCCCGAGGGGTTAAATGGAAACCCTTGAGGCAGAGGTGTGTGTTGCAGGTGTGTGCTCACCTGTGCCTGATATAAGCTCCAGGTGGGCTGCTGGGTGCTGAATTGCTCCCAGCCCTTTCTTTTTGTGGGGTTTCCCTTGTAGAGGGAGATTGGGGGTTTGTGTTGCCCTACAGAGTTCTGGGGCTGTTTCTGGGACCATGGCTGTGCCCCCTTCTGTCTGGCCTCTCCTGGGTCTTCTCTGGCTTCTGGCTGGTAAGGGGGTGCCAGGATGGGTCTGCTTGTTCCTATAGGCAGCTCTGTTCATCCTCTACCATTTTTATAGGGTGGGAAGAGCAGACCCTTGGAATGGTCTCTGTTATCTCCGGACTTAGCCAGTGTTGGGTGTCATTGAGCCGGTCCTGGGTGCTCTGCTGTGGGTGCCCATCCTTGAGGCTGAATCTTGTCCTATCCTTCTTCTGAAACATGATGGTGGTATAAGGACTGGTTTCCTTCCTTTCTCTCTCCTCTGTATGATGAGTCTGGAAGATAGGTTAGCCCCGCAACAGGATGACCAGTATTTTTCTAGGACCTGCCTTTTAGAGCACAATCCTAACCATGTCTACTCAAAAGTCAGCTCCATTGTGTTCAATGGGTCTTACTCCCAGGAAAATGTCTTGAAGATTGCAGCCCAAGCCTTATATCTTGGAAGAAGCCTTAAAAACTTAATTTCCTTGTGAGCAGGTAGCATGCAGCCTTCTTTCAATTCATAAATTGTATGTTGTGGACATATTATATAAATTTAAATTATATAAATTTAATAATAGTGTTTAAATTAACCATATGGAAGCAATATATACGAGTGTCTTTACCTTTTATTTTGTTGTCCTACATTTATTTTTTTATGTCCATACTTTTGGGGTCCTTGTCCTCTTTTCCGGTCATGATATATGGTCAACCCGGGTTCAGGATCACTGAGTCTGAATCTGAACTGGGCTGTGTCCTGAACCTCATGCAACCACCCCAATTCCATCCCTGTGCTGGTTTGCTGGAGAAATTATGGTCTGCTACCCCTGTTTTAAAGGGGAGTGAAGTGCCTCTTTTTCCAAGTCTCTTACCCAGTGGTGATCCGTAAAGTGGAGGTGCTTCTCCTGATGCCCTTTAAGGTTATCAAATAGGGGTGAACACATTTCATAGAGGGCTGAAGTTAGCATTAATGGTGTTTCCCAAGGGCTGGAGTCCAATCTTATGTCTCCTTGGAAGTTAGACCCATTATAGTCAATGGGACTTACTCTCAGGAAAGTGTGAAGAAGTTCTTGGGTCCATTTGAAACGGCAACACAGGCCACATTTGGCCTGCAAGGGTTGTGTTTGACACACGTGCTATAAAATGTAGTGGGTTTAAATTTGGTCAATATTTTTAATATCAATATTTTTATCCTGCCTTGAATGCGGCAAATGTGCGGCATTAAATGGTACAGATGTGCCACCATGTGGTGAATCTGGAATTAATCCTCTTGAAAAGCAATCTGGAAAATATAATCTGCGCAGCTGAGTCTATGACATTGGTTTACTTCAATAATTTTAATAATAATAATGAGATATTTACATTACATATTTACATTTCATTCCAAGGTCTATGAAAGTTTCAATGCAATCCTATGCATGTTACTTTGAAGTCCCATTATGTTCAATGGGTTTTACTCTCAGGAAAGTGTGTATAGGATTGTAGCCTTTGTTTTCTATCCCCTTCTTCCCTCCCATGTCTTAACCCCATTTCCCCCCTAAACAGGACCCTCTCTGTCCCATTTGCCAGTATGTGAACACAATCCTCCAAAATTGGGATTGTCCTTGTTTTTCAGGACATATGGAAACCCTACATTCACACAGAGTCAAATGTGTGTATAAAAAGTCAACGTATAGCAAGGTTGGACCTGTACAGTTTCCAGAAGTTGCACAATTTGGCATATATTCTGGTTTTTAAAAACAAAACTAACAACAAAAGGCAGAAACTGGGCTTTGATTTGCAAAACCTGGTGACTCCTTGATTGAGAACAAGGTGCCAATAACTCCCGGAGATGGTCCTGCTTGATGGAATACCCCGATCTGAACTGGGACCAGTAATCCTTGCAAGATCATTCTTGGTTCTTGCAAAGGTAGGGTTGCCTTGTGTCCCCAAAAATCCCAATTTTGGAGGATTGTGTTCACATACTAGCAAATGGGACAGAGGGTCCCGACTTTTGTGGAAAAGAATTATGGCCACCCTACAAAGAGGGGAAGGGAAACATTAATTCATGTGCTGCTTTTTTGGCCCCTTCAGCCCCTTCTGTCCAATGCCGTGGAGATGCATTTCAAACAGAAGAAATGCCAGAAAAGGATCTGAGTGAGACTACAAGCCTTTTGGATGACATCCTTGACATCAACCAAGGTAGGACCAGTACTGGCTGGTGCCCTGATCTGCTCCTGCCTTAAGACTAGGACTCTACTCTTGTGTTGGCTCAAGATCTGCTGCTGCTTCCTGAATTCTGCCTCCTTCTCTTGCTTCAACTGTCTTCATGGAGGGACCCATCCCCACCTCCAAAAATGTTTCACTGGGGTGGGGTGGGGTGGGGTGGGGTGGGAGGGAGATATTTCAAAATCATTCCCATAGTTAGGGGCAGTTTGTGCCCATCAGTGGAGGAGGCAACGTATGTATGGGATCAAGTCAATCTCCTGCATCACTGAGGTCAACGTCAGCCACAGCTTCATAGAACGTGAGCTTTCAATGGATGGAGTTCTCTACCTCCCCTCTTTCCCCCCATGGTCTTTGTAAACCGCTTTGTGAACTTTTAAGTTGAAAAGCGGGATATAAATACTATAGATGGACCTGATCCATCGGGGGATGCTCCGTCAGCCTGCAATCTAGCATATGCTAAAACTGTGGGAGATCCCCATGAGCCTGAAGGATTCTCATTGAGAAGAAAGGTCTTCATCTCAGCTTGGAGCAAAGATGTTCTAGATGTTGGTTCTAGGCTGCCTGCTCCAAAGGGGTCTGGGCACAGCTCAGCCCCAAAAGCAGCATCCTGTGCTGATACTTCTCTCAATTTCTAGAGCTGATCCTCCTGGAAGAGCCAGAGAACAGCTTCCTGATCGAGGGGGACATTGTCAGAGTGGTGAGTCATGGTGTGACCCCTTGTGGCTCATGTTTCCCGAGATGTGTCACCCACCCCCTTATGTCCCTCTTTTTATGGTCCAAGCCATGGGATTGCCTGCTGGGTTGCATGCCAGTTGACTAGCTCTCCTTCTTCCTGGAATTACCAGGATACGTCAAGGCAGGGGTTCTCAAACCCTGGTCCACAGTGCATTGGTGGCCAGGCTGGGCTATGCTACACCACGCGGAGACAGGAGTCCAGGACAGGAGACCAGAGTGAACTGGGCATGTGCAGCCCAGCCACTGGGCTGCGCATGCACAGTTTGAACTTGACTGACCCAAAGTGCGCAGCTTGGCCAGTCTGAATATTTTTTCCCATAGTCTTCAAAAGGTTGAGGAGGGTCACTGCGTCAGGGCACTGATGAGGTCACAACTCATGGGTCTTGTGGTAGGGCTGGAAAAGAGAGGTGTTTGTGCCTCAGCAGACACCAAAAGTGTAAGAAGTAACACAAGAGCCCTGCTGGGTCATGCCAAGGACCCATCTGGGACCCACAAGACAATAATATTCCTGTATCCCATTGCCTTGTGTCTGTCTCAAACTGGAAGTTGCGTGGAGTCATCATGACTTGAAACTGTGACGGACTCCCTCCTCTTCTCCCCAAATTGATCCAGTCCCCTTTGAAAGTCATCCAGGCCAAGTGCAGGCACTACAACAATAGTAATGCTGGTGGAACATGCAGGCTGGGGCTGGTCAGGTGCAGCCATTTCAAAGGAAACAAGGCAAGCAGTGTGATGGGAGACCACCTGGGCTGCCTTCTGAGGGTGAGGCTGCGCTGAGCCACTGTCTCCTGGCAAGCAGCATCCTGGCATAGAAGGCTTCTTGGTCTCCACTAAGCGAAGCTGCACCTGCCCCAGATGTGCTGCAGCTGGATGAGACGGTGAGTCCTGTATCTGGCAGCACTAAGACCTCTGCAAACTTTCTTGTAGAGTCCCTTCAGGATGTTCCCGTTTGCTGATCCAAGATGGCCCAAGAAGGGAGGCATCGTCCAAGTTCCCTACATAATATCCTACAAATACGGTAAAGGCAAACACTGAAAACCTGGTTCAGGGAACTTATGCATATTGACTCTTCCAGTAGACGAGGGGTATCCAAATCCAGGCCTGGAGGGGCAGAGGTGGCCCTTGGTGAGCCTTAAATTGGCCAACAGCCCAGCTGTGGTTGCCCAAGAACCTCTGACCCAGTTGACCAACCATGACTGGAGCTATGACGGTGGGTGGGCTCCATTTTTATGGAGTGGGGGGTTCATTTTTAATGGGGGGTTCGTTTTTAAGCATGTGCTTTATTTCTCTGCTTTGTGTTGATGATTGTAGAAATCCTGCAATTTGAGCCCATTTATTCATTAATCTAAGTTCCAACTCTAATCTGTTTATTTAAAGTTTTATATTTTAATATTTATATATCCAAATTTAATATTTATATATGCAAAATTTTATATTTTTGGATATATACCCTGTGCTTTAGATCGGGGGCACTGTCTGCACCACTGTTGGTTGGGCTGTGCCCCTGGGACGCATGTTCCAGAAGTGCAGCCTGATTGTAGGACTGGGCTGTTCTGCTATGGGCGGAACACAGAGACTTAAATGCCTCTGGTGAGTAAGTGCAGGATGGAGTCCCCAGGGATCGATGGCCTTTGTCACATTTGCATAGGAGTAAAGGCCCCCCTGACTATAATGGGATTTATTTCAGAGTAGGCATGCATAGGATTGGGCCCTGAGGCTGTCAGTCAGCCCCAGTGCGCGTGCAGCTGCAGTCAGACGTCTGGCAAGCCTGACCTGGCCACCTGCATCAGGGGTCTTTAGGCGACCCCCAGGAAAGCTCTAGGCGACCCCCAAAGGTGTCCCGACCCCCACTTTGAGAAACGCTGCCTTAATGTATTAGGTGTGATTAATTATAGGGAAAGTAGCTGAGAAGGTGTTATAGTAGCTGAGAAGGAGAATAACTCCTGGGGCAATAACATGGCAGAGCTGAGATCGCCACAGTGATGTCCTCCTTGTCTCTCCCCAGACGTGTTCAGTATGAAGAGGATCCAGGAAGCCTTCCTCGAATTTGAAAAGTCCACGTGTATCAAGTTTGTCCCCTATTCCTCCCAGAGGGACTTCATCTCCATTACTCCACTTTCTGGGTTAGTGGTGACCCTAGGAAGATGGCTTAGGGGGTGCGTGTGGGGCGGCAGCAGTAAGGGGAGCAACCATCTGCCCAGAAGTTCACAGGCTGTTCGACTTGGGTTGGTTGCACTCTCTGCTCCAGGGTTGGCCACAGGGTTGCCATAATTCTCTTCCACAAAATTGGGACAGACACCCTGTGAAAACTTGCCAGGATGCGAACATGATGTCATCAACCTGGCAGTGACATCACACTGGAAGTGATGTCACTCCTTCCACGGATGTCTTGCTGGTGGCCCCCTTGGCAGGCCATTTGTGCACCGCTGGGTGTCATTAGTCTGAAACCACCATGCTTTGTGCATGACCGACCAGCTGGCTGAATCTTGGCCAGTGCTGTGCCATCCCTGAAGCTAGTTAAAGTGGCTGCTTTGGGCATCAGATTGGGGAAGGGGATGCCCATCTGCCCACCTTGTTGCTTCAACTGCTTTTCTTTCCTGGCTTGGGTGAGGAGGAGGAAGATGGATGAGAGGTGGGAGGGAGGCCAGGAGGAGGATAGGCTGGAACATCATCGGGTGAGATGGGGCAGTGTCTGGCAGGCTGTCTTGACATCAGGTCTTGGACCAGCCCCAGCTTGGCTAACCTAACTCTGCCCCTCTCCCTCCAGCTGTTACTCCAGCATTGGCCGTACTGGTGGGATGCAGGTGGTGTCACTGGCGCCGGCCTGCCTGCGGAAGGGGAACGCGGTTGCCCTCCATGAACTCATGCATGTCTTGGGCTTTGGCCATGAGCACTCTAGAGTTGACCGGGACAAATACATCAGCATAGCCTGG
Source organism: Cryptoblepharus egeriae (assembly GCA_030015325.1). Taxonomy (NCBI): domain Eukaryota; kingdom Metazoa; phylum Chordata; class Lepidosauria; order Squamata; family Scincidae; genus Cryptoblepharus; species Cryptoblepharus egeriae. The sequence continues at coordinate 31,035,899 of JAREYC010000011.1, read as the reverse complement.
GATGAGATCTTGCCTGGTAAGTGTTGGAAAAGGGGGCTACTAAAGGGCTGGTAGAGCAAATGTAAATGTGTAGGTTACCCTGCTAGTCGTGCTAGGGAATGGTGCTTATCCCTGTTTTTTAGTCACAGAATAGATGATCTCCAGGTGTGCCGTGGGACTTGTACGCAAAGTAATTAACAGGTCCAACCTTATTACACACTGATTTTTGATACATTGATTTGACTCAAGATGAGTGGCCACCTCAATTCACTCAAAAAACTGCTTTTTCTACTGTTGTAGAGAGCTTGCCAGCAATCATTCCATTTTTCAGTCCCAGAATCAAACCCCTGCAGATATGGAGACCCCACCTTATTCCATTGGGTGCAATGGAGGAGCAAGAAACCTGGAAGTGGGTCTTTAAAACTATTTTTCCAATGATTTCTTTATACAGTTCAGTGGTTCCTCGCTTAACAAGTGCCTCACTTAACAAGCGTTTCACATAACAAGCAAAAATGTCCATGAAACCTTGCTTCACATAACAAGTTCCACTTCACTTAACAAGAAAGCGTGCTATGGACACGCATGCTATGCAGCTCTGACGCTCCGCATGGAGGCTCTTTAAAAGGGCTGCAGGCCAGCGCTGCTGCCTCTAACTGCTTCCAACTTGGGGGCAGTTGCCTGGAGGTGCCAGAGGCAGCTGCCCCTAACTGCCCCCACGTGCTCCCACCAACCACCTTGAACCTCCAGCAGCAGCCCAGGTAAGCCTCCCAGGAAAGTGTCTTTGATTCCAGCCTCCTAACCATGTCTACTCAGAAGTAAGCCCCATTGTGTTAAATGGGGCTTACTCCCAGGAAAGTGTCTTTAGGATTGCAGCCTAAGTAGACTTCATAGGATCCTGCACATTGAATGCATGTTTTGAATTCAATTCCAGTGTTTTGTCGTCATTTTTACATCCAGTTAATATTTTTATATGAATATTTTGGGGGTTGTAGAACCAATCGTCTGAGTTTCCATTATTTCCTATGGAAAATCCGCTTCACTTAAAGAGTGTTTCACTTAAAGTGCATGGCTCCAGAAGGAATTAAGCTCTTTATGTGAGGCACCACTGTACATGGATTTTTTTAATCCATAGGAGGTCCTGGAATGGATCCCTAGTGGATAAGAAGTGACACTTGTTTTAGCAGGCCTATTGGGGGATCTGAGTCCTCTACCAGTAGCATAGAGTAAGAACATAAGAGCCTCCAATGGATCAGGCCCCAGGCCCATCTAGTCCAGCTTCCTATATCACACAGTAGCCCACCAGATGCTTCGGGGAGCACATATCACACCTGCATCCAGGTGCTTGCCCTGCATTGTGTGGGTGCCCACATATACCCACCAGTTGTGGGCCCGGCCTGGCCCAACAACTGGCTGGCCGGAAGTGGGCAGGCCAGGCCGGGGTGGGGGTGGGGTCAGGGGGCAAGGCCGGGGAGGATCAGGGCCAGGGCCGAGGAGGGCACGCCACCCACCCCAGCGCGCTGTGGGTGGGGATGGGTGGGGCGGGGCAAGAGGTGGGGCGAGGGGAGGACCCCAACCCTGTTGCACTGCGTGTGTGCCAAGCTTGGCACACGCATAGTCCGTCTCCTGTAGCTGGCTGCAGGAGATGCACTACGTGTGCATGGCACACATGCACTGTAGGGCTTCCTTGGGCGTGCCGAACCGGTGTGCCCGGTTTTGTGCCCCCCTGATGGCTACCGGATCGGTAGCAGGGGGCACAAACAGGAAGCAGTTCGGGTAATCTGGCCAGAACCACCTACAGCCCACCCCTGCTACTCACACTAGGGTTGGCATAACTTTCTTCCACAAAAGTGGGACAGGACCCTCTATCCCACTTGCCAGTATGTGAATGCAATCCCCCCAAATTGGGATCATCCCTGTTTATTGGGATATATGGCAACCCTAACCCAAACCCCTGATGGCTTGTAATCAGTGGTGTGCCTATCTTAGCCCCTTGTCAGTATGCCATGAGATGGAAAAGACTGAAAATCATCATCATGGTAGGCTGTGAATTGGGGCTACTTGGGGAGGGTTGAGGCTTCTCACCCTCACCATAGGAACGTGGGTGGGAGAAGGTCCTGGATGGCTCCAGTTGAGGTCTTGCACACACTCCTCTCTTTTGTAGGTTTCAAAATGAACTTCATGAAGTTCCGGACTTCCAGTATGCTGGTGGATTACGATTACTCCTCGGTTCTGCACTACAGCAGGTATGCAAAGTCTTGGGCTGTGTGATAACTCTCCTTCACATTCGGGTTCGAGGATGGGGTGGACTTTAAAGATGGGGGGGATTGTCCCAGTGACAATCCCTCCCACAAATAAGGCCAAGGAGACAGTGGAGGAATTTCAACAATTATATCTTTACTGGCATCCATAATGGCCTTTCACGGGAGCCCTTTCATGGGATTGGGCTCATTTTGGGGGCCTGGCATTTCCCTGCCTTATCCTGAACTTGAGCGGAGGCACCTTTGCTTACTCATGAGTAAATACCCCTGTGTAGCTCAGTTCTACTTTCCATAGGACTCAATGCAATTATGCGGGACTTCTTTCTGGGTTGATTTTATTCAGATGGTGTCCTTAATGCAGTGGTTTTCAACCACAGTTCGTGGCACACTGGGATGCTGCGGATGGGGTGCGGGAGTGCCGTGGAAGTTTGGGGAGGGTCAAAGTAGGGGGTTATTAGTGGACCAACTTGGGGATTTGAACCCCCCCATCAGCAAGGCTTTTCAGAGCTCCTATCCCTATAATTCGGACATTATTATTATTAATTAACATAACTTCTTGGCAGGTTTTTGTTTTCCTGAATTGCATTTTTATTGGACTAGAATGGGCTAATTTCTCTGTATGGCTGTATTTGTTGTTGGAAGCAAGAATAACACTACAATCCAGAGTAACTATGGGAAGACGTAAGAGGCTCTTACTCTGGATTGCTCTATGCATTTCCCATAGGTGGCAGCAGTGGTGGGCTCCAGCAGGTTCGCATCTGCCCTATAGAACCGGTTGTTAACGAGATATAGGACATATAAAGTTTAACTACGTCAGTGTGAAAGGTCCCATAGTTACTCTGGATTGTAGCCCTAGTGCTGATGCCCTCAATAGCAGGAAAACCAATAGGAAAATTGGTTTTGCATTTTCCATTTAAAGTAGAGGAATTCTCTTGTCCTATGGGAACAAAACTGACACGGGGAGGAGGATTTGGATCCTCTCCAGTACTAATTTGTCTGCCCTGCTGAGTGGAAGAGGAAACGAGGAGATTTCCAATAAGCACTGAGAAGATCTTTACCGGATGGGACTGGAAGACATTAAGAGCTGGGTCCTGGCAAGGGCATTGCCGAATAATGTGCAGCACAGAACTTCTTATTTTAATAGTGGCAATGCTGGACTGCAATATCTGTTGTTTTCCTGCCCCTCCGTAGGACTGCCTTCAGCCTGAGGGGCTTGCCCACAATGGTGCCACTTGCCAGGTCTTGCCCCGACCTTGGCCAGCGCTGGAACCTGAGCGGTTCTGATATTGCCAGAGTCAACAGGCTCTACAACTGTTGGGAGGCTGCAGCACAACCAGGTAAGGATTGCTTCAGCTTCCTGCAGACCTGTGGTGGTGCAGGCACAAGCCGTGCCATGTAGCTGGGGGGGGGGGGCAATAGCAAAGGTGGGGGCTGCTCTGAACCATGCAAGCATCATAGGACTGACCAAGATCTCTTGGCACTCAAGACAGCCTGGTGGTGGCACCTCTATAGCACCTCCCCTACTTTTCTATTTGGTGGGCTAGGGTCGGAGAGTAATGAGTTCCTCCATGCTTCTCCTTTGACCCTTCTGAATTGGAAAAGAGGGGAGGAGGGGGTGCCCCTCTGCACCCGTCTCAGTCGGCCTCAACAGATGGGCCAGCCCCAGATATTGTAGTGTCTTAGCTTAAACTTCAGATGGAGCACAACTCTGCAGTTCTTCGAGGAAGCCAGGATTAAAACAGGTTTTATAGTTTTTAATTATGGTATTAATCAGTGTTTTGTTGCAGATGTTTTTTTATATTTATTGCTTTTAACAGTTCCAATAACTGTTTCAATGTATTGGAATTGTATTGTTTTCCATGGATTCCCTTGTAAACCGCCTTGAGTCCCTCTGGGAGAAAGGTGGGATACAAATAAAGTTTATTAAGGTTGCAATCCTAACCGTGTCTACTCAGAAGTAAGCTCCATTGTGCTCAATGGGTCTTACTCCAGGGAAAATGTGTTTAGGATTGCAGCCTATGCTTATCATTCTAAAGTAAGTCATAGGCAGAGTAGGAGGAGGCAGTCCATTGGCAATCTATAGATCTGAATTATTCTATGGATCTGAATGACTTGAGGCTTTAGGTCACTTTACTATAGAACTGGAGGCTTTAGGTCACTTTAGGTTCCAAGGAGGACCATGGTGTACGTTGAAAAACCTGTGGGATTGTGTGGTTCATGGAGGTAGAAAATAGCCACCTTGAGTATCCTTCCTAGGAAGAAAGGTGGGATGTAAATAGAATAAAATAAATGTGGTAAATAGAAGGTAACTATGGGCTGTGGGTGGCGCAAGTGGTTAAGACGCTGTGCCTGTTAACCAGCAGGCCAGGGTTCGAGATCGGGGTCGGCCCCACAAGACAGGGTGAGCTCCTGTCCTCAGCCCAGCTCTGCGACACCAGCTGGATCCAATCGTATTGGCTCTGCCTTTCCATTGGACTATTTCAGTGGCGTGGAGAGGGGGATTTGCTGCTTGGGTAACAGCCTCTCCTCCATATTAATCTACCCAGGCCTTCGTGCTTCGCATGCAGCATCGAGCATGATACCATAGTATTTCAAGACTGGTGGATGCCAATACTATAGAAAGTAACTAGGTGTAGAAATGAATTCTAAATGCTCAATTAAATTATGTAACCCTGGAGTTGATCCTGGTAAGTTGCAGCTGGCCAACCATGTGGTACAGATAGGCAAGGCTCTACATATGAACGGAAGCATGTTGTGTCCGTGTTCATGTGTGAAATGTTGCTATCACTTATAGTCTGGGGGAGGAATGGTTGATCAGAGTGTCTTAATAAAACTATGTTCTTACGTTGAGTAGCCACAGAGCAAGCCGTTGAGGGGACGGTGACGGATTCTGTTCCAAGTGAGTTGGAGACCTCCTTGCATACGATCAAAGCTGGCCTTTTAAGCACCCCGAGTCCCATTGCTCCTGCTACCCAAGTGGCTCCTCCGTCCATAGAGAGTCATCAGCAAGTTGACAACTCTCTGCCCTTCAGCACAGGCATCGAGGAAGACTTTGGTGCGAAGGAGGGACACTCGAGGGGAACGGCAGCCCCCAGAACAGAAGATCATGACCTGGACATGGTGACTCAGGATTCCTCCAAGAAGACAGAAATGGATGAGAAACACCTAATGGTTACAGAAGGAATGCTGTACAGCTCCCGACCCACAGAACTGGCCCTGGAGAGCACTGCTTCCATGTCGCAAGCTCTGCAGAACATAACCAGTAGTGCAACCCAGTCACCACACCACGAGGGTGACTACACACCGAGTAGGCAAAGCATCACAGAAAAAATGTGGCAAGCTGCTCCAGAGATGGCACTCACCACCTCTTCTCTACCCACAAGCCCAGAACCTCTTGTAACAGATGTGGCCAAGGGGACGGCAGGAAGGCCCAGTAAAAGCATCTTGCACCAGCTCCTTTCTGGAACCAGTTCCATGTACGGGGAGCAAACGGAGCCACCCACTTCTATAGCGGTGGGAAGCAATGGCACTCAGGATATTGGCTCTCTAAGCCTGACCGAGGGGCACTCTTCCCCCGTGATGGAGACCTCAACTCAGGAACAGGAGAAGGCATTCCATACTTCAGTGAACCAAGCTGCAGGTGAAGTTGGTGAACACGTTGGCATGTACTCGGTGGGTGTCGGGGCTGAAACTCCAAGCTCTCCATCCATAACACCCTCTCTGAAAGAGTTTGGAAAGCCAACCATGGGATTGGGCCATGATGCTCAAGTCCATGCTGGAACAAAAGTCCCTGAAGGCACCAAGTTGGGTGGGAAGACTTCTTTATGGCTTGTCTTATCTACTGAATCACCTAGTTCACCATGGAAAGTGGTGATGACCGAGGAGACAAGTCCAGGAGCGGAGGCCAAAGAACCTGGTTCCATCTTGCCCTCTTCAGAAACAATTCCTCCTCCTACCTGGATGAGTAATTCTGGAAATCTGGGAGAGGAGAATGAAACGGACCACTACACAGAGTCCCAGGCTTCATCGGCGGCATGGAGTGAACCTTCAAAGCTGCTGAAGGGCACTCCAGAGAGTGTTGCCACAAGCTATGGAAGAACTGCGGTCATGTCCCATGACTCTGAACCAGAAAAAGTGGGAGCCTTTGTAGGAGGGAGACTTACTACACCAGCAAGTGTTACCAAAGAGGCTGCCTGGAAGGGGCTGGATGGGACCACCACCCAGGCTCTGCCTGGGCAAAGGGGCTTTGCTTCCGCCTCGCTAGAAGTGGGATCTCCAGCATACATAACACCTCTTGGTATCACCAAAGGGATGCCTCGGCCTCGCAAAACTGGATCTTTGGAGTCTCCCAAATTTGGGTTCCCCAGTGAGGGGCCAGTTACTAGCCAGCCTCCAGGGGAAATCTTGCCCCAGGTAAGCTCACCTGTAGGCATCACAACAGCATCACAAGCATACACACCAAGTGCTGCTCCCATTGAGGCTTTGGAAAACCAGACCGTGGCAGCAGTTGATGGGCAATCAGGCATGAGCACCTTTTCCAAAGAAAGTAGGGAACCATTTCTGGACACTGTTGGGCCAAAGCTTCCAACCGAAACCCATATGTCTGCTTCTATGGCTGCTAAACTTGCCGGGGTGGGTAGCTCTCGGCCCCAGACTGAAATGCTTCCCCTGCAAGGAACTGGCTGGTCCATACCTGAAATGAGGGAAGAGACCAAGATAACAAAGTTCCTCTTGCCGAAGGGAACAAGCCCCATCCCGGAAAGTGGAGTGCAAGGGCCTCGAGCCCGTAATGCCACCGATGCACACTTGGGATCCAAGAGATCAATGGCAAAGAGTGCTGAGATTCCAGAAGCTGCTAGCACAAGTGTTGGTCCCTTTCTGTCTAGGTACGTTAAGGGGTTGGGTGAACCCACAGCTGCTTCGGAGAAATGGGTTGCATCTAGTTCTGTTGGTCCCAATGGCAAATGGACCTCTCTGTAGGTGTGGATGATCTCCAAATGGGCAATCATGCTGTCCTTATCTGTAAAGAGCAAACCAAATAAACTCGTAAGTGCTCCTTTAATCCTGTGCTGCCCAGCCTGAATTCTTGTCACGGGTATCGTGGTGAGGGTGTGTGCCAACTACTCTTCTCTGCCATTCACAGCAGGGTCTTGAACACAAAGTCATCATTGCCATGGCTGGATCACATGTTCATCATATATGGCTAAGATTTCCAATAAATGGCTTTAAAAGAATTTTGACACCTGTTCTAAATAAAGTCAGCATATCTTAAAGCAGGAATTAAAAAAAAAATAAGGTGAACTGTGGAAACCAAGTGGATAACCTGTGGGATTTTTGAATAAAACCCACTTATAATAGGGCCTTTAATGGAGATCTGTGGCATGGAGATCAGTAGGTCAAAGGAGCTGCCAGTCAAGTTAGGGAACCACTGTTGACTGTTTGATTCTAGTACTGCATTAAGAGGAGCTTCGCTACCTGAAGTTTAAGAGGCGTTCACTCTTAAGGGAGAACTCAGAACTCCTCTCAGATTCCTACAGTAAAATCGGGAAACAATAAAAAAAAACTTGGGTTAGGCTGGATTTGATGTAGTTAGATGAAGAGCTATCAGTCAGGGTCACTGGGGCACACTGGTGTTATTTAAGAACTAGCAAAAACATGCCCACATTGCAGGAGTAAAATCCCCCCATGTGCGCCATGCCCCCATGCATGCCATCCCCCCCATCTGCATCGTCCCCCCATGCACAGCATCCTCCCCAGTGCAATACCTCCCTCCAAACAACATCCCCCCACTGCACCAAGGACCGAGCACCAAATCGGCTGGATGTTAGTCTTCCATGTGAAGTATAGGACAAAAACACGTTGCACCCCTTTCCAGCCCCCTAAGGGTTAAATTTCTCCACATTGGTTCTTGGTGGGTGTTGGTGTCACAGGGAATGCCCTCCCCTAATTTCATGCTTCTGGGGGTTGGGGCAGAGCATCCGTCAGTCACCAATTCCTCAATACAAAGTATAGAGAGGAAAACGTGTTGTGTCCCGTTTCACCCTCTTCCAGTTGGAATTTCCAAAAACTGTTTTGTTTTTGGAAATTCCTCCATCATGGAAGGAACACCCACCAGTCAGATTACGACCAGTAACATTACAGTGTAGGACGTAACAGAAGGGCCAAGGAGCTTCTAAAGTTTTCTATTAAGCTTAATAATCATGGGCTGTATATATAATATTCTAGAAAATATTATATTCACAATGGGGAGGTTCCTTGGCAGAAGGAGGTCCTGCTCTGCTATCCACGGTGGTTTTATTCCAGAATCTCACATGGTATTTGAAAAAACTTATACTGGGGGTGCCCCATGATGGTGGGGGGCACCCCAATGGCTGGTGGAGAAGCAAAAGTGTTGGTTCAAGGAGGAGATGCTTCTGCTGCAAAAAAATGCTGGTTGATTGATTTATTCAATTTATATCCTGCTTTTCTCATTTCAATACATTTTCTTATTAATCTCCTGGAATTGGTAAGGAAATTCCAGGCTTGGGTAAGGAAAGCACCAAACACAGAAACGCAAGCGTTAATCAGGGCTTGTGAACCACTGTCCTGCCTAAGCAAAGGCAGTATAGAAGTCTCTTAAATGTATATAAAGGTGGGATATAAATGGCTGCTAACAGCAGCACACGTTGAATAGTATGCCGGAGACCCCCTTTCTCTGTTGCCTTTAGTCACACAGTAATGCCATAGCTGTTTGGGGTATATGACGGGGGGAAGAAACTGGCAGGCAAATGGTTAAGGCACCCCTGTTTAGGCTTCCCATTTCATTCTCTTATGTGCTTTTGGGGGGGTGCGTGGTGGGGGGAGGAATAGGAATTGCCAAACTAAATGCACGTAAACGGGTTGGCTTCCTTGCAGTACTTATTTAATGTATAGCAAATACATAAATCGGATGTTAATGTTCCGTTGCCAATATCTGGGTGACCATATGACCGGATTTTTCCGGATTTGTCCTCTTTTTTTAGCTTTCTGTCCGTATGTCCTCCAAAAGGCTTTATTGTCCTCCGTTTTGGCTTCATTTTGGAACTTTGCAATGGCATGCAGACCCCGTCGTGTCATATGTCGTCGGATTCATATCAAAGAGCGTAATCCAAAGCAAAACTTGGTTTTGAAATATCTCCTTCCTATCAAAGGTTATGGCCAAAAAACTAAAAAAATTTAAAATATGCATTGAGCTATATGGGAAAGTGATTGTGCCCGATATTGCAGCTTTACTCATGAGTAAGCAAACAGGCATTTTCCACCGGAAAGGTCAGACTGAGAGGAATCCAAGACCTTGTCCTCCTTTTGTGGTTCAGGCATCTGGTCACCCTGGAACTTGCCATGTTATTTGAGAGCCAGGAATGCCACGTTGATGTCTGGCTGCCACCTGCTCCCAATCCTTCAATGCAGTCTGGCTGCCAGTCGTGGCTAGTCATTTAGTTCACGCTTTAGTGCTAACGGGGTGCACAACGAGGATGCGAACGAGCATCACACTATTTATTTCCTTGCACGCTAACCATGTAATAAACTTTTCCGTCAGCAGAGGCTGCTCTCGTCTGCTCAAACACCTCCAAGCAGAGGAAAGAAACCACTTTTCCTGCTGGGGGTTATTTTAAAGTGAATCCCCTCTGGTCCCAGTTTAGGGTCCCAGTTTAGGGAATCCACATCTCCATCTTCCCATCCCAAAAAAGTCCTGCTTTTCTGCTCACGTCGAGGCAAAGAAGATTAAAAAAAGAGTTTCTGGCCCTGGTTCTGAGGTTAGTGCCTGCTTATTTATTTACTTTATTTTATTTATTTATACAAATAAATATTTATTTATACAATTTTTTTAAAATAAATAAAATAAATAGTGCCTGCCTGCTGACTGCCCAGCCAAGACCACCTGGTGAAGGATTGGAATCGGGTACCCACTCAATGCCATCCGATGCCATCCGACGATCTGACGCTACTTGCAAAGACATTGCTTTGAAAAATATTTATTCTGCTGCTTTTATACCTTTATTGTGTTATTTACTTGTATGTTTCTATTAGGTGGTCCTTTTTATCTCCTGCTACTTTAGGGATCTTTGGTTGAAAAGTGGCATATAAATACTGTATTTACTCGAATCTAACGCTCACCCTTTTCAGCCGAATTCAGTCTCCAAAATCAGGGTGCGCATCAGATTCAATGGTTAATTAGATTTGAGTAAGTACAGAATTTTGATTATTAGTAAAGGGTGTGCATTAGATTCAATGGCACATTAGATTCGAGTTAAATATGGTACTATTGATTGATGAACTTCACGGCTGACTATGTGGAATGAGACATTCAATGAAGGCTGCAATCCTAAAGACACTTTCCTGGGAGTAAGACCCATTGAACACCCATTGCTTTTGAGTAGACATGGTTAGGATTGTGGTCAAAGGCTGCAATCCTAAAGACACTTTCCTGGGAGTAAGACCCATTGAACAGAATGGTGCTTACTTTTGAGTAGACATGGTTAGGATTGTGCTCAAAGGCTGCAATCCTAAAGACACTTTCTGGGAGTAAGACCCATTGAACAGAATGATGCTTACTTTTGAGTAGACATGGTTAGGATTGTGCTCAAAGGCTGCAATCCTAAAGACACTTTCTGGGAGTAAGACCCATTGAACAGAATCGTGCTTACTTTTGAGTAGACGTACTTAGGATTGTGGTCAAAGGCTGCAATCCTAAAGACACTTTCCTGGGAGTAAGACCCATTGAACACCCATTACTTTTGAGTAGACATGGTTAGGATTGTGGTCAAAGGCTGCAATCCTAAAGACACTTTTCTGGGAGTAAGACCCATTGAACACCCATTGCTTTTGAGTAGACGTGGTTAGGATTGTGGTCAAAGGCTGCAATCCTAAAGACACTTTCTGGGAGTAAGACCCATTGAACAGAATGGTGCTTACTTTTGAGTAGACATGGTTAGGATTGTGCTCAAAGGCTGCAATCCTAAAGACACTTTCTGGGAGTAAGACCCATTGAACAGAATCGTGCTTACTTTTGAGTAGACGTACTTAGGATTGTGGTCAAAGGCTGCAATCCTAAAGACACTTTCCTGGGAGTAAGACCCATTGAACACCCATTACTTTTGAGTAGACATGGTTAGGATTGTGGTCAAAGGCTGCAATCCTAAAGACACTTTTCTGGGAGTAAGACCCATTGAACACCCATTGCTTTTGAGTAGACGTGGTTAGGATTGTGGTCAAAGGCTGCAATCCTAAAGACACTTTCTGGGAGTAAGACCCATTGAACAGAATGGTGCTTACTTTTGAGTAGACATGGTTAGGATTGTGCTCAAAGGCTGCAATCCTAAAGACACTTTCTGGGAGTAAGACCCATTGAACAGAATCGTGCTTACTTTTGAGTAGACGTACTTAGGATTGTGGTCAAAGGCTGCAATCCTAAAGACACTTTCCTGCGAGTAAGACCCATTGAACACCCATTACTTTTGAGTAGACATGGTTAGGATTGTGGTCAAAGGCTGCAATCCTAAAGACACTTTCTGGGAGTAAGACCCATTGAACACAATGGTGCTTACCTTTGAGTAGGCATGCTTAGGATTTGGCTTGAAAATGTATTTAATTAAAGCCATCAAACATTCCTTGAATTTTAGGGATCCAACCTGGAGAAAATTCTCCATCCAAAGGATAAAGGGGAGTTTGGAGAACTTGCGGGGGAGCAAATTCTCTTTGGTTCTCTGCTGGTTTCTCTCTGTAACCAACGGATCATTTCCCAGGACGGAAGAGGCATCTCAGCCGGCAGACAAACACCCTAACAGCTTTTTAATGGAGGCATTTAGGCCTTCTTGTCTGCAAGATTATAATGGATGGAGGTTTTTTTTCTTAAAATCCCTGTCGCCAAAATATATGATGCAACGTGGTTTAATGAGCCAGATATGGGTCTGGAAGGTGAGATGTTGCTAATTAATTTTGTAAAACCCCGCAAGGTTCCCCCCATTCTCCCTGCCTTATGAGTGTAAGCAGTCTGGGGCAGAGACTGTCTGCCTTTCAGTGTCTGCACATCGGTGCACTTATGTGCTTTGGGGATCTCTAATGAATCTACTTCCCATTCGGTGGATCCACCCCAAAGATCCACATTGATGGGAAGGACTGGATCCCGACACTGCAACCGGTGCTGGCCAAGGGTGGTTGGGTTTGAGCAACTTTCACCAGTTGGAACACTTTGCTGTGCAGGCAAGAAGAGTGGAGTTGCTTGTGCTCCCTTCGCTCCTGAAAATCGGTGACGTGTGTCATGTACACAAACGGCCTTTCCTATTGTGCGCCTGATATCTGTCAACTCGTGGGGAGCTCGTAGGCTGCTGTTCTCTGTAATTTTTTCAGCTGTTAATTGTGGGATGTTCAGCCTCCCCTTCCCAACATACACAGCTTGTGAAATGGAGAAACACAACAGTGGGAAACTCAACAGTGAGTGTTGGCGGTCGGGTTGGACAGGCTTGTTTTGCTGCACGAGCTGGCAGTGGAAGTGAACAGGGACGACTCGAAACTGGTTCACGGCCATTGAGGGGGGCAGAACCGACATAGAGGGTGCCAACGGAGGTGGTGGACTCTTCTTCGCTGGGGATCTTCAAGCAGAGGCTGAACAATGTTGGAGATGCTCTAGGAGGATTTCCTTCTACAGACAGTGGGGTGGACTAGATGACCTTGCAGGTCCCTGCCAATCCTATGTTTCTATTGTAGGTGGGACAAAACTATGCTTTCCCAACTTTTGCAGCCTCTAGTAATGAACTCCATCTGGCCTTTTCCCCCCTCCATGTTCCTTTCCTGGGCACCTGCTTGCCCTCTCATTCCTCCTGCATCAATCAATCAATCAATCAATCAATCAATTGTATTGGTGCACCACTTTTCAACATTTCCCTTTCTTCCTCCTCCTCTTCATTTGCCTCCTCCATGTCCCTTTCTTCCTGCCCTGCTAGGGTTCTTCCCCCCATGTCTCAAAAAACAGGGACAATCCCAATTTTGGGGGATTGTGTTCACATACTGGCAAATGGAATAGAGGGTCCTGTCCCTATTTTGTGGAAGAAAAATATGGCAACCCTATGCCCTGCCCATTAGAGTTGGTGGAGGAGAGGAGCATGTGTAGAAAGAAAGAAGGTGGAGAGGTGGCTGTACTTCCAAGGAAAACTGGGGGTGCAATCCAAACCAATATAGGCCAGCATAATTCACCCATTTCCCTGTTCCTGTGGAGCGCCTGTCTGGAGTGGCACAAAAGCACTGGACTTGTGCTGGCCTGACCAGGGATTAGACTGGAACTAATTCCCTCCTGCGGAACTTTTCCTCCCAGTCACAAACTGGAAAAGTGCATCTCGAGGCCAAATCCTAAAGACACCGATTGGAATTGCAATGGTTTGCAAAGACACGCTGGGATTGCAATGGTGACTTCCAAGTCCATGAACCAGGACTGAATCTGGGAAGGCAACACCTGCCTCTTCTCCCTCTGCTTTTCTCCAAGACGCTCCGCTACTCTGCATTCACTCTGGGGTTTGGTTTTTAAAAACAAGCCGCCCCAAAGGAAAGTGTCTTCTCTGCCCCCCAAATCTGAACCAGATCTGCCCAAGTTTCCAGAGGGCAGAGAGACTTGAGCTGCCTGAGTCACTCTTAGCCTGATCTGCCTAATTTAGTTACTGATCAGAGACCTGTGCAGAGCAGCCATGCAGCCAGCCGGGCTCTGGGTGATGCCCGCCTGGCAGGTTAGATAGAAAGCAGATTCCGAGTTGAAAGGAGGCCAGAGAGCGGCTTGTGTGCCGAGGATCTGTGGTGCTGCTGTGTGCAGCGTGGACTCCCCCACACACCCTTTTTTCCTGCCTGAAGAGGGGACGGGACCGGAGCCGAGCAGCTGCCTGACATCACACGTCAGAGATGCGGTGGGGAAAGCACAGCCCATCTCCTCCTGCAGCTCATTTCAAAAAGCACAGGGAGGCGCATGGACTTCCCACAACCACAGCAGAGAGAGCAGGAGAGGCTGGGCTGGCATGTGCCTGGCTGCTGGTTTCCACCAACTTTCCCAGCAAGGCGGCAGAAGAAACTTCTCTGGCTGCCGGAGCCAAGCGCAGACCAAGACCCGGGTATTGGAGAGGGTGACAGTGTGGGCATGATGCGCAGCACTGCCATGGAGCTGCCACTTTCCAGGTAACTAGCAGCCTCTAGTGTGGCCAGAGAAGCAGATGCTCTTGCTGGCATCAATCCAGTATGGCAGCCGTGCTGGACCCTGGAAAGCGGCCTCTGCCTCTCTGAGCCGAGCACTCGAGAGAGCTCAAGGAAAGCCGAGAAGTTGCTCTCCCTCCAGGACACGCCAGGCTCTGCCGTTTCACCATGACGGTGGCCGCCATGGGGAGCCACGAGGGCTACAACATCCAAGCCACAGCTGCCATTGCTGCCGTCACTACCTTCCTCATCCTCTTCACTATCTTTGGCAACATCCTGGTGATCATCGCCGTGCTGACTAGCAGGTCTCTGCGTGCCCCCCAGAACCTGTTCCTGGTCTCCTTAGCGGCCGCCGACATCCTCGTGGCCACCCTCATCATCCCTTTCTCTCTGGCCAACGAGCTGATGGGCTTCTGGTACTTTGGCCGGACCTGGTGCAAGGCCTACCTGGCCCTGGACGTCCTGTTCTGCACGGCCTCCATCGTGCACCTCTGCGCCATCAGTCTGGACCGCTACTGGTCCGTCAGCCGGGCCATCGAGTACAACTCCAAGCGGACGCCCCGCAGGATCAAGTGCACCATCCTGGTGGTGTGGCTGATTGCGGCCGTGATCTCGTTGCCCCCCCTGGTCCTCAACGAGAACAACACGCAGAAGGACGAGAGGTTGTGCGAGCTGAACGAGGAGCCCTGGTACATCCTCTCCTCCAGCACCTGCTCCTTCTTTGCCCCCTGCATCATCATGATCTTGGTGTACATCCGGATCTACTTCATTGCCAAGCGGCGCAGCAGGCAGGGTGCCAGAGCGAAGAAGCCCAAGACCAAGGAGAAGGGCCAAATTCTGATCATGGATGGCTCAGCTGAGGAAGCCTCTCCGAGGCCAGATCGGCCTAAGCCCCAAGGAGAAGGAGAACCCAACGGGCATCAGGTCTCCATACAGGAAGGCCATCAGCCAGAGCCTCGTTCTCTCTCCACAAAAAACATTTATCTGGTGAACCAGGAGGACAACCATCCCCAGTTGGCCCCCAGCCCCACTTCGCAGTCCCTGCCATTGAATAAGCCATCTTCAGGGACCAGCCAGCTGGAATGTCCTCTCCAGGACAGTCTGAAGCAGAGCAATGGACCTCCACAGAGCTCCCCAAAGGGCATGGACACCTTAGCCACCGCCAGAGGGGAGGTTCTGCTGGTTAGGCGGGTGGAGACCCTCAGCGCCAACCCTTGGAGGCGGAAGACCCACCTCAACAGGGAGAAGAGGTTCACTTTTGTGCTGGCCGTGGTGATCGGGGTCTTTGTCATCTGCTGGTTCCCCTTCTTTTTTCTCTACAGCCTGAGTGCCATCTGTCCCCAGCAGTGCCAGATCCCCGTCATCACCTTCAAGTTTTTCTTCTGGATTGGCTATTGCAATAGCTCCTTGAACCCCGTCATCTACACCATCTTCAACCAGGACTTCCGCAAGGCTTTCCGGAAGATCCTCTGCAGGCAGTGGACTCAAACTGCCTGGTGAGAGAGACTGCATCGTGGGGGGGGGGACCCCCAGGATGGAAATGGGAACCCCTCAAGCTATTGAAACAAACAACTCCATATTTATTTGGTTTGTTGGGGAAAAAATGGGGAGCCAGGTGAGTGCTGGATCGAAATGGGGTTTTGTCCCCCAAATTTTGGGTCAACTTCGAAAACATTATATACATATTTTCTGCCAAAATAAAATCTTTTATTGTCCCTCGTGATAAAGAGGGAAACTTTGTCGATGCCAAAAATCTTCGGACTAGTTCTGTGGATCAAAAGAACATTTTGGTTCCAATCCTGCAGCTCGAAGGTTGCCAACTTTGCAACCCACCACTGCAGCTGTGTTTCTAAGAATAAGTTGATGAGTAGATGTGAAATTGTGATTTTTCCCCCCTCTATGCTGTGAAAAATTTTCCCTGCGGAAGATGCTGCTACAGATGCAGACAAATTTAGGATAGGGGTTTTTGCTAGCTAGATGGCAATCCTAATGAGGTCTGGCATCCAGACAAGCCACAAAAGTAATCCAGGCTGAAAACAAACCTATAAAAATATTTTTTAATATCTGGACATGTTGGATACACACACTTGAGAAGCATCCTCTCCTTTCCTCCATCCTATCCTAGCCTCGGCTCAGGAATCAAGGACTTGAAATTATCTTCAGGGAACCAATGCTGGGGTTGCCACCTGTCCAGAAAAAAGGGCCTGAGCTGCTCCTGTGTCTTCAGCAAAAGCTTCATCAGCAGCCATCAGTTCATGAAACTTGGTGTACATGAACATGATGTACATGAACTTGGTGTACATGAACATCCGTTCATAATCTTGCTTGCTGACATCTGCACACCCAGCTGCTGTTAAAGGCACAGCTACTCAGCTGCTAGGAAAAGTTGACTGCCCCTATAATAATGACTCCCCCTATAAAAATGTATAGGGTTGTCATATGGTCTGAAAAAAACAGACAATCCCAATTTGGGGGAGATTTGGATCACATACTGGCAAATGGAACAGAGGGTTCTGTCCTGATTTTGTGGAAGAACATTATGGCAACCTTACACATGTATGGGGAAAATTATGGCAACCCTACCCATGTATGGGGAAAATTATGGCAACTCTACCCATGTATGGGGGAAATTATGGCAACCCTACCCATGTATGGGGAAAATTATGGCAACTCTACCCATGTATGGGGGAAATTATGGCAACCCTACCCATGTATGGGGAAAATTATGGCAACTCTACCCATGTATGGGGGAAATTATGGCAACTCTACCCATGTATAGGGGAAATTATGGCAACCCTACCAATGTACACTGAATGGGGAGATGTTTCTCAGTTTAGCCAGGAGCTAAACTTTAGAGGTCCTCACTCTGTTTTTTGATACGGCTGGGTTGCCACCTCCTTTACGAATTCTGCTCCTGTACTTTTATCAGCAAGCTTGACTTGCTAGCTGGAGCTGCTTTCCCCTCCGTTTCACCCTAAGGCTCCAGCGACCCACACTTTGTGTGCCAAACTGACACCGGAGCAGGAAGCCTGGTCCAAAAGCCCCCCATAACTGGGTTCTTCAAAGGGTCTGTCTGCTTTGCAAGGACAGGGAGCTTTGAACTTGGGATTCTCTCTCGGCCAGGACAGGAAATTCCTTATGTTCTTTACTCAAATGTGGCATGTACGAAATATTATCTGGGGTTGCCAACTGACCAGAAAAAGTGACCTGCTCTGCTCCTGTGCCTTTGAGAGCAGCTTGAGGTCCAGAAATCAACAAGTGAAGATTTTTATTGTCTAAGAGAGGCATTACCCTCTAGGGATATTTGAGCTCAAGTTTCTCTTAAAGGCACAGCTGCAGCAATCAGCTGAAAAGGTGGCAACACAGCTACTCATTATATGATGGGCTTTGGGAGTACCTTTGAAGGAGGAGGCAGGCAATGGTTGAGTGATGCTGATGGATGCAGAAAGCAGGATTTGCTTGGCAGCCCCTGTTCAGTTAAGCAGAACCTGCAGCCGCCCAGCAGGTTTACCTTTAATCAATGAACCCATTATGTTCAACCATTTTTAGGGACCCGTTGACTGACTAAAGAAGAAAGCAACGGCTATCACCTGGTTAGGGAAATGGGCCTTGATTAATGATACGGTTCCAGGCAATTAGCTGCTCAATTAAACTCTGCACACATTGGGAACAAACACCATCTCAATGAAGAAAGCTTTGTTGTCCGCAGGAGGTGCAGGGATAGATCTTGGTCCTTGCACAAGAGGAGGCATCTCCCTGTCACCTTGACGCAGGGCACTATCTAAGACAGGGGTCTCCAAACCCTGGCCCAGGGGCCAGATGTGGCCCACACAAACCTCGTAGGATCCACACCCAACCTCTGGTTCCTCGTTGGCCAAACGCAACTGGAGCTGTGATGATGGAGAAATGGAGGTCCATTTAAGTGTATGCTTTATTTCTGAGCTGCCTGTCGGTGTCTGGAAATCTGAGCCCAAGTATCCATTAAGCAAAGTTTCATCTCGAATCTGTTTGTTTAAATTTAATATTTAAAATTTTTTTGCCCATCCTCAATACTGTGCCCATATTTGATGGCTAAAAAGTTTTGAGACCCTCATTAAAGACAAAAACCAGCGTGCCTTTTGCAGCCCCAGGAGTGTTTTTGTATGTTTGCAAGTCTGATTACCTAAGAGTAGGGAAGCTGTGCTGGATGAGAGCCAGGATCCTGCAAGACAGTGTCTGTGGGAAGCACCAAAACTGGCCAGCCGGGTGACAGCCCCTCTCCCCCTATCCTCCCCAGCACCACCACTGTTCAGAGCTGTGCATGGGCAGGTCCAGCATGGGCAGGTCCCACTCCGTTTGTCCACCTCCTGCTTTCAACATCACCTGAGCTACTGCCTCACCAGGAGGCTGCAAACTCCTCAAATCAGTTCTGTGCCATGGGAAGAAACCTTAAAATCTCATGCCTGCTGATTTCAAGGGAGGACCCCCAATTTCTAGCAGAAGCCTAGAGCTGGAAGAGACCTCTGAGAGCATCTATTCCACCCCTTCTATCCGAGCTACAGTGTCTCCTCTCCTCCACATTTCCTCATCAGTCGCACCCAGTGGTGGGATTCAAATAAATTAACAACAGGTTCTATGTCCTATAGACATAGGCCCTATAACAACTTATGTCCTATAGACATATGTCCAGGTTCTATAGAGTTGGTGAGAACCTGCAGAAGCCCACCTCTAGTTGCATCCCTATATTTATTTTCCAAAGTGGTTAGAGGGAGGTGGAGGAGCAGATTGGGAGATGTGTTGGCCTCCCATCTATCTCCTTCCTAAGGCAACTGCCTCACCTGACCGCATGAACGGGCCAGCTCCACATGTCTCTCCCACCACTTAGTAGCCTCTTTTCTAAACTAAAAAACTCCACCGCATTTCAACCTTCTCTTGAAGATGAGTCAACTAAGGCTGCGACACTCAACCCTCTTACAGGGAAATAAGCCGCACTGAGCAAAGGGACGTTATGTCCAACAAAGTGATGTTATGTCCAACTAAACAGGGCTGGGATTGAACTGGACAACTCATATAACCCAGTAGAACTTCTGGCATGCTTAAGTGGTGGTGGTTTGAGAGAGTAAAACCCATGGTAATGGGTGGAAATTCCTTTTGAGTAAACAACTCTGAGCGTTCTGTTGCAAGGTTTTAGTGGGAGTCACCGGTGGCATAGCTAGAGGGGGGTGGAGCAGTCAGTCTTGGAGGGAGCCTCACCCCTTCGGAGACATTCCAGGCAGGGGGAGCACAACGGAGCTGTATGGCCTGGAATGGCTTCGAAGGGGTAAGGCTCCCTCCAAGACTGACTGCTCCACCCCCTCTAGCTATGCCACTGGGAGTCCCAGAATCAACCAACAGGAATATTGTGAGCTTTTAGTGAATGTTGTTCCAAACTGGGTGTCGGGGCTCAAATCTTCTTCTTTGCTCCCATCAACCCCACCTGTTCCTAATCTTTTGGGATTGAGACCTTTTCTTGTCCCTCGGAGGTCACCTCTACAGTTGGTGGGATTCAAATAAATTCATAACAGGTTCTATGTCCTAATAACCTAAATAAACAACATGTTCTAAGTCCCATTAGTAACGGGTTCTCAGAACCAGGCGCTCATTAGCAAAGGGTTCTATAGAACCTGTGAGAACCCCCGGAAGCCCACCACTGGTCCCGTCAGTAAGGCTGAAGGGCGGGTTTGCCCAGTTTTTCTGGTGCGGATCCTTGGTGTCAAACAGCAACAGTGTGGCAAGCAAGGAACCCCCAAAACTCAGGCTAGCCAAAAGCTTCCCTGCAGAACTTCTGCCTGTCTCTGGAAGCTGAACGGCATTTGACTCATGGAAATCCCCATGTAAAGGATTTGTAGGGGATGTTTTCAGCAGGGAAACTGGACATTTGGGGAGGGTTAGGGGATTGAAGATGGTTTTGTGGGTGCTTTTCCTAGATCTTCTTTCTGCGATCAATGAGCAAATGGGAAAAACTAATTTTCAGCAATGCTTTCTTTCTCTCCCACTGAACCCCAGAATAATTTGTTGACTGCTCCCCCCAAACATGCCTTTATTTTATTTTATTTTTTGCAATTGCCTGAACATACCATCTCATGTTCTTTTTTTCCTGAGTCCCGGGAATTCCAAAAAGCCCGCTTTTATTCTCCGTCCCAGAAATAAATACAAAATTTATTTTTTTTTTCAGAATTCAGTAAATTGAATTTACATCTCCCATGTAAACTAAATTCTCAAACACTGCATGTGTTAAAAAACAGGAATCAATATGTGTACATCATTAATAACTCCGCATTGGGGGGGAGGAATGAAAAATAGATGCTCTTCAGTGCTATACGTAGTTTTCAGACAGTGTTCCTAAAAAAAGTGGAGCTTCTTCGAAGTATTGCAGGCCTTTCTCCATGACAAGGTGGTGCAGTTATTGGGGGGAGAGGAAAGTGGAGGACGTGGCAAAATAAAAGTTCAAAACACTTGTACATTGATTTCGTATTGTTAATTTAAAACTAATAATAAATTTATAATAAAATAATAAAAATAATAAATGTATTATTAAATTTAAAACCATATCACTTCTCCAACCACCTGATTCTTTTTCCCTGCACAGCGTACCTGGGATCCTACTAAGTGTGAGAATAAAATATTTTTCCCAGGCCGGCTAATGCCATGCCTGTGGGTGGCATATTGGGAGATGCCAGTTTTACATGCCTACTTGTGCCCACCTTCTTGGATTTGAAAAGTGGAAGTGTGTTGATGGAAGAGAGGAGTGCTGGACAAGACCAGCTTTATGATGTTCCTCTTCCTCTTCCCATGCAGGGAGGAAGAGGAAGAATTGTGGTCCAGACAGCTAGCGTCTTGCTGGGTAAGGATGGAGTGGCATTTGGTGTCACCAAAAGGTCTTGGGCTGGCCTTGTGTGTATGGTTGCCACAAGTCCTGAAAGACAGGGACAATCCCAATTTGGGGGGGGGGGTTGTGTTCACATACTGGCAAACGTAACAGAAGGTGCTGTCCCAGTTATATGGAAGGGAATTATGGTAACCCTACTTATGTGGCCTTGAATCTGGCTAAGGCTGCAATCCTAAACACACTTTCCTGGGAGTAACCCTACAATCCAGAGTAACTATGAGAAGATGTAAGAGTCATGAACCCAAGGGATGGGACCTTGCAGAACAAACCTGTGAGAACCTCATCCATGGGGCTGACTGAAGCATCAGCAAGACCATACCTTGAAGTCCAGGTACTTAGTTCAGCCTCTAAGAGCACAATCCTAACCATGTCTACTCAAAAGAAAAACCCCTTGTGTTCAATGGGTTTTACCCCCAGGAAAGTGTCTTTCAGATTGCAGCCACATACAAGATGCAGCCAATGGTCCTTGCTTAGAAGATTTTAAAAATATGTTATTAGACACATCCAGGGAGGGGAAGAGTATTAGCAAGTATTAGGCATGAGAGTTAAATAAAGCCCTTATGTTTCCAGGCATCATATAGATGTTTCCTCGTCTATATGATGAGGTTTCATGTTTCCAGGTAAGGCAAAAAACAGGGGAGGGGGCCGATCCCCATCAAATCTGATCAGTGCCTTTAAATGCACAAATAAATCAGTGCCTTTAAAAGCACAAATAGCAGCAGCGGAGGTTGTCCTGGATGTCATTAGAAGCAGGATGCTGGATTTGGGGTGTTGATCTCATCCAGCACATGAGATCATGATAAAGGGAGGCTACCATAAAAATTACATTTGTAGGGCCGACTCACTTTCTCTGGCAGTTGCAGGTCAGGAAGCAAGAGCAGGCTTGTAGTGCTGGAGCCGCTTCTGCCTGTGTCTTCAGTTGTGTGTCGGAGTGTGTGCAATGCTCAGAGTAACATCTGGAGTGCTCTGGATTTTTTTTGAACCCCTCCTTTCTTTGCCTACAATCCATACCTGCAGATTTTTCTCCCCACCATGTTGTATGTACAGAAAGATGCAAACTGAAAAAGAAAGAATGAAAAGTTCAAGAAGCTATTTTAACAATAAAAGGTATTTTGTAATAAACAGTGTGAGACCTTCTCTTGCCAAGATCATGTTTGGGACTCAGATGTGGGATTTGGGGGTAACTGGGGGAGAAACAAGGTCTATATATCACCCCAGCAATGGCTGTTCTAGTGGCTTCTGCAGGTGTTATTTTGCATTGTAGATTGTGAGCCCTTTTGGGACAGGGAATCATTAGCTATTAATTAGCTATTATTTTTTTCATTTTCTTTGTAACCCAATTGTGAACTTTTTAGTTGAAGACAAGACAAGACAAGACAAGACAAGACAGATAGATAGATAGATAGATAGATAGATAGATAGATAGATAGATAGATAGATAGATAGATAGATAGATAGATATCAGCCCTTCCTCTGCAGTCATCCTCCTCCAAGCCTGCCATCAGTAGCAGATGTTTTTCCACTTTCCCCAAAGGATCTGAGCTGAGAAGGATCAGTCTCAGCAGTGCTAAAAGTTCCCAAACTTTTTAGGATAGGAACCCAGCTAAAAAAATAACAAAAAGAAAGAAAAGTTCCCATTACTAGCCACTCTCCAATCACTAATGCTCACCATGAGCATTAGTCCCCCATCCCCCTGGGTGACTATGGCTGCAATCCTAAACTCACTTTCCTGAGAGATACCCACCCTACAATCTAGAGTAACTATGGGAGCACGTAAGAGACATTTACTTCGACACCACCTAGTGAAAACCTATGGGATATTCCACCACCACCACATTTATGGCACCACCTAGTGAAAACCTATGGGATATTCATATTGCAATCCAGAGTAAATTGTTCTTACATCGGAGCAAGGACTCCCCATAGTTACTCTAAGGCCCATATCCTAAAGTCAAATTAAGCCCTAAGCTCCGGAGCAGTTCAGGTGACTTTCCATAAGATAACACTAGAGGGTAACATAACTATGTGGACCCGTAACTGCTCTGGATTTTGCCTTGAGTCCCATTGAATATTATAGGATTTCCTTCTGAGTAGACAGACATAGGATTGCACCCATAATGCCGTAACCAAACCCCCTCCCCCCAAATGCAGGACACCCAAGAAAAATGTAAGACATGACAAAATCAAAGATAAAAATGCTCATATATATTGTTTTCATATATTTAAACACTATTACTTATTATCAAATTAAAAACTATTGCATATAATTTATTACATATTCCATATTTACTTGAATCGAATGCAAAAAATTTTCAGTAGAATTTGCAGTGCTGTCTTAAGCATGTTACTCAAAAGAAATTCCCGTTGTGTTCAATAATACTTACTCCCAGGAAAGTGTGGTTAGGATTGCAGCCTATGGCCGCAATCCTGAGAACATTTTCCTGGGAGTAAGCCCCATTGAACCCAGCAGAGCTTACTTAAGAGTAGATATGCATAGGATTACAGTCTAAGCTATCTCCAAAATTAGGGTGTGCAATAGATTTGATGGTACATTAGATTTGAGTAAATATGGTATTTTGATTATAAGTATAGGTCAGTATTTAGTTTAACAGTTTACTGTGATAATAAAAAGGTAACACAAACCCATCGTATAAAGTAGTGCAATTAGGTTAAAATAACAAAAACCGGTTGCCATATTATTATTATTATTATTATTATTATTATTATTATTATTATTATTATTATTAAACTCATTAATATATGCAGTACTATTAAATTTTGCACCGGCTTTGCAGCTGTGCAGTATAATTAACAGTAAATATATGGGCTGTGGGTGGCGCAAGCAGTTAAGGCGCTGTGCCTGTTAACCAGCAGGCCAGGGTTTGAGACCCGGGTCGGCCCCACAAGACAGGGTGAGCTCCTGTCCTTAGCCCAGCTCTGCAACGCAGCTGGATCCAATTGTATTGACTCTACCTTTCCATTGGACTAATTCAGTGGTGTGGAGAGGGGGGATTTGCTGCTTGGGTAACAGCCTAGCCTCCATAACAATCTACCCAGGCCTTCGTGCTTCGCATGCAGCGTATGCAGCGCCGAGCACAATACCATAGTCTTCCAAGACTGATGGAGGCCTGCTTTTATATATATATAAAGACAGCAGTGGACGGCAGTGGAACTGATTGCCAAGGGAGATGGTGGTCTCTCCCTCACTCACTGGGGATTTCCTGCTGCAGGCGGGGGTTGGACTAGATGACCTACTAGGTCCCTTTCAACTCTAGGATTCTATACATCCAGGATTCTTTATATAGCTTTATATAGTATATACTCAAATCAGTTCAGCCTAATTTGCCGTTCTTTTTTGTCACTGTTCGTTCTCTTTAAGGCAGCCAAACCGAATCCCAAAGCAATTTGAGATCTCAGGCCAAAATGCAACATTAACTGGTTGGACAAAGTGTCACCAGTTGGATTTCTGCCTGTCATAAACCGGTTGAAAGAACTTGGTACGGGGGAAGGAGAAGGCGGAAAGAAGATGAACGGCTGGCAGTCTTGCTTGAGGTCCAGGAGGGGCTGCGATGCCAACTTCTTTTCTGACCCCAGCCTGTGGAGTTCTAGTGACTGGAGCTGTTTGTGTGGAGCTGAGCGCATGCATGCGCTGGGCTGGCTGATAAGGCTGGGCCTTGGAAGGGAGCAGCAGGCAGAGCTGAGAAAAATGCAAGTGGCCAGAATAATAAGAAAATGTCATTTTTTAAAGGAACAAAATGTTTCCACGGACCAACTATTAATAGAACAAACCATTCTGAGCATCATGTGCAAGGAGTCCTTCTGGTCTTTAGACAGTCTCCGAAATTCCAGATCCTCCCAGGAAGGTCTTTTAGGGGTCCCTGAATATTGCCCAGCGGGACTGAAACGCCAAAGATCTCTGTCGCCGGGATGCTTCTTCACCAAATTGGGTGTGGAGTAGGGTTGCCAAAAGTCCCGACAAACAGGGACAATCCTGATTTGGGGGGATTGTGTTCACATACGGGCAGAGGGTCCTGTCTTGCTTTAGCGGAAGAGAATTATGGCAACCCTCATGGGGAGGTTCTGATGGGGGATCCGGAACCTGGTTCTTCTTCTTCTTTTAAAATCAAACAAGCATGTTGCTAGACCTCAAGCATCACTTCAGTGGCATAGCTAAAGGGGGTAGAGCATTGAGTCTTGGAGGCAGCCTCACCCCTTTGGAGCCATTCCAGGCCCTACGGCTCCATTTTGCTCCCCCCCCCCTCTAGAATGGTGCCAAAGGGGTCAGGCTCCCTCCAAGACTCACTGCTCCATGCCCTCTAGCTATGCCACTTGCTCACTTTTTCCTTTGGGCAGAAACCGTTCAGGATGATGGAGGCTCCGGGTGGAAAATGGTCCAACTAAAAATAGCTGAAATATTTTTAACCCATGACAAAGCTCAAGACTCCATTCCCAGCTGCCTCTTGGAAATGTGACCCGGGGAACTGCGGACGGAGGGAAGACCGGGGTCCTGAGACACTAATCTTTCTTTCCCCCTTTCCTTTGCATATTAGGATCTCAATGGGACCCAAAGGTGGGAAGTGGCAATGAAGTTCTCATAACCAGATCCCATAATCAGAACATCCCATAACCAGAACATCCCATAACCATCCCAATCCCAGAACCAGAACATCATTGCTTCAGAACTCCCCTCTTCTATCTGGCCTTAGGAAACCATCATTTGCTCATTTTCTATCCCTCCCAGCAGGGGAAAACTGCCCTGTTCTACCTCAAAGGGCTGTTGTAGAGGACAAACCACATGCATGCACTTTTTCCAGCCAAATTTAGTCTCCAAAACTGGGCTGTGGATTAGATTTGATGGCTCATTAGATTCAAGGAAATATGGTATTTTGAGTATAAGTATTTAGTTTAAATAGTTTGTATTTAGTTTAAATATAAGTATTTAGTTTAAATTTAGTTTAAGTATCAAGTAAAGTGTAATTTACTTGAATCTAACGCTCACCTTTTCCAGCCGAATTCCATCTCCAAAATCAGGGTGTGCTTTAGATTTGATGCTTAATTAGATTTCAGTAAATGTGGTATTTTGATTATAACTATAGGTTGTGCATTAGATTCAGTGGCACATTAGATTTGAGTAAATACAGTATATTGTAATGAAAAATGTAACATAAACCCAGTGCTGAATAAAGCAGTACAATTAGGTTTAAATCATAATATAAACCACTTGTCATGTAACTCATGGTTAATTAAATTTTACACCGGCTTTGCAACTGTTCACAAGAGCCAGTTTTTAAAAAAAATAAAATCTCAAGCCTTTTAAAATTGGGGTGCACATTAGATTTGATAGCGCATTAGATTCGAGTAAATATGAATAATTATCCTTTTATTATTATTAATAGAGCCTGTGCTGGGATGGCAGCTGAGATCTCTAGCAAAGAATTTTCAGTCCACACAACCCCAAAAGAGCGGAGAGTCATTAAGGCTGCAATTCTGAACACACTCTCTCTGGGAGTAAGACCCATTAAACACAATGGGCTTACTTCTGAGTAGACATGGTTAGGATTGCAGCCTCAAGAGTTGCATCTCCTGCTCTCAGGCCCTGCCTGGGGAAGTAAGTAGAGGTGGTGGGGAGTGGAGGAAGAGGACACGGCAGCTCCGCAGTGCCACACAGGAGTTAAATCCCGGCGCTGGGAGGACAGTGCTTTCCGCATGCATCCGCAGGCGCTCGGGGAATTGCTGCTTGGAGCCTGCAACAGCTTCCCACACATTGTGCAAGATTTCCGTGCCTTCCTGAGCCGGCAGCTTTGCCTCTCCAAAGGCAGTGCTGGGATCCAACGGGAGGTGTGAAAAATTTCTGGCCCTGGGTGTCAAATGAGCCATCCATAGCACTGCCCTGTCAAGAGCTCAGCTCCTGCAGTTTGCAAAATACAACTATCCCCTGCTTTCTGATGGTTCGTTTTTTGATGATTTACTCTTTCAACTTATTCATTCAACTCCTTTCAACTTATCCAGTTTGGCCTTGGGGAAGAGCACCTCATTTCGTTGCACCCCGTTGTGAGTGTAATGACAAATACATTATCTTATCATTCAACACATGTTGAACCTTTCAGCCACTCCTTTCAACCGCTCTCTGCTGTTCAAAGGCCAAAATTGTCCTCCCTCATGTTGTAGCTCCCATTCCCAAAGAAGTTAATTTAAATATTAATAAGCAGCAGGCCTCCGTCAGTCTTTAGAGACTATGGTATCGTGCTCGGCGCTGTATACACTGCATGTGAAGCATGAAAGCCTGGGTTAGATTGATATGGAGGATAGGCTGTTACCCAAGCAGCAAATCCCCCCTCTCCATGCCACTGACTTGGTCCAATGGAAAGGCAGAGCCCCTACGATTGGATCCAGCTGGCGTCGCAGAGCTGGGCTAAGGACAGGAGCTCACCCTGTCTTGTGGGGCCGACCCGGGTCTCGAACCCTGGCCTGCTGGTTAACAGGCACAGTGACTTAACCACTTGCGCCACCCACAGCCCATAATTTACACATTATATTATTATTATTATTATTATTATTATTATTATTATTATTATTATTATTATTATTATTATTAAACTTATATACTATTAAAAAGGAGGATACTGAATTTTTTCAGGACACAAGTCATGTCCTGGAAAAAGAGGACAGATGGCCATGGCCTCTTCTTTTGGGTCCCCCGGTATTGAGCCACCTTCTCTATTTGGAACGTGTATTCCTCGGGTCAACCTTGCGTGATCGAACCACAACTGCTGGCAAGAAAGCTCAGCAACTCCGCGCTCTTTGCCATACCTCAGCTTGATTGCAAGTTAAGTATAATTTATTTAATGCCTTAATAATAGTTTCTATGGCATTATTTTTCCGCATATGAACTGGTACTCAAGGAGCAACCCCTTTGCGTTTACAGCTTTTAATAACCAGCAATAATTAATACCTCCATGACACTGACGGCTGATCTTCTATATGCATTTTGGTGCTCATTAATGTTCTGGTTTCCCGTCCACTTATTAATTGTTGAGTGAGAGAAGGAAAAAAACTCCAACTGGCTGGCTGGGAAGGATGCGGCGTCCAGTCCGTGGAGCATCCTTCCCGCTGGGAAGCTGTCCAGGGTTACTGTGTGTGTTGCAGAGGTCATGTGAAAAGGAACAGCAATGTTACCAACAACACGCACTTCGATTAACACGCCTGCTCCTTTACACTCCCACAAAGCCTGAACCAGAGGTTGTGGGTGGACAACTAGTTGTTGCCAATGTCATCCCCCCACTTCCACTCAAGGGGTCACATCTGGTGCTAGTTGTTGCTGTCGTCGCCCCCCACTTCCACTCAAGGGGTCACATCTGGTGCTAGGTGTTGCCATCGTCCCCCCCACTTCCACTCAAGGGGTTATATCTGATGCAAGTTGTCACTGTCGTCCCCCCTACTTCCACTTAAGGGGTCACATCTGGTGCTAGTTGTTGCCATCGTCCCCGTCCCTCCCCACTTCCACTCAAGGGGTCACATCCAGTGGTAGGCACCAGCAGGTTCGCACCTACGCTATAGAACCGGTTCTTAACAAGAGACAGTACATATAAAGTTTAAAAATAGCCATTTAAAAGTGGCTGCCAGATGGACAGAGAACCGGTTCTTAATTTCTTTGAAGCCCATCACTGGTCACATCCTGTGCTAGTTGTTGCCATCATCGTCCCCCCCACTTTCAGTAAAGGGGTCACATCTGGTGCTAGTTGTTGCCATCGTCCCCCCCACTTCCACTCAAGGGGTCACATCCTGTGCTAGTTGTTGCCATCGTCATCCCCCCACTTCCACTGAAGGGGTCACATCTGGTGCTAGTTGTTGCCATCGTCCCCCCCCACTTCCACTCAAGGGGTCATATCTGATGCTAGTTGTCACCATCATCCCCCTACTTCCACTTAAGGGGTCACATCTGGTGCTAGTTGTTGCCGTCATTGTCTCCCCACTTCCACTAAAGGGGCCACATCTGGTGCTAGTTGTTGCCATCGTCCCTCAACTCCCCCCCCCCACTTCCACTCAAGGGGTCATATCTGATGCTAGTTGTCACCGTCGTCCCCCCTACTTCCACTTAAGGGGTTACACCTGGTGCAGTTGCTTTCAGAGAATGTGGTCCCTTTTAACTCATCAGCACTCCTCTTTCTTCTCTTTTCCTCCTGAATCTGCCCTCCTTGGAACTCTTTTGATTGCTTTGATTTTCCTACATTCTCGTTACAGTTTGATTGCCACAGATTATGGGGTGGAAGGAGCACCCCAGACTCCAGCAAGCACTATGGACACTTCTGTTCAGCTGTCAGCATGTGCCATCACACGGCATCACTAGGGTTTGGGTCACCTGGTGCAGGGGCCTGCATGTCACCCACATGATGGACCTTCTCCCATGCAAGGGCAACATCCGGGCAATTGGGGTGGTGGCGCATCATTCCCCCCCCCCAAACACTGGATTTTTGGTCTTTACTGTAACTTTTGATACATGCATTCATTGCTTTATGCATGAAATTACACATTGATGATACAGCATTGCTAAAGCATAAATTTTACACTTTATTCAAAACTAGAGTGATGCCTCACATAAAGAGCTTAATTTGTTCCGGAGGCCTGCTCTTTAAGTGAAATGCTCTTTAAGTGAAGCAAATTTTCCCATAGGAAATAATGGAAACTCAGACGATTGGTTCCACAACCCCCAAAATATTCATATCAAAATATGAACTGGTTATAAAAGTGATGACAAAACACTGGAATTGAATTCAAAACATGCATTCAATGTGCATGATCCTATGAAGTCTACTTAGGCTGCAATCCTAAAGACACTTTCCTGGGAGTAAGCCCCATTGAACACAATGGGTCTTACTTCTGGGTAGACATGGTTAGGAGGCTGCAATCAAAGACACTTTCCTGGGAGGCTTATTTGGGCTGCTGCTGGAGGTTCAAGGTGGCCGATGGGGGCACTTGGGGGCAGTAAGGGGCAGCTGCCTCTGGCACCCCCAGGGAACTGCCCCCAAATTAGGGGCACTTAGAGGCAGCAGTGCTGGCCGGCAGCCCTTTTAAAGAGCCTCCATGTGGAGCATCAGGGCTGCATAGCGCACATGCCCATAGCACGCTAGCTTGTTAAGGGAAGCGGAACTTGTTATGTGAAGCAAGATTTCTTGGACATTTATACTTGTTATGTGAAACACATGTTATGTGAGGCACTTGTTATGAGAGGTACCACTGTACCAAGATTTTAAAAATATTGGCCAGTAGTGGTGTCACCCCGCTGTGCATGTCCCCTGGTAAAGCCCACACTCCCTAGCACCCTATAGCAATGCCACTGGTGTTACATGTGCCAATTCATGCTGGCAAGCCATTGGCCTGGGCAGTCACGGAGGCAACCTTATCTCCCGTTCAGAAATAATTAGAGTCCATTCAAATAGCCAACCAGACACCCGGAGGAGGGCTGGAAAAATAATCCCTTAGATCTCAAACTATTTCCCATATTAAAGATATACACTTTAGTGCTGAAAGTGGAGAAACCCTCTGAACAGTATCTTGTCTGCTTTTTCCCCCCATCTAGTTTCAAAGACTTCCTTCTCAGCAAAACTGTGATAAAGTGATTGTGCCACTTTAAAAGATTATAATATCTGGAATTGCGATTCAAGGGGTATATACAATTTAGGGAAGAAATCTGCAAGTCTTCACAAGCTCGAAACAGCTCCAGGCTTTTAAAAAATAATTTCCTTTGCTCGTGAATAATAAAACAATAATGCAATTTCAAGACAAATATCAAATGCAGAAAGAAAAAAAGAAAGATAAAGACTTTTTTAAAAAAGGAATACATATTAAAAGGAATTTGGACAATATTGTTGTTAGAGCAGTGATTTTCAATCTTTTTCATCTCACAACACACTGACAAGGTGCTAAAGGGTGCAATCCTAACCATGTCTACTCAAAAGTAAGCTCCACTGTGCTCAGTGAGTCTATGGCTGCAATCCTAAAGACACTTTCCTGGGAGTCAGACCCATTGAACACAATGAGACTTACTTTTGACTAGACATGGTTAGGATTGTGCTCTGACTCCCAGGAAAGTGACTTTAGGATTGCAGCCAAAATTGTCAAGGTGCACCATCAGGATTTTGGACAATTGACAAGACACCCCTATTGCCAGGAGGGGCTCGCACCCCAAAGTTCTTCCCAAACTCTCATGACCCGCCTGTGGAGCATCCATGGCACACCAATGTGCCATTGTACAGTGGTTGAGAAAGCCTGCCCTAGAGAAGGACGTTGCTGGGGGAGAATTTCTTTCTGTTTCAGTACAGGTGGTTGGATGCTTTGGGAACAGACTATTCCCCAGGCAGAATAACCAGGTGGACATCATTTCCACGCAACGTTGTGATCTTTGCACCAGGCTTCTTGATCATTAGCTACGCCACTGCTTCTTGGCCTTCTTTGCTGGCACCCCTAAGTCTGGGTCCCAGGCATCATGGGATGCCACATGCAAACCAGTTGGAGGCCCTGATTCCCCCCCCATGAGGTCATGGGAGTGATCCTGACACCTTGAGAAGACAAAGATCACAGTCCTGCCTCCTTGAACAGAAGGTGGCAAGAAACTTGCCAGGAAGCAGTTACTCCAGAGCAACCAACTGCTCTTGGTGGAGAAGTCGAGGTTGCGCAGCATCTCGGTGCCACTTGAACATGGTCTGAGTCTCAAGAGAAAGTGTTGACTTCCTGACTCACATGCATGATTAGATGGTGTGTACAAGATTGGGGCGCAACTGCCACGTTCGCCCAACCTCAGCTTTGGCTTCCTGCCAGAAAGCAGTCCAAGAACCTCCCTAGTAGAGCTGCCTCTTCCCCAAAACCAGGAGGCATCATTTGAGGTCCAGTTTCCTCATTCCTGCACCCTCCACCAGGTCACAGATGCAAAGATGGTGACAAAGTAACCATCTGTCCCCTTTTTCCAGGACATGTCCTGTTTTTTAGCCTTGCGTCCTGGAAAAAAAATCTTCTTTGCCCTCCTTTTCCTTGTGCGCAAGTGGCACAGACTTCTTATTATCAATAAACTTTATGTAATAATGATTTACTATAATCATTTCAATATAACGATTTAATATATGATTTTATAATATAGTATAGAAGCATAGAATTGGAAGGGACCAGAGTTGGGCCCGGCCTGGCCTAACAACCGGTTCCCTGGAATTGGGTGGGCCAGGCCGGGGTCAGGGGGTGGGGCCGGGGTCAGGGCCTGGGTCAGGGGTGGGGCCGGGGAGGGTCAGGGGCAGGGCCGGGGAGGCTGCGCTGCGGGTGGGCAGGGCGAGGGCAAGGCTAGGGGCGGGCCCCAACCCCGGTGTATTGCACGTGTGCCAAGGTTGGCACAGGTGCCATCTCGTCCTAAAGAGGAGATTTAGGACGCAACTCTTCAGGATGCGACTCCGCCTGCGTCAATGTTGACACAGGCGCAGTGTGCTCACCTGGGCGGCGAACCGGTCCACCTGAGTTTTTGGCCTGCCGCTCGTGACCGGATCGCTAGCGGCGGGCCAAAACCAGGAACAGGTTTGGGCGATCTGGCCCGAACCGGCCTGGGCCCACCTGTGGAAGGGACCTAATAGGTCATCTAGTTCAACCCCCTGCCTGTGGCAGGAAATCCTCCAAGAGCATCTCTGAAAGGTACTCCGTGAGCCTCAGCTTGAAGATCCTCAGTGAGGAATCCCCTCTGAGGGATAATATAATACTATATTATATTATATATTATTTTAAATTTAATAATAAGCAATATTTATATAATAATAAGCTTTCTAAACACATGCAAGCACTATATGAGTGTTTTTAGCTTTTGTAGTATCTTATACTTTTCTTGGATGTCCCTCCTTCCTGGATATGATGTTTCAGCACTTAGAACACCCCTGGGGATAAGTGTCTGAAAGACACTTTCCTGGGAGTAAGAACCATTGAACACAATGGGGCTTAATTTTGAGTAGACATGGTTAGGATTGTGTTCAAAGACGCTGCTGGGGGGCAGCCTTCAGATCAGCATGCAATGCATGGTGCCTCAATGTCAATACGGGTGCGATGCTGGGTAACCCACCCACGGTTACCCACCCAACTGCCTGCTTGGAAATGTCATGATCCTGGGGAGACCGCAAGGCTGATCGTTCACACCACCTTCCAATCATGCATCAAAAGCACAGTTGGTGGTTTGCTTCTTCTTCAACCCACAGCCTGCCCGGGATTCATCAGAGACAGAAAATAGGGGCTGCGTCTGGCAATCAAGGAACATGTGCTGCTTCACCGATGTGGGAAAGCGCATCAGCCGATGATGGCCTGCTTCTTATTCCTCTTCCTTGGGCTGCTGCTGTCTTGTCCTCGGAGCTGGGCCGGCTCCAGAAGCACTTAACGTCTCCGAAAAGCAGGTGCCGGGAATCAGGACTGCCTAGAAGCAGCGCTGTCTGTCCCCGACGCTCTCGTAAATGAAATTCAAAGTGGATTTCTTGTTGGGTAATCCTAATGGGGCCTGGCTGTGAGATGTGCCATAGGAAATCCAGCACTTCAACAATCACCCCATCCCCAGGGTGACCATCTAGAATGGAGGACAAGGTGCCTCTACCTCTAACCATTGCATAGAAGAGGGAATTGAGGCAGGGGCTGCTTTGTAGACCCCTCTATGATGAGCTTCTATGCAATGGTTAAAGGTAGAAGCACCCTGTCCTCCCTTCTATATGGCCACCCTGCTCCATCCCATACATCCACATCCCATCCCACACTTCCAGTGTCATGGTCACTTTGCTGGAACTTGCCTTGGCATTTCACCACCACCTCCCCGTCACGGAAATCCACGTTAAATTTTTATTTTATTTATTTAATTTTTAGTTTATTATTTACTTCATTATTTCTTCATTCAACAAAACTGTAATTCTCACCCTCTTGTAGGAGGTTGTGGCATTTTTAGAAGAAATGTATGAAAATGGAGTAAAGGGATTATAAAATATTCCAAATAAATATTAAGAGGTGTACTAGAGTGCTAACTTGTGCATGCTTGCTTAGAAAAATTGAGTAATCCCTATCCTGAGCAGGTTGCCAACTTTACCCCCAGCCCTGCTCCTCTGCTTTGACAACAGCTGGATAAAAGGCTACACGACCTAAGCAACTCAAGCTGTTGTTGTGAATTATGTGCTTTTTTTGATCCAAAGTATATATTGGTGGATCTCCCTACAAAGGCATAGGAGCAGGAGAGGCTGGGGTTTCTCTGGTCAGTTGGCAACCCTGCTTAAAAAAATTCTTGCCACTCCTTTCCCTCCAAACGAAACTCAGTGCAAAGTTTCAGAGCAGCTCCACTTGCAAGGTTGCCTCCTTCCTTCCCCTGCTCTGCTCTCCTCTCCTCTCCAGCAGCCACAGCTGAGCTCCCTCCTTCCTTCCTTTGCACAGCAAGCAGATTTTGCTCCCCCAGATCTCTTCCTCTGCAGGGACTGGGAGCCACTGCCAAGCACAGCCTTTTCCCCAGCAATTTGGTAGCCGGAGCTGCTTGGGGTATCTGGCACAACGCATGCCGAGAAATGTGGTTCTTCCACTGACGGCTTGGAAAGGGGCTTTAGCAAGGGGAAGAGGGGGAAACTACAATTCCCTTACCCCCTCCTCCTCCTCCTCCTTTAACCAGCAGTCTCAGAGACCCCGTGGTTTCCTGGCCTAAATTCTCAGGAAATTGCTGCAAAGACCCCCAAATTCCTGACCCCCAAACTCTACCCGGACTTCCGGTTCCAGGGTCTCATTTTCGGTCCTGTCCGGGAAATTCCTGTCATCTGGTCAACCTGGTCTAGCCCTCTCCGGTCAGGCATGATATTCCAGGTTCCAGTTGTCTTATGTAACACTAATTCCACATTAAAATGAAGCCCGGCACAGATCCTGATCTGGATGGAGCCCGGATTAGGATTTAAGATTAGGATTTAAGTGCCACCCTTGGAGTTCAAACAAAATCTGGAGCATTGGGGTTGCTCAGAAGGATTTTCTGCCGGAGTTCTGTGTCGGATGCAGTCACTTGCTCATCCCTCCACCTTGCGAGTAGGTGGCCCCTTTCTTGCCGTCAGTTCTGTGGACTGCGCTGCTGTCCCTCTGAGTAATCCAGACAATGCTTGAGCTGTGAGTAGGAGACGCTTCTCTGGCCTCTTCCTCGGCTTTGTTCCTGCGGGTTTTGTTATTCACCAGTAATTACCCCAATTGGTGCCGCTGTTGTCATGACAACTTATTAACAATCCTTTGGTAACGATTCTGAGTTGTCTGCTGTCCGTCTGTCAATCCGTCCCTCTGACTTGCTCAGTGAGGCATTCACGGGATGGAATATTTGACTGTATAGATGGCCATATTTTGTCATACCAGAACCAAGGATCACACAGAGAAAATCTTCCTAGTGTTTTCCTGCAGGCGTGGGGGCCACTCTTGGATCCAGGAATGCCACTTAGCTGGGTCATCCATATCTTCAGGGTTCAGGCCATCTATCTATCTATCTGTCTGTCTGTCTGTCTGTCTGTCCGTCCGTCCGTCCGTCTGTCCGCATGCCTGCATGCCCACCTGCACGCCCATCCATCCATCTGCCTGCCCACCTGTCCATCTGTCCATCCATCTAACTATTTATCTATCCATCCACTTATCAATCCATCTATCCATCCATCCATCTGTCCATACATACATCTATCTATTTATCTATCTATCTATTCATCCATCCACCTATCCATCCATCCGTCCATCCACACATCCATCCACTTATCTATCTATCTATCTATCTATCTATCTATCTATCTATCTATCTATCTATCTATCTATCTATCTATCTACCTACCTCCCTCCCTCCCTCCCTCCCTCCCTCCCATCCATCCATCCATCCATCCCTCTATCTATCTATCTATCTATCTATCTATCTATCTATCTATCTATCTATCTATCTATCTATCTATCTATCTATCTACCTACCTCCCTCCCTCCCTCCCTCCCATCCATCCATCCATCCATCCCTCTATCTATCTATCTATCTATCTATCTATCTATCTATCTATCTATCTATCTATCTATCTATCTATCTATCTATCTATCTATCTACCTACCTCCCTCCCTCCCTCCCTCCCTCCCATCCATCCATCCATCCATCCCTCTATCTATCTATCTATCTATCTATCTATCTATCTATCTATCTATCTATCTATCTATCTATCTATCTATCTATCTATCTATCTACCTACCTTCCTTCCTTCCTTCCTTCCTTCCTTCCTCCTATCCGTCTATCCGTCTATCCATCCATCTATCCATCTATCCATCTATCTATCTATCTATCTATCTGTCTGTCTGTCTGTCTGTCTGTCTGTCTGTCTGTCAATCAGCCAATTCAAATCCATCCTTCCATTCATTCATCCACCTATCCATCCATCCATGCATCCGTGCATCCATCCACCCATCCATCCACCTATCCATCCATCCCTCCATCCATCCACCTGTCCATCCCTCCGTCTGTCTGTCTATCTACCTACCTACAGTATTTATATGCCGCTTTTCAACTGTAAAGTTCACAAAGTGGTTTACAAGAAGAAGCAACATGTCATAGCTGCTGGGTGGCTGCTGGGTCCTAAAAGGGTCCCAATCTAAAATGCAAAAAGAAGAGCAGCAGAAGCCACCAGAAGAGACATTGCTGGGGTGAGGAGGGCCAGTTACTCTCCCCCTTCTAAATAATAGAGGAACCCCCACTTGCAAGAGGACCTCTTACCCTGTCAGCAGGGGTGATCTACAGGCATATCCTCATTAAGAGTGTCCTGCCATCTCTGTTTTGGTTGTCCACGTGGCCACCACATGGAAATCAATTTTCAACAGTTTTGGCAGTGGTGGAGAGTGGTGGGGCAATGGTTGATTCTTGGTGTGTACGTGTCTTACAATAAGGAGGCGGCTGATGGAGCTATCCTAGGGGGACAAGTGTGGGGTGACTCCAGGACTGAACGGGGCACCTTTTCAGACCTTGGACACACCTGAACTTGCTTCCTTACCAACGGTCCATTCATTAGTGCATCTGAAAGGGCTTGTTAGGTCCGCCTTGTGCAATCCAGGAACTCCAAACCTTCCTTGATGAGTGGCTAGTGGAATCACTCAAAGTGATAAAACCAGAGTGACACTCCGGGGTGTGGGGCTTTCTGTGCCTGTGGCATCCACGATGATATGGGAAGCATCAAGCCTAATAAGGGGCAATTATGATCCTGAAAGGCTTTTCCTGGGGGTCAGTCCCTTTAATTCCCGCAATCTGTGGATGATAGTGGCTTGCAGCCCAGTGCAGTTCTCGGCTCTTGTTGTGGACCATTGAGTGTCACAGGTGTGCGCTGAGACCTGTGACCCATGTGAGCCTCATTTCTTAGTCCAAATAAAGTGTGCTCAGAAGATCCTATTAAATGTTGAGTGTGAGCTCTTTTTTCCCCTCTGAATAGAGCAGCTGAGAAGAGTGTGTGTTGAGGGTGGTATTGTAGGGTTGACTAGGTTTTGGGAACTGTAGTCCTCCCTGTGAGTTTCTGAAATGGATGCTCAGGATTCAAGAGTATAACTGGACAAACAAGCTGGCCAGCAAACCATAGGTTTCAATGATCCTGATTCTTTATACCACCCACAACCCGGTCCAGGGATGATGGGGTGGTGTCTACAGTGGCAGAAAGACAGACCCTTTGTTGCGATGCTGCAAATTGTGCCACCCTGAAGTCGCTCTGGGTCTGAAACAGACACAAAAAGTATGAGACTTTCCATCGCCCGAGGCCCCTGGCGGTAATATGGTTATCTCCAAGCATGCTGCAGAAGTGCCTGGGAAGACATAAATATCCCCCAGGTCCCTGTTTAATTTCAGGATTGATCTGCAGCACTGCCACTGACAGAGAGCGTTGGTTGTGGGAGACGGGGAGCAGGAGGCAAGATTTGGGATGCTTCCCCCACGCTGAAAACCCTGGACCAGAATAGCATCCCCCGGTAGCTTTCCTGTGTGATGACTTCAGTGTGGTGGGCTGTTCATTGAAAGCATGGCGGGGTGGAATGGGACCACACGGATGTCAATGTGCAGTCTGCACCCCCTCCATCCAGATGATCCGTGCATGGATGCAAGGGCCCTTTTCACACAAACGTGATGGGAATGACCGGAGGGCCCACCTCTGCAACATCTCTCTCAGTGCTAATGGCAGATACAACTGAAGCCTTGACATATGCTGTTGCCTCCTTTTTGGCTCACGTGTTAACAAAAACCCTTGTTTTAAAACAAGCCAAACTTGCTCTAGTAAGTTAAGGAGCAATCCAGAGTAACTACAGGGAGTCCTTGCTCCGGTGTAAGAAAAATTTGCTCTGGATTGCAATATGAATTTCCCATAGGTTTTCACTAGGAGGTGCAGTAACTACGGGTGCACGTAATGTCTCTTACGTGCTCCCGTAGTCACTCTGGATTGTAGGGGCAAATTCTGCAATTCTCTAAATTCACCTACTTAATTCTAGCTTTTAATTTTTTTAACCTCTCAGACTTTTTGTATTGTGACCAATCAGTTCTGTCTACACAATGCCAGTTGTCCTGATTTATATTTTCTGTTCTCAGTGTATTTATATTTTATCATTGATGTATATGCCAATAAAGGTTTCACAAATCACAATCACCGGAGGGCATGCGGAGATCAGAAGCGATTAATTTCCAGTAGCTATTCATTTTGTAAACCACTTTCTGAACTTTTTTTAGTTGAAAACCAGTATATAAATACCGTAGATAGGATGGTAGACGTGAGGGTGGTGGGCATGCCAGCATCAGAAGTTGCTTTGCAACCCAAATACAGAGTATGTGTGTGTGTGTGTGTTTGTATGTGCGTGCCAATTTTGGAAGAGAAGGTGGGGTGAAGTTGACCGATATGTGGCTTTGCCCTCCAAAAAGCTATTTCAAATTTCTTTTTATCCGTTCACTCCAGACTATATTTCAGATTATTTCCCAAGATCTTCCAACTCGGTTACTGTAAATACAATTTTCAGGGCTTCCCTTATCTTTCGTCTATTGCCTGCCTTCCAAGGGGGAAAAGTGGAGCTGTCTCAGGCTTGCCGGCAGCTTCTCCTCTCCAAGGGGAAGATTTCCTACAACCCAAGCCTTGCTTGCCGTGGCTTTGGCAAAGCCGGCTGGCGTCAGACAAGATAGGCATCATGTACCTGCTTCCTCGGCCGCTGTCTAGTATAAACATGCACACGGATATTAAACTTGGTCCCGGCTGACCAATAAATACGTCTGTTTCAGCTGCAAAGCGCAGGTTCCTTTGTTGTCAGTGATGTTGCTGTAATCACATTAACCCTACAATCCAGAGTAACTATATAGCGCACAATCCAGAGTAACTACGGGGAGTCCTTGCTCTGTGCAAGAACAATTTACTCTGGATTGCAATATGAATTTTCCATAGGTTTTCACTAGGTGGTGCAGTAACTACAGGTGTACGTAACGTCTCTTAAGTGCTCCTGTAGTTACTCTGGATTGTAGGGTATGAGAGCACATAAGAGACATTACATGTACCTGTAGTTACTGCACCACCTAGTGAAAACCTATGGGAAATTCATATTGCAATCCAGAGCAAATTGTTCTTACAATGGAGCAAGGACTCCTCATAGTTACTCTGGATTTCGCCCTATGTAACTATATTGTGCCCTAATTTTTATGGGGACAGGAAGGACTTGCAAGGCTGGAGAGCTGAACTCTTTGTTCTAGGGGGGACAGGGGGTGATGCTGGATGTGGGTGAGGGAAGCGCAGGGTGACCATATGACCAGAAAAACCAAGATTTATCTGGATTTTTAGCCTCCTGTCTGGATGTCCTACATTTTGGCTTCATTGTCCTACATTTTGGCTTCATTTTTAAACTTCGCAATGGTGTGCAGTACCCCATCATGTCATATGTGGTTGGATTCATATTGAAGAGCAGAATCCAAGGCAAAAATCAGTTTTGAAATATCTCCTTCCTATCAAACATTATGGCCAAAAAACAAAAAAAACAAAAAATATAAAAACAAAAAATACATTTTTTGGCCTTTTTTAAGTGGTTAGGAATTTTGGCCTTGGGGTTCGGGAGTTCTGGGTTTGGCATCTGGTCACCCCGTGGAAGCAGGTATCTAGCGGAGCCCCGGAGTGGATGATGGAGAGCAAGGGGGCGAATCACCAGTGCCAAAAGGCATTAAAAACTGAAAATCATGAGTTAAATTGAGCACGGCTGGCAACGTTGCATGTTGGTGGCTCTCAAGCCGAATCGTTGTTGTTCCATCAACATCAAATGTGATTCTGAAAAGTCTGGCAGGCCGAGCGAAAGCTTCTGTCCAATGCGCTGCTGCCTTTTGGCGGATCCCAGAAGTTGTCGTTGTGTTCACAAAACAGTAACTGTTCTTCCTGCGATGGTAGCGCAAAGCAGGGAGATGAGCACACCTCGTAGCTGCAGGTGTGTTGGCATTAGGTCCTCGTGCAGGGGTTCTCCAAAGATCTGCATCAAATATCTGGCATGTCGAGGGCTGGAAAAAAAAAATGTAATAGAAAATTTAAATACAAATAAAAATTAAATAAATAAATTTGAATGGAAAAAAATGTAATAGAAAATTTAAATAAACAGCACATTTCAATAAATAGAAAACTGAAATAAATAAGTTTTAATATGAAAGTTGAAATAAATAAAAATAA
Organism: Cryptoblepharus egeriae; assembly: GCA_030015325.1. Lineage (NCBI taxonomy): Eukaryota > Metazoa > Chordata > Lepidosauria > Squamata > Scincidae > Cryptoblepharus > Cryptoblepharus egeriae. The sequence goes on along the minus strand of JAREYC010000011.1, from coordinate 30,994,887 downwards.
ATAAAATCTAAATAAATAAAAGGTGGATCTTGGGTGAATGAGTAAATGGGTTTCCATTTTCAGGATTTCTACAAGCATAAAACACACAGCACAGGAATAAATCAATAGTGCAATCCTAAGCATGCCTGTTCAACTGGGGATGGAGTAGGGGGTGATTCTGAAAAGGAGGTTCCCCCTGCGTGGCATAGAAAAAGGCTGCCTCCCTCCAGCTCCGTTGGTACTCCTCATTACCTGCCCCAATATTCAAGATCACTCCAAAACTTTCCCCCAAGTCCTGGAGTGCCTGGAAGGAAGAAAGGAAGTGTTGCGGAGCCGTCTCTCCCCAGAGGAAAGCCTGGATTTTCTGAGTTGTGCATTTTCAGCTGACCTATTTTTGGGTCCTTTTTTGTTTATTAGTTTTAAGTCGGAGAGTTTCCTTCGTTTCTGTTTTTGCAACAAAGGCTAAACATCGCTCGGTGAAAACTTGCTGCTGACACCACTTCCCTGGGATCCAAGGGTGCAATCCTAACCTCAGCTGGCACAACTCACTGACGTGGTGATGTAGGATGGCAAGCACCTAGCTGTGCACTGGCCTTCCCAGGAGTGGTGCAGAAGTGTCTTATGGCACTTTGTGACACCCTGAGGTCAGCACAGGACTTATACAGGGGCTTAGGCTGGCCTAACTGAAGATTAGGACTGCAGCCTAAGTGATTCAGTTATCTTCAGAGCTGGTCCAGGGGAAGCTCTGGAAGGAGGCAGGTCCTGATTCATTGTGGGGGGGGGGGGGGGGAGAGCAGCGTTTCCCATAAAGCCATTGATTGTGCAGCTCCAGGGTGGTTGTTCTGCAAAAAGGACACAAACATTTTGAAATGCGCTGGGAGTCCGAGGCCAGTTGTCCAACGCACAACTCACTGCCGCTGCATTTTGGTTCCTCTTGGCTGAAAAATGTGCCTGAAATACGTGTCATTAATATTACAATAATATAATATTATTATTACATAATATTACAATCCACTCAATGCAAAAGATCCCATTTCTGGAGCCTTCTGCCTTTTGTTCCAAGATTGGGCTTCAAAACAAATCAATGCTATTGCTACTTGATCAACTATTCCTGGTCTTCTGCTTTGAAACCAGTCTGTTTCCCTGCTTAACACCAGCATCCATAACTGGTTCATCCTTGCAGCCTGTTTGCCCCTTTTGTGGCTTCCTTTGTAGGTCACGCCAGACATGTACAGATACCCCCCTCTTCCTGACCATTCATTTTCCGATGATCCACTCTTTCAATTATACCCAGAACTCATTCATTCAACACCATGTTTTGCTCTTTCAACCTCTCTCTGCTGTCCTAAAGAACAAAATTGCCCTCTCCCATGTTGTAGCCCCAATCCCATTCCCAAAGGAGCTCATGAAAATCCAGTTGCAGAAATCTTAATGTGGCAGCAGGAATTTGCAAGACGGCACATGAAATTTGCTAGCCAAGAAAGCATTGGATGCAGCATTTGTAAACAAATGTAAACATTTGTAAACATTTGCTCCACTTTTCAACTGTTCTCACTTTTGGACGGTGCTCTGATCCCTAAGCTTTCCAATAAGTGGGGGATGCCTGTACAAGAAATTAATTTAAATTTTTCCAAAAATATTGTTTGTTAAATTGTTGATTTTTATCCACCTGGATCTCATCAAGCAAAAGGAAGGAAGTTGGGACAAGAAATTCCTCATTAATGAATTAATTCCTAATTAAAGAATTAATGAATTACCTCTCTATCAAAAGCAGAAGTAAACTTCCACCAACCAGCACACCATATCTTCATCTGAGTTTTGGTCAGCAATCCATCCCTTTTGATCCAGCCCTTTTATCACCTTCTTCACTTCCACTTCTCCTCTCTAAGAGCACTTTCCTGGGAGAAAGCCCCATTTAACTCAATGGAACTTACTTCTGAGTAGACATGAATAGGATTTCACTGTAAATCTCATTGTTCTTTTGTCCAATAAGTTGGTCAACAGGCAAAGCCAAACAAGGACCTGGAATTTCCCCAGAAACTGGAAGGGGTGGGTGACCCTTCAGCATCATGGCACCCCCTTTTCCTCAAAGCTGTGCGGCCCTGGAACTGAAATCAGAGCCATGCACAGTTTTGACCTGCCTGGCTGAGTGATCTGGAGCTGCCCCTGTGTAACCATTAGGCAGCACCACACATTCCCTGCAATGGAGACCTCTCCAAACTGGAGCAGAGAAGCCCCCTCCCTCGTGTCTATACATATGTGGTCACCTACGGAAATAAACCCTTAGTGATCTGGCATCCCATTGAATCCGACTTCATCTTTTAACCCCTAAACACCAATGCACAGTGATCCAAGATTCCCCCAACACATTGGGGAAGCAGGTGCTTATTAAGACATGTGTCCCAGGACATACAACAATCTGATTTGCATCAGGGTGGGATATCCTAGTGGGCAGAGCAGTCTCAAATACTTCCTATTATGGCTTTGAAAGGTATTGAGGTCTTTTCCTCCGTCGCGTGGGAGTCTGTAAACCAACCTATAGGTGGGACTTCTGAAGTCTTACCAGTGGGGCCATTCCAGGCAGAGTCAAAGGGAACACATCAGAGTTCAGCGCTGCCTCTCCAAAGGACGGAGCCGTGACAGCTCTGAACTTTTCAGCAACCACAGGGAAGCGCACATGACTCGGTTTACCTTTGGCCCCCTCTTCAACCTCAATCACTATTCATTAAGAGCATTAAGGCAAAGACAACCAGCTCTGCCCTCCAGCGATGTTATAACTTCATCCTCCTAAGAGCAGGAGCATCAAAGTCCTGGCCGGAATCGCCGTGACTCATCCAGCCGTCGCATCTCTGGCCTGGCCACTGCCCGAGGGTTGAGTTGGCCGAAGTTAAAATCCCTGCCTGCCTCCAGAGCTGGGTCTGAGTCGTCCACCGGGGCAAGGTGGCCACTTTGGAGTTCTCTGTCCCTGTGGCTGTGATTAGCTCTTGGGGTAACATCACCCATGTCTGGAGAAAACAAGATAGCATTGCACTGGCAGGTAATTTCCAAGGTTCTTCTATTCAGTGGTTTTCTTTTATTTCCCTAGGCAGCCTCTCTCTCTCTCTCTTTCTCTCTCTCCCTCATTGCAATTGAATTATCCTCTTCCTCGCGCTCCTTATGCCTCGAGCACCTCCAGGTGGTCTCCTTCTAGTGCATTTCTATCTCCCAGGAAAATCTCCGTGAGCAAGACCTTAGGAAGAAAGAGTTATTACAAGTTGCGTGTAAGCAGATTGGGGAGGGAGGCCAATGGGGAATACTGGAGCTCAGGTACATCGCACTGGGAAGTTGGTGACCACCAGGCTGGTGGCCACCCTTTGATAAGGAACTCACCAAGCCTCCAATGTGCCAGACCAGTGGGGGCCAAATGAAGCTGCTTTGCTGTGAGGTTCATGGCCTAAGACCAGGAGGATGTCCTGCAGCAAGCAGGGGTTGGACTAGATGACCTATTAGGTCCCTATTAGGTCTACGGTTCTAGGTGTTCATCTAACTTAGTAACAGCTGCTGTCCAGGATACCAGAACTGTAATTGGGGCACAGGTTGTGACACATGGTGCTTGCGTTGCCCAACAGAACTTTTGCCCGCCCCAACAGCTTGCCCACCCCCGAGTTGGGCATGATGCTCACCGATTCTTGCCCCTTTGATGGAGGTGGGAAAAGAAAGCAGGTCACTGGGAGAAACTGTCCCCTTGTTCTGGTGCTCCAAAAGGAACAAGCCCACCAAAGAATAACATTTTCCCTGCTCAGGCCATGAGAATCTCATGGAGCCATAGAGTTGGAAGGGACCTAACAGGTCATCTAGTCCAACCCCCAGCTTCACTGGAACTCTTTACGCAAGCACAGGTTGGAGATGCTGTAGAAGGATTTCCTACTACAGGGTTGGACTAGATGACCTCTATTAGGTCTCCTATGATTCTATGAGTCTGTGAAACAGCAGTGGTCCCCAAAGTGGATCTGTGCTGTTCAAACACTTACTTGGCTCTCCACATTCATTTTTGTCTACTCTGACGTCATGCATGAATTCCACACTCCAAGATGATCCAGCGGATACCCGAAATGGCACATTTCTGGGGTGCTGGACCCTGCACTGCAGGAGACGTGCGCCTTCCGCTCCATATTGGCAATGACATGGGGGTTGAAGGGTGTCAGGCCTCCTTCCTCCACCTGCCAATCAGGTTGGTTACCAGAGAGATTAATATTCTCCCTCCCGGCAGCCAACCGGGACACCAGTATTGATCCAGGGAAGGAGGGTGATGAAAACTCAATTAACTTTTAAGGCTCATTGCAATTGGGGTAAACACAGAGATGTGACCTGCTCATTGCAATATAATTAAAATGAAATGCAATTCATCTTAACAAGTTTGTGTGTGACGGACAACATTCGGCTGTCTGGCTAAATTATGTGTCTCCTCTCTAACACCGGAGACTGCGTTGACTTTGGGGGAACCCAGATGTTCATCAGTGTTGTTCTTTTAAGTTGGCAGAATCCATCGACAAAAAAGGGTCTTGGTATCTTCAGATTGGGGTGGGGAGCTATTTAAGGGATAACCTAAGCAGGCCTCCGTCAGTCTTGGAAGACTCTGGTATCGTGCTTGGCGCTGCATACGCTGCATGCAAAGCACGAAAGCCTGGGTTGGATTGTTATGGAGGATAGGCATGGAGAGGGGGGATTTGTTGCTTGGGTTGTTGTTTTTGGATAACAATTCAACCCAGGATTTGTTGTTGGATAACAATCCAACCCAGGCTTTTGTGCTTCGCATGCAGCGTATGCAGCACCGAGCACGATACCAGAGTCTTTCAAGACTGACGGAGGCCTGCTTTTTTTTAATTTCTGAGTGTGCAAATCACTTTCCACGTATCCAGTTGATGCTGTCCTATCCAAAACCCTACAAAATATTTTTCTCCCCATATAGCAGATGGCATAAAAAAGGGAAACGAAATGGTTCACGGGTAGGGGTGACAACAACATAGGCTTGAGGAGTTGTCTCAAGTTCCTCGAGCTCAGAGAGTTGGCTCCTCTCCAACAAGCTACTTTTCCAAAGGGTGCTAGGGGTCTTTCAAATATGGCCCTAGCCTTCAGATGGGATGCATGTCGGAGATGCTGTAGGAGGATTTCCTGCTACAGGCAGGGGGTTGGACTAGATGACCTACTAGGTCCCTTCCAACTCTAGGATTCTATGCTACTACTCACCAAAAGCTGCAAGTGCTCATTTTGGCTGGGATGGTCATCAGAATTTACCCCACTAGGCACAAATTCATGTTATCTGCCTCATCAGAAGTATGGCATGGGAGGCCGAAGTCTCCCAACCCCAGTGTGAAGTGGCTCCAACCCCAGGAAAAGGTTTCCTTGGCAGGTGCCTGACTCCTGGCTTCCCAGATCAATTTTACAACTCCTCTTACTCAAGTAATCCAAGTTAACAATTAACTTTTTCACCCTCCTGCCCTCTTTCCCTCCGAACACAGGTCCCTACCAAGATCCTTCAACCCTGTCTTCTCGCTCGCCATCTGGAATCTCATTAATAAATTAGAGCTTGTCAGCCTCCGATCGCATCGCAGGGTCAGTGCAGGTTTCGGAATCGAATCCAAACCACATTTTGCAAACCGTGCTTCTTTGGGGTACGCGGGTGGCAGATCTCGTGACTGACTGCCAGAGGAGCTGCTCCAGCCCCATAAATGCTGCACTGTTGTTGCATGCACTGGAATCACTGGTACAAATGGCACCACCAGACATGGAGGCAGCCCAAGCTGGTGCAGGTAGGGTGACAACAGGGTGGCCATATAGATCAATGGTTCTCAATCTTCCTAATGCTGGGACCCCTTTATAAGTTCCTCATGTTGTGGGGACCCCAACCATAAAATGATTTTCGTTGCGATTTTATAACTGTAATTTTGCTACTGTTATGAATCGTAATGTAAATATCCGACATGCAGGATGTATTTTCATGGTTACAAATGAAATGTGTGTTCTAAGCACACACTGAACACAATGGGATTTATTTCAGAGTAGGCATGCATAGGATTGGGCCCTGAGGCTGCAATCCTATCCACATTTGCATGGGAGTAAAGGCCCCCCTGACTATAATGGGATTTATTTCAGAGTAGGCATCCATAGCATCAGGCCCTGAGGATGCAATCCTATCCACATTTACATGGGAGTAAAGGCCCCCCCTGACTATAATGGGATTTATTTCAGAGTAGGCATGCATAGGATTGGGACCTGAGGCTGTCAGTGAGCCCCAGTGCGCGCACAGCTACAACCGGAGGTCTGACAAGCCTGACCTGGCCCCCTGCACCAGGGGTCTTTCGGCGACTCCCAGGAAAGCTCTAGGCGACCCCCAAAGGGGTCCTTTGAGAAACGCTGATATAGATGGAGGACAGAGTACCTCTACCTTTAGGCATTGCATAAAGAAAAACATTTAGACAGGTGTGTCTTTTGAAACCCTTCTATGTTGAGCTTAACCTGCCTCAATTCCCTCTTCAGTGCAATGCTTAAGGGTAGAGGTACTTTGGGCACAATCCAGAGTAACTACAGGGAGTCCTTGCTCCAGTATAAGAACAATTTACTCTGGATTGCAATATGAATTTCCCATAAGTTTTCACTATGTTGTGCAGTAATTACGGGTGCACATGTCTCTTACATGCTTCTATATTTACTCTGGATTGTAGGTTTTGTCCTCCATTCTATATGGTCACCCTGGACGTGACTGGCAGGAGTCACTCCGGCTCAACCATTTCTATGAATGTTCATCTCTTTTTTGACCATAGCCAGGGTTACTCCTTCCCTTCAACGCTAGTCTTAGGGCAAAATCCAGAGTAACTACGGGGAGTCCTTGCTCTGGTGCAAGAACAATTTACTCTGGATTGCAATATGAATTTCCCATAGCTTTTTTTACTAGGTGGTGCAGTAACTACAGGTGCACATAATGTCTCTTACATGCTCACGTAGTTACTCTGGATTGTAGGGTAATTTTGACATTTTAAAATCTCTGCCATGGGGAGATTTTAATTCCGTTGTTCCAGCTGATCAGGGATCACATACTGAACACAAAAATGTCACAACAGTATCTACGGCACAATCCAGAGTATCTATGGGAGCATGTAAGAGACTTTATGTGCACCCGTAGTTACTGCACCACCTAGTGAAAACCTATGGGAAATTCATATTGCAATCCAGAGTAACTTTTTCTTACTCTGGAGCAAGGACTCCCCATAGTTACTCTGGATTTCACCCATAGTTACATATAATATGTATACATAACTATAACCAGTATATAGTTACATAGTCACTTGGGGGGGATATAGTGGTCACTTGGGGGGAGGGAATAAATAAGCCCAACAGGAGCAAGCAGGCAATATATATATTGACACATTTTTGGAAAGTTTGCCAAAAGTTTTGTTTTCTGACCTTGTTGGAAATGCTGGTGAAATGTTTTTGGATCCTCCTTAATTGAAAGTTCAGTGTTAATAAAAAGCACTAAAAGAAGTCAACTTAAATGCCAAAGACATTTCCTGCTGCATTTCAGTGCTGCTCCATCCGTGCTTCGTCGGGGGAATATTTTCTGAAATCACCCCACAAGCACCAGTGTCATTCGGTGGGGGAATATTTTCCGAAATCACCCCACAAGCACCAGCGTCATTCGGCTAATGCGCCAGTTGCTCCAGGACGTCAGAATTGTGATGAGGAAATAATTGCATTATTGGATCAGTTGTAGGGTTGTTCTCCTGTTGCTGTCTCTTTTTCTTTTAGGGTTTTTTAAAGGTTTGGTTTTGCGAAGACCACATGGGGAATATCCAGGTAAACCAATACACTTGCAAATGACCCCGCGTTGAGGCTGTGCGTCAAGAGCAGCTGCTGTTGTGACTAAATGCATCCCAGTTCTCTTGAAGGGATCCATTTCCATTTGCTTTCCTTTCTCAGTTTCCGAGTCTCCCATCGGAGATGGATTTTCTACTCGCTGGGCGTTGGGAAGAATTGAGCAGAGGAAACGATACTGTTTGCCAAGCATACCAGAAGTCCGACGACAAACGTCGCTCATTGAGAATTAAATATAATGAATGTTGAACTTGCAGGATCTAGTTTCTGGTGCATCCTATTTACTGTCGCAGGGACCACTCAAATGTCTCTTAAGTTACAAAGTCAGGAAAGGGACAGGTTTAGTCCTTGGCAAGCCCATCAGATGATGGGGAAGGGAAAGGCTGCAACTATCTTGTCTATTGATTTCTGTGTTAATAAGCCGCCTTTCTCAGTCCAGATTTTTCAGTTGCTCCAGGCGGTTTACATAGGATGGCGATCCTAGACCTGATAAGGGTCTTTATTGTCCTGCATGTAGAACCCCTTAAGTGTCCTGATGCTTTCTTCCATGGTGAAATCATCTTATGTCAAGGTCAGGAATGGGGTGGTACTGGGAGCAATTTCCGCTGATATCCTATCCAACGTCCTGTTCTCAATCCACCTTCCTGGCTCCGCTTGGACTTGCTCCAGCAAACTCCATGGAGCATGTCCAAGTAGACCCTGAGCAAGGAAAAAATGTACCTTTAGCCAGGAGACCTCCAGGATTGCCCCACTCTACAGGATACATGTTTGGTGGTGTACCTGGGATGGGGAGGTTGATAGAATTGGGCTATTTCTCCCCCTCTGTCAAATATCATAGAATCCTAGAGTTGGAAGAGACCCAGTAGGTCATCTAGTCCAGCCCCTGGAGCAGGAAATTCTCCTATAAGAGGAGCACCACATGAAAAAGTGCTTCTCTGCTCCACTAGTTGTTAATTAGACTTTTTCCACATTACATACATTTGTTTTAAATTATTGCAACCCACTCCAAGGGATTGGAATGAAATGAGCTTGATCCGCAGTTTTCAACCAGTACGCCACAGTGGTTTCAACCAGTACGGTGTACAGTGGGAATTAGGGCCATTGGGGGATGAAAGTCCCGCCAGCCCCTGGTGTGCCTTGTCAATTCTCAAAAAACTGATGGTGTGCCGTGAAAATTGTGGGCTTCTCAACAAGCCAGGAGCTGTAAAAAAGGTTGACAAACCCTGAGCTAGATCTTTGTAGGACACTCAAGAAAAATGTAGGACTAAATAAAACTAAATTTATTTTATATTCATTTTATTAAATAAATAAAACTAAAAACACTAAAAAAATTCATATATATTGCTTTAAACACTCTGAGCAGAATCTTAACCCTGCTCAAAAGTAAGCCCCATTGTGTTCAATGGGTCTTACTCCCAGGAAAGTGTCCTTTGCATTGCACCCTTAGGCTGCAATCCTAAATACACTTTCCTAGAAGTAGGCCCAATTCAATACAACAGGATTTACTTCTGAACTGGCCGGGTTAGGATTGCACTGTGCAATATATTACTTCTTTAGTAAACTATGATATATACCGTATTTACTTCAATCTAATGTGCCATTGAATCTAATGCACCATCAAATCTAATGCACACCCTATACTTATAATCCTAATACCGTATTTACTTAAATTGAATTAAGCATTGAATCTAATGCACCCCTTATACTTATAATCCTAATACCGTATTTACTTAAATCGAATCAACCATCGAATCTAATGCACCCCTATACTTATAATCATAATACCGTATTTACTTAAATCGAATCAACCATCGAATCTAATGCAGCCCCTATACTTATAATCCTAATACCGTATTTACTTAAATCGAATCAACCATCGAATCTAATGCACCCCTATACTTATAATCATAATACCGTATTTACTTAAATCGAATCAACCATCGAATCTAATGCAGCCCCTATACTTATAATCCTAATACCGTATTTACTTAAATCGAATCAACCATCGAATCTAATGCAGCCCCTATACTTATAATCCCAATACCGTATTTACTTAAATCGAATCAACCATCGAATCTAATGCAGCCCCTATACTTATAATCCTAATACCGTATTTACTTAAATTAAATTAACCATCGAATCTAATGCACCCCCTGATTTTGGAGAGTGAATTTGGCTGAAAATGGTGAGTGTTAGATTTGAGTGAATACAGTCGTTTATTATGTATAATTTATTGAGTTCAAAGAAATGGAGGAAAATAAAGATTTTTATCTGAGGACACAAGGCTAAAAAAAAGAACATGTCCTGGAAAAAGAGGACGGATGGTAAGCATGGCTTTGGCAGGCATGACAGTCAGCTTCTGCACCCCAACATCTACCATTACAGTATTGTGAAATAATATTGTGGATATTCCTTGAATTCCTATTTTTTACTAATTCTTTTTTTAATGTGGGATTTCATGTGCCTGATCATGTGAATGCCGACCGCGCACTTCCTCCGCTGCTCCTCCATCCTTTCAATTAAAGGAAGGGGGCAGACCAGACAGAGGAACGGTGGTGGGGAGAAAAGTTTGGAACGGGAACTTTGAGCAATGGGAGGACAGAGGCTGGCATGTCATCTGATCAAGCTCAAGCTTCCAGCGATCTTGGGCTTCCCATGGCCCACATCGAGGTGTGCCACGTCCACAGGGACAAGGAAGTGTCATGTGCGTGCGGACCGTGAGACAGATGGCTGGTTTCTGAGCAGAGGGAACAGAAGATGCTGTTTATCGACGTCTTCCAGGAAAATGCTCAGCATCTCATTCTGGCACATTAATAGGGACGAGGCGGCTGCAAATGTGTTCTGTATCCACGATCTGTCTCGGGATCATCTTCACAACCGTGTTTCCTGGAGCCTATGTTTTTGTCAACCCAGTATTTGTATATTCATGGCTCTTGGAGAGCAGGTGGGAGCCTCACGGAGAGGCCAGACCTGTTACTGAACACTCTGATCACACAGCCGAGGGTGTCCATACAACACAAAAGCAACGTGGAAGTGTTGTGCCTTTGGCAAATTCAAAACGTTAAGAGAGCCTGCAACATGCAGCCTTCCTGTAATTCATAAATGGTTTGAAGGGGATTGTATGTATGATTTGTTGGAAATGCAACAGATGCTCACCTGTTTGAGATGCTCTAGGACAGCGTTTCTCAAAGTGGGGGTCGGGACCCCTTTGGGGGTCACCTAGAGCTTTCCTGGGGGTCACCTAAAGACCCCTGGTGCAGGCGGCCAGGTCAGGCTCGCCAGACCTCCGGCTGTAGCTGCGTGCTCACTGGGACTGACTGGCAGCCTCAGAGCCCAATCCTATGCATGCCTACTCTGAAATAAATCCCATTATAGTCAGGGGGCATATACTCCCATGTAAATGTGGATAGGATTGCAGCCTCAGAGCCCAATCCTATGCATGCCTACTCTGAAATAAATCCCATTATAATCAAGGGGGCCTTTACTCCCATGTAAATGTGGATAGGATTGCAGCCTCAGGGCCCAATCCTATGCATGCCTACTCTGAAATAAATCCCATTGTGTTCAATGTGTGCATAGAACACACATTTCATTTGTAACAATGAAAATACATCCTGCATATCAGATATTTACATTACGATTCATAACTAGCAAAATTACAGTTATAAAGTAGGAACGAAAATAATTTTATGGTTGGGGGTCCCCACAACGTGAGGAACTTATAAAGGGGTCACGGTGTTAGGAAGACTGAGAACCACTGCTCTAGGAGTTTTCCTGGAACAAGCAGGGTCTTGGACTTGACGACCTAGTAGGTTCTTTCCAGCTCTTCAGATTCTATGATTCTATGGAGGATATGAATGACTGTATTTTTCTGCTTATAAGACTTACTTTTTTACCCCCCAAAGGGGGTGGAAATGTCAGTGCATCTTATGAACTGAGTGCCTCCTGGAGGCAGCCGGCCCGGATCTGGTGTGGCCATCACGCAGCCTCCTCCAGCCGGCCTTGGACTTGCGCAGCCTCCTGAAGCTGACTGGAGAAGGCCGCGCAAGACATGGGCTGGCTGGAGGAGGCCATGCTGTGGCCGCCCAAATCTCACACGGCCTCCTCCAGCCACACAATGGCGGCCCAAGTCTCACGCAATACTTCGCTGTGCAATACTTCGGCTGACTGGAGGAGGCCGCACGATGGCCACGCAAGACTTCGGCAGCCATTGCGTGGCCTCCTCCAGCCGGCCTGGTCCTCATGCAGCTGCGCCGCCCCTCCACTGCACCGCCGCCACCTAGATTAAAAAAATATTTTCCTCCTTTAAATGTAGGCGCATCTTATAGTAAGGTCCGTGCAATGAGCTGAAAAATACAGGTGTGTGTGTGTGTGTGTGTGTGTGTGTGTGTCTAACCCTACAATCCAGAGTAACTATGGGAGCACGTAAGAGACATTACATGCACCCGTAGTTACTGCACCACCTATGTGAAAACCTATGAGAAATTCATATTGCAATCCAGAGTTAATTGTTCTTACACCGGAACAAGGATTCCCCATAGTGACTCTGGATTGTGCCCCATGTGTATGCGTGTATGTATCCTATATACGTGTGTGTGTGTTATATATGCGTGTATATATATATATGTGTGTGTGTGATATGAATTATATGTAATAGTTTTAACTTTAATAATAAGTAATATAGTGTCAAAATTCACTACATTAAAACTATATATATAAATGTGTGTGTGTGTGTGTGTGTGTGTGTGTGTGTTGTGTGCAGAGGTGGGCAGATGCTGGTTCGGGCCTACTCACCCGAACCGGATCTTCCCCCTCGGCTGATGCTGGCGATCTGGTCAGAGCCACAGGGACCAGTTTGCCAGCGACCGCTGGTGCCGCATCTCCTGGGGCTCGGCGCCAGGAACCTTAGTGCGCATGCGTCGGCGCCAGGAACCTTAGTGCGCATGCGTCCAGCGTCCAGCTCGGCTTCAGGAGACACACTGCACAAGCGCCAAGCGTGGTGCGTGAGCAGTGCGGCCTGGTTAGGGCCCGCCCCGCCCCCTGACCCCGGCCCCGCCCCCTGATCCTGGCCCAGCCCCTGAACTTCCGGCGAACCAGATCTTCAGTGAGTCTGGTTGTGTGTGTGTGTGTTTAGCTCTAATTTCATCATGTCCTACATTTTTCATGAGTATCCTACATTTTGGGGGTCCCTGTCCTCACTTGCAGTTATGACATATGTTCACCCTAGAGATCCTGGCCTCCAGTTGTTGACCCCTGGCCGGGATGTTCCCATGAAATATCTCACTGGGGTGAATGGAGGCTCCTGCTGGTTTGGCAAAGCAAGACGAGGCCATCTGTGCTGGTAAACTGGAAAAGAGTAATTAATCATTCCTTTCAATTAACCTCACAAGGGTGCAGCATTTCACAATCATGCATGTCGAGGTGTAAATAAAGCGCAAGGAAAAGGAAAGGAGATAATTCGAGGTCGGAAAATATGTCCGCCGCTTACGGTTGCCATATGGCAAGACACACAAGTGATGTGTTTTTGGCAGTGGCATAGCTAGAGGGGGGTGGAGCAGTCAAGTCTTGGAGGGAGCCTCAGCCCTTCGGAGCCGTTCCAGGCGGGGGGAGCAAAACGGAGCCTAAGGGCTGAGGCTCCCTCCAAGACTTGACTGCTCCACCCCCCTCTAGCTATGCCACTGCTCTCTGGCTAATGAGATCAACCACTTCCAACCTGAGGACACTTTGCAGCAGAGAAGGGAGTGTCTGCGCGGACAGTTAAGCCATGATTAATGCCAGAGCAACCACCGATAGGTCTTGGTTAGTGCCAGAAATAGACTTGCGGACCAAGATAAAATAACATAACGAGTTGATCCGGTGGGTTCGTCACCCTTGGGTGACACTTTCTGACCGGTCTGGGTGGTCCCCCTGAATCCAGAGCAACCAGTAGCAGCAACAGGAAAAAAACAAGCATTTCCGATAGCCGTTATCCTGAAGCATTACAAAATCCCAGTGTATTGCAAAACCCCGGGTGCATTGCAAAACCCCGGTAGGATCCTCGGAATTATTTTTGGCAGATAAATCCCTCTTAGCTTATAAAGTTTATAAGTTTATAAAAAAAAGTTTTGCATGTGATCTTCTTCATTTTCAGCACAATCCAGAGTAACTATGGGACCTCTTACATCAGTGTAAGAAAAATGTACTCTGGATTGCTCTATGAATTTCCCATAGGTTTCCACTAGGTGGCACCATAACTACGTCAACATAAATGTCTCTTACATCGATGTAAGACTTCCCATAGTTACTCTGGATTATGCTGTCATTGGACGGTTGCCTCATGTCAGGGTTTCAACCACTTCCCGACCAACTTCATGTGGTTGATTTAAAAACTACATTACATATTATTAAATTTAAAACTAATACATATGGGCTGCAATCCTAATCATGTCTACTCAGAAGTAAGCCTGATTGTGCTCAATGGATCTTACTCCAAGGAAAGTGTGTTTAGGATTGCTGCCATAATTTATTACATATACTGTATGTATTCTCGTCTAATGCTCACCTTTTCCAGCCAAATTAAGGGTGAAATCCAGAGTAACTATGGGGACTCCTTGCTCTGGAGTAAGAATAAGTTACTCTGGATTGCAATATGAATTTCCCATAGGTTTCACTGGGTGGTCAGTAACTATGGGTACACGTAATGTCTCTTACGTGCTCCCGTAGTTACTCTGGATTGTGCCCTTAGTCTCCCAAATCAGGTGTGCATTAGATTTGATGGCACATTGGATTTGAATAAAGATGGTTTTTTAAAAAATATATAAGTATAGGTCAGATTTAGAGCACAATCCTAACTATGGGCACAATCCAGAGTAACTACGGGGAGTCCTTGCTCTGGTGTAAGGACAATTTACTCTGGATTGCAATATAAATTTCCCATAGGTTTTCATTAGGTGAAAAATTTCATTAGGTTACTCTGGATTGTAGGGTTAGTCTACTCAAAATAAGCCCCATTGTTTTCAATGGATCTTACTCCCAGGAAAGTGCCTTTAGGATTGCAGCCATACCCCCCAAATCCAGAGTAACTATGGGAGCACATAAGAGACATTACGTGCACCCGTAGTTACTGCACCACCTAATGAAAACCTATGGGAAATTCATATTGCAATCCAGAGTAAATTGTCCTTACACCAGAGCAAGGACTCCCCACAGTTACTCTGGACTTTGCCCTAAATCTAACAGTTTACTACATTGTCACCCTGTCACCCCCACCCACCTCCATATGAAGGCCCATGTTTCAGTGGTGGGCACTTACCTGTACGGGCCTACGCGCCCGTATCGGTTCTTCCCGTTTCCCTGCCGCTAGCGTACCGCCAGCGACAGGGAAATGCAAAACATGGCGGTCCGGTACGGAGGCGGCTTGCCCGCTTCTAGGCAGGCTCTGTGCGAGCGCCATCGGCGCTCGCGCAGAGCCTGCCTAGAAGTGGCCTGCCAGGTGTCGGCACCGGTGTTGGCGCTTGCGCAGAGCCTGCCTGGAAGCCCGCCTGCCAGGCCAGCCTGGCAGGCCGGCTTCTAAGCAGGCACTGCGCAGGCGCCAACGTCGCCCCGCCCCTCGCCCTTCCCCAGTCCCGCCCCTTGCCCCGCCCACACCCCCTGACCCCAGCTGGCCCCTCCCACTTCTGGCGTACCGGATCTTGGGATGGGGCCAGCCCATCTCTGCCATGTTTGTGGGCATGTTGTGGACGTGGGAGAAGGGCCTTTTTGGTGGTGATGCTGAACTTCTTGGATGCCCACCTTCTGGAGCCAGCAGTGGAAGAACGACAGATAATTCCATGAATATAGACACTTATCTAGAAACCGAGTCCCAGAATCCAGATCAGCTGCCCACTCTTTTCCATCATTGACTCCCCATTCCCAGGGCACACTTGTGGAGCTGCCACCATACACCACTCCGTGACATCTGTTCATAGGGCAAGTTTTGTTGCGTGTGACAAGTGGGGTGGAACTCAGGTTGGGGCTGCCCCTTTGGGTGGCAGGTCTGACCTTACCATAGCATATGACCTTGCCGTTCTTCATCTCAAATGGGAGCTGTTGACTATTCAAGCAACACTGTTCGGACTGGTTGCTACCGTTGTCCATCCCCCCACCTTGCAGATCCGCACATGACTTTTTGGAGACTTGTTTGCATGGATTGACATTTTCCCCAATGCCGCTTCCTTTCGGTTGGGAGCGGCGCTGATCAATTGCTTGTGTTTTGGCTGCGTTCCACGGAGTTGGAAATGGATATGAAAGTATTGTCCTTGTTCCTTAAATAGCCGTTCGTTTCCTCTTTTATTTGCTTCCGGACTGGGTTTTATGTAATGGATCATGATTAAGTCAATACCGGGTGTCCCAATTTTTATTTCAATTATTTTAAAAGTTGGCAAACGAATTAACGCTCTGGCAACACAAGGCCCTTGACGGTGGCATGAAAACCGGGTCTTGGTGGCAGATGCTGGAGAGGCTCAAACGTGCCAAAAGCCTTTTGGGACCACTGACCAAACAACTTCAAAGTGCCTCCAGTTAAGATAAAAGTAATCACAAGAGTTTCCCCAAAGACTCTAGGGCTAAATCGTAGCAGTTACGGGTCTGCGGTTACGTCACCCTCTAGTGTTATCTTATGGATAGTCACCTTAACTGCTCCGGAGCAAAGGGCTTAATTTCACTTTAGGATATAGGCCTATAGCTGCAATCCTAAACACACTTTTGTAGAAGTAGACCCCATTGGATACAGTAGGACTTAGGGTGCAATCCACAGTAACTACTGGGAGTCCTTGCTCCAGTGTAAGAACAATTTGCTCTGGATTGCAATATGAATTTCCCATAGGTTTTCGCTAGCTGGTGTAGTAACTACAGGTACACGTAATGTCTCTTATGTGCTCCCACAGTTACTCTGGATTGCAGGGTTACTTCTGAGTAGACAAGATTGCACTGTGTGTCATTTATTAAGAGGCGGAAGGAAAAAATACAAGAGAAACAGGTTTAATACACCAAGACCTGGATGCTGGGGGTCAAAAATCTGTTTAATGCTGCAATCCTAAAGACACTTTCCTGGGAGTAAGATCCACTGAACACAATGGGGCTCACTTTTGAGTAGACATGGTTAGGATTGTGCTCTGAGATACAATTTTTTTTTAAAAAAAATCATTTTATAATTTTTATTGAGTATATCAAAAAGGCAAAAGGAAAGAAAGTAAAAAAGAAAAGAAAGAATAAAGTGAACCAGAAGTACTAAAAACAGCATTGAATATTATATGTTATACTTTAAATTTACATTTCTTTGCTCTTTATTCCTTCTTCATGTGGAAAGTCCATGAATGGTTTCTGATTGTCCATCAAAGTTCTGACCAACTTTTCCTTAAGAAAAGGAAGTTTGTCCATCTCAGTAAAGTTTTATAAACTCAGCAAAGTCCATCTCAACAAAGTCCATCCAAGGTTTGTCCATCTCAGCAGAGTCCAGCATCTCTAGAACTTTCCAATATTGGGCATATAGAATTCTTTTTATATATGCCTTATATAAAATGCCATATATATGGCAGATGCCATATATAAAAACATAAATTCACATTTTTTAGGAAGAGATTTTCATATGCTGCAGTAACTCTTAGTGGTCTTCGGACCCAGGGCGGAGAAGGCTGGAGGGGATCTTGGGCATCGTGCCTGGGAGCAGAAGCTCCTGGCCGGCCGCCTTCCTCCCTCCAGCGCTCTGTGGTTTCTTGTCTCTGCTTATCTAATCTGGAAATGAGTTATCTCAGCTTCTCCCCTCCCAACTCACAAGGACTATCTCCTGCTGGAGGAGAGATAAGGCACAAAGACAAGTCTGGTTCCAAATTCATCAGATAGCAAATGGGTGTGTTGGAAGAACTCTTTCAACGTGAGATCCATTGGAGCGGCAGAGAATAACAGGCTTGTGCAACGGGGTGCTGATCCATGCAGCAGTGGCGTAGCTAGAGAGGGTGATGCAGTCAAGTCTTGGAGGGAGTCTCACCCCTTTGGAACCATTTCAGGTAGGGGGGGCAAAGGGGTGAAGACGACAGTGCCATATTCACCAACACGGACGCAGTGGCCACCAGCACCTTTTACCACGTCGCACGCGTTGCCCAATCCTATGATCCAAGAATCAATGCAGACAAGACCAAAGTTATCACCACGCATGTACCACAGGCCATTCTTCACCTGGATGGAGTCCAAATTGAGCAGCTCTGAGAATTCAAATATCTGGGGTCGCTGGTCCTCAGCACCAGTTAAGCCAGGCTTAGAGTCCTCCAAGCCCCATGGATTTGGCCTAACCCTCAGCTGCAGATATGGCCAGCTTAGCTGGGCCATTCTCTCTGGCCTAAAGTCAGGCTTCTACACCCCAAATCCAGAATAACTACGTGAGCACTTAAGAAACATTACATGCACCCGTAGTTATTGCACCATCTAGTGAAAACCTATGGGAAATTCATATTGCAATCCAGAGTAAATTGTTCTTACACCAGAGCAAGGACTCCACATAGTTACTCTGGATTTTGCCCATAGTGTTAAATTTAATAAGTAATATTAGTGTTTAAATTAAGCACAGGAACGCAATATAGTGTATTTACTCATAATGCTCACCTTTTCCAGCCAAATTGTCTCCAAAATCAGGGTGTGCATTCAATTCGATGTTAATTAGAATTGAGTAAATACAGTATTTTGATCGTAAGTATAGGGGGCGCGTTATATTCCATGGTGCATTATATTCGAGTAAATATGATATATGAGTGTTTTGATTTATTTGATTTATACCCCACCTTTCTTCCTTGAGAAAGGAAACCCAAGCTGGCTTTTTTGTTTGTATTAAGTCCTACATTTTTCATGGTGTCCTACATTTTGGAGGACCTGGTTGTCTTTTATGGTCATGTTAGATGGTCACCCACCCACTTGAGCTCTGCGAGGCAACGGAGACTCCAAACTGAGAGGCGTCAACAGGGAGCCTCCTGGGTCTTTTGTGCACTTCCACACCCAGCTCCGGCTCCTTTTGTTTCCCAGCGTAATAATTTTTATTTCCTATGCAATAAATAGGGACAATGCAAATGGATACTGAAGCTGATTATATTGCTGTGAATGCAGCGCAAATTGAATCAGCAACAGCAGCTCCGCTACTAAGCGAAACTCAGGAGGAGGGACGGACTTGGCCAAGGACAGCATTATCCGGCCCCAAAGGGTCTGCCTGGTGCTCCTGCACAGCACTATTTGGCCCTGCAAGGTGAGATCACAGACCAGAAACAGCCAGCCGGGTGTCTTCAGGGGTTGGGGGAAGTTTCAGAATGGAGCCAGGGGGTGGCAATTGGCAGACCAAAGAAGGAGGGGGTGGATCCTGACCAGGGCAAACAGATGACCAAACCTCAAAAGGATGACAAGGTCATGGATTTCGTTCAGCCTCTCCTTTCTGGCAGATACTGGCACTCAATGCATATTTTTAGTTTCAGTTTTTTGGCCATCACTTTTGATAGGAAGGAGATATTTCAAAACAGATATTCGCATTGTTTTCTGCTCTTTAATATGAAGCCAACAACATATGACATGATGGGGTCCTGCACACTATTGCAAAGTCCCAAAATGAAGCCAGAAGGGAGGACAATGAAGCCCTTTTGGAGGACACCCAAACAGAAGGCTAAAAAAGAGGACGAATCCAGAAAAATCCGGCCATATGGTCACCCTGATTTGGCATGTGGCTGGATCCTAGCCCCTCTTTTCTATCAGTTCCTTCCCCTTTGTTTCCTCCAACATCTCCCAGCTATCTGTCTGTCTGTCTGTCTGTCTGTCTGTCTACCTTCCTTCCTTCCATCCATCTGTCCATCCATCTATCCATCTCTCTGTCTGTCTTCCATCCATCCATCCGTCCGTCCGTCCGTCTACCTTCCTTCCTTCCTTCCTTTCATCCAACCCTCTATCCATCTCTCTGTCTGTCTTCCTTCCATCCATCCATCCGTCCGTTCGTCTGTCCGTCTGTCCATCTGTCTGTCTATCTATCTATCTACCTTCCTTCCTTCCTTTCATCCATCCATCTATCCATCCGTCTATCCATCTATCCATCTCTCTCTATCTGTCTGTCTGTCTTCCATTCGTCCGTCCGTCTGTCTGTCTACAGTATTTATATACCGCTTATATTTCCAAAGAGACCCATAGGACACGAGGAGAGCTATGGAATGGAAAAGGAAAAATATTTCCCCTTTACCCCTCCCATGCCTCTTGATCACCCCATGACTGGCACCTCCGTGGTGTAAGCCGCAGTCTAGTGGGGACAGGATCAGGCTCTCAGCCTGGGAAAAAACAAGCATCCTCTCGACCTTCTTGTCCTTTGGAGTGCTGTCACCCCCTTCCTAAATTATTCTATGCTTCTGTTATATGTAGACATATACATGTCATTTTAAAAAAAGGTTTGTATCGAGTTACACCAAAAAGAAAAGCACTTCCAGCAGGGAGTTCTTCAAAAGCGGCTAGAGAAACACCAACGCTGGGGGTCTCTCATGCTTCCTGCACAGTATTCTTTGGATCTTCCAGCATTCATTTTGTCCTTCAATTTTGGAAACAGAGATTTCCTCAAAGGTACAAAGCAAGAGAGGGGGAAAAAGGAAACTTAGAGGGAGACTTCATAAGCTCAGAGCTGATTTTCATACATCTCAGAGAATTGGAGAACGAATAAAAACCACCAGCGGAAACATGAAAACAAAATGGACACCAGATTCATTGTGATTCCTTTTCTCTTCCCTCAAGAGCGCTTCTTTGAAAATATTCCTGAAAGGAGCCGGTCCCCTGCGGAGCAGAACAATGTCTGGGTATCAGAGAGCTGAACGGATCTGGAAATCGTTTTCGGATAAACTGCGAATCCGAACACTTTGGCAAACACGGGGAATCATTGTTCGCTGAAGGTCTGACATCTTAAACAAATGCCTTTTGTGCATTAAGATTGAATTGCAGATGAAGGTGGTGGAAGGTTTGCAAAGGAAGACTTGACAAAAAAACAACTATTAGCATTTTCCCCGAAGAACGCAGATTGGGAGTTAAAGGGGAGAACTGCATCCAAAGCTGTTTCATCCCTTGCACGGGAAGGAGTTGCGCTGGATGGTCATCCGCACGGCATTTCAGTCTGATGGTTCACCCAACTTCGGACACTGGGCTGTATTGACCAGACCGCTAACCTCTCAGAACATAAGAACCTAAGAGAGTCCCTCTTGGAGAGGGTCTGCAGCCAGTGATGGGCTTCAGGGGGTTCTCACGGGTTCTATAGAACTCTTTGCTGATGAGTGTCTGGTTCTGAGAACCAGTTACTAATGGGACGTAGAACATGTTGTTAATTTAGGCTATGAGGGGTGCAATCCTAGACACTTTCCTGGGAGTAAGAGCCACTGAACACAATGGGGTTTACTTTTGAGTAGACATGGTTAGGATTGTGCTCTAGGATATAGAACCTGTTGTTCATCTCACCACTGTCTGCAACCCTCCCGGACAGGATCTGCAAGATCACCCACCACCAGAGCTTGCCCAACTGTTATCTTGGTCTTTTGGTCAGATGTTAAGCTGAAGAAAGGTTGAATCCGGGCTGAAGTGGCACTGGTGAAGCTGCCCCAATCTAGAGATGAGGGTCTGCCCAGAGTGCAATGTTTGCCCAAATGGATCGGGTAGGGTTGTGTTTCCCAATCTTTTTCAACTGGTGGCTCACTTGACCAACTGGGCCATGGGTGCCACTCTCCATTAAGGTTGCAGTCCTATACATTGTGTAGGGCAGTGAGGATTGTGTTGTGTTCACATGAGGATTTAGTGTCTTCTCTGGCTGTTTTCCATGGCTCCCTGGGGATCCACACCTCACAGTTTGGGAACCACTCAGGTAGGGGTTCATCAGGTGCCTCTCTCCCTTTATCAGGTTTGGACCCTGGATATCTGGACCCTGCAAGTCATGCTCTAACACTTGCCAGGATTTTCCCCTTTTAACTTCCCCCAAAACCTTTGCCAGAATTTGTGATCAGCGCCCTTAGTTGACCAGCCTGTCATCATGCCGGTAACTTCAGAAACACCAGATTTTCCCCCCAAAACTTCAAAAGAATGCATCTAAAAGGATCTTCATTTTTGGACAGGTAAAGAGGAAGGGGAAACCATCATCATCGAGAAGAGCAACCTATTTCTATTTAATAATAAATAATAAATAATAAATATATAAACCTATTTCCCTTTTGCAATAATTGTCTGAATTCTCAAACTGGTCTCCATTATTTCTCAAGGTATTTGCCCTAAATTTGGAGGGATGGAAGAGCAACACCATACCTGTGATCTCTGAGAGCCAGAATTACTGTGCGTGGCGAAGAGGGGCTGGATCCTGGTTCCCAAGACCTGGTGACGCTTCCATTTCCGGCAATGAGGAGCCAAGCTCAGACCGTGTGCTCTCCAAGGGAAACATGAAGCCTAACGTAGCAGACCACACTTCAGCTTGGCCACCCTCTAAGCCAGGAGTGTCCAAACCTTGGCACAAGATCCGTGGATCGGATCACAAATCTGACGCAGTGTCGAGTGCCAGAAGATAAATAATAACATGGAGGACCTAAGTGCGGAAAGTTGAATATAATATTAGAGGAGAACAGGACTGTCACGGAGCCCAAAATGAGAATTGTAATACCCTTCACTGGGTGAGCAGCCATATCACCACCACTCAACTCAGGGCAATACAGAGGGTTCCCCATCATGCCAATCGTAGATGGTTGCACGTGAGACCAATGGGAAGATGGAAACAAGTTTTTTGCCCACCATGCCATGTTAACTCACCGATCCGGAGCAATTTGATAACAAAAACCTCTAACTTTGGTGATTATGAACCCCACAGGAACGCGTGAAAGGGCTGGCATTTAACTGATTATCTGGGATCATAACAAAGTGGGTGGGAGAACGAACACTCTTTTGCCGGGGAGAAAGAAAAACTAATTTCTTTTTCTTTTTTTCTGAAGTAACCATTTTGATTTTATTCCACTTGCACAAAAGACAGGCAAACAGTGCGCGGAGTCTCAGCATGAACATCGGCACACAAAAAAGGGGGTTCCGTTTTAACAAGTCAACTGCTCGGCGTTGCCTTTGGCAGAGATGCATACAGAACAAAGGCATCTCGGGGGCAAAATTGGGGGTTGTTCTCAGCATAGGCGTTGGGGGTGGTTTTCCTCGGCTCTTGCGGTGCTCGGCATTTCCTGACACTCTTGGAACAAACGCTGAGCTGGGTTTTCCAGTTCCCTGCCAGGCATCCATGCACCAGCTGTAGAAAATGGCAACGCATCTTCAAGCGTTAACCCTACAATCCAGAGTAACGACGGGAGCACATAAGAGACATTACGTGCACCAGTGGTGGGCCCAGCCTGGCCCAAGTACCGGTTCTCCGGAAGTGGGCGGGGCCAGGGGGAGGGGGAGGGGCCAGGGAGGTTTTTAATTTAAAAATAAAAAAGTTTAAAAAAAAATTACTTACTTGAGTCGACCTGCGTAGGATAGGGCTCTGAGGCTGCAATCCTGTCCACACTTTCCTGGGAGTAAGCCCCATTGACTATACTGGGACTTACTTCTGAGTAGACCTGCATAGGATGGGGCTCTGAGGCTGCAGTCCTCTCCACACTTTCCTGGTATTGACTATACTAGGACTTACTTCTGAGTAGACCTATATAGGATGGGGCTCTGAGGCTGCAGTCCTCTTGGGCTCAATCCCCGCTACGGCCGGCCGGCA
Source organism: Cryptoblepharus egeriae (assembly GCA_030015325.1). Classification (NCBI taxonomy): domain Eukaryota; kingdom Metazoa; phylum Chordata; class Lepidosauria; order Squamata; family Scincidae; genus Cryptoblepharus; species Cryptoblepharus egeriae. Next base: position 30,971,327 of record JAREYC010000011.1, on the reverse strand, counting down.
GAGGCAGGGACAATGCACTGGCGCCGCATGCCTCCCGCCTCCCGCCTCCCGACTTGGGCTCAACCCCCCGCAGCCAGCCGGGGGATGCAGGGAGAACGCGCTGGCGCCATGTGCCTCCTGCCTTGGGCTCAACCCCCCATGGCCAGCCAGGGGAGGCAGGGAGAACGCGCTGGCGCCACGCATCTCCTGTCTTGGGCTCTTAAGCCCCGCATGAGCAGACTGAAAATGGCGGCCACAAAGGCCGGTAGCAGCTCCGAACCGGACCGCCCGATTTTGGTCCCACCACACCACTACCAGCTTGTTACCGGCCACCCAAAACCAAGATCCGGTTCGGGTGGGTAGGCCTGAACCGGTAAGTGCCCATCTCTGACTTGCACCCGTAGTGCACTGCACTGTGGGCTATGGGTGGCGCAAGCGGTTAAGACGCTGTGCCTGTTAACCAGCAGGCCAGGGTTCGAGACCCGGGTCAGCCCCACAAGACAGGGTGAGCTCCTGTCCTTAGCCCAGCTCTGCGATGCAGCTGGATCCAATCGTATTGGCTCTGCCTTTCCATTGGTCTAATTCAGTGGCGTGGAGAGGGGGGTTTGCTGCTTGGGTAACAGCCTATCCTCCATAACAATCCCACCCAGGCTTTCATGCTTCGCACGCAGCATATGCAGCGCCAAGCACAATACCATAGTCTTCCAAGACTGACGGAGGCCTGCTTTGCAGTTACTGCACCAACTAATGAAAACCCATGGGAAATTTATATTGCAATCCAGACTAAATTGTTCTTACACCAGAGCAAGGACTCCCCGTAGTTACTCTGGATTGCTTATTCTCATAATTTTTTGTATTCTATTAATACTAATTCTATGTGTTTCCCAAAGTTGTTAATGGAGAGGGTTCCTTATTTAATGGCAAGTTTTGGAGGCATTTGTTGAGATGATCTGGTTTGATTATATCCTTATGGTTCTTATGCAAAGTTGTGCAGAAGATGCAGCAAGTTGGAGATTCTTTAGACCCAGAGAATAAAAGTAAGCAAGAAAAATATTGAGTTTTGGTGAGATAAATGGGGCTGAAAAGATGCCGTTCCTTTGACGCCGGTTGGCCTTGTGGGTTCTCAGCATTTCCAAAGAGATCCAGTTCCAGAGAATTTCAGAGTTTTGGTTCCAGAATTTTGAAAGAGATCCAGTTCCAAGGTGCGAAGCCATAACCGTTTCCCCCAAAAACTATATAGGCAGGAAGAGGGAAATGGGGGGATGACAATGCATGACTCCAGTGGATCCATCCCAGGCAGAAGCTTGAACCAGAAGGTTTCACTGACAGGCAAGGAGCACCGTTGCAACAGCTTTGGGTCTTTGCAACGGAGAAATGTCCCCATTTTTGAAAATGATCACGTTTTCAAGACATGGGGGAAAAGAATGGGGGCAGGAACTGGGGTTGGAGCACTTGTACCACTGGAAACCAAAATACAAATGCAGCCCAATAATTGCTGTGCAAAGGAAGGCGTGAGGAAGGGGGGTCTTGGCTTTCAGGGGAAAGCTTGCCGCTCAACTGTTCTTAGGCATCCCAGTGAGAATTGAGATTCAGCCAGGCCTGCTTCCAAGCCATAACCGCAACTGACAAGCGCATGATTTTGGAGCTGGGAGGTACCGTTGAACAGAGCGAGGAAAGAAGCCACGTTCGTGAAAGCAGAGTTTTTAAAACTGTATATTATTTGCAAAAAGCACCACCGCTTTCCTGATGTCTGCTTACACTAGTACGCATTCAAGGACCACGTTTTGCCTGTAGGAAAGAAATAAGCCAGCTGCGATTCTGATGCGTGATTTAAAGAGAAATATACACACACCACCACCCATCACAACCATTTTCGACTTTTCTCAGCTTGGAACACTTCTGTCGAAAAACTCCCCATCCTTCGCACGCACATTTTGCAACACGAATGCTGGCCATTCGTGGCATTTGTGGCACCCCTTTGCACTCTGCAAATTATCCACCTGGGGAAAAAACTCACTAACTGTGCAATCCTCGTTTTGTGTACTCAAAAATAAGCCCCATTGTGTTCAATAGATCTTACTCCCAGGAAAGCGTCTTTCGGATTGTAGGCTACGGTCTCGATAACAAATAAACAGCAAGGCGAGGAGGGGGGAGAAGGGCTGCTGGCATCAGCAAAAGGAGTCCGCCTGTTTTTGTCCTGTTTTATTTTTAATCCTTATAATGTGTGCAAATGTGTCCCCCTCTTCCTCCTCCTTTACAGCCCAGTATTAATGCAGATTAAATTCAGCGGCAATTTTTTTTTTCTGCCATAAAAGCAAAAAATAACCACAAAATTGCTGCATGATAACAGCTAATTAATTCTCCAATCTGGTCAATTTTGCACATTTAATCGGTATAATAGAGGATCAAAAAATCACAATGCAGGATTTAAAAGCCGGTCTGGCTGGGCTTTTTCTTTTTCTACTTGCCATTTGCTTTCTTGCAAGTGTTTGGGCAGCTCTCGCAGGGCCCCCTTCATGCCAGGAGGGGCCACTGACCAACTGCCCGGCACGAAACAGGCCTGTGTTTTTCCGCCAGATGCCGCACAAGCCTGGTGTGAGATCAGAGGATAAAAACCAGTGGAAAAGAGATTTAAAGACCCACTTTAAGGTTTCTTGCTCCTCCATTGCTCCCAGAGGAACAAGGCTGCGCCTCAATATCTGCAAAGGTTTGATTCTGGAACTCCCTGCTGATGCCAAAAATTGTGTTAAAACATTTTTTTAAAAAAATTAAAAATATGTCCTTTTACAACTGTTTAAAAACAGCTTTTCTTACTGTTGCAAAGGCAGTCAGTAATTAGAAATTCAAAGGATAACCTGCCTTTGCCTGGCACAGCTGAAGAATGGAATTATGACTGCCATTCTACAATGGTATTTATTTATTTATTTATTCATTCATTCATTCATTCATCCATTCACTCACTCACTCACTCATTCACTCACTCATTCATTCATTCATCTTCCATGTTCAGAACATCAATAGATTATATGACTTTTTTGGTCCAGAAAATAGCAGGCTGGATGTCCTTACTGTTGGCCAGAAATAAGTTTTCCACCATGCAAGGTTGTACAACAGTAAAAAAAACAGTTTTTACAACTGTGGTTTGTAGTGGATATTTGTGTTGAGTCAAATATGTGTATAAGAAAAATCCATATAAAACAAGTTTGGATCTGTACCTCCAAGCAGTGGTGTAACTAGAGGGGGGCAGAACAGTCAGTCTTGGAGGAGGCATGCAAGGGACCCCTCTTCTTCAGAGACATTCCAGGCAGGGGGAGCCAAACACAGCCATCTGCCTCCCTCCAAGACTGACTGCACCACCCCCTCTAGCTCAGGGTGACCATAAGCCATAACCAAAAAAGAGGACAACCCCCCAAAATGTAGGACATCCAAGCAAAATGTAAGGCATGACAAAATAAACGCTGAAAACACTCTTATGCTGGAAACTCTCACATGCTGCCTTGTGGAGCATTTGCTGAACTCCAGGTGCACAGGATCAGGACCATCCTGGATGCCTTGCACTCCCTGGAATGACCTTCCACACTAGCCAAGGCATGCTTGCTTACTCATGAGTAAAAGCAGCTGCGCAGTTTAACTTTCCAAACAGTTTAATGATTGGAGGAGTATTTTCCATGTGGGGTACCTGGTAGGGGCTTCATTCGTTGGATCAGGTCCAGATTCCTCCCAGCTTGCCCTTTCCAAAACTCTAAGGCAAGTTCACCTACTCGTGAATAAAGACACAATATGGTTCCCTTTCATTTCCCATAGAGATCAACGCAATTATCAGGGGTCTCCTTCTGCTGTGATTTGGGAGACTGCATTCATTGGATTGGGACCATTCTGGTGTCTTTGTATTCCTCTCAGCTGGCCTTTCCAGTGGATCATGTCGTATTTGCCTACTCACGAGTAAAACTGTGAAATGGGGTGCTTTGTTTTCCCATAGAGCTCAATGAATATTTTTTATTTTTAGTTATTTGGCCGTAACTTTTGATAGGAAGGAGAGATTTCAAAACAGATTTTTTATCCGTTGGATTCTGCTGTTCAATACAAATCCAATGACGTATGACATGATGGGTACAGAGCACCATCACAAAATGGAGGACAAAATGGAGGATAGTGAAGCCCTTTTGGAGGACACCCGGACAGAAGGCTAAAAAAGAGGAGAAATCCGGGAATTTCCGCTCATATGGTCACCCTGGCTATGCAACTACATCCAGGCTCAATGTGTGGCAGATGGCAGTGTGGAAACGGAGGGCAATCTTCTGAACGATCCCCATGCCAAGTCCATGCCATGCCTACCCGGTTCCTCTTTCTACGAGATCTCAGATACCCAAACCGCACGGCGTCACTTGCTAAGTCTGGCACGTTCTCAGCCGGAGGATTCTGACACCCGCTGAATGTTTGAGGAGAGGCTGCAAACCAAGAAGGCGGGAGGCCGGCGAGGAGTTCATCTGCGGCTCGGAGGACCTGCCAATCTCGCCCCGTTCCCTACAGGCAAAGTTGCGTTTTTTTGATGCTTGCGCACCCCTTTTCCTTTTGTTCTGCAAAGGATCTCACTTCCCACCATGAAATCATCACGGGGGCAGCTGAAAGACCCCAATGTTTGGCGTTTGGTTGCCATCAAAAGACACGTTGGCATCAAAAGGAAAAGCTGGCTCTAAAGGGAAAAAATCATTAGCTTGTCAGTGGGAGATTAAGAGACCAACAGATTGGGCTGAAGCGTGCTGGGTCTGCAGCAAAAAAGGGGATGGCAAGGAGTGTGCAGCCTTCACACACGCCCTTACCATGCCATCATTTAACCCAGGGGTTTTCAAACCCCGGCTTGGGCACCATATGTGGCCCACAATGAGCCTTTAACCAGCCCGTGTCATCCTGTGCTCGAGGGTTGCCACATGTCCCAAAATAAGGACAATCCCAATTTTGGGGGATTGTGTTCACATACTAGCAAATGGAACAGAGGTTCCTATTCCGATTTTGGGGAAGAGAATTCCAGGAACCCTACTCTGGTCCAACGCAATTGATCAAACATGACTGGATGGTGGGGTCAGGGAATGGGGTCCACTTAAGTGTGTGCTTTATCTCTGTGCTATGTTTGCAGGAAATCTTGGAAATCTGACCCCATTTATTAATTAATCTAAATACCATCTCCATACACTTATTTAAATTTTATATTAAAAAATTTTTCCAGGCTTGTGCCAAATATTTAATGCAGCCCTTTGGCTGAAAAGTTTTGAAACCCCTGATTTAGCCCAAGTGGGTCAGGGATGTCAAGCCCAGAAGTTACCCCAGGCAGATGCACGTATCTTGCAAGGTACACCGTCGATACCTAAAGCTTTAACCCAGCAGGACCTTCTGCTCGCCGAGCACAGCTGCTACGTGCGCTGCGCTGGATGTGCTTGTTTGAGAGATGCTTTCTCCGGAGTCGGCCCCTTCGTGAGTCCATCTGGCTCAGTGTTGTTGACACCGATTGGCAGCTGTTCTCCAGGGTTTCTGGAAAGGATCTTTCCCCTACATCTGCACAGTTCATTCAACATTTGAAGGCTCTACTCCACACATCTCTATCTTGGATGGTGTCTATTAGGATTGCCTCTTGGATGGGGTGCCGGTGCTTGGATGGGGTGCCGGTGCTTGGATGGGGTGCTGGTACTCCTCCATAAAGAGGACCAACAGATACTCTTCCTCTGGGCTTTTCAGGCACCGGGGAGTCTCCAAAGGAATCTCATCCTTGCTTTGTGATGTGCCAGTGTTTGATCCACTGCCGCCCATCTAGAGAGAAGGGATGTTCTGGAGGTGTCTGACTCTCTACCCACCACTCTGCTACATTCTGAACTTCCTCGTGTGCTCCGTCCCCGTCTTCCTTTTCCCAACTAAGCAGTGGAAAAGTGAGATTGCGGATGGAGATGGCCCGTCACTCACCTGCCTGAGACGCTGTCTCAGTCGTCCTCATGGATGGGCCAGCTCAGTCCTAGGTCAAGATCTGGCTTTATAGGAGGGCCTCTAGGCTTGCCTGATTTTGGAACCATTTTGGTTCTTCTGTGTTTTGGTTTTCCCCGTTCCTGCTGCGATATTTATCTGAACAGTCAGTTGAATAGCATTACACATTTTTGTTCTGCCTGCATTTTAATACTGCGTTGTTGTCAGCCTCATTGAGATTCCAAGAACTGGTCTTGGGACCTTCTAGATCAGGGTTCTCCAAACATTTTGGCCAAAGATCACATCAAATAGTGTCCAGGGTCAGAAAACAAATACAGTAAAAACTTGGATTGAGAGTAACTTGGATTGAGAGTGTTTTGCAGGACAAGCAAATATTTCTAATACATTTTAACTTGATATACAAGCGATGTCTTGACAAATAAGCAAAAAAAATCATCCTGGTAGGGATATGCTGCTTTTGGTGCTCTGCCAGCACCTGCTCTGCCTCTGTCACCTGTGTCTGTGCATGTCTGTGCACTGTCCTAACCCTCACTCCGAAGTAGCACAGGAGCACTTTGTTGACACCCCAAGGTCAGCACTGGACTTCGGAAAAACTGGAGGTTAGAATTGTAGCCTAGCCCTACAATCCAGAGTAACTACGGGAGCACGTAAGAGACACTTACGTCGACATAGTTACAGCACCACTTAGTGAAATCCTATGGGAAAATCATATTGCGATCCAGAGTAAATTGTCCTTAGGTCAGAGCAAGGACTCCCTGTAAGTCTGGATTGCACCCTATGTCATTTAAAGAGTGCTTTTTTGAGAAAAATAGGTGCCGGTACTAATCACAGTGTCATCTTTGTATGACTGATTATTAATTAATTATATTTTAATGGTGTTTTAATCTTTCTTTATGATCTATTTTAATGTTTTATTCCCTGATGTCAGCCGCCTTGAGCTCCCTCTTGCAGGGGAGGAAAGGTGGGATATTAAATAAATAAATAAATAAATAAATAAATAAATAAATAAATAAAAAAGTAAGTAAGTAAGTAAGTAAGTAAGTAAAAAAATAATTAATAAATAAATAAATAAATAAATAAATAAATAAAATTAGCTAATGGGGGTGGAAAACGGTGCCGGTAGTGAGTACCAGTGAGTACCCCCAGAAAAAAGCCCTGCATTTAACCATTGGACAGAAGTTGCTGCAATTCCTGCAGGGAGCCAGAATACCTTCTAGTGCAATAAGGTGTACAGGACTTTCCTGCGGTCACAGGATAGTCAGCCAGTCCCCACTTGCATCTATGTATATAAAAATGAAGTTACTTACTCGCTCCTCAAACGCCCTGCCAAAACCACTGGGCCTAGAAGCGTGAAATTAGGGGTGGGCGTTCCTTCCGTGACCGAGGGGTGCACCAAGAACCGGTTTTTAGAAATTGCAACCAGAAGGGGGTGAAAAGGGCTGCAACATGTTTTTTCCTATACTTAGCATGGAAGACTGACAACCTCCAGCCAATTTGGTGCTCGGTGCCTGGTGCGCTGGGGAGGGATATTGTTCAGAGGAAGAGGCTGCAGTGCGTGGGGAATTGATGCGCAGGGGAGGATGTTGCGCACGCGGGGGTTGATTCACATTGGGGGTTGATGTGCCCTGGAGATGGCACACAGGGCCTGGCAGTGACACCATAACGCAGGAAGGGATGTCATGAAGCAGGCAATGAACATAAATACTCCTTTCTTCTAGGACTGGTTCAGAAATGAGAGGGGACACTCTCTGCAGGGTGGGTCCCCTCAGAATCCTCCAGTCAATCAGTCTATTGTTAGACATACAAATGAGTTGCAACCAATGCAGAGACTTGCACTCAAAAGCTCCAAATTCTTGCAACAAAAGCACCATAATGGACCAAATGAAAAAAGTAGTTGAGGAGTTTCTGAAACCTGCTCCCTACTGCTTTCATCACAGCTTCCAAGGCAAGGGTGAGCCAGGCTGCGCTGCAGGGCATTGAATCCCATGTGGGAATCTGCATGCACCACCACTGGCAGAGTGGATCCCACCAATGCTCCTGAGTCTGCCCCCTTGGACCGGCCCCTCCTTGTGGTCAGTTTCCCCCACTCCACTTCAGATTTTGTCTATCTGGTCATTTCCATCACTTTCCCTTGAAGGAGAAGCTTGTGATTGGCCAGTGATTTGCATAATCCCGCCCCTCTCCCACAGTGATTTAACCATTTAATTGCCAGGAGATTCTAAAGGGGATGTTCTGCCTCTTACTGGGAGCTCTTGAGTCAGACACACAGAGAGACACAACCTATGGTGGGCACAAGGGGGTTCGCTCCAGTTCTGGGGGACCTGTTCTTCCAATCCCCCTGCCGCTGGCAAGGCGGCAGCGTCAGGGGGCCCCCAGAACCATGAGGACCGGTTCTGCATTCTTCCAGCCTCCCAGCCGGGGAGGCTAAGAAGCATCCGCATGGCGCCACCACGCTCTCCCAACCTCTCCCGGCTGAGTGGCTGAGAGGACTGCAGCCTCAGAGCCCCATCCTATGCGGGTCTACTCTGAAGTAAGTCCCAGTATAGTCAGTGGGACTTACCCCCATGCCAGGGTGGAGAGGACTGCAGCCTCAGAGCCCCATCCTATGCAGGTCTACTCTGAAGTAAGTCCCAGTATAGTCAATGGGTCTTACTCCCAGGAAAGTGTGGAGAGGACTGCAGCCTCAGAGCCCCATCCTATGCAGGTATACTCAGAAGTAAGTAATTTTATTTTTTTAATTTTTAAATGTTTAAATTAAAAACCTCCTGGCCTCGCCCCCTGGCCCTGGCCCCACCCACTTCCAGAGCACCGGTTCTTGGGCCAGGCCGGGCCCACCACTGGACACAACTGCAGGTGAGCAGAAGTCTCAGCCGCTAAAGAGGACACAGCCCCCAAAATGTAGGACACCCAAGATAAATGGAGGACAAGACAAAATAAAACCTATGCCCTAGAGTCAGTCACAGCTGTGGGGGACATCTTTACCTCTTCATCTACTGTCTAAACAGTGGTGACTCACATAACAAGTTTAATTTGTTCTGGATGCATGCTTGTTATGTGAAGTGCTCTTTATTTGAAGCGGATTTTCCCATAGGAAATATTGGAAACTCAGACGATTGGTTCCAGAATCTGAAAAAATATTCATATAAAAATACTAACTGGATGTAAGAATGATGACAAAACACTGGAATGGAATTCAAAACATGCATTCAATGTGCACGATCCTATGAAGTCTACTTAGGCTGCAATCCTAATGGCACTTTCCTGAGAGTAAGCCTCATATAACACAATGGGGCTAACTTCTGGGTAGACATGCTTAGGAGGCTGTAATTAAAGACACTTTCCTGGGAGTAAGTCCCATTGAGCACAATGAGGCTTACTTTTGAGTAGGCATGGTTAGGAGGCTGCATGGATGATAGGGGGCTTACCTGGGCTGCTGCTTAAGGCCAGTGGGGGCACTTGGGGGGTAATCAGGGACAGCTGCCTCTGACACCCCCAGACAATTGCCCCCAATTTGGGGGCAGTTAGAGGCAGCAGTGTGCTGGCCGGCAGCTCTTTAAAACAGGCTCTACATGGAGCGTCAGCACAGAGCAATTTGGGGGCAGTTGCCTGGGGCTTGTTAAGTGAAGCGGGCTTGTTAAGAGGAGCACACTCCCAACAAGAATTCGTGCTTGTTTCCAATATTAGCATTGTAGCAGCTGCCATGGTTAGTGCAAATCTGATTAAGTGCTGTTCAGTTCCTTCTGGAAAGATCAGAGCCAGAGGGACGTTGCACTGGAGCAGGTACTAGATCAGGATCAGGTACTAGATCTGGTACTCAATAAATCTGGATTAGAAGTTGCCCACTTCTTGTTGGAGTCTGAGCTAGGAGCAGCCGGGCACACGCCACTTCCACACAGCGCAGAAGCCAAGGTCCGTCAGAGGCTGCTACAGAAGGAACAGGGAGGTGGGGGTGGCTGCTGGTGGTGCATCTCAAAGCTTCATGTTGTATCTCTGCCTTTTCCTTGGCAAAACCAGCTCTGGTGGCACAACAGAGGCAGCCTGGAAACATTGCCTGGCTTTTTTCCCCTGCTGTAAAACAGCACAGAAGGTACCCTGTTCATGCCTCCCAGACAATTTATGCAAAGTTTGTAATTGGAAATAAATTATGAACCCGTCCTAGGAGCACTTCAGACCTCTCTGCAGGGCTTAGGATAAATACTGAATCCAGTAACTAAAATGGGCAAAGTATGAGCACCACCTTGCTTGCTTTATTGCTTTATATTCGGGCATTTCTGGGGAGCGGGGGGAATAAAATATCTTTAAAGAGTTGGATGGATGCCTTTCCCATTTCTGGTTACAGCTGCTCCCTAAAAGCAGCCCTCCGTCAGTCTTGGAAGACTATGGTATTGTGCTCGGCGCTGCATACGCTGCATGCGAAGCACGAAAGCCTGGGTTAGATTGTTATGGAGGATAGGCTGTTACCCAAGCAGCAAATCCCCCCTCTCCACACCACTGAATTAGTTCGAAAGGCAGAGCCAATACGATTGGATGCAGCTGCGTCGCAGAGCAGGAGCTCACCCTGTCTTGTGGGGCTGACCCGGGTCTTGAACCCTGGCCTGCTGGTTAACAAGCACAGTGTCTTAACCACTTGTGCCACCCACAGCCTATATGGCTGCTCCCTATATGCAGAATATATATGCAGAAAGGCTGAACACCCTATATGCAGAATATTGGAATAAGCGGGCAAGGATTTCACAGCAGGATCCTGGAAACGGATCCGACCCCAACTATGGGCCCGATAAACAGATGTTGCAAAAACTCCATCCGTGTCCAGCTCTCTTCTCCAAAGCAGAAGATATAGAGATCGATGCAAACCAGGCAGCCATCCAAGGTGCCGAATTCCAGGACAAAACCCCAAGTGGCCAATGTTTTGAGGAGCGCCAGAAAAGAGCAGTGCGCAATACGAAAGGAACAGTCCCAGGATCCGTTGCCCTTTGTGCCGGTGGGTCTCAGCACTTCTTATGCCACGCAACGTGTCCCAAAGGGCTGCTTCACACTTTCCACTGCAGCTTTGCATGTCTCAAGACAATCCCACCAGGGTTCCCCCTCCCAAGCGTGGCAGGCACGTATCCTTCAAAGTCCACGCATGCCTTTGGAGGACCCATGGCCCAATTGGGACACACACGAGGGTGGAAACGTGTGTTTGCTGCCGGAACCGCTCTGGGAGTGTCCAAGGCAAACACAGTCGCCACAGTCTGCCAAGTCAGCCGACACTCTTAAAGTTGGCAAACTTGTGGTTTCAAAAAATCTCAACAGATCTGAGCCCCAGGAGGACCCATATAAAAAATGGACTTGAGAGCAAAGTTCCTCCTGACCCAACCTGCACCCCATTGTTTTGTACCAGCAGCAAAGTTAAGAAACAACACGTCCCGTCTATTCTGGCCCTAAGAGCAGCCAATAAAAACTGGAATTGGCCGTTTCAACTGGGAAAGTTGATTTACGTACGGAATATTTCTTCCCGAGGAGGCAGGCTGCGGCAGTTTCCTGCAGGCTGTGTTTTTAGCCTCTTGGTCCCTGAACTCCCCTGGAGGATTGAAATAAACAGAGGACCAAGAACGCAAACAGAGCCTGCTGAGACGGCCTCCCCGTTGCGCACGGGGTCTCATTCTTGCTGGCTAAGCAGAGTTGCAGACAGGACCGGGTTTCCAGGACCCCAAGTCCTGATGACTTTTTCCGGGAATCGGTTTATTTAATAGTGAAAGAGAGTACAGCTGTCGCAAGAATGGTGTGATCACGGGGACCCTTAAGATGGCCACAGATGGGTCATGTGCTGCCACCCCAGCTCCCGCCCTGATGGGGCATGAATGTGCTGCCCCCTCCCCAGAATGTGCTGCCACCCCATCCAAGAGATGGCTTTGAAAGCTGTGAGTATGACTTGCCACATCCTGTTAAAACACTTGGCTCTCCATGAGGGAACAACGGGGTGAGGCAGGTGGGGACTGGCCGGCATGAGGAGGAACTGGAATCCATTTGACATAGACACGTGCCACAGACAAGGTGCGATTCTAGGTGGCGTCCTTGTTGCTGACTTTGTGCATACATTGTGTTGCTTCCTGCCTTTTGGGGAAGAAGCAGGCCTTTGGCGCACCCTCAGACACCGCATAATGGCTGTGCAATTGGCCAAGTTACACTGGCGCAAGTCCCGTGTTGGCTTGTGTGTGTGTCACAAAAGTATCATGAGGCACTTCGGCGCCACTTCTTGGTTGGGCCAGTGCACAGGTATGCACCAGACTCCCCACACCACCACAGCAATGGGGTGCAATTTAACCTTAAATTGGTTAGGATTGCACCCTTAGAAGAGGCCCATTGGGGCCAAATTGATTGCTAACAGGTCTGGTGTCCCTCTCCAGCACCACCACAGTGCCACTGGGGCCCCAGTGTGAATGGGGTGACCTCCATTGCTCTTGGTGTTCCCCTCTTGGCCAGAACACCATGGACCAGGACCGCAGGCATGTTCTTGAGTTGTCCAAGTCCACCTGTGGCCTCTCGGGACTGGTTGAAATGCGCCAAGCACTGCCCTTCCTTACCTGGTGTCCCATCCCATAGAAATAAAACACACAATTAAATGGACCCCCATAACTTCAACCCACCAGCAGCTGACTTGAATGTACAGGAGTACATTCCTCAGAGCCAGCGCATAACAGGGAATATGCAGAGTGTGTTCTGAGGGCCTCCCTATAATCAGAAAGGCTGCAATCCTAACTTGGTTAGGCCAGCCTAAGCCCCACCATAAGTCCTGTGCTGGGCTGGATATGTCAGAAAGTCTGTATGCCACTTTTGTGCCACTCTTCAGTGAAGCTCCTAGACATGGGCTTGCCTCCCTACGTCCCAATGAGTTGTGCTGGCCTTGGTTAGGATTGCACCCAAACTGTTCTAAGGTCTTAGGGTACAAATGTTACTTATGGGTTTGGGGGAAAACTAGGAAGTGGTGTGAACAACCAGACCACATCTCTGGTCACATTCAGTTGAGTGGGACAGAAGCTTTCAAGGATCAGAGGCTCGCCAGGGGCCATACAGAGGCTTGCCAAATCATGTTGACCCTTGTTCGGAAACCCCGGTACTGTATGAGGCTATCAGACTAGGATTGCAATCCAAACTCCCAGTTGGCTGGCATAAGTCTCAGCATAAGTCCCATGCTGGTCTGGGGGTGTCACAAAAGTGCCATACGATCCTTCTGTGCCACTCCTAAGGAGTGCACAGACATGCGCCAACTTCCCCACATCAACACTGGAATTTAGGGTGTGCCACCCTAAATTGGTTAGGATTGCACTGTCGTTGTGACTGGCAATAGTTCCCCAAGATCTTCCAGGGATCCCTGCGCTCGAGCTTCTCAGACAATCTCACTCCTCATTCCTCCCTCCGTCACACTTTCTCCATCCCTTTCTTCTTCTTTTCCTTTCTGATTCAACAAACGAGAGTAGCAGAGACCAGTATTTCGCTGGGTGAGGGGGGCAGCTCTGGGCACCCAACCCCCTTGTTGGCAGGGGCTGCCATTCCCAAATTCCAAGAATTAATTCTGCAGTCGGTGAGAGGAACCTTCCCCTTAAGAATCTCTCTCCCTCCATTGCAACCCCTTCCCCCATATGTGTGCTTGTTCCATTCTCACTTAGAGCTACACAAAAGTCAGTCCCATTGTGTTCAATGGGTCTTACTCCCAGGAAAGTGGCTTTAAGACTGTCGCTTTAACACGGCCGTGAAGATGTGGGGTACAACATTTGCGACAAAAGCGCTCCTAGGCCTCCGGCCACCAACGCACCCCACGGAGGAGGCAGTGCAGTGCACCGAGTCACCCCTTCTCCGGAGCCCGTCCCCATTCCCTGCAACCCACGTCCTGCCAAGCAAATAAGGCAGCGGTTGATGTCGTATTTATTATTTCCCTGCCAGGTGACTATTAAGGCTCACAACAGCTTGGAAAAAAGCTCTCAAAGCACTTAACTGAAGGCATTTCAAACCCATCCCACGAGATGGTTAAAACGCCTCTCTGAGTCGGGTGGTAAATTGCTGCCTTATTTTGATGGTGTCGCGTTCCTGAATCCAAACCAGTTCCTGGAGTGGGTTTTTTTTAACACATAAAAACCAACACCTTTTTTCCATTTTCTTTCTTAGACTCCCTCGTATTTCTGAAGAATTCCATTTCTTAACTTTCCTTCCGTGGCTTCCGCGCTGCTGGCGAAGGAGTACGTTTCTTATATAATGTCTCTTTAAAATAAACTTGTCACAGCTAATCAGGCACTTTTTAAAGTCTTGGGGGGGAATCTTTTCTGACAACACAACGGGGCAACTGTGGGGTGAAGGTGTGGGGAGAAGACAACCACTGATTTGCTTTCCACCTTCCCCTGGCACCCCGTTTCTCTTGGTTTAAAACACAGAGGGCAAAATCCAGAGTAACTACAGGGAGTCCTTGCTCCGGTGTAAGAACAACTTACTCTGGATTCCAATATGAATTTCCTATAGGTTTTCACTAGGTGGTGCAGTAACTACAGGTGCAGATTCAGAGCACATTCCTAACCATGTCTACTCAAAAGTAAGCCCCACTGTGTTCAATGGGTTTACTCCCAGGAAAGTGTCTTTAGGATTGCAGCCAAAGTCTCTTATGTGCTCCCGTAGTTACTCTGGATTTGGGGCAGTGATGGGCAGGCCTGGCCCTAACAACCGGTTCTCCGGAAGTGGGCGGGGCCAGGCCGGGTCAGGGGCGGTGCTGAGGTCATGGGGCGGGGCCAGGGGCAGGGCCAGCAAGAATTTTTTAAAAAAAATTTAAAAATTAAAAAAAATTAAGCATGTGGCTTACCTCTGAGTAGACCTGCATAGGATGTTGCTCTGAGGCTGCTGTCCTTTCCACTCTGTCCTGGGAGTAAGCCCCATTGACTGGCATGAGGCTTACTTCTGGGAAGTCAGATTGGGATCCAGGCTGCAGAGCCAGCCACTTTCCTGGGAGTAAGTCCCATTGCCTGTCATGAGACTTACTTCTGAGTAGTCAGGATTGGGCTGTGCATTGTGGGGGTTGGAGGGTGACCTGGGGGCAGTTGTGGGCGGGGGGGGGGTGCTTACGTACAGTTCCAGGGGGTTGAGGGATCACTGGAGGTTCCTGCACCGCTGTAGCGCCAGCTGCGGCTGAGCGCTACAAAAAAATGTTTAAAAATTCCGTGCGCATGCGCACGCAGGTAATTAGGCAGCGGGGAGAGTTCCTAGAGAGGACCCACGTAGGCGGGTCCTCAGTTGAACTCTTCCAGACTTTCACTTGAACTGGATCGCCCCCCCTGTAACAACCGGATCGTGACCGGCGGCCTCCCGGTAACTACTGGAACGGCCGATCCGGTACGAACCGGTGTCAGCCCACCACTGATTTGGGGGAGAAGCAGAATCAGGACCCTTTTATTTAGAAGGGTGGATTCCATTTTTGCACAGCTGGATGCAGGATACTTGGGATGGAGCCAGGATGACTAAGAGCACAATCCTAACCATGTCTACTCAAAAGTAAGCCCCATTGTGTTCAATGGGTCTTACTCCTAGGAAAGTGTCTTCAGGATTGTAGCCTAGATGTCATACCCTACAATCCAGAGTAACTAGGGAGGAACATGTAAGAGCATTATGCGTACTCATAGTTACTGCACCATCTAGTGAAAATCTATGGGAAATTCATATTGCAACCCAGAGCAAATTGTTCTTACACCGGAGCAAGGACTCCCCATAGTTACTCTGGATTGTGCCCATAATCACAAAAGAGGATAAGGACCCCCAAAATGTTGGACGGCAAAGAAAAAATGTAGGACATGACGAAATAAAAGCTTCACACACACACACATACACCCCTTTCATGTGGATAATTTAAACATATATAGTGCAATCCTAAGCATGTCACTCAGAAGCGAGTCAGAATAGTACTTACTCCCAGGAAAGTGTGGTTGGGATTGCAATAATATTATGGTACTTCTTATAAAATTTAAAACTATTTATTATGTAAAATGTATTAGTTTCAAGAAGGCTACATGATGCCTGCGCACATGGAAATGGAGGACAATGAAGTTTTTTTTTCAAGGACACAAGTCTAAAAAAGAGGACATGTCCTGCAAAAGATCACCCTGAGTGGGGAGCAGCTTGTGATTGAGACCCAGGGCAGCACCAACGCCATGATGTGGCACTCTTCTGAAAAGAGACGCAAAGGCTGGTGCATCACAAGGTATGCACCCTCAGGGGGTCTTTGTTTGGCCCCCTTCACATTTCCTGTGGCTAAAGCTCTGCAGTGCCCACAGCACAGTGCCCACAGCGCAGTACCCACTGTGCAAGCCCCACAGTCCGTGTCGCTCTGTAATGCTGAGTGGCACTGACTGGCAGCCGCTCTCCAGTGATGCTGTGAAGAGTTTTCTCTGCCTTGCCTGGGGTTGGACTGGGACCTCCTGCGTGCAAAGAAGAAGCAGTGCCATCACTACTTACTGCAAGACCCTCCCAGTATCCTGCACCGCCTCATTCCTAGGGCCATTTATTAATAATAATATTCATAAGGTGCACCCGCTTGACAGCTGTCTGGGTTTTGCCCACACAGCAAGTGCGTGGGAAGATCGCTGCAGCTGTCCCAGAAAAGCAGGGCACTCGACAAACCCCGCTCATTTCCATCCGTCCTGGCATCCAAAGGCACTCCACGGCCTCTGCTATCTTTAATTAAGCCGGGCTTGATTAAGCTGAGCTGATCTGCAAATGCTGTAAAAATGTGTACCTGGCCTAGGCCATGCCCTTGAGGGGTCCAACTTTCTCAAAACCAATGGGCTCAATAAATGAATTTCACTATTCCTGGGCCTCCAGGCTGGCATGTGGAGCTTTGATTTTCACAACAGCCCTGTGAGGGAGGCCATGCTGAGAGAGAGTGACTGACCCACTGAGAAATGTGATACCGAAAACGGCAGTGGGCAAAATCCAGAGTAAGTACAGGGAATCCTTGCTCCGGTGTAAGAACAATTTACTCTGGATTGCAATATGAATTTCCCATAGGTTTTCACGAGGTGGTGCAGTAACCACGGGTGCAATAGTTACTCTGGATTTGGGGGAGTGTTGAGAAACTTCCCACAGAGCTTGAGTCAGGTTGAGAGTCACCACCCCGTGACCAAGACAAAAATGAGTCATTACAAGTCCTTTATGAGTCCTTTAATCACCATTCACGACTCTATAGGATTCAAGTCGTCATCCCTGCCCTCTTTTGCAGTGGGAAAAAATGGGTCTGCTGCTGGGCTCTGCGTGTGTCTTTAAACGCTCCTCTGCCTGTCACCACCCATCCATCAACAAAGGATCCATATCCTATATCCTATCCTCAGTAGGATACCTACCTACTCTGTGACTAAATTAAGGGACTGTGGCTGCAGTCCTGAAGTGCACTTGGACTAGTCTATCCATCACTTGGCTGGCCCAATTCCAAGATGGGCCAGCCCGGTTACACCAGAAGGGCTTGGGCCAGCATATGTCAACTTAGACTACAATCCAGAGTAACTGCAAGACCTTTACACTGACGTAGTTACAGTGCCACCTATGGCACTGTGTGGAAAACCTATGGGAAATGCATAGAGCAATTCAGAGTAAGCGCCTCTTACATCTTCCTGTAGTTACTCTGGATTGTAGGGTAAGGCTGGCCCAAGACAGATGGACTTGGGCTGGCCTAGCTGTGCCAGCCTAGGCAGTTCGGGAGAGGCATGTTGAGGGCATGTTCAGCATGGCCTCGAACAGTGCAGTTAGGCTGTATCCAGACCCTGTTTCCTGGGCAGGAAACCTAAGAAGCAGGAATAAATCTGAGTAGACCCATAGGGGTCCATGATAAGCCAGAGTAAAGTTGGAAGTGACGGCAAACAATTCTGAGTCCTCGGCCAACTCCTGCCGCTCAATCTCAAGATACAGCACGACCACGCCAGTCCAGAGAACATGCTGGCCTTGTGGTGCTGCCACTTCAGCAGCAGTGGGGCAGCCAGAGGTCTTCTAGCCTTGTGGATTTGGCCTAACCTGTCAGCTCAGGATATGGCCTACTTAGGCCAGCTTAGCTCAGCCATTTTTTGCCCTTTAGACCGCATTGTCAGGCTGCAATCCTGAGCACACTTTCCTGGATGTAATACCCATTATGGGTTACTTATACTTAGGGCAAAATCCAGAGCAGTTATGGGTCCACGCAGTCCACGCACCCTCTTATCTTATGGAAAGTCACCTTAACTGCTCCATGGCAAAGGGCTTAATTTGACTTTAGGATATGGTCCTTATATACTTAAATAATGGAGCTTACCTCTGAGTAGACAGGGTTAGGATTGTGCTCATATAAGATCCTCACAACTACATGTCTTGTTGCTAGTGACACTCTATGGCTGTGATTTCCAACCTTTTTCATCTCATGGCACACTTAACAAGGCACTTTAAATTTCAATTTGCACCGTCAGTTGTTTTTACCATTGACAATTCAAATCCCCCAATTTTCCTATTAATTAATGGCATTCATTATTAATTAATTAATGGCAATCCCCAAATTCTCACGGCACACCCGAGGACTACCTGCAGTTGACAGTCACTGCTCTATGGGATGGGGGAGTGATACAAGCAGGCATATTTGAGGCCAAAGATCCACATTGCTGGGAAATCACGGTTGAAATCCCCTCTGTGTGGGTAAGGGGCACACCCCGGTGACACCAGGAAAAGCCGTTCCTGAGGCTGCAATCCTATTCTCCAGTTAGGCCAGCATAAGCCCTGGCATAAGTTCTGTGCTGACCTGGGGTTGTTTGCCCCACTTCTGCCCTAGACCTGGTGGTGTTAGGCTGGTGCACAGGCACATGTCGACCTCCCCACACCACCACGGGAAGATATGCCAGGTCAGTTAGGCTAGCCTAAATTGGTTACGACTGCACCCTCGGAGTCAATGTGCTTCAGTTCAGACTGTAAATGGGGACATGCAGACCCGAGACTTGGTGGTGCAGCTGTCCATGCGGATGTCAAGGAGTGGCCGCCTGCCAAGAGGAGGGGAGAAATTAATGGGCCGCATCACCCCGCAGAAAAAAAACATGGCACTCAAGAAGTTATTGCACCCTTGAGGAGCCGCACAGAATGATTGGAATGCTTGAGAATCAGGACAAAGGGGGACCTCTTGGCCAAAGTGCAGGCGGAGACCATGGAGGAGGCCACACCATCGCCAAGCTCTTTCCAAGAGGGCTTGAGGCACAAGAACGAGTCCTGCCCCTACGATCCGTAATGATGCTCTTTGCCCAGCAGAAAAAGAAGGGCAAAAGAGGTGAGCAAGGAAGTCCGAGAGAACCAAGGCAGGGCAGGGACAAGGCCTTGGATCAGATCCCTCCTCTGGCTGGGTCACGTTTGAGGGCAGAGACTGAATTCTGTTTTGTCTCTGTGAGTTATTCAGAGTCCGATGAGATGTGTGGCTAACTGTGTTGTGGCGAGATGGGCTCGATCCCAGAAGTGCCGCTTCCTGAACACACACCAGGCAGGAGGTGTTCAGCCTTGCCCAATTACTGTTTTCCAGCAAAAAATATCCCCCCCCCAAAATACAAGAAACAGCTGCATCTTCGGTTGCAATCCTAAACATGTCTACTCAGAAGCAAGCCCCGTTCTGTTCTATGGGACTTACTCTCAGGAAAGTGTGTTTTGGATTGTAGCCACAGGTAGGTAGCAGCTTTGGGAAAGGGGACAATTTGCAGCAAGAGAACAGCATGCATAGAAGTGTGCAATTCCCCCTTCTCTGTGCATCATGACCGGGACTCCTCTTGTGGTGCCTCACCTTTAGCCTTAAGGTAAGAACATCAGAAGAGGCTCCTTTGCTGGATCAGGCCCAAGGACCCTGTATTCCAGCTTCCTGTATCATACAGTGACCCACCAGGTGCCTGGGGAGGACACAAGACACCTGCATCCAGGTGCCCCCACTGCATCTGGCATTTGGAGGTTGTCCACCTCTACCTACCCCTTTAGCTTGTAACCCTTTAGTAGGGTTAATAAGATCTTTATTATGTCTCTACATTGTCCGATGCTTGGTACTTACAGGAGCCTGTTATTATTAGTTCCTTATAACACAACTCCGGGAATTACTGACTTTTCTTCTTTCTTCATCACTTGATGAGAGTTCATATCCCAGGAATTTGATGTGCTGCATTTCCACTGACTGGTCCGCTTGTGCATAGCAGTCGGGCTTCTAACTCCTGAGGTCTCCGGGATGCAGTTTGGGTCTTCAGGGACTGCTGGAAGCGGCTAGGGTGACCATATGACTGGGAAAACCCAGATTTGTCTGGATTTTTAGCCTCCTGTCTGGGTGTCCTGCATTTGGGCTTCATTGTCCTACATTTGGGCTTCATTTTTGAACTTCACAGTGGTACCCAGTAAGCCATCATGCCATACGTCGTTGGATTCGTATTGAAGATCAGAATCCAATGCAAAAATCAGTTTTGAAATATCTCCTCCCTATCAAAAGATATGGACAAAAAACAAAAAAAACCCAAAAATATAAAAACAAAAAAATATATTTTTGGCAATTTTTTTCAGCGGGTAGGAATTTTGGCCTTGGGGTTCAGGAATTTGGGGTTTGGCATCTGGTCACCCTGCTGGAAGCCAGCGCAGAGACTTTTGCTGGGCCTCCAAGAATTCCCCAAACCACATCTTTGGAGAGGAAAGGCTGCAACACACGGTCCTGAGAACTGGGGAAAAAGCAAGGGGAGATGTGCAAAGGAAGCGGAAAGAGAGATGCGTCTGCGCCGTCTCATAATCCCGAAATCAGGCCGGGTCAGCCAGTGAAATCACTGCTGGGAGATTAACAACGAGCAATACCACGTATAGTGTCGGGAGCCAGTGGGATTTGCTGCCACAACATTCCCTGTCTAATTCCCGTTTTCAGATGTTTCCTCCCAGGGGAAATGTTCAGTTCAGGCTTCCTCATGCGCTCCTCTCCCAAGTCGTGTAACCATCAGAGGGTCACTAAAGCTGGGTTATTAACAACAGCAGCCTGAGCTAATTGGAATAGATTAACTATGGGGAAGGGCTGCGCTCTCAGGGAACAAAAAGGAGGACATTTAGGCTGTAATCCTAAAGGCACTTTCCTGGGAGTAAGACCCATTGATCATAATGGGGCTTTCTTTTGAGTAGACGTGGTTAGGATTGCATTCTTAGGCTGCAAGCCTATCCAAACTTTCCTAGGGGTAAGCTCCATTGAGTATAATGGGACTTACTTCTGGGACAGGCCCGGTTTTGGGGGGTTGTGTTCACATAACGGGAAGTGTGACAGAGGGGCCTGTCCAGATTTTGTGGAAGAGAATTAGGGCAAGCCTAGGCTGAAAAATAGGAATGGTCTTTTGGGTAGGGGTCTGAACAGGGTGGCAAAGAGGGTCGAAAGTTGGATAGGATTGGGTCCTTGGACAGCCAAATGGCACCCAATTCCATTGCTGCCACTACTCATGCTGTTCCCTGGATTGAAAGGGAGTAGGACTGAAGGAGGAGAGTGAGCTGGAGCACCCATTCTCCTCCGCATTTCCCGTTCCCTTTCCCTTTCCCAATCTAGACAGTGAGAAGGGCAAAGGATGCCATATTACCATGTAACAGGGACATCATTTGGCATCCTATCCTGGGTGCCAGGAGGTCTTGGACCATCCTGGGCCAGGCTGGATGAGAAGGTACGACAAATCCAAAGCAGACCTTCTAAAGCTGCACTTTCCCCTTCCCTGGGAACACATTTCTCTCTCTCCTTCTTTCCTCTCTTCTTGCAATCCTTTCCAGCCTGCCACCCCCCTTTTTCGTCATGGGCCACCAACGGGCCACAAAGCATCCCAAGGATTTTCATCCCCAAACCCCCAAGAACAACAGATCACTGCGGTGGTTGAAACCCACACAGTCGCTTCTGTACCTGAGAGTGGAAATCGGAAACAATAACTTTGCTGGCAATTAATTTCATTTCAGGTGCCTTCTGTAAGCCTCTTGCAAATATTAATTAAGCCTGCAAGTAATTATTATTTGCATCCTTCGCCTCTGGGGGTCCCACTCAAATCAGCAGGAGCCACCATCATCCTAAGGCTTGGATTAATTCTCAATTCCCAGGAAAGTCGAATAAGCCTGTTTAATAAGATTTCTACAGAAGTGTAAGGCAGAGAGTTCGCTCCTGCGGTGCTGATCGGTCCTGTTTCCGAGAGGGGCTTCTTGGATGGTGACTCTCCAGTTGTGAGTTTGGTGCATTAATATAAGTTGAGCTTTCGGAAGGAGCGGGTCGGACGGGGAGGCAGGTGTGAAACTGCAACTTCAGCATCTCTATAGGATTTAAATACATTACAGCCAACAGAAAACAGGCATGTTTTTGAAAATTTAAAATTATGCACTTATTTGTTAAAGCTATAATGTTTCAAGGGCTGAGCTGTCTGTAATCTGAAATATACACCGTCCTCATGATCCTGCCGAAGAAATTCCTATTTTTAGTGGGATTAAAATGTTCTATTTCTCCGTGTATCAAAGGCTTCCAATGCAACGACATCCCTTCTTTGCTTAACTTTGAATTCTCCTCTTTAATCCCTGGAGGTTCAGGCAGGGTGACCAGATGCCAAACCCAAAATTCCTGAACCCCAAGACCAAAATTCCTAATCCCAGGCCAAAATTCCTACACGCTGAAAAAAACTGCCAATAAATGTAATTTTTTGGGTTTTTTTGTTTTTCTTTTGTAATTTGTTTTTGTTTTTGACCATAACTTTTGATAGGAAGGAAATATCTCCAAACTGATTTTTGCATTGGATTCTGCTCTTCAATATGAATCCCACGACATATGGCAGTTTGGGGTACTGTGCACTATCACAAAGTTTCAAAATGAAGCCAAAATGTAGGACAATGATGCCAAAATGTAGGACACCCAGACAGGAGGCTACAAATCCGGACAAATCCGGGTTTTTCCGGTCATCTGGTCACCCTGGATTCAGCCGACATTCAGCCGACAATCTCACAAACTGCTTTGTGGTGGGACATCCAGCAGTTGCCCAGTTCTGCCCAGTAAACCTGCGGAACCAGATGTAGCCAAAGCTCTGACCTTAGAATCATAGAATCCTAGAGTTGGAAGAGACCTAGTAGGTCATCTAGTCCAACCCCCTGCCTGCAGCAGGAAATCCCCCTAGAGCAGTGGTTCTCAATCTTCCTAACACCGTGACCCCTTTATAAGTTCCTCATATTGTGGGGACCCCAACCATAAAATTATTTTCGTTGCTACTTTAGAACTGTAATTTTGCTACCGTTATGAATCGTAATGTAAATATCCGATATGCAGGATGTGTTTTCATGGTTACAAATGAAATGTGTGTTCTATGCACACATTGAACACAACGGGATTTATTTCAGAGTAGGCATGCATAGGATCGGGCCCTGAGGCTGATATCCTATCCACATTTACATGGGAGTAAAGGCCCCCATGACTATAATGGGATTTATTTCAGAGTAGGCATGAATAGGATTTGACCCTGAGGCTGTCAGTCAGCCCCAGTGCGCGCGCAGCTACAGCCGGAGGTCTGGCAAGCCTGACCTGGTCCCCTGCACCAGGGGTCTTTAGGTGACCCCCAGGAAAGCTCTAGGCAACCCCCAAAGGGGTCCCGACCACCACTTTCAGAAACGCTGCCCTAGAGCATTCCTGACAGGTGCTTGTCAAGCCTCTGCTTGAAGATCCCCAGTGAGGGAGAGTCCACAACCTCCCTTGGCAATCTCCCTTCCACGTCATGAGGGTGGCTCAGCCAGTCGACACCAGAAACGGCCTCGTCACCGCTATCCCAAAGCGGGATCCAGCCTTGGCGCTGACTATAATTGAGTTCAGTGGGATTTTACAAGCGACTTCGGGTTGCGAGACAAAGCGCATTGACTCAGGAGCTCAATCCATGGGAATCAATAGCCCCACTTCAAGCAAAGTGTTTGGGATCAGGACGTGAGCTTCAGAGCCCCACTCCTCTTGAAGTCACGGAAACATTATTGACTTTTGCAAATGCTAGATCAAGCTCTGTTCCGGATCAGCACAGATTGCAAGTCAACATTTTAAGGATGAAAGTTCTTGTTTCAAACAAAAACAACCTTGTAAGAAAAAGAAAGTGCAGTGATGCTTTTTCAAGATCTCCCTTAGCATCACCCCGGCTTTTCCGTGAGGCCGTCTGAGGTCTTGCCTCTTGATGGGGCGAACACACTTCTTGCTGCCCTCTCACCTTCATGTCTTGTCCTCCTCCTGCTCCCTGGACTGGAAAAGGAAGTGCAATAGAGGAAGAGTAGAGGAGATGCTCAAGCCTTCTCTACTCCTCCACATTGTTTGCTCTGCACCCTCCACCTTTCACAGTCCTGGAAGAGAAGGTAAGGGGGAGACATACTTGGCAGGCCTTCCTGCACCAGGTGATCTGGAATCGGCCCCATCTCACCTGTTGGGCCACAGGTGTGGAAAAGAAAAGTGCAAGCCAGAAAAGGAAGGCAATTCTTTATTCAGGGGTACTCCAACCCCAGCCGCGGTCCCAAATGCAGCCCGCAGCAAGCCTCCATGCAATCTGGAGCAGCACCCTCCAGCCCACAAGCGAGCCCTACAATCCTCCACTGCACTGATTGTCAACCTTTTTCATCTCGTGGCACACTTAACAAGGCACTGAAATTTTAAGGTACACCATCAGTTTTTACCATTGACAAGGCACACCAGACTGTTCAAATCCCCCAATTTACCTGTTAATTAATTTCAATCTCCAAATTCCCGCGGCACACCTGAGGACTATCCACAGCACAGCAGTGTGCCATAAGGATTCAGTCTAACCCTATGGCTGTGCCCCTCCTGGGGCCAGTGCACAGACATGCGCTGGCCTCCCTATGCCACTCAGAAACAGGAGCAGTTGTGAGTTGCGCCAGCCAAAATTGTTTAGGATTGTGCCCTCATTTATATCAATTCAGACTACTATATTACATTTTATATAAAAAAAAATTTTTTGAGGAGGTGACACAGTGCCAGGCAGATGATGTGGCCTTCCTGCCAAAACGTGCGCACACCACTGAAATATAAAAGCAATAGCTACCCAATGGGGAGGTGTTTGAAATTCACGGCGACAGCTGAAACCATCAGAAATGTGTCCCCGGATGCCAGCGCATCATCCCTCCCCAACTCAGACCTCCCCGACCTTGGCAGTTCTGTCCGTGCCACGTTCCAAGAAGCAAATCTATTATGGCCAAGTTAAAGGATGCCCGAAAACAAGTCCCCGAAAGTGCTGAGACAGACAAGCAGTGTTGCTGCTGCTGGACCAGGCCTGGCATAAATTAGCTGCCGATGATTTAAGATGCGGTGAAATGGTGCGGAAAAAAAAGCAAAGGGGTAATGATACCCTCTGCCCTTCCAGCGCAAAGGAACACTGGATTACCTGCACCAGGAAGTGTACCGTTTTTATTTTCATGTAAGCAGACTGCAGGGGCACCACAAGGGTGCACATCACCTGGCGCGGAGGCCGCCGTGGCACTCCCTTACTAGTGCATGCACGCATGCATGCCAGGCTACTCCAGCCTTACCATGGGCAAGTGTGCATGCACACCTTCGCCCACTGCCAAGGACAGAAATCCTACAAATAAACAGAATCTGAATTAGAATCAGCAAATAGATTAAAACTAGAAAAGAGGACGTGAAATGTAGGACACCCAAGAAAAACATAAGACCTGACAAAATAAAAGTTTAAAACAATCAATCCTATGCATGCTTACTCAGAAGTCAATTCAGTGGGGCTTACTCCCAGGAAGGTGCACTTATAACTGCATGTATATTGGTCTCTTACGTTTGATTTAGAGCAGAATCCAGAGTAACTACAGGAGTACGTAAGAGACATTACGTGCACCAGTAGTTACTGCACCACCTAGTGAAAACCTACAGGAAATTCATATTGCAATCCAGAGTAACTTGTCTTTACTCTGGAGCAAGCACTCCCCGTAGTTACTCTGGATTTCACCCTTAGTCTGAAATCCTAAAAAATCCTAAAAATTACTTTCCTGGGAGTAAGACTCATTCAACACAATGGACAGTAGACATGGTTAGGACTGTACTCATAAACACCATGGCTACAATCCTAAAGACTCTTTCCTGGGAGTAAGACCCACTGAAAACAATGGGGCTCACTTTTGAGTAGACATGGTTAGGATTGTGCTCTATATTACTTCAATGTATTACTTTAATTATTTATTACTGCATCTAAACAGACATAATACTTAGAGCACAATCCTAACCATGTCTACTCAAAAGTAAGCCCCACTGGGTTCAATGGGACTTACTCCCAGGAAGTGTCTTTAAGATAGCAGCCAAAATTTATTACATTGAGGCTACAATCCTAAAGACACTTTCCTGGGAGTAAATACTATTGAACAGAATGGGACTTACTTTTGAGGAGACATGCTTAGGATTGCACTGTTAGAGCACAATCCTCACTATGTCTACTTCAAGTAAGCCCCAGTGTGTTCAGTGGGTTTTACTCCCAGGAAAGTGTCTTTAGGATTGCAGCCTTAATTTATTAATTACAAGAAGACTACTAGATGTTTCCTGTTCACAAGTAAAAGGAAGACAATGGAGATTTTATTTTCCAGGACACAAGGCTAAAAAGGGGGACATGTCCTGGAAAAAGAGGACATGGTCACCTTGGGAGGCTCCCTCCAAAACTGAGTTCTGCGCCCCCCTCTAGCTATGCCACCAGTTCCAGGCACCCCCTGGTTCTCCTTTAAGGGCTCCATCCCAGCAGCCCTCCCTCCCTCCAGGCTGGGACTCCAGGTGGGCATCATCCCCCAGGGAGCAACTGGTGGCATAGCTAGAGGGGGGCACAGCAGCAAGACTTGGGGGAGCCTCCTTGCAAGGGGACTCTCCCTTCAGAGCTTTTCCAGGGTAGAGTCTCCATCTGTCCTCTTTTTCAGCCTTGGAAGGAAAAAAAAACCTTGATTGTCCTACTTTTTCTTTGTGAGCCTTCTTAGAATCCATAAATTATATGCAATAGTTTTAAATTTAATAATAAGTAATAAGAGTGTTTCAATTAAGAGCATGAAAGCTGTATTTTTCTTGGAGTAAGTACTATTTTCCTAACCATTATTTTCTAACCAATAGTAAGTACTTTTCTAACCACATTTTCCTGGGAGTGAGTACTATTGAACACAATGGGGCTTTCTTATGAGTAGACATGCTTGGACTTGTACTCTCTTTAGATATAGTTTGTTTGTTTATTTGTTTGTTTGTTTCTATCTTCCATTCTTCCCTAGGAAAGGGAACTCAAGGCGGCTAACAGCAATTAAAACAACAATAAAACACCACTAAAATTAACAGTAAATACAGATTAAAACACAGTTAAAATATAATTAGATTAGAGAAAAAAACATTAAAAACAACTGGACCTAAAAATTTACAATAAAAAACCAACTAAAAACAATATAAATGAGCCCATGTCCTACATTTTTCTTGGGTGTCCTCCAATTAGGGGACCATGCCCTTTTTGTTTATATCATAAAGTCAACCTATATACCATAGTCTTTCGAGACTGATGGATGCCAATACTTATTTCAGGGGGACCAGTGGCATAGCTAGAGGGGGGCAAAGCACTTAGTTTTAGGGGGAGCCTCCTTTTCAGAGCCATTCCATGGCATGGTAAGCATCTTTTTCCAGGATATGTCCTCTTTTTCAGTTTTGTGTCCTGGAAAAAAAAAAATCTTCATTGTCCTCCTTGACCTTATGAGCAGGCAGCAGGGAGCCTTCTTATAATTAATAGTTGTATGCAAGAGTTTTAAATCTAAAATAAGTAGTATATTGTTTAAAGGCAGCATCGGAGGCCTCTTCTCTGTGCTACTTTATCATATTAAAAGTTCATTTTGGGGAAGCAATAACCTGGCTTTCCTGAGACAAATTTCTGGGTTGGGTTTTATAAGGGCAGGAATATTTGGGATGCAACTGGGCGCCCTTTGGCTGCTTTGAGACTGAGCTTTATTTGGGTGGTAAAAGCACCCCTAAAAATAAAGGTGGGGGCACTCACCATGAAGATGCTATTTGCAGTCATAGCATAGGCAGGTCTACTTTTTTAATTTATTATTTATTTATTTATTATTATTTATTATTACTTGAAGGTGTCGGTACTCACACAGAGGTGTCGGTACTCAGTACTGGTGAGTACCCCATCGGAAAAGATCCCTGGGTCAAAAGATGGGGGGCAATGCTGGGCAGGACCATTTCATTTGCAGAAGTTTCATTTGCGGATAGGGTCCAGGGAGCTTTCCTGGAGGGCCTGCAGGGTGTGATTAGGCAGATATTGCAGGGGTGGGGTGGAAGGTTGTGGGCTGTCAATCTGGGGGTATTGGGGCGTTCTGATCAGTGGTAGACTTCAGGGGACCCCGTTTCTGTCCTCCTCCCATATACTGTTGCCAGGTCGAAGTGGGCTTATAAAGAAACTTTTGCTGAAATGGATTCTTGCTGCGTCGTCCCCTGACCCCCACTCACAGCACGATCCGCACCCGTGGCTACGCCTGCACAAGCGCCATGCTGACCTGGGGATATCGCAAGAGTACGGAAAGCATTTCTGTGCCACTTCTGGGAGGTTGTGCCGGCCTTCCCACACTACCCTGGGAATGGGGAAATGGGCCAGTCATGCCGGCTGAAATTGTTTAGGGTTGCACCTATAGAGTAGCGTTGAAGGTGGGTGATTCAGTGGCACATGGAACTGAGAACCCCGAAGGATGCTGCCATGCCTGGCCTGCTGCCCTCACTAAGCCTCAGGGCTGACTGGTGCTGATCTGTTTGTCTTGATCATGTACATGACTTTTCATGGAAATGCTCTGCTATCAGGCAACGGATCTGGCTTCGAATCCAGCTGAGACAGCCAAGTGGGGTTGTTTTCCAAGGCTCTGTTTGGGAGTAAACAACGCGTTTTATTGCTACCGCAACCAGACAGTGTGCATTTTTATTTGGCGACATGCGCTTCGGAGAGGGGACTTGCCAGGCTTGTGGGGGGCAAGTCCTGCTGGCTCTGTGCCACCCTTGGGGTCCTGTAGCTGTGAGCCCAATCGAGGGGAGGAGTGGTGGGAGAAAGGGGTGTGGACCGGCCCTTGTGGGAGTGGAAGGCTGGACTTGGTCCTGATCCAGCAGTGCTTTTCTTACGCTCTTATGTTTATGAAAACTCAATTCAAATTGGGCTTTTCTTCTTGGCAATGCAGTCAGCCCGGCCTCGCTTGCGGACGCGTTTGCAATGGCTGTTCCCAAATCAGCAGTGTGTTCGCATTATGTTTTCTCCGTGCATCCCCTATGTGCGTGTAGGTGTTATTATTGTTATTAATGTTATTAGCTGGCTTCAAGTTGCGGACACGGAGTTGCGCAGAGTTGCGAGTGTGGAATAGAAGTTGATGTGGAACAAAGTCGGGGACTTGTGACAGTGCTGTGGCGACAGCAGAGAACGTTGCCTGCCTGGAGGTGCCTTGCGTTGTGCATGTTCACAAGAACCTGGAGGAGGCTTGCACACTCAGTGGCAGAATTTGGTGCATGCTCTAACTGTGCATGTTGGCTCCGGGAGAGTCCATGCGCCTGTTGTGCAAGAGGACTGCTTGTGGGCTTCAGTGGCGCTCAGTTGATCACAATGAAAAGTGGTTTGGTGGCTGAACAAATCTTGATCTGACTTGTTTTGTGTTTTAATTATAAAATTGAACGATAATTGAATTAATTATAAAATTAAAAACTGCGCCCGCGCTTGTGGCATGAAGTGGATTCTGTGTATTGGGGATGTACACACAAACCTACAATCCAGAGTAAATACGGGAGCACGTAAGAGATGTTTACGTTGACGTAGTTATGGCACCACCTAGTGAAAACCCATGGGAAATTTATATTGCAATCCAGAGTAAATTGTTTTTACACCTGAGCAAGGACTCCCTGTAGGTACTCTGGATTGTGCCCCAAATCACCTGATTGGAACTGTGGATTGAAGAGGAGGTGCATCGCCATCCTTGCTCTGAGTTCAGGTCTCCCTGGGAAAACCCTCCAAGAAGGAAAAGTTATGGGTGATGCCCTGAGGTGTCCTTCACCTGATGCAACATGGTGGGTATCCTAACACGAAGTGTCCTATACCATGGGCAGTGAGTGGGGGGAGGCATGCGTGCATGCAGGGTGCTCAAAACTGAGTCTCCCTTGGCAAAATGCCATAATGATTTGTTCTCACCAAAGTGATCAGCTGGTGCCAGGGCTGTGCCACCTCGGCCTGCAGGCGGGGACTCCGTCGCAATAACGCCATGGTGCATAGAGCACTAAATTTAAGGGGGAAAGGTCCAGACCTGGTGTTTTCCCTGCTGTGCGAGTTTCCATGAGTATGGAGGGGAAGTGAGGAGTGTCTCCTGATGGGAGCCCTCATTTATATTGCTGAAGTGGTACAGTCACACCCAGGTTGACCATCTCCCTGAGCACATGACGTGAATTTTCCAGAGTTTGAACTCTGGATGCAAAACAGTTCCTCTAGGGGTAATTTGTCCCTCTTTTGGCAAATGCTGCATGTAGCGGCCATCTCTTGTGGAGTCGCCACCCCAGAGATGCCATGATGTTCAGCTGAAGAGGAGCCCCCGCCATGCACATGCGTGTGTGAACTCTTGCAAACGGGTGACCCCGGTGAACGGGCACCTGTGCGCACTGCAGGGATGTCTTGCAGGGATGCTGGCTTTTGAGCCCTGCTTGTGTCTCTCCAAGTGGGAGGAAAGAGTTGACGGTAATGATATCGGAGCAGCAGCACTGAAGGCATCAATTCTTCTCCTCCCGAGGGTTTTGGCTGCGTTGGCTGAAGGTTCTTTCACTTTCTTCCTCCCTCTTTGAACAGCCCGCAGAACAATTGATTTTCCTGGCACGGAGCTCTGAAACGCCTGGAGTTTGCGTCTTGCTGGGCCTACCATGCGCATGATGTTTGCATGCCATGAGCAAGGGTGGAGTGGTGGTGGCTGGCCTTGCCCTCCTCTTTGACTCAGGCGCTGGCTTCTCTTGGGAAACACAGGGGTTGAACTCATTTGGTGCCATGCTCCTTCCCTGGCCTTGTTGGCGTGCCATGCGCAGGTGGCACTGCGCATAGAATTGCAAGTAGGAGGACAACCCCTCTTTTGTGACTTGGCTCGTCTGCCATGTGGCCGCTCGGCCTCCTTGGCTAGCAAGGAAAACCAGGCTGTCGTGTGGTTTAGTGTGGTAGCAGCGTGGGCTGGGAAAAAGAGTAGGAGGTGGGCACGTAAAAGGCGGGCAAGAGTGGCTGCAACGTCTGATGGGTCTTGTTTTGTTTCCAAGGCTGTATAAAGGGGATCCACGGATAGGCCAGCATTTTTGGTGGCCCTTTCAGTGCCTTGGAGTTGCTGGGCTGGAGTTGGTGGTTCTTCCTGAAGGTGGTTCTTCCCCCTTCTAGTATTGGTCCCCAGGAATTCTGGCAGATCTGGGTCCAGATATTTGGGGGGTAGCCGGGTCCAGTTATTTGGGCAGATCTGGATCCAGATATTTGGGCAGATCTGGGTCCAGATATTTGGGGGGGGGGATCTGGGTCCAGTTATTTGGGCAGATCTGGGTCCAGATATTGGGGAGGGGTATCTGGGTCCAGATATTTTTTTTTGGGGGGGGGGGTATCTGGGTCCAGTTATTTGGCCAGATTTGGGTCCAGATATTGGGGGGAGTATCTGAGTCCAGATATTTGGACAGATCTGGGTCCAGATATTGGGGAGGGGTATCTGGGTCCAGATATTTGGGGGCGGGATAATCTGGGTCCAAATATTTGGGCAGATCTGGGTTTAGATATGGGGGGTATCTGGGTCCAGATATTTGGGCAGATCTGGGTTTAGATATGGGGGGTATCTGGGTCCAGATATTTGGGCAGGTCTGGGTCTAGATATGGGGGTATCTGGGTCCAGATATTTGGGCAGCTCTGGGTCCAGATATTTGCTGTGGATGTTCTTGCCTCTGTGCCTTGATTCTCGTCTCTGATCTATTCTAACTAGGACCGACCCAGGAGGAGGACGGAAGAGAACTGTGGCTTGACCTCTGGCTAAGCGATGGCACTGAATTGTGGAGGTCCACCTGGTTTGGGCCGTTGGAACAGGAACCAGACTCAGAGAAACGTACGTGATTCTGCCAGAGGGTTTTGCTGGGTGTGCGTTGCGGGTTTGAGTAAAGGCAACACTGAGGATGGGCCTCTGCAAGCAGTTGCAACAATTTCTAGCTTTGCAAGAGATTTGTCTGCATGAGATTTGGATGTTTGTGGTGGTGGATGGGATGGGAATGCTTTTCTATTGACTTGCAAGGGTGCTGTGCAGTGCGCCTTGTATACCTTGTCTTGACACCTGCAGCCATATAAATCTCACATCAAGAACATCTCCACTCTGTGCTGAATGGTGGAGCTTAAGCAACTAACCAATTGAAGCCAGCACAACTCACATGTCTCCCCATTCCTGTGGGAAGGTGTGGGGGGGGGGGCAGCGCACGTCTGTGCATGGCCTAACCCCCCACCAAGAGTGGCGCAGAAATGTCTTACTTTTGGGTCACCCCTAGGCCAGTATGGGACTTGTGCTGGGACTTATGCTGGTCTAACTGGGGATTAGGATTGCAGCCTAAGGAGGGCAAAATCCAGAGTAATGATGGGAGTCCATGCTCTGGTGTAAGAACAACTTGCTCTGGATTGCAATATGAATTTCCCATAGGTTTTCACTAGGTGGTGCAATAACTTCGGGTCCCCGTAATGTCTCTTACGTGCTCCCGTAGTTACTCTGGATTGTAGGGTATGCACTTAAGCATATTCTGAATATTTTTCTTGCCAGTCAGGAGAGAGATCAAGGAGCTTTGCAGGGCACAAAGCACTGAACGCTGCAAATGGCATTTACATTTCAACACCCTACATTTAGTTTCTGCCTCTGGCTGTGAAGCGTTGCCTGCCTTCAGGCTACAAAGGACCCTCTTCCCCCTCTCCCCAAAGGCTGCTATTAAGGAAAGTATACCTGCTTAAAATGGAAGGGATCAACTCCTTTGCTGGAAAAATGCGTGCTCGGTTTCCTTTAAGAGGATCTTTGAACATGTACTTTTCCTTCATACAGTGGCATAACTCCAGGGGGTGCAGGCACGGCATCCAAAGTTTTGTAGGGCACCTCGCTCCACCCTACAAGCGGCCCCTCTCCAGCCATTCTGGATGGTGGGAACAAAACGGAGGCATATTTTTCCAGGCAATTAAAATATAGCTCTTTGGTCTCTAGGTGCAAACCAGGCCCCTGGACGTGGGGATCAAGCTGGAGGTTGTGGCTCCCTTTTTGGGTAAATACCGTCCATTTGTGGGGCGCTGCTGCCAGCGATGTACCCCAAAGAGTTGGGTAAGTACCGGAGCAGGAAGAAGGTGAAGGTGGTTCATAGAGGTGAGTTGTCAAGGCTGTCCTGGTCTCACTGTGCTGGGGCAGAGGACACCAGTGTGCCCAAATCTTTCCTTGAAATGCTCCCACATCCATGTTCTTGGTGCTTGTGCTGCCCACCTGCATGCAAGCAGTTTACTTATTGAAAGGGACAAGGAATCAAAGGCTGGTATCATTAGGTAGCAAAGGCTGCATTGGGAAAGCTCCACGTGGTTCTAGTTGGCCCAGCAGTAACATGCTTGGGGAAGGACCACTAAAATGATGGAGCAGATGGAGCATTTCTACCTGGAAAACTACCGGGGGGGGGGGGGGGCATTTTAACTTGGAACAAAGTTGATGGAGAGGCCAAATCTGGTTGCAATTTTGACACTCTTAGCATTGCGGAAGGTGACAGGAGCTTCGGGTGCAATCCAGAGTAACTACGGGGAGTCCTTGCTCCGATGTAATAATTTACTCTGGATTGCAATATGAATTTCCCATAGGTTTTCATTAGGTGGTGCCGTAACTACGTCGACGTGAATGTCTCTTACGTGCTCCCGTAGTTACTCTGGATTGTAGGGCATGTTGGTGATACAGAATTCTGGATTCTTTGGAGAAGTTTACTATTATAACGCATGGCATAGAATATATGGACTGATGGTAAATCAGATGTCAATTTCCAGTCTACCATCCCAGGACAGACTGGTCTACATTGAACAAAACCAGACGCTGTGCCAGTACAAGCTCTCTGTATACAGCTGGACACAGTGTGATGAGTGGTTTGTCAAAGAGCACCACAGTCACATGGATGGGTCGATACCAGACCTCATTTCAACAGTGAGTCCTGGCAGATGCTGTGCTGGGTACGGTAGTAGGTTAGGAAAGGTTTTTGGACCCATAGAATTATTGTGGGAAAGCAGTAGAAATCTGGACCCCAACCAAGGTGTGGTGGTAGCCTAGGGTTGCCTCTCTTCCCCTAATCAGGACAGGACCCTCTGTTCCATTTGCCAATTCCCAAAAATGGGGGTTCTCCCTCTTTTGGGGGACATATGGCAACCCTAGTGTAGATAGCCCTAAAAATGCTTGGACATGCCCTACAATCCAGAGTAACTACAGGAGCACATAAGAGGCATTTACGTTGACGTAGTTATGGCACCACCTATGGGACCAATGGGAAATTTATATTGCAATCCGGAATAAATTGTTCTTACACCGGAGCAAGGACTCCCCGTAGTTACTCTGGATTGCGCCCATATTGATGCTGATGAGGGTTTGGAAGTAACGTGGACGTGAACCATGCCTATATGTTTCTGATCATTGCGTTTGGAGCTCCTTCGAGGCTGCTGTTGTCAACAGACCTGTGTTGAGACACCAAAGTCCTTAAGGTGTGCCATTCTAGCTGGGATAGCAGGTGTCTGGATTGTGACGAAGGCGTCAGATGGCCCTGATCCGGACTGTGCTACTCTTTGTTTCCAGGAATCCTGCTTTGAAAAGCACCTCCCTTCTCTCGGATTCTGCAGCATAATCAAGATAACGGAGAAGGATACGAGGTAAACACCCCTATTTTTTCCCATCCACAACGGAAAACATTTTTGGCTCCACTAGCGAGATATGAAATTATCCAGGTACAGAATGAGATTCAACTTGCTTGCCAGATGACCTTTTGGGGTTTGGGGGGGTTTTGGGGTTTTTTTGGGGTTGTGTCCCAATATTCCATGAAAACGGGACCCTGACTGACTCACTGATTGACTCATCAACACCCTACCAAAACCGCCAGGCCTAGAAGCGTGAAATTAGGGGTGGGTGTTCCTTCCGTGACGGAGGGATGCAATAAGAACCGTTTTTCAGAAATTCCAACTGGAAGGGGGTGAAAAGGGGCGCAGCACATTTTCCTCCCTATACTTTGCATTGAAGAATCGGTGACGGAGGGATGTTCTGCCCCAACCCCTGGACCTAGAAGTGTGAAATTTGGGGAGGGAGTTCCTTCTGTCACATATACATCCACCAAGAACTGATGTGGAGAATTTTAACCCTTAAGGGGCTGAAAGCACATGGGGGGGTTGATGCGCATGGGGGGTTGATGCGCATGGTGGTTGATGCGCATAGGCAGTGTTGCGCATCGGCAGTATTGCACATGGGGGTTGATATGCAGGGGGGGATGTTGCACATGAAGGGTTGATGCACATGGGGGGACTGATGCGCATGGGGGACTGATGTGCAGGAGGGATGTTGCGCATGGGGGAATGTTTTGCATGGGGTGTTGCGCATGGGGGTTGATATGCATAGGGATTGATATGCATAGGGGGTTGATACGCATGGGGGATTGATGCGCGGGGGGATGTTGCGCATAGGGGATTTTGCGCATGGGGTAGATGAACATGGGGGATGTTGCGCATGGGGAGTTGATGTGCGTGGGGGATTGATGTGCAGTGGGGGGATGGTGTACGGGGGAATTTTACTCCCACGACACAGGTACGCTTTTTGCTAGTTTCTCAATCAAAAGTTGATCGGCTTGTAAGAATTATAGAGTTGGAAAGGACCTGCAAGGTCATCTAGTCCAACCCCTGACTGTAGCAGGAAATCCTCCTAAAGCATCTCTGACAGATGCTTCTCAAGCCTCTGCTTGAAGATCCCCCCGTAATCTTTTGCCCCGGTAACTTTAACAGTTAATTCTTTAAAAATGTTGGGTTATTTTCTGACACTTTGCCTGGTCAGTTAATCAAATCCTTTTGGGTGGTTGATACTCGGTCCTAAAATAACCCGGTGGAAGCTTGCAGGGTGAGGCTGCTTCAGCACTGCTGTGCCTTCTGGACACATTTTTGCAGCTGCCAAGACTTTCTGGGTTCTACATCAGCCTCTTTGTGACCCAAGAATCTGGTCTCTGTACTTCTAGGGAGTAAGGGCACCATCCAGAAGTGCACATGGGTTCCCCAATCTCTCACTGGGTTGACCCAACTGCAAGATGCTCCACCCTACTGGGGCAGCTCAGGAGAGGCATGTTGAGGACATGTTGAGCATTGCCTAGGGCAGAGCAGTTACTTTGCATTCAGAGCCTTTTTCCAGGGCAGAAATGCCCTCGTCCAGCTCCTCAGAGATATACCACCTTAGGATCAGGTATAGTAATGAGTAGACCATAGGGGTCCATGGTAAGGCCTGAGTAAGAATGGCAGTGTTGACCAAAAATCTGAATTCGTGGCCAGCCTAGCTGCAACCCCTACCTCTGAATCTCCCGATACGGCACAACTACGGCAGCCCACTAACCTGGGGGCCGCTCCAAGAAGCCCCTTGTATTCACTGGAGACTGTCCTGGCATCTCACCAGAGACTGCTTCTAATGCAGGCACCAGAGCTGTTCCTTGTTCAGTGTGGTCTGAGGGGGGTTTCTTTAGGATCAAGCCCTCCCCGGGTGTCACTGACTTGGTGCCTACTGAGCAGGCTCTGGAGCAGTGAGAGTAGCCCAGGCTTCCTGACTCTCTGGATCCAGCATAACTCTGCTCTGGATACAGTGGTGTCATCATTCCCCTTATGGGAATGGGGATGGGGGAAAGGAGGTGCCCTTGGACCCCTAAGTGGGGATGGGGGAAAGGAGGTGCCCTTGGACCCCTAAGTGGGGATGGGGGAAAGGAGGTGCCCTTGGACCCCAAGGTTCTTAGCCAGCCTTGCAGAGAGTTACTCTACAATCCAGAGCAACTACAGGAAGACGTAAGAGGCACTTACTTTGGATTGCTCTATTGGTTTCCCATAGGTGGCACCGTAACTACGTTGGTGTAAAAGGTCCCGTAGTTACTCTGGATTGTAGCCTTAGTCATCTGCACTCTGCGTGCGTCTTGGTTCCCTCCTTCCCCCCACCCTCCAACCCTTCCAAATTAAAATGTAGATAACAAAGCTTTCTACCTCATAGGAATTGTGCAGGGATTAAAGACTTGATTCTCATTAGCCTGATTCCTAATTACTTTAATTGTAGTTTGTAATGTTCTTTTGAAAACTGAAATCCCCAAAGTGCAAAGTGTTGTTAACAGCGGGAAGGAGAGAAAGTACTTGATTGATATCACAGCCAAAGCAAAATTCAGGGGTTTTTAATTTGGGGAGGGGGGGCAAGGAGAGTGAAAGCAATCGCTCTGCAATCTGGAGGGGGGGACACTACGCAGCGCGTCTCTTCATTCCTCCTCAGGACCGGCAGGACTCTTGAGCCAAGTTGGTGCCGAGGAAAACCCACATTAATTAGCCCCTTTTGCCATTTAAAGTTAGGCAAACCTCATGGTCAACTTGGATGCTCTTCAGCATCTTTGGAAAATAACCAAAGTTATGAGTACGGCTGTCCCTTGTTGTCCGCTAGTGGATAAAAAAATAGTGGGAATATAATTTCGGTTGCAATCCTAACCACACTTTCCTGGGAGTAAGTCCTATTGAACCTAATGGGATTTACTTCTGAGTAGACCTGCTTAGGATTGCACTGTAAAAGACCTACTTCCAAGATGCATGCTCCTAATGGAATAAGGTCATGCCTCAATCATGGTGACCAGATGCCAAACCCAAAATTCCCGAACCCAAAGCCAAAATCCCTACCAAAATTGCCAAATACTGTATTTTTTGGTTTTTATATTTTTGTTTCTCAGTTTTTTGGCCGTAACTTTTGATAGGAAGGAGATATCTCAAAACCGATTTTTGCATTGGATTCTGCTCTTCAATATTCTGCTCTGAACATATGGCATGATGGTGTGTTGCATGATGGTGTATAGCACACCATTGCAAAGTTCAAAAAGGAAGCCAAAATGTAGGACATTTTGTAGGACACCTGGACAGGAGGCTAAAAATCCAGGCAAATCTGGGTTTTCTGTTCATATGGTCACCCTGGCCTCAGTATCTGCAGGGCTGTGATTCAGGGACTCCCCGTTGATATCAAAAATGTGTTAAATAAAAGCTATTTTTGAAAATATGTCTCTGTATAATTGTTTTAAAAAAGCTTTTCTTACTGTTGTAGAGAAGCATTTAGCAATCAGAAATACAAAGGACCCCCTGCCCTTGCCTGGCTCAGTGGAACGGAATGAGTGCTTGCATGACTACTGCTCTACAACAGGAAGAAAAGCAGTTTTAAAAACTGATTTGCAGTGGCCATCATGTTGAGTCAAATCAGTGTATACCATGGTTGGACCCACATTGGAAAGTTAGCTTCTGCTGGTATTGAAGCAAGACGCAGAGGTGAAGATTGTCGAGGCGTGTGTATGTGTGTCAAATGGGACGTGTCTTGAGAATCAGCAGTTTCCTTCTCTCCACCCCAGGTATAGAGGCTGGTTAGTGAGGAGACTCTGCTACTTCCTTGCCACTTGTAGCTGGAACTTTGGCACCAGTGATCATGGTGATCTCCAGGAAAGAATCTTCCAGAGCAAGAGGTATGTCTGCTAATGGGATGCCGCTCTCCCTGCATGGCTGGCTTTTTTTGGGGGGGGGTTGCTTACCTTCAGAACAGTCTGGCTGCGTGGGGGTCACTCAAGCGTAACCTCGGAGTTTGGCTTGCTAGCAGGTGATGCCTCTGTTTTGCTCTAGCAGCCTGGAATGACTCTCTGGGAAGGAGGGGCTGCTTGTTCAGGAACCTGCAACACTTAGGACTGTGACCCTCCCTCTACTTATGCTTCTCCAGTGGCATATTGGGGGGAGGTAAGGTCATCATCTATATA
Source organism: Cryptoblepharus egeriae (assembly GCA_030015325.1). NCBI lineage: Eukaryota > Metazoa > Chordata > Lepidosauria > Squamata > Scincidae > Cryptoblepharus > Cryptoblepharus egeriae. Next base: position 30,932,353 of record JAREYC010000011.1, on the reverse strand, counting down.
TGTAAAAGAGAAAAGTCAGTGGCTGACTCACTCGCTGACTCCTCAACACCCAGCCAGAACCAGTGGGCTTAGAAGCGTGAAATTTGGGGTGGGTGTTCCTTCCATGACGGAGTCACTAAGAACCAGTTTTTGGAAAGTCCAACCAGAAAGGGGTGAAATGGGGCACAACACACCCCCAGAATTGGCCGGGCATGTCCGGACATTGGCTGGACAAAGCCGGACATGTCCGGCCAATTCTGTCTTTATGGGGGCCCTGGCTGGATGCCTGATTCTGGCCGTTGGTGCATTAATCTCAATGCTTCCTGATCGCACGAAGGGACTTCTGAAGGAGGCTTTTCTCAAACCAGGTTTTCTCAGGCAAAAGCCTCTGGGATCCCTCGGAGGCCGGGGTCGTTCTGACAAGTGATGCCAAGAATGCTTTTAAATCTGGATTGTGTCTCCCAGGAATCAAGGAAGGTGGGAGACGAATAAAGGAAAATTGTGCCTTCTGGCAGGTGTAGGTTTTTCATTCAAATTGCTCGTGTGCAAAGGGGAAAACAAGAAGAAGTTGGAAAGAAGTGAGTGGATGGTGGCCTCCCTTTCCGTAGGTCGCAGGCAGCCTGCCTTATTCAAGATATGGAGTGGACTCACCCCTGACCTTGCAAGAGGCTTGCACTGCTGGCTGGTTCAGGGTGCCTTTCACCCCAGGGCGACCATATGTCGTAACAAAAAAAAAGGAAACCCAAGAAAAATGTAGGACATGAACATTATAAAAGCTAGAAACACTCAAATATATTGCTTTGACATGGTTAATTGAAACCAAATTGTTATCAAATTTAAAACTGTATATAATTTATTACATATGAATTCTAAGAAGGCTCCATGCTTCCTGCTCACAAGAAAAAGGAGGACAATGAAGTTTTTCCAGGACACAATTCTAAAATGCAGGACATATCCTGGGGAAAGGAGGACAGATGGTCACCCTGTTTCACTCTGAGCCCGACTCCACCACCTCCTTCCAACCTGCGACCAACGTGCAGCGATCTGCTTCTCACCCACTTTCTTTCCCCTCCTTCCTGTGCCCCGCATGCAGTGCCATCAAGCAGGTTTTCCTGTTTCATTTAATGGGGGGGGGGTGCAAATTATCTCCCTCTTCCACTGAAACCCCAACTCTGCACTTTGTAGTACAGAAGTGGGGGTCCTGAAATGTGGACTGTACTGAGCCAAGGCGGGCCAGAAGGAGAAGGAGATGGAGATAGTTTGGAGATAGTTTTAATGATGTTTTATTTCCCTGATGTCAGCCGCCTTGAGCTCCCTCTAATTAATTAATTAATTAATTAATTAATTAAATGCTGCCAACTCTGGGATCCCTTCAGTGCGGGTGGAGGGAGCCGCGTCACCAGGGTGGTGCTGCTGGTGCGGGCCACACCAGGTGACGCGCTCTCTGGGGATGACATGCCAAAGGACTTGGACACTCCTCCAGCCGACCCCAGCGTCAGCGTGCCCACTTTGGCCTATTCCAAGGCAGAAATGACCGGCTGAGGCTCAGGGACACACTGCCCTTGTCCGGCATGCACAGTATGTCTCTGCATGCCCATTCGGCGGAGCAATGCCCAATGGGCCAATGGGTGCTTTGCTCCACCGAATGGGTGCGCAGAGACACACTGCACATGTTGGACTGTGCATGTCTGGCTGCTCCTCCTTAGAGAGGAGGAAGTCTCCTCTGAAGCCGACCGGCCAGCTTCAGAAGAGACACTGTGCATGCGCCAACTTTGGCGCAGTATGTTTGGCACATGCACAGTGTTGCAAGGGGCGGCACATGTGTCCCAGGAGGGTGTGTGCGTCCCGGGGGTGGCACACTGGGCCCCCACACTGAATGACATGCCTGGTACAGTCGCCCCTGTGTGGAGGATGTTTGAGCGGGGAGGTGGGGGTGCTTGGCCAGGTACACAGCAGCAGTGACTCTCTGCATCTTGCAAGAAGGGATGAGTCTGGTGGCGGAGCAGGGTCAGTCTCCTGGGACTGCCAGGCTGTTCTGGGAAGTCTCCTTTGAATCCTATTCTTGACTTCTGGAAAAGTGGGCACCATTCTGAAGAACCAAGAAAAAGGGTACAAAGATCCTTAAATCCTCCTTCATGTGTTCTCCTGACTCTGCTGATTTTTGAAATATGAAATTTATTTTTAAATATGAAATTACAGCAAGTCTTTGACTTCCAAACATGGTTCCTTTCCAGAACCTTGTTTGTAAGTTGAAACGTTTGTAAGTCCAACCCCACTGAAGTCAACGCAGAGACTATTAGTTTGCGTGGACGTTCTCATCTTGAATTATCATAAGTCGAGGACTTACCGTATTCTATATGAAATATGGGAATATCGAATTTATTTTGGGCTAAGAATATTTTTAAATAATATTTTTTAAAACGGTGTGTTTGGCGAAATAATAAAGCGTGTTTGGCGATGATGTCGATGGGAGGAAGCTGCCTGGGGCTTCCTTGAGAGCTGCGCAGCCACACAGCGGAGTTTAGAGAGAACGCTGGCACAACTTCCCCGACCCATTGATTTTTTCCAGCGGTGCTTAGTTACTGTTAATGGGTTCCACCGTATACTCTCGTATTAAATGCAGTTCGTGAAGGTCACAGTACAGACATTGGTTTTTAGCCGTATGTGTGAACTCTAACGCGCTCCTCCTGCAAGGGGGACGTGCGTCAGTGTATTCTGCTCCTTCGTCCTGACCGGGCAGGGGTGGCTGCCACATGGTTCACCCTCCCATGACCATATCCCGGTCATTATCCAGTTGCATTGAAAAGAAAATAAACTGGGGGGGGGGGAGGCTCTGTTATGTGTGGCTTGTCATGCAGTGTATGCCAGTTTTAGGGACTTCCGAAATAATTATCTTTAACAGGAGACCAAGGAAGAGAAGCAATCGATAGACTCCATCTCCTGAAACACCTGCCTTGTGCATGCTTAGTGTTGGAAGCTTTGCCTGTTCATAAACATATAAAAGGAACCCCCTAATACAGTGAAAGTGTTATTGCTCTCTGGGCTCTACTCTGCATACAGCTGATCAGTCTTACCAGCCTATTTTATTAATGCTACCCATGCATCAGAAGGATCTAATCTGTATTCTCGCTTTTTAGCACTTCGAACTGTCGGAAGAGCATCTGGGGGACTTTACTTCCTATCCCTGTGCCGTCATCCTCTTCCTCCCTTCTCCACGTGCTGGCCTGGAGTGGCACAAAAGTGCCATAAGGCACTTCCGTGCCACTCCTGGGGGAGATTAGGCCAGTGCACAGGCATGCGCTTGCCTCCCTATATCCACATGGGAATGAGATGACCAGTGAGTGACGCTACTGTAGATTAGGATTGCACCCTTAGAGGGTTTTTATTTCTCCCAGAGCACAGAAGATGGGCTCAACTTGATGCATGCTGATGCATTCCTATGGTATTCTCATATCCTTTGGCCCTGCTGTTGTTTCTGGTTCCAGGTTCTTGCAGCTTTGGAGTGCTTCAAGCACCCTGTTTGACAACCAGTGAAGCGAAAAGTATGGGGCTGGACCCCACGGGAAGGGACGTCTTGGTTCTCCTACTTTTAGCGCTTGGGAAAATATTCGTCTGCAACCTCAAAATTACAAGTCAACTTCACTGAACTGAATTTTTGGATGACGGAGGGGCAGATTTGTATAAACTCCTCCTCCAGTGCTAATTTTTCTGTATCAAATGCACAGGGATCTTGACGTTTACATCTTATACACGTTTCATGTCCGCACATGTTAAATTGCTGACAGTAGATGGATTTAACCCCCCCCCATGACTTTGTTAGACAGCTTTATCAACCCCCGCTATGGTTTTGATGTCTCTGTTTTCCCACCTCTTTTTCTACCCCAGGGTACAGGATGTTGTTTCTCTGAAGGCACCCCCGGATAAGGAGGTTGCACCCGTTGGCGAGTTGACTGTCGTGGGGTGGGCAAGAAAGATCCATCAGATCCTCTCCCAGATCCAGTCTTCGCTCTCTCCTTTTCTGCTGAGGTATAGCTATGGGGAGGGAGGGCTCACCTGGTTTTCTGCCTTTGAGTTTTACAAACAGTGCAATCCTAAATATGTCTACTCAAAAATAATCCCATTGTATTCAGTAGTACTTACTCCCAGGTGGTTAGGATTGCAGCCGAATACATATTGTTTTTTATTTGCAAGGCCTGCAGTACTTATGGGTGAAAGCTGGAGCCAAAGCTCACCCTTCTTACCTGTAGGCTGCAGGTTCCAGGCTTGCCCCCTTTCCGAGTGCCACTTCCCCAGGATCAGAAAAGAGATTCTGATTGGATCACAGGGAAAAATTCTTGACTGTCAGGGCTGTTCGATGGAGGACTAGATTGCCAAGGGAGGTGGTGGACTCTCCTCACTGGAGATCTTCAAGCAGAGGCTGGACAAGCACCTGTCGGAGATGCTCTAGGAGGATATCTTGATACAGGTAGGGGGTTGGACTAGATGACCCACTGGGTCCCTTTCAACTCTACGATTCTATGAGAGTCTGAGCCTGCAATCCTAACCAAGGTTGGCACAACTCATTGCTCTTCCCATTCCCAGGGTGACGTAGGGAGGCAAGCACATGTTTGTGCAGTGACCTAACCCACTCCCAGGAGTGGCGCAGAGTTAGGCTTTACAGCACTTTTGTGACACCCACAGGTCAGCACAAGACTTGTGCTAGTCTGGGTTTATGCGTAGGGTTTATGCTTAGGATTAGTCTGACTTATGCTTAGGGTTTAGTCTGGCCTAATTGGGAGTTAGGATCGCAACCAGAGTCCAGCTGTGGAGCCCCAATTCATCTGGAGGGTTGACCTGAAAAGGCTATAGTCTGTGAGCTCAGGCCTTGTCCCTCCTTCCGCATATGTGGGATCAGCTGTGATAAATCTGATCCTATGCAAAGAGAAGTACAAGAGTCTGCCATACAGTAGCCACCTTTTCCCAGGTTTGCACTATTTTTTTGTATGGGCGCAATCCAGAGTAACTACAGGGAGTCCTTGCTCCGGTATAAGAACAATTTACTCTGGATTGCAATATGAATTTCCTATGGGTTTTCACTTGGTGGTGCAGTAACTATACACGTAATGTCTCTTGTGTGCTCCTGTAGTTACTCTGGATTGTAGGGTAAGTGGGGCATTGGAGGCAGGCTGAGATGCTGCTCTTCTTTCAGCAAGAAGTTGGAAAAATAGGCAGAGGGAGGTTTCCATTTTTGTCGCAGAAAGTCTTGACTGGAGCATGAAGTGAGTTCCAGGAATGGGTTTTGCAATGGTCTCCCGTTGCATTATTATGGGTTGTAATCAGTGGTGGGCACTTAACGGTACGGGCCTATGCGCCCGTACCGCTTCTTCCAGTTTCCCTGCCGCTAGCGTAACGCCAGCAACAGGGAAACGCAAACCATAGCGGACTGGTACGGTCCGCCATGTTTTGCGCCCACCGCGCCTGCCTAGAAGTGGGCAGGCCGCTTCTAGGCAGGCTCTGCACAAGCGCCGACATCGGCGCTTGCGCAGAGCCTTCCTAGAGGTGGCCTGCCCGCTTCTAGGCAGGCTCTGTGCAAGCGCCGACGTCGGCGCTTGCGCAGAGCCTTCCTAGAAGCCGGTGCCAGCTTCCAGGAAGGCTCTGCGTGAGCGCTGGTGTCGGCGCTTGTGCGGAGCCTTCCTAGAAGCCGGTGCCAGCTTCTAGGAAGGCTCTGCGTGAGCGCCGGTGGCGGCGCTTGCACAGAGCCTGCTTAGAAGCTGGCAGGCCGGCTTCTAAGCAGGCACTGCACAGGCGCCAACGTCGCCCCACCCGTCGCCCCTCCCCAGTCCCGCCCCTCGCCCCGCCCACACCCCCTGACCCCGGCTGGCCCCTCCCACTTCCGGCGTACCGGATCTTGGGATGGGGCCAGCCCATCTCGGGTTGTAATTGGATATGGCAGCCTTGGAAGTATTAATTATCTTAAGTAGTGGCTGGGAACGGCTAACCCGCCAGGCAGAGGGAAGAAGTGAAAGTCCTTTTCTTCCCAGCTGTAGGGAAATTACCGGGATTTGGGCACTCCTTGGCTGGAGTTTTCAAGGGGGAGGGAAGGAAAGAGGGGGAGGTAATGACAACCATCTTCCTTTGGAGACCTGCAGATGAAAACCACAGTGCAAGCGAGATTTCTTATTAACGCTGCCCCTTTCATCAGCTTCAAATTAACACATGTTCGGGGACTAATAGGGAAAGCAAAGGCGGCCTGCGTGCCGCTAACTTGGAGGCGCCGCTGATGAGCTCGGCAGCATCTGCCAAGGCGGACTGTGTAGGCTGGGGTGATGATGGGGAACCAGCTCTTCGCCAGGCTGGCGTGCATGCCGGTGAAAATCCCATTTGTTTGAGGAGCTCTCAGATAATTTCTCTCCTTGCTTTTAAAAATAACAAGGTGGTGCTGCGAGGTTGTCTGCAGACGCCGTCTGGCTTCCCAAAGACGTTACATGGACTGGCGCATCCCACCGCCTGTCTGTGCCAGAACTTTGGGGCTCATCTGTGAGCTCAGGCCTTGTCCCTCCTTCCACATATGTGGGAGCAGCCGTGATAAACCTATGGAAAGAGGAGTACAAGAGTCCCAACCCTCATTTACTGTGACTTCCCCTACAATCCAGAGTAACTACAGGAAGACGTAAGAGGCACTTACTCTGGATTGCGCTATGCATTTCCCATAGGTTTTCCATAACTACATCAGTGTACAAGGTCCTGTAGTTATTCTGGATTGTAGCTTTCTTGTGTTTTAGGGAAGTAAAGAGGGTCCAACCTCTCCAGAATATCCGAAGGCTGTTTCAACCCAAAATAATAGAGGCTGCAATCCTAACCACACTTTCCTGGGAGTAAATACTATTGAACACAATGGGATTTTCTTCTGAGTAGACATGCTTACGATTGCACTGAGAATTGTATACCCCAAAAGAAGAAGGACCGGATTAACCCCCAAATCCAGAGTAACTACAGAGTAACTGTGCACCCGTCGTTACTGCACCACCCATTGAAAACCTATGGGAAATTCATATTGGTATCCAGAGTAAATTGTTCTTACACAGGAGCAAGGACACCTCATAGTTACTCTGGATTTTGCCCTAAGTCCAAGAGGGGATGGCATGGCTCAAGGAGCCAAGTTAGAGGGGGTGCAAAGGGCAAGGAAGTTTCCTTTTTAAATGGAGGTCTTGTCCCAAAAAGGAGAATGAAAAAGAGGAAAGTTCTGGCAAAGAAATCTAAGAATGTGTTACTGGAGGCCAAGAAAGACTTTGTGGCCAGTGGTACTACAGGGAGTAATAAAAGCTTCTTCAAATATGTAAGAAACTGGAAAACTGTCAGAGAAGTGGTTGGCCCACTGCCTGGGAAGGGAGATAAAAGGAGATATAGAAACTGCAGAGAAACTGAGGCTACAATCCAGAGTAACTACAGTACCTTTTACATCGATGCAGTTACGGTGCCACCTATGGGAAATGCATAGAGCAATCCAGAGTAAGTGCCTCTTGCGTCTTCCTGGAGTTACTCTGGATTGTAGGGTAAATGAGTTCTTTGCATTTGTCTTCATGGCAGAAGACCTGGGGCAGTTAAGCCTGGATGGCCCCACCTGAGTTAAGAATGACCAGTCAGTCCAAGCTTAAAGGGGAAGACCATTTTAACTGATAAATTAAAAATCAATAAGTCATGGTGCCAGATGATTTATTAAGAGTTATTAAGTTATTATTTACTAAGAGTTATTAAGGAGCTGAAGAATGAGGTTACTGATCTCTTGACTAGAATATGGAACTTGTCCCTTAAAATAGTCATAGGGCCATTTTAAAAAGGGAGGGGTCTGATTGATTTCCCCCCAAATCCAGAGTAACTATGGGAGCACGTAAGAGACTTTGGGCATAATCCAGAGTAACTATGGGGAGTCCTTGCTCCGGTGTAAGAACAATTTACTCTGGATTGCAATATGAATTTCCCATAGGTTTTAACTAGGTAGTGCAGTAACTACGGGTGCATGTCAGGGGTAGGCCTGGCCTGACCCAACAACTGGTTCCCCGGAAGTCGGCAGGGCCAGGGCGGGGGCGGTGTCAGGGGTGGGTCCCATCCCTGCCGCACTGCACGTGCGCTGAGATGCACTGTGCCTGCGTCGAGCTCGACACAGGTGCAGTGTAGGGCTTCCCAGGCGCACCAAACCAGTGTGCCCGGTTTTCTGGCCCCCCGTCACCACCGGATCAGTGGCGGGGGGTCAGAAAGAGGAAGCGGTTCGGGCGATCTGGCCCAAACCGCCCTCTGCCCACCACTGGTACTTGTAATGTCTCTTATGTGCTCCCGTAGTTACTCTGGATTGTAGGGTTTACGTGCACCCATGTTACTGCACCACCTAGTGAAAACCTATGGGAAATTCTTATTGGAATCCTGAGTAAGTTGTTCTTACACTGGAGCAAGGACTTTCTGTAGTTACTCTGGATTTTGCCCTTGATTGCTCTCCATTCTGTCAGAGAGATATGGAGTCTGTAGTCCATTATATTTATTTTTCTGAGATTATGACTATTATTCTTCGGCCCCACCAAATGGGGTCCCTTCGCTCCTAAGACCTGCCACATAAGTTTTTGGGTTCAGGCCCACCAACCCCTTCTTCAAATTAAACCCTAACTAGGGGACAAGAGGTACAGACTGTGCCAGAACTTTTCTTTAACTCCAGCCTGGGCAATCTGTGAGTTATTTTAAGAAGTGTTAATATTTTAACACTTAAAAAAAAAGATTATATATCATATTCCTCCATCACAAAGGAGGAGAAGGATTCAAAGCATTAACCTTCATGGAAGAGGAACACTTCAGAAGAAGGGCAATTAAAAGTTTCTTTTGTCACCTAATTGCACGTTTGATTGAGCCGTACAATAAAAGAATCCTTCAGCGCGCCGAGGGCGGAGGATGCCGAGATCTGGTGCCAACAGCGCTCGTGCAAATAATGAGCCAAGTTTCAAGCGCATGCCAGCTTGGCTGTTGGGGTGAAGTGGCACGTTGCAAGCCGCAGTGGGTGCCCAGAGCTCGGGGCCGTTCCTTCGCCACGCGGACCGTTGCAAAATGTGGTCTGGGAAGCCCAGGAGATGCAGCCCAATCTGTTGCTTTCAGCCAGTCTGAAAGTGGATTTTCAAGGAAGGGTTTGCACTGAATTTGCATTGAGGGCAAAGGCAAAGCTTAGAATCCTAGAGTTGGAAGGGACCCAGTAGGTCATCTAGTCCAACCCTCTGCCTGGAGCAGGAAATCCTCCTAGAGCATCTCCGACAGGTGCTGGTGGAGCCTCTGCTTGAAGATCCCCGGTGAGGGAGAGTCCACCACTTCCCGTGGCACCTCTTAATTCTAAGCATGGTGGGAATGACTTGCAGTGCAATCCTAAGCAAAATAAATCCTATTGTATTCAATGGGGCCAACTTCCAGGAAAGTGTGTTTAGGATCCCTGCCTCAGAAACACAATCTTTGGCATCACCCCAGAATTTGGACCCGTCTCCCCTCCCCATTTCATGGCTCCATTTGCAGGCTGTGTGATATTAGTTGTCTTCAATGATGGGGGGTGTGTGTTTCACTAGCACACTTTTCAGTGTGTTTTTTGCCTTTTCCAGCATTTTGTTGCATCCAAATGCCCCAGACTGAGATAATACCACAATGTACAGCACAGTCCGAAACCCTGCTTAGGCTGGCACAAGCCCTGGCACAACTCCTCTGCTGACCTGGGGGTGTTGCAAAAGTTCCTTAAGGCACTTTGGTGCCACTCCTGGAGGGGTTAGGCCAGTGCAAGCTCTGCAAGAACTGGGAGATGGCTAGGTTATGCTGGCCTAAGTTGGTTCGGGTTGTGCTTGTAATGTTCTCAGGCATGTTCAAGGGAAAAACCAAGTCCCCCACTTGCAAATGCTGGAGGATTGAGGCCAAGTGCTGCTCCCCACACACCCTTTAAAAAGTGTGCTTCAGCCCTAAAATGTGCAAGAAGTGAGGCTGTCTTGTCTCTCCTTTCACCCCAGAGCCTCTCTTTCCCCCCTTTGATTCAGCCCGACTTTACTTGGAGCGCTGCAATAGTGCATTTAAATGGCTTTTCCCACTCGAGGATGTCCATCTTGCCCTCCCAGTACCAAGTAGTACTAGTACCAAAGCAGCTGGGCGTATCCTGGGCAATACTGGAAACTCCACCAGTGGTTAAAATCCTTCCACTACCAGAACCTTTGGACTCCCTGGCTGGCTCTTTTCTCTGGTTCTTGCCCCCCAGACCTGCTTGTCCTTGCTCTCTCCAGGCTCTGCTTCTGGGCGCTGCTCAGACTCTTCAACCAGATGTGCTTCAACGTGATCATCCACAAGGGGCAGCTGGAGATGGTGCACAGGGCTTCAAAGACGGTAAGAGATGCCTCCTTCCCCTGTTGCACCCTAAAAGCGAATCTTCCCCTTCCTGATGACGTTCTTTGTCCCCATCCAGTCCCTTGTTTTGCTAAGTCATGGGCTTCTCAGCAGGATGGAGGATCAAGGGAGCTCTTGGGGTTTACACCCACGTTGGCTCCGACTCCAAAGAACGGAAGCAAATTCACACATGCCAGTGAATTTTTGATGTGATGTCATTTGATTTGTCATTGAATCCTAGAGTTGGACGGGACCCAGTGGGTCATCTAGTCCAACCCCCTGCATGTCATTGCTTGAAGAATATGAGAATCTGGACCTTTCAGCCTGTGGCTGAGTATGTGAATGTTTTGGTTCCAAAAATGTGGGCTTTGTCAAATTCTTTTGCACGCAGCCTGTCATTTGCCCCCATGGATGGTGCTGAGGTGGTGCATGGATTTGGGGCTTCCTGGGTCTCACACTTCCCAGCTTAGTGATCCTCTGCAGGAGATCTTGAGTTGGCAAAAAAAATGCTGTGAATTATCTTGTACTCCTGACAGCAACTCTGTGCACAATCTAGAGTAACTATGGGGAGTCCTTGCTCCGGTGTAAGAACAAGTTACTCTGGATTGCAGTATGAATTTCCCATAGGTTTTCACTAGGTAGTGCAATAACTATGGGTGCATGTCAGGGGTGGGCCTGGCCTGGCCCAACAACCGGTTCCCCGGAAGTCGGCGGGGCCAGGCCGGGGTCAGGGGGCGGGGACGGGGTCAGGGAAATTCCCATAGGTTTCACTAGGTGGTGCAGTAACTACGGGTGCACATAATGTCTCTTATGTGCTCCCATAGTTACTCTGGATTGTAGGGCCTGTCAACCCGGTCTGTTGTCCTAACACTGCAGACATCCATAGTGCCCTATAGGAATGGGAAGGACAATTATTCTCTTGGTTGCAGCTTGTCCAGAAAAGAGGGGAGTATGCATTTTGCTCCGTCTTCTTTGAATGTTTCCAGGGGTCCTTGAGAGCCAGAGCCAGACCCTTCCTGGCTTACAGAATATGCAGAGTTCTTTTGAGTTTTTTATGGAGAGGTCGGTCTCAGCCTTATGCTTTTGATGTACTTCCAGCCTGGCGTTCCGCTGGTCTTTCTGTCCACGCATAAGTCTCACCTGGACGGGCTGCTGCTTCCGCTTCTTCTGGTCTCCCAGGGTCTGGGCGTGCCCAGAGTGACGTGGGAATACAAAACCTACACACCAAAGCACAGGTAAGACTTCAAGTTGGTTTTCTGCATTCAGAAATCGGAGCAGATGTTTCATGCTAGGGTGCAAGCATCTCCATTTGCAGGCATGCCGTTGTGGGTGCGACTCCTGAAGGAGCCATCCCAGAGTCTAGTGCTAGTGCAGACTCTCCCACTTGAGGATGGCGGCTTCTCCCCTAAGCCGTTCCTCAGGGACTTTCTGCAGAAGGATGCTATGACCAGCACAAGGATACTAGAACTCGGGCAAGAAAGAAGATACCGGTTCGATATCAGGATCCTGATGGTGAGGGCAGTTCAGCAGTGGAACAGCTTGCCAAGTAGAGTAGATTGCCAAGGGAGGTGGTGGTACCTCCAAGACTGGGGATCTTCAAGCAGAGGCTCGACAAGCACCTGTCAGAGATGCTCTAGAAGGATTTCCTTCTACAGACAGGGGGTTGGACTAGATGACCTTATAGGTCCCTTCCAACTCTGATTAAAAAAAACAAGAAAAGAGAGGGGAAGCAGGCAAGGAAATCAGGCGTTACCTAGTCTTCCCGAACTTCCACAGGCAAGTAGGCCACCCTATCCTATCCTGAGTATCCTATCCCTGTACTTAGTAGAGATAGTACAAGTCTCCCTCATTATCCACTCGGGTTCCGTTTTGGAATCTCTCGTGGATAAAAAATCAGTGTATTGGAAAAATGGGTTGCAAGACCCACTTCCAGATCTGTTGCTCCTCTGTTGTTTCTAATTGAATAAGGTAGTGCCTCAATATTTGAAGGGTTTTGATTCTGGGACTGAAAAATGGAACGATTGCTTGCATGCCTGCCTCTCTACAACAGTAGAAAAGCAGTTTTTTAAACTGAGATTTGCAGTTTTCTACAACAGTAGAAAAGCAGTTTTTTAAACAGATTTGCAGTGGCCCTTCGTATTCAGTCAAATCTGTATATAAAAAAACTGTGCATAAAAAGGAGGACCCGTACTTGATTTAAGAGACTGTCCATCACTTCCTATGGGGGTGGAGGGGAAAAGGACCCCCTCCCCGCATCACCCCAGCCCTGAGCACTGCAGCCCAAGCAGCAGCCCAGGAAAGAAGAAAGGCTTCTTGGCAGGTTGATTCCTCCTGGAAGATTCACTTCCCCCCTGCAATTAGCGTGGGCGGCTCTGTCTTGGAAAAGCTTTTACCACTTCTGCCGAGGCTGGGCTGTCGTTTGCGTCTAATGAATCAAGTTTCATCAGGCTGATTAAATGAAATAACAATATTTTAATAATTTGCGGAATTTGCATAATGGGTTCTGCCCACAACCGGATTTGCAAAGGTTTGCTTTCCTGGTGGCCGAATCGCAGGGCAAAGACGGGGCTCGGTTGCCTGCTTGGCATCTGCGGACTCTGAAAAATCCACCTCTCAGGAAAAGGGAATTAAAAAAGTCTGAACCAAAAGGCTCTAAATTCAGTGCCTAAAAAAGAGATGTAGAACATGTACATGTACGGTGGGTCCTAAATCAGTCCTAAAGGGAGTCTCACCCCTTCGGAGCCATTCCAGGTGGGGGGAGCAAAACGGAGAAGTAGGGGGTGAGACTTTCCCTAAGACTGACTGCTCTGCCCCCCTCTGGCTATGCCACTGCCTGGAATGGCTCTGAAGGCGTGATACTCCCTCCTGGACTGACTGCTCTGCCCCCCTTTGGCTATGCCACTGTTCCCCCTGCCTGGAATGGCTCCGAAGGGGTGAGACGTTTTCCAAGGCTGACTGCTCTGCCCCCCCTCTGGCTTTGCCACTGCTGCTGCCCCCCCCATGGCTCCAAAGGGGTGAGACTCCCTCTAAGACTGACTGCTCCTTCCCCCCCCCCCCCGGCTATGCCACTGGTTTCCCTGCCTGGAATGGATCTGAAGGGGTGAAACTCTATCCAAGACTGACTGTTCCACACCACCCCCCCCACCCCACTAATTATACCACTACTTTTTGGTGGTTCTTATTCTACACCATGGTGATCTCTACTTACTGGGGGACCATGATGGCAGCTTTCCAGATCTTGAAGCCCCCCCCCCAGTCTCTACCCTCACATTTTAAAATTTATTTCCATTGCCAAAAAATTCTGTCCCTCTGGCCAACCCTTGTCCTAATGGTGTTTCATGGCTGTATATCTGAACGGCTGTAGACCTCTCTCTTCATATTTTTTAAGGGTCTGGCTCACCCACCTGGGAGGGTTATTTCTGCCCCCCACCCTGGAGCAGCCTTCAGAGAGCGAACTGGGCACCCTCTCCAGGGCGGTTCTAGCATCGGTAAGTGAAGTGTTTCTTCTTAAGAGGCAAACAACTTGGGAAGGATCTGAATTACTGTTGCATGAATATTGTGGAGAGCCACTCACTATCCAGTGGTTCTCAAAGTAGGGGTCAGGTGGCTTCATTTAAGGGGGGTCACGAAAAGCTGGGAGCCACCATCTTGGAATCTGGCACTGGCCTCCACCATCTTAAAATGGGACATTCGGGGTGCTTTCCTGGGAGTAAGTCTCATTGAACACAATGGGACTTAATGTACTTCAAAGTAGACGTGGAGGAGCTCTGACATCCTCCATGTCAAGTGTTGTGGTGGCTCTTCCTCTTCTGGCCATGCCTGGGGAGGGGGTTCCAAGATGTGAGTCTGTGACTTGAAATTAAAATTAATGACCTGCAGAGGGTGAAGGGTGGATGCATCTCTCCTGTGGTCTCCTAAGCAGGGCAGTCAGGAGATGCCCACGTGGCACCGTCATGGACCACGTTGGAGCAGTCGGGAGATGCCCACATTGCAGTTTGGTTCTTGGTCAGCCCCTGACTCTTGAGGAGGTCTTCCCTCCACCCCCAGAAACAACAGGACCCTTGTGCACTCTCTGCCTTAGCAGTCTGTACCCCAGATTAACAGAGGGGGAGCGGGGAGGGCTCAGTGCTGAAGCAATCGGTGAGACTGATGGGAGAAAGTAGGGGTTCTCTGGTTGTTGGCCAGGATCTGTGCCTAACTTTGAGGGAGCCACAAAAATCTCCATGCTAAGTTATGCCACAGGATATGGGGGAAATTCTTTACTGGTATAAAGTATTCACATGCACCCCGCCATGTTCAGAGCCGTTAACCAGCGTCCACACAACTGGCAAGTGACTGTCAGCCTGGGCAGATGTGCCATTAGACTGCTAACATTAACAGCTGGATAGGCCAGCATCGAAGTCAAGCACACTGTCCATGTGCCTGCACACACACTGGATCAGGACCTTCTTTATGGACCACAGCAGGCTCAAACTCGGGCCGAAAGTTGGACTTAAATGCAGCCATTCCTGGAATGATCACAAGAAGGTATGAACAGAAGATAAGAAGATGTACAGAAGATACGAAGGAGAAGTAGAGAAGACAGGAAGATCTACAAAAGATAACAAGAAGGTTCTGATGTGGACCAGCCCAGGAATGCAAGATCAGCTTCTGGGAAATGTGGTCACCCTGGATCTCATGAGCGTAAATCTCTAAGAGGTGCCGTAGCTATTCACACAAAGTGCAATTATTTGTACAGTATTTTCTTACCCTACAATCCAGAGTAAACTACAAGAGCACGTAAGAGACATTACGTGTATCTGTAGTTACTGTACCACCTAGTGAAAACCTATGGGAGATTCATATTGCAATCCAGAGTAACTTGTTCTTCCATCAGAGCAAGGACTCCCTGTAGTTACTCTGGATTGTGCCCTTAGTGAATTTGCAGCTTCTTCCTTAGGGGAGGGGTGTATCCTCACACCCACAACTATCAATGGGGGAAGTTTCTTTTCCCCAGAGATTGGATTAAAAGAGTGGTTGGTTGGGGGATTAAGAGGAGAGGGTTTCCTTTGATTTCCATCACAATCAAGCCAAAGCAATTCTACATGAAGTGGTTCATATCCATTGGGAAGATGTAGGGTTGCCAGATGTCCCGAAAACAGGGACAGTATTGATTTGGGGGGATTGTATTCATATACTAGCAAATGGGACGGAGGGTCCTGTCCTGATTTTGTGGAAGAGAATTATGGCAAGCCTAGGAGCCCGATGATGCACTCGCTCGCTCCTCGGAAAGAGCCGCTGCCCGAGGCAGGAGCAGGGAGTTTTCTTCCAGCAGAGGCTTAATTCCCTCTCTTATCTGCTGCCCTGCCTAGAAGATTAGGAGTTGCACTGCTTGCTTTCCGTCCTGCTGGTGCGGGGAGTTTGGCCTCCGGTTGAGAAGCAAGGAGGCTGACCTGTCTTTGCAGGAACGTTTGCAGAACTCTGCACGGTTCTCCAAGCAGGCTGCTCATACGCCCTCTTTTTCCAGAACCTGCCCTCTTTTTCTCCTTGTGTCCTGGAAAAAATCCTCCTTTTCCTTGTGAGCAAGAGGCAGGGAGCCGTCTTGTAATTGATAAATTACATGTAATAGTTATAAATTTAATGATAAGTAGCATTATATAGGCTTTTTATATATAGGCTTTTTATATATAGGATGGGCTGTGGGTGACGCAAGTGGTTAAGACGCTGTGCCTGTTAACCAGCAGGCCAGGTTTTGAGACCCGGGTCGGCCCCACAAGACAGGGTGAGCTCCTGTCCTTGGCCCAGCTCTGCAGCGCCAGCTGGATCCAATGGTATCAGCTCTGCCTTTCCATTGGACTATTTCAGTAATGTGGAGAGGGGGGATTTGCTGCTTGGGTAACAGCCTATCCTCCATAACAATCCAACCCAGGCTTTCGTGCTCCGCATGCAGCGTATGCAGCGCAGAGCACGATACCATAGTCTTTCAAGACTGGCGGAGGCCTGGTTTATATATAGGCTACTAGCGGAGTATAGGTGGCCTGGTGTGCTGTCTTCCATGGGGTCACAAAGAGTTGGACTCAATAACTAAACAACAACAATATAGTATTATATATAGTTTTCAGGTTGTTAATCTATTAATCTCTGTGCATGTTTTTAGCTTATGTTTGTCATGTACTATATCTTTCTTGGGTGTCCTACATTTTGGGGGCTTGTCCACTTTTTGTGTCCTCCAAGGCCAGCAGCAGAGCAGAGGCAGACTGTCTCTGAGCAAGCCTAGAGGGATTTGGGGAAGGGGTTGCTTTGCAGGGTCAGCTGTCAAAGACCCCATAGCCTCCATTAAGTGGTGACAGTTTATATTTCCTTGGGAGTTCATGGTTCCCGGTGTTGGGGAACTGCAGAGTAGCACTAATACAGGCTCCTTGCCAGCAGTTGGTACCCCAGCTTGACGGCTAAAGGTGTGGCATGGGTTTAAAGAAAGCAGGTGAACCACTTCCCACTTAACCTAGATGACCAGGTTTTGCCTGGACTGAATCATGGCGTCATAGAGTTGGAAGGGCCCTGCAAGGTCATCTAGTCCAGCCCCTGGCCTGTAGCAGGAATCCTAGAGCATCTCCAACAGGTGTGTGAAGGTGTGTGGCTTTAGTTAGAGACGAAAGCTACCATGTGCTTGTGTGACGCTGCACGCATGTACCATATGGGGCTGGGCTCTGTCTGACATGTTCTGCAAAAGGAGGACACCTGTTCCCCCTGCCATCATCCTTTTCCTCTACAAACATGGTTTCAAAGTCTCCCCACGCCGATGACTCTCCCGTTGTGTTGGCGGGTAGAATTGTCACCATTAAACAGCTTCCGTTTTAAGAAAACCGCACCACTCGCTTCGTGCGTCAAGTGGCGCGGTTGTTCTTCCCCGTCCCCACCCACAGCTATGGGGAAAAACTCAAACTGCTCCACTCAGTATTGTGGGTTTCTTTGCAATCTGATTTTTCTTCCTGTGACATTTAGTTGGAAGATGAAACGGGATGTGTTGAGTCTGAATTTTGGTGACCCAGGTGTGGTGGCTCACAGGGGTGCCATTGGCCTGGGCAGGGGATGGAGGAAGGAACGGGCCGTGGAAGGGCTGCCGGTGTCCAGATCCGCCACGGTTGGTGTCCGTTCTCTGTCGGCAAAGTTCAAATTGCCTCTCTTCCTCCCCCAACCCGTATTGAAACCCTATATGAGCTGCTGCCTCAGCCAGAAAAGTGTGCTTGCAAGTTGTGGGTATAATTTCTCTTCTCTGCCAGACACCTTGAGGGAAAAGCACCAACACAGCCACCCACTTGCAGAAGCCACTTAGCCCCACACACTGCCGTCTTTCATCAGCTTCCATGGCCCTGTGGCAGGTGGGCACCCTGGGCCACCTTCTGTGTGTGTCCCTGTATTGTGGGTCCATGTGCCGTTGGTCCCTGTGTTACACCTTCATTTCTGTGCATGCTCCTCTCTTGGGAGCGTGTATGGTTGGTGTGGATGGTTGGTTGGTGTGTACAATTCACGGTGTAATTCCAACCCCTGGTGAGGCTGGCACCATCCTGGACCTCACATTGGCCTGGACCTCACACTGGCCTGGACCTGTCACAAAAGTGCCATAAGGCACTTCTGCACCACTTCGAGGTTGTGTTAGGCCAGTGCACATACATGCGCTGGCCTCCCCACACTACCACAGGAATGGGGAGACAGGTGAGTTGTGCTGGCCTAAATTGGTCAGGATTGCACCTTCAGGTGGCTGCAGGGCTCCTGAATGGATCCGAATTGGTCACCCTATGGATTGGAAAGTTCCTCAAAGCCTATATAAGCTGATCCAAGCTTCTCAACTGTGCATTGGTCTTAGTCTTTGGTGGCATCTGGTGAGGTGGCATCTTTGGTGGCATCCGTGAGGTCCAGGAAGCTGACCCGGATCTGCATTTGGACGGATCAAGTGGTGCTCTTTTGTTTAACCCCAGAGCCTGTTCTGGCCACGTTTTGTGGCTGTGAATTTCATACGTGTTCTGTGAAGAATGTCTCTGTCCATACAGTCTGGGAGGAATCTGGTGGGCCACTGTGAGATCCTGGAATCTGACCAAGATGTGCCTTTGGTCTGATCGTATGGGGCTCTTTTGTCGCACCCCAGAGGCTGTTGTGGCCACCTTCTATGGCCATGGATTTTGTAAGAGTGCCATGAAGGACTTAACTCTGGTCTGTCCTTGACCTGTTGATCAACCCTCCATGCCAACATGATTCCAGAAATAGGCTGACTTTGAATGACTCCACGTGTAACGGAGTGGCGACAGGAGGAGGTTCCTTGTTGTCTCGTGCTCCGGTGCGCCACTGTGAAATCCACTAAGCTGACCTACATAGGCCAGTTGAGCTGATCCAGTGGACCTCTTCTGTTTGTGGGCCTGCCTAACCTCTTGGACTTTGTCTGGCCGTACTACTTCAGTGTATTGTTTCTTCCTCTGTCCACATTTATTAACGGCACTCCTTCAGCAGAGGATGAAGGTGGATTCTGGCCCCCAAATCTGACACCGCAATAAATCTGCTGATCTTTACGGTGCCGCAAGACCATTTGCAGTGGGTGTTGCGGTGAGCGAATGCAGCCACTACTCTGTAATAATCAAACCTGTCTGTGGGGGAGGAAAATGTCTCCCCCGCCAGATGCTTGTCTGGCCATCCAAAAATGTGGCTCTGCCACCCGTTGTTGGTCTGTGCGCCCTGTCAAGTGTCTTTCTGTTCCCTCCCCAGTACGTTGAGGAGCTGCTCCTGAGCCGGCAACCGCTGCTGATTTTCCTGGAAGAGCCATTCTGTGGGGCAGCCCTACGCTCAGCCTCCGGCCAGGAGTGGCTGGGCTTGGTCGTCAGTGCTCTCCATGCGAAGCAGGTCCCTGATGTCATGGTGGTGCCCATGGGACTCTCCTATGACTTGACTCCCAATTTGACTCCTGGGGGGCAAGGGGTAAGAACCTCCTTGGTTGGGACCCAAGAATTTGTTTGCAAGCCTATTCTGGAAAGAGGATGGGAAGGACCTAGGTTGGTTCCATGATTTATCTGCCTCTTTACTGACCAAATCTATGTTGTGGAAAGGGGGCAGATTATATTATATTATATTATATAAAGAGGCACATTATGTTGTCCATGCCACTTATCACAGTTCTTGCTTTCGTAGCTTTTCCTGGTATATGTGGAGGAATTGTGTGGACAACCCCACATCTTTGATTCCTCCGCTGTAGCACTTTGAATCTAGAACACGTGAGCTGCACCTCCATGATCACCCAGGCCTACATACAGTTGTTGTATGATCCAAGGCTAGACCTAGACTACAATCCAGAGTAACTACGGGACCTTTTACATCGACGTAGTTACGGTGCCACCTATGGGAAAACTATGGGAAATGCATAGAGCAATCCAGAGTAAGTGCTTCTTACATCTTCCCATAGTTACTCTGGATTGTAGGGCTAGTCTTCAGTATATTTAGGGTGCTAAATTAAAAAAAAATCCTCTATACTCAAATCTAATGCTCACTTTTTCCAGCCAAATTTAGGGCAAAATCCATAGCAGTTATGGGTCCACGCAGTCACGTCACCCTCTAGCGTTATCTTATGGAAAGTCACCTTAACTGCTCCGGAGCAAGGGGCTTAATTTCACTTTAGGATATGGGGCTTGGTCTCCATAATCGAGGTGCACATTAGATTCCATAGCACATTAGATTCAAGTAAATGCAGTCTTGTGATTATAAGTATAGGCCACTATTAAGTTTAACAGTTTATTATATTGTAATACAAAATGTAACATAAACCTGTTGTATGGATTTTATTATCTAGTGCAATTAGGTAAAAATCAGGACACAAGCCCATTATTGTTTTCATAAAACTAATGGTTATATGCAGTAAAATTAAATTTTGCACCTGCTTTGCAGCTGCACATTTCAATGGCCAGTAAACATTTTTTTTAATCTCATGTGTTGTTTTTTTTATTGTGGGTTGCATTAGATGGTGTTGATTGCACATTAGTAAATATAAGTAAATATGGTATCCATTTGATACTTGAGAAGCAAGAGGATAAGGGGCCAGCCTAGTGCCGGATCTTAAGATCTGCTACTTTCTCCCAGTCAGGGCAACCTCAGGTAGCCCCCTCAAAGGCTAAGGACAGAGGGGGTTTTTGCCTCCCTGTGAACCAAGGAGCCATGGACTTATGGCCGTCAACATGATGGTGAATGTTGTTTCTCCAGGACCCTCCCCAGCCCATCAGTCTTTGGATGACCGTCTGGAACCTTTGCCGAACCACTTTTCGGGGATGTGGCTGTGTCCGAGTGGATTTTGCTCAGCCGTTCTCCTTGCAGGTATGTTGGACCAGCCCCAGAATCCCAGTCATACCAGCAACAGAGCCTGGGATGGGGATGGGGATGGGGATGGGGATGGATTGTCAATGAAAACCTTAAGCATTCCTGCCATTCACATGGTGTTCATCGAACTATTGCTTCCAAGTTGCAAGACTTTCTATGGGACAGTCCTAACCATGTCTATTCAAAAGTAAGCCCCATTATATTCAATGGGTCTTACTCCCATGAAAGTGTCTTTAGGATTGCCACTTAAGTAGAACTGTAGCCTCCATGTTGCCTGCCCTCATCTAGAGTCTGATGTTCCATGTTGCCTGCCCTCATCTAGAGTTCAGAAGGATGGAGCCAAAGCAGAGCGGGTTCAGAAGAGGGCCATGGGGATTTTGGGGGTCTGAAAAACATAGGCTGTCATCCTAAACACACTTTCCTGGGAGTAAGGTCCATTGAATATAATGGGACTTACTTCTGAGTAGATAGGCATAGGATTGCACCCAAAGTCCTTTGAGGGAAAGGTGGAGGGATCTCGGTAGGTTTAGCCTAGAGAAGGCTGTGGGGGGCAATGACAGCATGGTAGGGTCAAAGATTAGTCTTGGAGCGCAGGACTAGATCAAGCGGATTAAGCCACAAGAAGGGCAGTTTGAGTTGGTAAGAAGGAAGAAATTAGTGGGAAGACTCTAATGGAGTATCAGTGAGTATCTAATGGAATATTGAGTATCTAATGGAGTATCAGTGAGTATCTAATGGAGTATTGAGTATCTAATGGAGTATCAGTGAGTATCTAATGGAGTATTGAGTATCTAATGGAGTACTGAGTATCTAATGGAGTATCAGTGAGTATCTAATGGAGTACCAGTGAGTATCTAATGGAGTATCAGTGGAGTATCAGGGAAACAAAGGAACTGGTGGGCTCTCCCTTCCAGGAGGTCTTCAGAAGACCTCCTTTGGAGCTCTGTTTGAAGATGCTCTAGAGAAGATTGTCCTACTATAAGTGGAGGGTTGGACTAAATTGCCTTCAAGGACCCCTCCAGTTTTGAGATACTTTGATTATAGGTTGAACTGTGTCTTAAATGAGAAAGGCTACAATCCAGAGTAACTATGGGACCTTTTACACCAACGTACTTTCAGTACCACCTATGGGAAATGCATAGAGCAATCCAGAGTCAGTGTCTCTTACATCTTCCTGTAGTTACTCTGTATTGTAGGGAAATTCCAGTACTATATTCCAGTATACACTATCTAGTATACTAATCCCAGTACAGTATTTGTTTTTAGGGGTTTGGGGGGGAAACTGATTCCAGTGGAGTATTTTGTTTCTTTAGGGTTTTTTAAGGGGTTTGGGGGGAACTGATTCTAATACAGTATTTGCTGTTGGGGTGAAGTTGACTTTTTGTCCTAAAAGGAAACTGAAATGGTGCCGGTTGGATTCTGCAACCTCTGAGTTCTGCAAATGTCCAGGACCAACCTTGTTATACACAGATTTTTTTAATACACAGATTTGACTCGACACGAATGGCCGCTGCAAATCATAGTTTTAAAAACTGCTTTTTCTTCTATTGTAGAGAGGCAGTCATGCCAGCAATCATTCCATTTCTCAGTCTCAGAATCAAACCCCTGCAGATATTGGAGCACTACTTATTCTATTAGGTGCAATAAAGGAGCAAGTTACCTGGAAGTGGGTCTTTAAACCTGTTTTTCAGTTGTTTTTCTTTATACACTGATTCTTTTAATCCATAGGATTTCCTAGAACTGAACCCCAGTGGATACCAGGGACGCCTATATTTAACTTTGCCTTGGTGCCCCATGAGAAGGTGCAGCCGACTGTGGAAGGTCACAGAGGCCGTGAGCTGCCTGAACCTCTCAGAGCTTACTAGGGAATCACCACTGGCTTTTAACGTTCCTCTGCAGCAAGAACGTGACTTCGAAACACAAAGGCCGCAATCCTGACCTAAATCTAGGCCGACCTAAGTCCCCTCATAAGTCCTTTGCTGACCTTAAGGTGTCACAAAAGTGCAGTAAGACGCTTTGCCCCACTTCTGGGAGGGTTGGGGCAATGCCCAGGCATACACCAATCTCTTCACATCATTACAGAAAGTTAGGCCAGGTGAGTTAGGCCGGCCTAAATTTCTTAGGATCGCACCCAAAATGCATGAACCAGATTTCATCTGCTAAGTTCTGATAGATAAACAAGCTGCAGACCCCATTCTGGGGCTTGGGAATGATTGGGGGTGCACATTTGCACTTTGGGGGTGCACATTTACACTTTGGATCTGGGCACATGTAACGTGTAACCAGATTCCTGGATCTCAAGGGATTTCCTTTATCTCTAGGAATACGTCTCCAACAACGTCTTCAAACGCAGCTCTCCAAGGAAGTCTTTGGAAGAGCTGCTCCTGCCAGAGCTGTTGGGCCAATGGTGAGTGTGCCCATGACCTGGCACGTGCCTGGCGGTTAACCCACAAAGCAGTTTTATCTGGCTGCCAAATTGGAAGTGAGGAAAGAGTAGTGAGCATGACCTGTGGGGTCACCAGTAAACGAAGTGCCAACGTGTTGCAATGTGAGTCTGGTCCGGCACCTCTCTTTAGGCTGAGAGCGGGAAACAGGGTGAGTGTGTGTGATGCTCGGTATGTGAAGCTTCTGCTCCAGCAAGGACTCCTTGCGATGGGTTGTGGGGGACTGGCAGGGACTGGTTGTAGATCCTGGGATCGTGGTGCTGCAAAATACATTGGGGATCAGAGGGAATGACTAGCAAACCACCGAACAAAAGGCTGCGTCACCATTAATCTTGCCAGCCCCAACCTTGGACACTCCTCCAGATGGCACCCCTTTGGGAAGAGTTTAGTTCCAGACTGGCACTCGCTGGGGGCACCTGTTGAGCAGTGCCTCATCCGGGGAAAGCTCTTGATTTTTTAAAGAGCGGAGGGAAAAATCTCTCCCAAAGGACACCTCTGGCTCCAGTACCCTTTCGTTATATTTGACCACGGGCATTACGTGCTTGGCAATCCCCAGCTGGGCACCCTGTGAGCCTTTTGGCCAGCAAAATTGCAAACCTCTGACCATGGTTGGGTCAGGCTGCAGCCAGCCGGATCAAGAATCTTTGCATCCACCCCACAGCTTCTATGGGGGATTCTTTCTACACTGATCCGGTAATCAGGTTGGAAGTGGTGGTGCAGGCATGTCCTTCGGGACTACAAAGCAGTGTATCCTCCCAGGGGCAGTCTGGGTCAGATCCCCATTTGTTGTTGGTCCCACAACCTCAGGGTTGTGCAGGTAGAACTTGGGTGAGGCTTTGATGCTTGCTGTGTGCACTTGAGCCAGTCACGGACTCTAAGCCACACCAGTAGTTTTGGAAATTGCATGTGCAGAGAGGACCAAGCAGGTTCCCCTTGTCTCCTTGCAGGAAAGACAGGCTGGCAATGTAATACACAAGAGTAATATACAATAGTGTAATGCTTTGCATGTTCTGTTTTCTAGCTCTGGCTCCCTGGACTGCGAGAAACAGGAACGCTGGTCTCCAGGCTGTTGCAGTGCCGTCGTGTTGACTGAGGAGCAGCAGGCTTTGGTGGACAGTCTGAGCTTCCACTCCCTTAGTAGTGAGTTCTTCTGATGGATCCTCTCCAGATAGGTGGGGGGCAGGTGTTTAGTCAAGGGGTTTGCACGGGTTATGCTGGAAGAGGAAACCGCTTACTAGCTTGCAGTTTGTGGTGCCCAAAGTATTACTATGTGTGTGCCCAAAGTATTACTCATGCTATGTGTGGGGGCGTCTTCTGTACCTGCACGTGGAGGTGATAACCAGCCTTGGTCTTCTGTCTGGAAATGAACCAAGAGCGTTCCATTTGCCTGCCTTTGCACCACCATCTCCACCCGAACTGGTCTGGTCTGCCACCATCTCCACCCAATGGGGGCTATGCAGGCTCAGGAGGGATCTCGGCCTCGACGAGCAAACTCATCCCCCAGCCCTCCCAAGAGAGGATCCCCTTTCCTCTTAAGTCTGGTAGCCTAAGTGTTCCGCCAAGAAGGTCTCACCAGCCGCAGTCGCAGCCCCCCCACTTCTTGCATAAGTGCCGCGGCACACGAGGCGGAAGGTGTTTTTCAGTTTATGGCTGTTCTCTCCGAATGTGGATGTAACTTCCCCAATTATCTGTTATTTGAGCATAATACCTGAGCTGCTCCGTCTGCGTTAATGCACCGGCTGCGTGACTCTCGGCAAGCGGCTCACAGGCGTGTTCTGTTCTCTGCTATTTTCAATATTCATGCCATTGAAAAGGGAACTTTTGCCTGGGAAGGTCAGGTCTTGCTGGGCACTGAAGTCTCCCGTTGCTGGCTTTCTAGACAGGCTGGGAAACTCAGGCTTCCTGTGGGGGTCTGAATGGGTTGGGGTTCAGGGGAGGGGTTCCCATCACTTGCCATTTCATGGTTAGAATGTCGGGGACGTGGGTTTCTTGGGTGGCTCCTGAATATACTGGACAGGGTGAATTTCCGTAACCCTTAGATGCCCATCCAGATCCAGAGTCCGGAAATGCAAATTTATGCAAATTGGGCTGTTTTTAGATGGGCATAATATGCATCTTAATATTCTCTGTTGCCAGAGGTTTCTCTGTGTGCGTTAAAGAGAGGTATGGCAGACTGGCAATGCAATCCCAACCCCTGGCTTATCAGTCCCATACTTGCCATGGGGTGTCTGTCACAAAAGTGCCACTCTTGGGGGGTGCTGGGCCAGTGTGCAGACATGCACCAGGCTCCCCATGCCGTTGCAGGAATGGAGAGATGGGTGAGTTGTGCGGGCCTAAATTGGTAAGGATTGCACCCTGAGTTGGGGACTTTGTGTGGCCACTTGCTGCTGAGCTGTAGTCGCCTTTGCAGACGGTGACCTCCCACCAGTGGCTCCCAATGGTGCTACAGGGATCCCTTAAGGGTGCTTCCCAGTAATGTGCTTCCCAGGCTCCATCTGTCCTTCCTGCAGTGTCCAGCCGCATTACGGTCTTGGTCCGTGCTGTGAGTCCAGGCCTTGGTGCCTTTATCCTTCCCTCTGATCCACCCCATGCCCAGGTGGAAGTCGGAGGACTCTTGGCTGAGTCTTGGCAGTGGATTACAGACAAATTTGAAAGCAAAATTCCCCAACCTTTTTTGGCTCCAGTGCCTCTCTCTGTGTTTTCCATGGCTCTCTGAATGTTCGTGCTGCCACCCCAACCCACTCCGATCCCCAGTGAGGAGGGTGGAACTGGGCAGGCCCAATTTAAACCTGCTTTCTGGAGAAGACGCCCTCAACAGGTGCTTCTCCCCTTTGTCCACCTGCCATAGCTATACCCCGTCCCTGTTGTAGCTGTTCCCCATAGCTATACCCCGTCCCTGCCATAGCTATACCCCATAGCTATACCCCGTCCCTGTTGTAGCTTTACCCCATAGCTATACCCCGTCCATGCGCAAGACATTTTAAAAAATGGGTGATGCTGTGGAGGGAGCCATGGGGGAGCAGGAAAAGGGTGCCCAGACTTCAGATCCTACTGGAAAGAGCAGCTGCAGAAGCCACCACTGATTTTGTTCCCTCTCTTTGCAGGTGACCTTTTAGCCAAGGCTGGCTCTGCATTTTGTTGTGCTTTGGTGCCTCTTAAATGTTAGGTGCAGCCCTTGGGCAACATCACAGATCTCCTTTTCTCTGCCCATTTGAAGCCCCCCCCCCCCAGCTTTATGCTCACCCCCTTAGTGCTGCCTTTTGGATGCGAGGTGGGATGTGAGATCTGGGTGGCATCCTGGATAACTGGTGTGCAAAAAGCCCTTGCTTCTGAGCCAAGCCCTTTTCCTAAGGAGGAAGCAACCCCCCAATCATCGTTGCCAGCTGGAGCTCCCCCCTTCCTGGGAGGTGGGGGGCTCTGGTTGAATCCTTTGCCTGGCTCTTGGCTTCCTTTTTATCCCTGCCTGCGTGATCTGCTCGTGTTCACCCACCTGATTTGTGCCAGCGAGGCTTTGCCACCTGCTTGGGCGGGCTAGACATCTGCATCTCTGCCCCACAGGTTGAGGGGTTCTGAAGGCTTGGCCAGCCTACTGGGGGACAGTCATGTATGGATGTGATCAGACCCCAAATAGAATGGGTGCCTCAGCATCTGTGCCAGGCTGTGGCCTGTGTTAACTAGGAGTGAGTCTTGGTCACAAGCAGGAGGAAATGTTTTACTCCCAGGAGGCTGATTCCAGCTTGCAGAGGGGGGCACCCACTTCTGGCATCAGAGTGGCTGAGAGCACTTAGCAGGGAGTTCCTCTGGATCAGCTGCAGTCCGTGGTGTTGTTCTCACACAACATCCCTGCAAAGAACCTCACCCTGGGTGGCCACCCGCCCTGCCTGGAACATTGCTTGGTCCATAGCTTTGTCCCCAAATAGAACAGGGTTTGTCGCTGTTAAACCCCCTCTTTCCTTCTCCCCTTCTCAGCTGGCACCTCCTGCTCTTCTGTCATGGCTGTGGCCATCATGTCTGCGCTCCTGCTCTACAAACACCGAGAGGTAAGGATGGAGATGTGGGGGGGAACCAGGTTCAACAAGCATCTGTCGGAGATGCTCTAGGAAGGGGTTGGACTAGATGACCTCTCTCTGTATTGTGCACCTACATAAGAAGAGCTTCAATTGGATCAGGCCCAAGGGCCATCTAGTCCAGCCTCCTGTATCACACAGTGGTCCACCAGATGCTTTGGGGAGCACACAACACACCTGCATCCAGGTGCCCTCCCCTGCATCTGGCATTTTATAGGTAAGGCTCCTGCACTGATGCTTTGGAGGAGTGAAAAGTGGCTCCAGATACCCATATTTAGTTGATCCTAATGCACCCTCAAATCTAATGCACGCCCCTATTTCTAATGTCTTGAGATTTTTTTAAAATGTTTACTAGCAATTGTAACGCACTGCCGCAAAACAGGTGCAAAAATTAATTGAACTGCATAATATTATGACAATGTGTTTATATAATGATCTTTATCAGCACTTTTTTTCTGGGGGTATCATCAGTACTCAGTACTGGCACCTTCCCCCCCCCCCAAAAAAAAATCACTGATCTTTACCTAATTGCACTACTTTATACAACAAAATGTAACAAATGTTAACATTTTTATCCCAATACAATAAACTGCAAAACAAAATACTGATCTGTACTTATAATTAAAAGGTCTTATTTACTCGAATCTAATGCGCACCCCAATTTTGGAGACGAAATTTGGCTGAAAAAGGTGCACGTTCGATTTCATTAAACACGGTGTTGTGTTAAGTGTTGCGTCTGGCACGGCAGCCAAGACCAGCTTGGGAATTCAGGTGCTTTGGGGGATCTGGGCAGTGTAACAACGGTCCCCAAAGTGTGGTCTTGTCCTAAAGTGTGTGCAGCGAGGAAGAGGGGTCTGGGTTTGAGGCACTGCTGATTTATTTTTACACCCCCCTTCTCGGCCAGGGAGTCTTCCTCTCACGGCTGATGCAAGATTTTGCCTGGTTGACCGAGGAGATCCTTCTGCGCAACCACGATGTGGGCTTCTCGGGGCAGGTGCGCAATGTGGTGATGCATGCCCTGTCCCTGCTGCGTCGCTCCATCTCCCTCCACCGCCTCTCGTTGGGGGATGTGCTGGTGGCGCCCAAGAGGACAGAGGCTGCTGTGCGGGATCTGAGTCAGCACAGTGCGGCCCTCCTGCCTGTCTTCATCCAGGAAGCTGTGGGAGGTGAGTGGCCCCGGGGGAGACCCTGATGTTTGCCTTTGGACATGGCTGAGAATGGGGAGGGTTTGGGGGATCTCAGTGGGAAGAGGATACTTCTGGGGGGAGGAGGAGGAAGAAGAGCCAGAAGGTCACTGGGAATCTTCAAGCAGAGGCTCAACAAGTACCTGTTGGAGATGCTCTAGTAGGATTCCTGCTACAGGCAGAGGTGGGGCTAGATGATCTTTTGGGTCCCTTCCAAGCTTTATGAATCTGTTGGCAGCACTGCAGAAGACAAGAAAGTGGTGCCTTCCAAACAGACCATGTGGTGCAACGGTGTCACAACACCAGATGCAAACCCTCGCGTGTGCCAGAGTGTGCCGGAGTGTCTTTAATTCAAAACAAAGAAGGCCCAGTCGTGAGTGTTTGCATCTGCTGTTGTGACATCCTTTCCATGCCTGCTCTATTGTTGTGTTTTCGTCGGTGGATGAGCTGGCATCCTTTTGTGTGAGGTTTTCCGGTTGGGTGCAGATCTCCCTCCCTCCCTCCTCTCTGGCTTAATTGTTATCCAGAATCAGAGAGTGGTCCATGTCACCCAGCAGCACCCGAGAGTGGTCCTTGTCACCCAGCGGGCATTGAAGAGCATCAATGAAGAGCATTGAAGAGCGGGCATTGAAGAGCTTTGAATTGCAGGTGCCAGGAGTTGGCCTTGAGCCTTTTGCACATGCACCAGCAATAACAATCCTTGCATGCAGGTGCTTTGAAGGGACAGCCTACTCCCCCCCCCCCAGCTTCTCTTGAATTTGAACTCATGGCTCTGATCTCCCAAGCAATTATCCTTCTCCTTCCTCTGGCCACCCATCCCTGCAGGATGATGTTGTAGTTCTTGGGTTGGATTTGGACCTACAGGTTCCCTGCTCTGCCATAAAGCTTCTGGGGTGACCTTGGGTTTCTCTCAGCCTTGCCTACTTCACAGGGTTGTTGTGAGAACAGAAAGGATGGAAGGGACCATGTACTGGGCCTCCTCTGAGCTCCTTGAAGATAAGGCAGCAGAAAAATGTGGACTATAACAACTCTGGGCAAGAAGGTGCAGGTGGTTGTGCATCAGGATCCTTGGGGGACTTGGGATGAACAAGGGAACTGCATGAGGTCTGGGGAAGCAGGGCTGAGTCTCAGAGCAAAATCCTAACCATGTCTACTCAAAAGTAAGTCCCATTGTGTTCAATGGGTCTTACTCCCAGGAAAGTGTCTTTAGGATGGCAGCCAAAGTCTTGCCAGCAAATCTATACAAGTCACTACTCTAGAAATATTAGGTGTGTGTTTAGGACCACTAGGATGCAACTCCCCACTCAACCCTACATCAAGAGTGGAGGCCAGGCAAGTGTTGCCTGACACACAAAGCCATAAAAATACCTTA
This sequence comes from Cryptoblepharus egeriae, assembly GCA_030015325.1. Lineage (NCBI taxonomy): Eukaryota > Metazoa > Chordata > Lepidosauria > Squamata > Scincidae > Cryptoblepharus > Cryptoblepharus egeriae. The sequence continues at coordinate 30,902,613 of JAREYC010000011.1, read as the reverse complement.
TTTACTCAAATCTAATGCACTATCGAATCTAATGCACACACCTGACTTTAAAAGACGTGAGCTTTTAAAAGGTTTACTGCTGATTGTAATGCGCAGCCGCAAAATTTAATTTTCCTGCATACAACGGGTTATATGACATGGTTTTATGTTATGATTTTTAGCTAATGGCACTGCTTTATACGAGAAAGGATTTATGTTACATTTTTTATTACTCGTACAATATAGTAAACTAGTACTGATTAGTTTAAATAAATTGCTAATTACTTATTATAATATAAGGTAGATTATGTATAAATGCGTATACCATATTTACTCAAATCTAACGCACACCTCAGTTTTGGAGACTAAATTCAGCAGAAAAGGTGCATGTTAGATTCAGGTTAATCTGATAAGTAGGAGGTAATTCAATCAAAGAGTAACCTGACCTTTTTCTCCAGCCTGCGCCGTCCATGCGCTCCTGGGGGAGGTGCTGCCTTACCTGGAGAGCCCCGAGCAGCTGCAGGAGGTCCTCCTGGTTCATGAAGAGCTGCACAACAAGACCCTCTTGCTGGCCCACCTGCTGCCCAGGGAGGTCCTCCTGCGGCAGGTGAGGAACCTGGTGATGCTTTTTCCCTCTGTGGGTTCTGGAGTGGAGGTAAAAGAGAGTGGTAAGGCCCAGGTGGCCCAGCCTCTCCCCACACACTGGACCCCATGGATCCATCAGAGGTGGTATGTTTCCTTGCTGGACCAGTGAAGATTTCTTTGAGATGTCTTGAGTATGACGAGGCCAGTCCAGGACGAGGGGTCTGCTCTTGACTCCCACTTCTCTGCCAATCTAGACCAGTGATTATCAGCCGGTGTGCCATGGATGGTCTGCAGGTGTTTTATGGGGCATTTGGAAAATTTGAGCCCCCTAACAGCAACATCGTGTGCCTTGTTGATGATCAGAAAACTGATGTGTGCCTTGACCATTTTGGCACCTTACGTTGAGTGTGCCACGAATTGGAAAAGGTTGACAATCCTGACAGTGCCATTTCTTCCCCAGCCTTGTGAGCCCGTCTATCGCTACTGCCAGGTGGTTGTGGACAAACTGATCCAGTGTGGGTTGCTGGTGGCAGAGGAGGTGAGGCAGAAGCCCTTCCTTGGGGTGATGGAAGGAACGGGATCTCCGTGTGCCTGCCACACCTTATGGGGTGGACGTGTTGTGTGAAGGGTCTGCTGGGCCGCTGCTGTTCCCCCTCTTCAAGTCGAGGCACAACATTCACGTTCTCCTTGAATTTCCACTTGCCGTATGTACAAGTGTCGAACGTGCCCACAAATCTAATGCGCATCCGTATTTTAAAAGGCTGGAGGGTTTTAAAAAGTTCGCTGGCAATTGCGATGTACCACTTTATCTCAAGACTTTTAAATTGGAGTTTCCATTAGATTTGTGCATTAAATATGCACATTAGATTGTGGATTCCCCCAGCTGGCTGTGTAGAGGGGGAGATACTGAGCTCAGGAGAGGTTATGGGGGTAACCTCCCCCTATCTCAGCATCCTCAAGAGCATATCTCCATCTGTACTGCTGCCAGGAACACTCCTTCCTCTCCCCCACCCCTCTTTTCCTCCTCTTCTGCATGCAGGTGCCCGGAGACCACCTGATATGTGACACGGCCCATCAGCGCTTCTCGGAGAAGCTACTTTGGAAGGCCTCGGACGACTTTGGAGACAGCGACAGCGACTATGGCGAGGAGGCCAGCAGGCGCTGCTTCAAGGTACAGTGAAGGCCGGGTGAATGTGTTAAATGTGTTAACAGTGAATGGGGCTTACTCCCAGGAAAGTGCCTTTGATCGCAGCCTCCTAACCATGTCTTCTCAGAAGTAAGCCCCATTGTGTTAAATGGGGCTTACTCCCAGGAAAGTGTCTTTGATTGCAGCCTCTTAACCATGCCTACCCAGAAGTTAGCCTCATTGTGTTAAATGGGTCTTACTCCCAGGAAAGTGCCTTTGATTGCAGCCTCCTAACCATGTCTTCTCAGAAGTAAGCCCCATTGTGTTAAATGGGGCTTACTCCCAGGAAAGTGTCTTTGATTGCAGCCTCTTAACCATGCCTACCCAGAAGTTAGCCTCATTATGTTAAATGGGTCTTACTCCCAGAAAAGTGCCTTTGATTGCAGCCTCCTAACCATGTCTTCTCAGAAGTAAGCCCCACTGTGTTAAATGGGGCTTACTCCCAGGAAAGTGTCTTTAGGATTGCAGCCTAAGTAGACTTCATAGGATCATGTCCATTGAATGCATGTTTTGAATTCAATTCCAGTGTTTTGTCATCATTTTTACATCCAATTAATATTTTTATATGAATATTTTGGGGGTTGTGGAACCAATCGTCTGAGTTTCCATTGTTTCCTATGGGAAAATCTGCTTCACTTAAAGAGCAGGCCTCCGGAACGAATGAAGCTCTTTATGTGAGGCCCCACTATACATTTTATATAGATTAATGAATAAATGGGCTCAAATTTCCAGGATTTCACCAACACACAGCACAGAAGGAAAGCACACAATTCCCCTACCCCCCCCCCCCCAACACAGCTCTCCCCAGTTCCCCTAACTGCCCCCCATCACAACTCTCCACCATCACAGCAGATGTGGTGGGCAGGCTGGAGAGGCACAAAAGAGAGTCAGACAAGTGCAAACCCACAGCCGAGGGTTAACCCTGAGTCGTAAAAAGACCTTAAGTGTGTCTTGTTTGGCGCATGCACCCTGAATGCAGACTTGGAATGAGGGGGGGCTATGCAGGTGGGGAGGTGGGGCTATGCAAGAGAAGACTGGAGAATGTGGGTGTGGTTATGCAAATGAAGGGTGTGGCTATGCAAATGAAGGGACTGCACACAGCGAAGCATATTTACTCACTGAATGGGTTTTTCGGATCCTCCAGCCGGGGATCACCTGTGAGAGGATGTGGCTATGGGGTGGGAGCTGTGGGGGGAGTGAGTGGGGCAGGAGTGGGCTGACATCTGCACAGAAAACCCAACAGAAGGTGGTAAAGAGGCAGGTGCTGGTTCTGCCTCACCTGAGTGATCCTCTCTTGGCTAGTGGCCCTCATTTCACCTTTACTCCTCAAGCTTATGGTGATGAAAACCGGTAGTTCCTGCTCTTGCCATGCAGTTTCCTAGTACAAGAGCAGGTGTCCTAATTTGCCTTTCTTTAGTCTAAAATAAAATGTGGTCTGTGTGTGGTGCAAGTGATGAAGACGCTGGGCAGGGTTAACCAGCAGGGCAGGGTTCGAGACCCGGGTTGGTCCCCACAAGACAGGGTGAGCTCCTGTCTTTTGCCCATCTCTGCAAAGTATTGACTCTGCTGTGGGCGTGGAGAGGGGGATTTGCTGCTTGGGGAACAGCCTATCCTCCATAACAATCTAAGCCAGGCTTTCGTGCTTCGCATGCAGCATCGAGCAGGATACCATAGCCTTTTGAGACTGATGGATGCCAAATGGGACCCACCCCTGAGTAAGTGTGGATGGGATTGCAGCCTAGGATTGTGAACAATTTCTTCTGCTTGGAGATGTTGTTTCTGGTCATGGCATCACCTCTAGTGGGTCCCGATTCTGAAAAGTGGGTCCCATTGCCAAAAGTTAGAGAACCACTGGTCCAGGGTGTTCCTCTAGGTTGGGTACTGGTCCAGGGGAGGAACAGCTGAATTAGCAGCATTGGAAATCCTGAGGTCTGAGTCCATCCTCTGCATCGCTGGCTGATGTTAAAACAAGAGAATAAGGAAAAGCCTGGGATTGTTGAGCATCCTCTGAGGAGTAGCAAAGGCAGGTGTGGCAGTTGATGGTTTGCTCAGAAGTGGGCAGCTCTGCTCTTGGGATGTGCAGAGGATTCCCAGCAGAAGGTGCTGCTTTTCTGTGGCAGGACAGAGTGCTCCGCAACCCTACTCTGGACACATGGCAACTAGGGGTGGGCCCAGCCAACCCCAAGATCCGATTCGCCGGAAGTCGGGGGCGGGCCAGGGTCAGGGGGCGGGGCGAGGGATGGGTCCCAACCCGCCGCACTGCGCATGCACCAGGCTTGGCGCATGCGCAGTGCGTCTCCTGAAGCCAAGTTTCAGGAGACACATGCGACCGCTAGTGATCCAGTCCTTGCGGTTCTGGCAGCCGCGGCTCTGACCTGCTCGCTAGCGTCCGCCCAGGGGGAAGATCCGGTTCGGGCGAGTAGGCCCAAACTGGCATCTGCCCACCTGTGATGGCAGCCCATGGGAACATATGGCAACCCTACTCTGGACACTTGTGCCTTTTCCTAACCCATGTTTGTCGATCCTAATCAGCTGTGACACACTGATGGCCTACACTGAGGTCCTTGCCTTTTTCCAATCCACGGCCTGCAGGGATCTGCCGCTATAGGCCACCACGTCAGCGGCTGCATTCAAGCCACTTGGCCTCAGCACTTGTGAGCCCATGTGCAAGGGCTCTGCAGACCTCTCCCTGCACCACTTCTGGACTCCAAATTTGGAAGGAGGAATCCTAGGGAAAGGCAGGCAGAGGCTCCTGCGCTCAGTGTGAGGTTGCAGTTGCAGAGGAGCCAAGACGGGAGGATTTGCTGCCTACTCAGCAGGGCTGATATTGGGATCGGGAACGTGTGCCCAGGTGTGGCTCCAGTTTTAGATCTTTGCAGGAGAGACCAGAAGTGTCTTCCACAACCCAGAGATGTGGAAGCCTGGGGCTCGCCAGGGTTCAGGCTGGGGTTCCTCCCTAGGAACTGAGCCTGGGCCTTCAACATGCAGGCTACTGAGCCCCACTCCCTCTGTGACTGTGCAGATTCTGCATGATTCAATCCATGGCCCCCTCTCTGTTGTGAGGGATTCCCCCTTTCTGTCCCTCCATTTGGGGCCTCCCATTAGGAGGCAGCCATGCTGGCTGGTTGTTTTTGGCCTTGGTGCCTCAGTTTCCCTTGGCACCTGCTTGTAACCTATTGAGATCCCCCTTTCTCCAGTGCTGTGACTCCTAAGCACGCCTGCTCAGAAATAAGGCTGCAATCCTAACCTCGTAAGGCTGGCTTAAGCCTCGGCACAAGTCAAGTGTTGACCTGGGGGTATCACCAAAGTGTAGTAAGACACTATTGCACCACTCCTGGGGGAGGTTTAGGCCAGGTCACAGACATGCGCTTGCCTCTCTACATCATCACAGCAATGGGGACACTGACAAGATGTGCTGGCCTAGGTTAGGATTACACTATAAGTCCCCTTGTGTTACTTACTCCTGGGAAAGTGTGGTTAGGATTGCAGCCTGAGAGTGGCAGAGGACATCAGGACAGTTCTTACAGGAGCGATTGTGGCTTCCTTGGTCACCTGTGGTACACCAAGATGTGCCCTCCCTGGTTTTCTGCGGGTGGTATTTTTGTGTGGAGGTGATGCACACACAGTGATCATGCGCCCGAGCAGCATCAGTGGGCACCATGTCCACCAGGAATCGGAAGAGGAGGAGTGTGTGAGGAGGGTGGAGTGGGGGAACATTTGCCCAGCTGTGCACCTTGCAACAGGACCTCTGCCTCTCTACCTTCCAGGTGTGCATTCTGTACTTGTGGGGCTGGATGCTTCGGGTGCCACACCTGGGACCTGGGTGGGGGGAAGAAGCCACACGGGTGACATGCTTCTCTGCAGCGCTGGGGGGCCTCCTCCCCTCTCCAGGTCTGCTTCACGTGGGAGAGGAAGTGCTGGTGCGGCAGCCGCCCTCCTCTCCCATCCCCATTGTCAAAGGGAACACCAAATTACTGTCTCCATTTCTGCCTCCTTTGTTTCCCGGCGCTCACGTGGCGCGTCCCGGGTTCATAACCTGTCTCTTTGCTGCCAGCTGTGTGGGCTGCCGTGCTGGGAGAGGAGGGCTGAGTTCTCTGCAATTAACCCTCGGCTGTGGCTGAGGATGGCAGAGCTCAGCGCACTTGTTGCTGGGCCCCAAGCGCACTTGTCTGACTCTTTCGTGCCTCTCCAGCCTGCCCACCACATCTGGTGGTGCAGTGCCACCTCCTGGCACGTGCAGACCTGCTTAGGGACCTTGTCTCGGATGCACAGAGCTTTCCAATGGGAAAGTCAAGCAGGGTTCTCCAAACCCTGTCTCCGGCAGGATGACCAGAAAAACCCAGATTTGTCCGGATTTTTAGCCTCCTGTCTGGGTGTCCTACATTTTGGCATCATTGTCCTACATTTTGGCTACATTTTGAAATTTTGTGATAGTGCACCGTACCCCATCATGCCATGTGTCGTTGGATTCGTATTGAAGAGCAGAATCCAATGCAAAAATCACTTTGGAGATCTCTCCTTCCTATCAAAAGTTATGGTCAAAAAACAGAAAAACAAAAATAAAAAAATACATTTTGTGGCAATTTTTTTCCGCTGGTAGGAATTTTGGCCTTGGGGTTCAGGAATCTTGGGTTTGGCATCTGCCTACTCAGATACCCTGGTCCCCGGGGGCCAGATGCATCCCTTTGCAGGCCTCTATCCAGACCACAGCCAGCCCCTGGACTGGGTTGCCTGAATTCTTTTCCCCAACATTGGAACAGGACCCTCTGTCCCATTTGCCAGTATGTGAATACAGTCACCCCAAACTGGGCTTGTCCCTGTTTTGGGGACATCTGGCAACCCTACTCTGGACACCTGCAGGCTTCTGGCCCACTTGACCCAGCACGACCAGAGATGTGCTCTGGTTAGGTCTGGAGGGTGTTGTGAGGCTCCCCTCCCCCCAAAATCACTTCCTGCTTTTCTCAAAACCCATAAATAATTTGTAGTGCTCTCTGAAACCCTTAAAGGTGTTTGGGATCTTGGGCATTGGGGTCCATTGGAGTATGTGCTGTATTTTTGTGTTATGTGTTGGTATAGTGAACAAAATCACTTCCCAGGTTCAATCAGAATTTATATGAATTTATTAGAATTATTAGAATCATAAATTACAATCAGAAAGCCTTGCTGATGAGTTGATTAGCTTGTTTAGAGCTGCAGGAAGGATTCCCCTTGTCCTGATTTAAACCCTCCAGCTGTCAGAAGGGCTAGATAAAGAAAATAAAGAATGTCATTACACAGGGGCCAGGAAACCATTGCAAAAATTGATACCAACTATCAGATAAGTCGGAAGAGCTTATCCAAGACCATAGATTATAAAAATTAAAATAAAATTTAATTCATTTCTTATGTGAAAACGGAAGCCCAATTGGATCTAGTAAATGTAAAACCTGTAAGTGCTAGACTTTGTATGGCAAGTATGAATGTTTCCATTGTGAAATTGTGTAATCATGTAACTTTCCTTTTCTGTTCCCTTTCTAAGCCAGGAAGCCTCTAAAGATATGCATCCTTTCCTTTTCTGTTCCCTTTCTAAGCCAGGAAGCTCTAAAAATAAAATCTCTTTCTGTATGAATTTCTCTTGTCATAAACAGAATAATCTCCTTATGTAAAGTTTTACCTACAGTTCAGCTATAAAAAGTATGATCTAGATGTAGAACTTACTCAGTCTTTTCGTAAGATAGAAAAACTCTGTCTGGCTGAGTCCAGAGCTCTGAATAAAGAAATCTCTTGCTTGCATCATCGTCTCCTGGGTCTTTCCTGCTGATACCTACTTCATTCCTATTACATTGGTTCTTGAAGAAATCCTGGAAATGTGAGCCCAACTGATCCCATTCAATCCAGTTGATTCATTCACCGACGTTTCATCTCGAATCCATTTCTTTAAACTTTATATTTCAGTTTGTTTCGTGGCCCTGGACCCCATAACAGCCCCTGGCAGAAATGTTTGGTGATCCCTGGGAAAGTGTCAAGCTTTCCTCTGGCTGTGCTGGATGCCAGGGTGGGCTTGCCTGCACCCCAGGGTGCTCGTTCTGCTGCTCCACTCAAGAGTGCAGGACCAGCTTGCGGATTCACGTTGTGCTGCGCTGTTGCTCGGGGCAGGAATCGGATTTCCAGGGGACAGAAATGTGTGTCGTCGTCCCTCCCTCCCCCCACATTTCTCTTTTCAGCCACGATGGGGCCACTCCTTTTTGAGTCCTGTCCGTGAGCCCAGCCATTTTAGTACTCCTCCTCTTCCTCTTAGGTAAACCAGTTGGAAAACTCCACCAACTTCTTTGCCTTCCTCTGTCGTCTCTTGGGCCCGTTGCTGAAGACCTTGGAGAGAGTCGCTGTCTTCCTCCAGGAGTCGGAGGACTGCCTGGCAGGTAGGGGTGTGTGTGTGTGTGTGTGTGCACATGTGTGCATGCATGTGCATGTGTCTGTCTGTCCATCCCCGACCAGCAATTTCCCCTTGGTTTTTGTGGCTCCATTGCCTCTCCTTTAGTTAGCTTTGTTGAAAGCATGGAATAAATAGGTTTTCCCACATGAGCGCTGCTTTCTTTCCTCCCCACCCTACTCTGATAACCTTGCTAACCCCTTCCCTCCACCCCCAACAGAGACCCAGTTCATGGCGAAGCTGCACCAGTACTTGGTGGTGAAGGCAAAAGAAGATTGTTCCCCTGGTGAGTCTGCAGGCTCCGGGAGTCAAGGGTTTGGTTGGTCCCTTCCTGCAACTCTGGTCTTTCCGAAAGGCTGGCTTTCTCCTCGAAAGGTGTCCCTGTTGCTTAGACTGGGTCTCGGGGCGTGTGTTCCCCATTTAAAATGTAGCAGAGGAAAGTTCAAACAGGAATACAAAAGTGCCCAACAGTAAAGGAAGGCTTTTTGGTTGTGATTCATTTGTGTTGAGTCAAATCAGTGGATAAAAGGCCCCGCTGTATAGGATACTGCAAAGATCTAGCTTCTGTTTCGAAACTAGAAGGCTGCTGACTCTCCAATAGTCTTGACCAGGTTTCTGTCTGGGAATCACAGTTCTGGGGGGCAGATCCAGGTCCTTGGGAAGCCAGCAGAACAGCTGCTTCCAGGGCCTCTTGGGGGAAGCAGCTGCAGGGACAGGAGTCCTGAATGAAAGGCTGCTGAGCGCCCAGGAGTTCATTCTGTGGCATTATAGAATTGGGAATGGCATTAAGTGGCACCTTAAAATAGGAATTTTGGGGGTGCCTTCCTCTTCTGGCAGGGGGAGCTGAGGACTACAGGTGCAGGTGTCCCTCCTTATCCACTAGGGTTCTGTTTCAGAACATCCCGTGGGTTTAAAAAAAATCAGTGGATAAACAAAACTATGGAAAAATGCATTTAAAAGACCCACTTCCAAGTTTCTTACTCCTTCGTTGCACCTCGTGGAATAAGGTAGAGTCATCATATCTGCAGGGTTTTGATTCTGGGACTGAAGAATGGAATGACTGCTTGCATGACTGCCTCTCTACAACAGTAGAAAAAGCAGTTTTTAAAATTGAGATTTGCAGTGGCCATTTGTGTAGTCAAATCTGAGTATGAAAATTGGTGTATCACAAGGCAGGACCTGTATTTGCTTATCTGAAGATGGTATCATCATCTTCCCAATTTCCTTCAGCCGTCTTTTATTGTGACGAACCTCATCATGCCCTTGGCATTTTCATTTTCCTGACCTGCACTACAGACTCTTCTGTGTTTGCAGTTGTGACATTTCAAGAAGACAAAAGCAAATGATGCCGCACAGTTTGTCTTAATAGCTGGCTCTTCTCGGGATGTGACCTTGCAATCTTTACAACAGCCCTGGAAGGTAGACCGGGATTGTTGCTGCAAAATTGTCCTTTGGAAGCCTGGTTCTCTCTAGTTCACCTAGTGAGATGGTGGCAGAGGGGACACCGATGCCCAAGTTCTCCGAATGTGTAGCTCACTCTCCATGCCAGCCATCTGACTGGTCTCATCCCACTCTGTGCTGTGACTTCAGGCACAATCCAGAGTAACTACGGAAGCATGTAAGAGACATTACGTGCACCCGTAGTTACTGCACCACCTACTGAAAACCTATGGGAAATTCATATTGCAACCCACAGTAACTTGTTCTAACTCTGGAGCAAGGACTCCCCGTAGTTACTCTGGATTTCACCCATTCTCTTTCAGACTGTGCCAACTGGACTCTGGCTACCATTGCTCTTTGTATCTATAAGGAGCTGGGGGTAAGTGTGTCTTTCAGTGCAGAAGCCCCTCTTCTCCCACCCCCCGAAACAGTCCCAAGTTGGAAGGGGTTCCAGTATAGATGCTTTTCTCCCCTAGGGAAGTCCTTTTTGTTGCAGACCTTTTCTGTTTCAGACGAGGCTGCATTACCATTTTCGTGGCCTTGCCTGTGACCGCTGGTCCCGACTCCTCTTATTTTTATACTCTTATGCAGAATCTCTCCCGTTCTTTTTTGAAAATGAAACAAACCCATTTTCTAGCCTTGGTGTTTGTAGCAAAAGGTGTGGACTGTTTCACCCTAGATCTTCTGGGTGGGGGGGGGGCCTCTGCTGACCGTGCTGCCATTAAAAGAGGTGCGAGGTGTGGGGGTAGGCGCAGGGCCTTTTCGGCAGTTGCACCCAGCTCTGGAACTCCCTTCCCTTTGACCTAAGGACTGCTCCCTCCTTGTAGTTTTCAGTGGGGCCTAAAAACATTCTTGTGGACAAGCTTTTTAATCATATTGGAGGTTGGGGGGGGGAAGGTGCTGTTTTTAGTATAGTTTTTGCTCATTTTTATTGTAAATTTTTAGGAGGGATGTTTTAATGTTTTGTGAAATCTGTATTTTAACTATGTTTTAATTTGTCTTTATTATTATCTACTTTTAATGGTGTTTCATTGTTGTTTTTAACTGTTGTTAGCCGCCTTGGGTTCCCTTTGATTAGGGAAGAAAGGCGGGATAAAAATAAAATAAATAAATTTCAGGCTCCTTCTCACAATCCTGATCCTGACCCCAAGTGTGAATCCCTCTTCAAGGGCAGCCATGCAACCCACTTCCTAGGAGACAACAGGAACCTCTTGTCACTCTCCCTGCAAGCTGCCCATTTCCCAGGAGAGGTGCAGGAGACCTGCTTGCAGCACAGGCCTGTGTGAACGAAGCAGATCTGTGTGTTCCCCTCCCTGGACCTCCCAGTGGCTCCTCCGATTCCCCAGGGTGCACCCAGGACCACTCTTGCATTGCAAGGAACCAGGGAGTTGCACATCTTGCCTGGGAACCTGTGGTGGACTTTTCCCCATCAGTCTGTCTGATTTCTTTCCAAGGCCCAGCGCCATTAGCCTTACCCGGTGGCAAGGAGTGCCATAGACGGAGGGGCGCTGTTACTTCCAGCTCTTGGAGGGATAAAGGGATTCCCAGACAGGTTGTTCTAACGTGGTTTCCATGTCCGTTCCAGGTTGTGATAGAAGAGCCTGGCCCTGCGGAGCCTGTCTTTTGCCTCTCAGAAACCTTCATTGCCCAGGAGAACCTGGAGCGACTGGAGCAGTTTGTCCAGCAGTTCATCTACTTCTAAGGGCTGGCTCAAGCGTGCCTGCCTTGGCTTCCTCGCCACTCGGATTGACTTGCCAATTTGAAACCCCTCAGCTGAGTTGCTGTTCTGAGAAAGGGTAGTTAGAGAAACTGGGCAGAGTCAGACTGGAGAATAAATCCTTGTTGTCTGAAGTTATTTGCTGGGCCTTTAATTATGTGTCTTGAATGCTTCATTAATAACCTTCCTGTGCAACTGCCTGCTTGCAGGGCTTGCTCTTTGGTGTCTGCAACATGGAAGCAGGGCTGCTGTTGCTGATACTAGCTGAAGGTCTGGTCCTGCTGCTGGTGTTCACAAGGGACAGCTCAAATCCAGAACCTGGCTTGGTATGGAAGTGCAAGTACTAGCCCAGCACAGAGGGGCAGGTGCCTGAGCATGGTTCCTGGACATTTATATGCCCCAGTGATTCATAAATGGAGCAAGCCAGGGGCAAGTGGAACTGGCAGCAGGCAGATGTGAATGGCAGTATGTGCCAGGCTTGATGCCTTGTGCCTGAAGGACTCTGCAGCCCTCCGCAGGCCTGGCTCCATCTCTATGCTCCCCTTCCAACCCAGAGTTGCTGATAGAGGGACTGCCCCAGGCCAGAGAGGAAAGCAGCTCTTGCACTAGACAGACACACCAGACTGCTGGGTACCTTTCACCAATGCTGGTTTAATTCATGTCTTCATTTGAAATGGGGGGAGAAAGGCTTCCTGATCAATGCTCATTCTGCTTGGCTGTGTTCACAACTCTCCCCAGGATCCGTCCTGGATGAGGCCACCCCAGTCTCCTTTCTCCGAGCTCATGATTAGTAGGGCTGCTGCCACCGTGCAGGAACCACAGCGCCTGGAATCGTCACACCACCTTGTTGCGGATGGTGCCCAGTCCCTCAATCTCGCATTGCACTTCATCTCCTCGCTGCGGGGACACAAGAGAATCTGTCACCCAGGGCTGAAGTTCCAGGGGGTGGAAGGCAGGCTTCTGGGATGTGCCATCTAGCCTCTCCCCCCCCCCCCCCAGGATCAAAATTTGCCCCAGTGTGGGGATCTCACAAGCTAGTGTTCCATTGGTTGGACTAGGACCCAAACTGTGCCCTGTTCCTGCTGCAGGTACCCGTGCCTGGCTAAAGCTAGCCCAGCTGTGGCACCTCACTGGTCACGCACCAGAGGGTGTTGCTGATACAGTCCACGTTACCTGGGAAGAGTGCTCACCTTGAGGAAGAGAGGAGGTTTCCGGAAAACTCCAACTCCCGGTGGCGTCCCTGTGAGGACAACGTCTCCTGGGCAGAGGGTGACAAACCTGCCAAGCACATGAGGCAGCAGAGCATCAGCAAGGCAGGCCTAAATGGGGGAAGTGGGGAGTCTAGCGTGGCACCTTGGCCTGGACCAGGGACGCTGACAGGGCAAGCCCAGCAGCCTCATAGCAGTGCTTTGCTCAGTGGGTGCAGCTTGCCCGGGATATGCCAGCCTCAGCCTCAAGAAACGTCCGATTGTAGAAAGGAGCCCAGGTGCTTTGAGCTCTTGCTGCCATGGGAGGAGGCTGCAGCCTTGGCAGGGGCATGAAGTCCCAGCCTATCCCTGCATGAGGGGAGGAAGCCCCTCACCTTTCTCATTTGCTACCCCAGCATCAGAGTGGGGGACGTGCTCGGAAGGAGACATAGCAGAGATCCCTGGCTCTGGAGCTCTCCAAACTGTGTCTGGAAGCCAGGCTGTTGGCCAGTGTTCATCACCCATGGGAAAAGGTTGGGCCCAGTGGGGTGTATGGTGGCTGCTTTCTATTAATCTAGGGCAGGGGTCTCTAAAATTTTCCGCCAAAGGTGCACATCAAATATCTGGCACACTGTTAAGGGCCAGATAAAATATTTTAACTATAAAATTTAAATACACTAAGAATTAATGAAAAAATGGGCTCAAATTCCCAGGATTTCTGCAAGTACCAACACAGTACAGATATAAGGCACACACTTAACGGGACCCCCATTCCCCTACTACACCCTCACGGCACGAGTTGTGCTTGTTCAGCTGGGCTCTTAGAGAACCAGGGGCTGCATGTGGGCCCCAGGCTGCAGTTTGGAGACCCCTTGATCTATGACACAGGAGAGATGGGGAGGACTGGCACTTACTGGGAGACCCAGGCCACCAAGGCCTCGGTCTTGAAGATCATCTGGCTGGTGCTGCTGTTCTGGACAAGCTCCCCATTCACTCGGCAGCGGATCCGCAGGTTGTGGGGATCTGGGAGAGGCAACAAGAAAGGTGTGGAGTACAGTTTTGCTCAGAGCATGGAGAACCCGCTGCACTCAGTGGGGGTGGAGAACTTTCACCTCCAAGTGATTCTGACAGCGCTTGCTTAATGACATGTGCCCCACAAAAGGCTCACTCATGTGGGGCATCATACAGGGGCCTGGTGTATGATCATACATGGCTGAATCATACACGGGCCATCAAAAATCAGGCTGCAGTCCTAAGTATGCAGTAGAGCTTACTTAAGAGGAGATGCATGTTGGAGGCGCACCTAGTGCAACATGTACGGTAATTTCTCTTTCAGAGATCTCAAGCTTCCCGACTGCCAGGAAAACTAACACACCTGAGGGTTGTCATCCCAATTGAATCTCACACAATTGTGTCACACTTTTAATTGTGCCAGTCTGCATGTTTTCATACAAATTAAAATCATTCCAGGAGTTCCTCGCTGCTGGTTCATGTCAGCAGGTGGAGCACCATCAGATGTGACCTTCCCCGGGAGAGAGCAAGAGGATCCTCTATCCAAGGTGACATCTTTAATGTGCTGCACCTGAATGCACATTAAAAACTGAGAAGCATCTCTGGCATCCGGGAGTTGGGATTAAGACAATTCAGGCTGTTTAAATAGGATTTTTTGTGATTTTTCCAAACTTTTTGTGATTCTTTTATTTTTCTAGTGTGCTTTGCATTTTATTTTTTAAATCACATGTGACCTGCTCTGAAAACTGGGGAAGAGCTGCTTAGATATGAATTAATTTACATCAGATAGATGTAGTAGATGTAAATTAATAAGTAAACAAAGTGTTTACTTCCCCCTCCCCAAATAAAAGCCACAGCATCCACACCACAAAACCAGCCCCTGCAGACATCAGGTGTGGTGTGACAAAGAAAACACAACAGCCAGGAGTGGTGCGTAGTCCCCCAAAAGAGGGGCAGAAAAGAAGGTCTGCTGGCTGAACATGTCAGACGGCTACAGACCACCCAATCGGGTGCCCAACGGGGGCCCGCACAGTGGCCGCTGTATCCCCTCCTCGAGCGTGCCATGCGGGGACCTTACGGCTTTCATACCTGGCACAGAGTCCTTGGTGACCAGAGCTGGCCCCAGGGGGCAGAAGGTGTCGAAGGTCTTCCCCAGCAGCCACTGCCTCCCGTTCCTGCCCATCTGCCAGTCTCGGGCACTCACGTCATTGGCGACGGTGAACCCCGCCACGTGGCTCATGGCCTCTGACTCCTGGGGGGAGGGGAGACGGAAGGGCAGGACTCGGTGGCTTCACTCCCAAGTGGCGACTGACAGACCCTCCCGACCCACCTGGGAAATTGGGGTCCACTGACCGACGTTCACACCTAATGATCTTAATCATGCATTTTAGAAAGATGCATAAATAGATAGTGCTCTTCAAATAACACCAGATATGAACAATAAGATTTATAATATATCTATTGTAATATTGAGATCTAAAATATTTATTTTAAATAATTTATATTACCTTTCGATGGCTGCAATCCCAAAGACACTTTCCTGGGAGTAAGTCCCATTGAACACAACGGGGCTTACTTTTGATTAGACATGGTTAGGATTGTGCTCTATGACACCAAATAGTTTTCAACAAAAAATAACCGACATGCAACTACAGGTAGTGGGATTTACAGGTGAAAACAGACAGCAGGGTCAAGGCAAGACCTGAGATGCCCCCCGAGAGAGCCAAACGCCACCTTACCTGGATGTGTTTCCCTTTCTTCCCGATGACGAAGGCCATTTCCACCTCCCAGTCAATTTCCTAGCAGAGGAAGAAACAGGCAAGGCTGGAGCTCAGTTGCAGCTGGGAATGTGGGGAGATGCGCCGCTCTCAAGCGGGTTGGGCCTGGCTCCGTTCTGGCACTCATGTGGCGAGAATGCGTGCAAGTGCACAGTGTGGGGGAAATTAAAAAATTCAGAGGTGGTTCTGGTGTATGCAGAGCTACAGATTCCCCTGTACTTCCATCCACTAAAAACGGGGCGCAATCCAGAGTTACTACGGGGAGTCCTTGCTCCGGTGCAAGAACAACTTGCTCTGGATTGCAATATGAATTTTCCATAGGTTTTCACTAGGGGGTGCAGTAACTACGGGTGCACGTAATGTCTCTTATGGGCTCCTGTACTTACTCTGGATTGTAGGGAGGGTTTCCCAAAGTATGGGTCCCACTGTGCTCACCTCGCCTCTGTTTGGCTCCACATTGGAGCTGTTCCAGAGGTGTGGGAAGACCCCAGCATCGACCTTCAGCCCTTTGCAGCCCTTGGATGTGCCTTCATCTTAAAATAGGCTCCTGAAAATCCCGTTCATTCAATATAAAGAAAAAGCTCTGATTTATTTTTCATATGTTTATACCCTTATCCTGTAAGGAACTCAGGGTGGCATCCATAATTCCTCCACACCTAACATAAAGTAGCCTATAGC
Organism: Cryptoblepharus egeriae; assembly: GCA_030015325.1. Taxonomy (NCBI): domain Eukaryota; kingdom Metazoa; phylum Chordata; class Lepidosauria; order Squamata; family Scincidae; genus Cryptoblepharus; species Cryptoblepharus egeriae. The sequence goes on along the minus strand of JAREYC010000011.1, from coordinate 30,886,643 downwards.
AAAGCATGCAACACTGCTGTATATGATGGGGCTCCGATCCCTGCTGTTAGGATCCCTGGTCCCTCCCAAGTCCTTTGCTTCCCAGTGACTGCCCATTACCTACAGATTGGGTCCCCAGTTCATCACTGGCCTCCCCCAAACCATCAACAGTCGAGTCCCTCCCTTCTTTTTGGAGATGAGATACCTATTTAGGAAGGGGGGCAACCAGGTAAGCTGGAGATTATTTACTTTGCTCTCCTCCGGGTGAACAATCACGTCAAATGGCCCTGTGACGGCGCTGGGGAACTTGCTGAAGATGATGGGCTCCTTGGGGATCTTCACGTTCTGCTCCAGACAGTGATCCGCGTAGTTCATCCCCACGCAGATCACTTTATCCGGGTTCGTGATGGGGGCCAAGAGGGTCACTTCGGCTCGGGGCACTATATGTTGGCGAGACTCCAGCGCCCTGTGGACAGCAGAGAAGCAGGAACATCATCAGGTAGACCCCAAAAACACATAGCAGTAAGTGCCAGAGGATGGGGCATTTGGCACACTGCAGGTGCTTGTTGGGAAAGGACCGCTGTTTGTAGTACTTTTCAAAACTTAGGCCTAGATCCTAAAGTGAAATTAAGCTCCTTGCTCCGGAGTAGTTAAGATGACTTTCCATAGGATAACACTAGAGGGTGACGTAACTGCGTGGACCCGTAACTGCTATGGATTTTGCCCTTACTAATCCTTTTTTTAATTGTATTGTTGCCATCCCGCTTGGGAATGGCACAAAATGTCTGAAAATACTGTGTTTCCTCAAATCTAATGTGCATCTTTCAGCTGAATTTAATCTCCAAAATCAGAATGTGCATTAGATTTGATGGCACATTAGATTCAAGTAAATACAGTATTTTGAGTGTAAGTAAAGGTCAGTATTTTGTTTTAACAGCTTACTGTATTGTGATAAAAATGTCCCATCAACCCCTTGTTGTATAAAGTATGCAAGTCGGTAAAAACCATCACCTAAACCCATTGGCATATTATTATTCTCATTTAACTCATGCATTTTACACCTGCTTTGTAATGTGCGTTACAATCGCCATTAAGTATTTTTGATCTCAAGCAGTTTTAAATGGGGGAGCCCATTAGATTCAACGGCACTTAGATTTGAGTAAATACGGGAAGATCACTAATGCCCTCCACTCTCCTATTTGCTGAAAGGCTTCCTGGGATCTGGGCAGGCTCAGCAGCCTCCCTTGTGATGCCTTCTTCTACGGCACCCTTTTCTGTGGCTCCCACACACCTTTTGGCTGCCGCCAGTGCTGCGTCTCCTTCCTCCAGGAAAGCCCTCATGCTCCTGGGCAGAGACGCATCAAAACCGTTCAGGTCAACCACATCGCCCCCCTCCTTTTCCTCCAGCCCTATACGGGGCTCCGCTGACAACTCCTTGCCCTGGAACTGGACCAGCCTCATCGTGCCAGACAGGTGGGCAACCCTCAGTCTCTGCCAGCTGCAGCTCAGCCTCAGCCTGCCTGGAAGGCCTCTTCGCAACAGGCCCTGCATCAAAACCTGCAGAAAAGGAGAAAGGCAGAAAAAGAAACCAGCATTTGGCCACAGGCACAAGAAGCTCCCTGCCCACTTCATCTACCTTATACTCTATTCTATGGGCCTTTTCCTTTTCTCTCCCTAATATACCACTAACTCCAACCTGGAAATTCCCAGCTATTTCAGACCTCATATCCATGTGTCCATCATTTCCTTACTTCCTTCTATCCATCCGTCCATCCATCATTTCCTTCCTTCCATCCATCCATTTACCTTCCATCCTTCCATCCATCTGTCCATCTGTCTATCCATCTACCTTCCATCCATCCGTCTCTCCACCTACCTTCCATCCTTCCATCTGTCTCTCCATCTGCCTTCCATCCTTCCATCCATCTGTCTCTCCACCTACCTTCCATCCTTCCATCTGTCTCTCCATCTGCCTTCCATCCTTCCATCCATCCATCTCTCCACCTACCTTCCATCCTTCCATCTGTCTCTCCATCTGCCTTCCATCCTCCTGTCTATCCATCTACCTAGATATCTACCTACCTAGATATCTCCTTTCTTTATTCCATCTATCCACCTATCTATCTACCTAAATACCTACCTACCTCCTTCCATCCATCTATCCATCTATTTACCTTCCATCTTTCTAGCTATCTAGGTACCCACCTACTTACCAATCTACCTTCTGTCTGCCTGTCTGTCTGTCTGTTTCCCGCCTTTCCTCTTGCACATCTTTATACATTAGCTGTCTGTTCCCAATTACCTTGTGTTTTCCATTATCCTTACCTCTTTCAGTGACTCTGCCCAGACACTGAGGCTATAACCTGACCACAGCAGGGAGAAAAGTCCCCTGAACTTAGTGGGACATGGGCTGCTATCCTAAAAACACCTTCCTGGGAGTAAGATTTAAAAGTTCTCTGGTAAGATCTCAATTTGACTATAAGCATACTTGTATCTGGTCAATAAATGAATGACACCAAGGCTGCAATCCTAAAGGCACTTTCCTGGGAGTAAGACCCATTGAACACAATGGGGCTTGCATCTGAGTAGACATGGATAGGATTGCTATTGTAGATAGATTGCATCTTTAATGTGACTTGGTTCTTAGCCCTTAATTATTTCATTTTCTCTGTAAACCACTTTGTGAACTTTTCTTTGAAAAGCAATATATTAATACTTGTGATTGATTGATTGATTGATTGATTGATTGATTGATTGATTGATTGATTGATTGATTGATTGATACAAAAGCCAGGCAAAGAGTCCTGTGTTTATGTCCAGAACTGCCTCACTAGCACTTCTTTAACATATTTTGAACTCAGAATTACTGCTGAATTTTTAAAAAATTCCCCTTTTCCAAAAATCACTACCCAAAGAAGTGAGAACCTACCAGGGCACCTCCTGCATTCAATGCCTTGCAGACATGCTGTGCGAAGGCAGGACGTGTCCTCCGAAAGTGGGAAGAAAAGGTCTCAGAGACCAAGCAGGAGTAAAGTAAGTCAATGATTTACTTGGGTGAGTCTGAGTTCAAACTCCAGAGCTGGCGTCAGGCTCCGGATACCAACACCAACTCTTAGGAAGTTTCTGGTTCAAGCATCACCATTAATGGGGGAAAGCCTGCAGGGTGACCATTTGACCGGAAATTTCTGGATTTGTCCTCTTTTTTAGCCTCCTGTCCAGGTGTCCTCCAAAAGGGCTTCACTGTCCTCCATTTTGGAAATTTGCAATGGTGAACAGTACCCATCATGTCATATGTTGCTGGATTTGTATTGAAGAGCAAAATCCAATGCAAAAATTGGTTTTGAAATATCTCCTTCCTATCAAACGTTATGGCCAAAAAAACTAAAAGTAAAAAGTGCATTGATCTCTATGGGAAAGTGAAAGTGCCTTATATTGTGGCTTTACTTGAGCTGTGGGTGGTACAAGCGGTTAAGACGTTGTACCTGCTAACCAGAAGGCCAGGGTTCGAGACCCGGGTCGGCCCCACAAGACAGGGTGAGCTCCTGTCCTTAGCCCAGCTCTGCAATGCCAGCTGGATCCAATCGTATGGGCTCTGCCTTTCCATTGGACTAATTCAGTGGCATGGAGAGGGGGGATTTGCTGCTTGGGTAACAGCCTCTCCTCCATAACAATCCAACCCAGGCTTTCGTGCTTCGTATGCAGTGTACGCAGCGCAGAGCACGATACCAGAGTCTCTCAAGACCGATGGATGCCTGCTTCTTTTTTACTTGTGAGTAAGCAAATATGCCACTATCAGCTGGAAAGGCCAGGCTGAGAGAAACCCAAGACCTTGTCCTCCTTTTGGGGTTTTGGCATCTGGTCACCCTGGGGAAAGGGAATTGCACTACCATCCTACATTACAGGCTTGTTGCAAGCCTCGGAGTGTCCTAGGCAGGTCTACTCAGAAGAAAGTTCCATTATATTCAGTGGGACTTACTACTGGGAAAGCGTGCCTAGGATTGCAGCCACAGTCACACAAAGAGGAGGTGAGCTCTTTTTGCACTCGCACAGGATTATTAGTGCACAGTCCAGGGTGACCATCTGGCCCCCTTTCCCAGGAGATGTCCTGGATTTCAGACTTGTGTCCTGGGGAGGGGGGAGAAACTTTAGTTTCCCCCTTTTCCTCCATCAACACCCCCCTTTCCTTCTATCTGCCATTTCTTCCATCCTTCAACATGTCTTAGATTTTAGCCTATGTCCTGGAGAAAACTTCAATGTCCTCCTTTTCCTTATAAGCTGGCACCATATGCTCTCTCTTTTCCAGGACATGTCCTCTTTTTTAGCCTTAAGTCCTGGGAAAAAAATCTTCATGTCCTCCTTTTCCCAGTTAGCAGGCAGCAGGGAGCCTTCTTGAAATTCATAAATTATACGCGACAGTTTAAGATTTAATAATTAAGACATATAGTGATTAAATAAAGCACATGCTACACACACACACATGAAAGCAACATATATGAGTGCTTTTAGCTCTTACTTTGTAGGTCACTGAATCCACTTGAACTACCAAAAAGATGCTCTTTTAAACTTATATATATATATATATATATATATATATATATATATATATATATATATATATATATATATATATATATATAAAATTAGCTATTAATTATTAATTTTTTCATTTTCTTGTAAACTGCTTTGTGAACTTTTAAGTTGAAAATTGGTATACAAATACTATGTGTGTATATATATGTGTGTGTGTTTGTGTGTGTGTGTATACACACACATATAGAGAGAGAGAGAGAGAGCAACAAACAATAAAACGACCGTATTCCTGGCAGTGTATCTGGGGAAGTTGCACTTTTATTGATGAGAGCACTTTTTTGCAGAGATTCCCAAAGTGGGTGTTGTGACCCCCTTAGGGGGGTCATGAGGTGGGTGCCGCCATCTTGGTTTCTGGCACAGGGCGCCGCCATCTTGAAACCTGGCACTGAAGGCAGCCATCTTGGAATGGGGCACTCAGATGCTATCCTGGGAGAAAGTGTCATTGGACTCAATGGGGCTTACTTCTGAGTAGGCGGGGGGCTCCGAAGCGGAGGATCCCTTTCACGCCTCCCTCCAGGACTGACTCTTGGGCCTCCCCAGGAACCCCCCCCCCCGGAGGAGACTAGGGGCAGCCCCTCCCCTGCTGCACCTACCTTGCAGGGTTGTTGTGCAGGAGGAGGACAGAGGGGGGCCTGGAGGGCAGCAGTAGGTAGGGGAGGCCCTGCAGACCCAGCAGGACACGTGTCAGGACACGTGTCCCGTGTGGAGGCAGCCAGAGGGTGGGGGAGTCCCATGTCCTACCTTGCAGGGTCGTCCTGAAGGGGAGAGGGAGGCTGTGCTGGCAGTGTAGGCTCCACTTGCTCTTTTACCAAAAAACTACAACTCCCATGGGGCACCGCGAAGGGCGCATCTACAGGCTTCCCTAGTTGGTTGAGCTGGGCCTCAGGCGGGCCAATTGACGTCTACGCCCTTCCGGCCCGGCTCTAGACTCTAGACCTTTCGTACCTCTATAGCGCAGCCACTCAGGGACGCCATGACACTAGAGGCAAAACAGTTGCGTCCTCCAGAGACGACGAGAGCCAAGAGAGAACTAGGAGGATACGAGTCTGGGCTTCCTAGGGAGGCAGAGTTTCCTTCTTCCCTCCCTGCCACTGACCATAGAGACGTAATAAGGCTAGAGGCACAAGGCAACTTCCGGTGACTTTTTTTTTACCGCTCTATCCCCTCTTCTCTACGATGCTATTCACTTCCGCCGACGGAGTCCTCCTGTGGCCACCAAGTTGACGTCAGTTCCTCTAACGCCTATTCCACGCATGTGCAGTTTGCCTCTGGGAAAACAGACTAATGAAGTGTCTAGACTCCCAGGCAGTATTGTGCTGGCGAGTTTTCTTCCACTATTAAGGAAGGGCTCAAGTGGTGGGCCCTTTGAACGAATGGCAGGAGCATAGCTGGGGGGGTGGAGCAGTCAGTTGGGGGGGTCAGTCTTGGAGGGGGGCCAAAGGGGCATAGCCAGAGGGGGGTGAGCTGTCACTCTTGGGAGGGCACCGTGGGGTGCACAAGGGGCCCCTTTTGGGGGGGCAGTGGCATAGACGGAGGGAGGTGAGCTGTCACTCTTGGGGGGCACTGTGGGGTGCACAAGGGGCCCCTCCCCTTTGGAGCCATTCCAGTTTTGGGGGGCAAAACGGCGGCATACCGAATGGCTCCAAAGGGGAGGGGCCCCTTGTGCACCCCACGGTGCCCCCCAAGAGTGCTTTGCCCCCCCTTGGCTACGTCACTGCCCCCACCTGGAATGGCTCCAACACCCCTCCAGGAAGTGATGTCATAACCAAAAGTGGCATCAAACGGGAAGTGACATCACTGTGGCGCCCGTGGCGCCTCCATGTCTACTCAGAAGTAAGCCCCACTGTGTTCAGTGAGACTTACTCCCAGGAAAGCATATTGAGTGCACAGTCGCAAGATGGCGGCGCTCAGTGCCGTATTCCAAGATGGCGGTCGCAACCCCCACTTTGGGAACCACTTAGTGTCAGGTGCGCCACCAGACTATGGGATGGCTTCATCACCACCACCTGAGTGCCACTGCAAGCTGCCACCTGAGACAGAGTGACCATATCCCAAAATCAAAATGTAGGACATGGTCACTCAAAAATGTAGGACGTCCATAAATGTAGGACGTCCTGCATTTAAAAAAAACACCTTACCTTGTCTTGGGTCGGGTCTGGTAAGGGCAGGTCCAATCTGGCCTTCTAGGGGGGTGGGAGGGTGCTTGGGGGTACGTTAGACTCAGTCGTGGCTTGGCACGAATAAATCTGGCTGAACTATTCAAAAAAAGGTTGTGCGCGTGGTTGTGCATGGGCTTGTTGTGCACGTGCAAAGGTTGTGCGCATGGGCGTGCAGCGCATTGTTTCCTGAAAAGACTTCCCAGAGAGGTCTGGCGTGTGCGAAGACCTCCCCTGACCTCGCTGGCACTTTCACTTCCTAATTGGAGGTGTGCGCTGGCGGGGGTCAGGGGAGGTCCTCTCTAGGAAGTGTTTTCAGAAGACAATGTGCTGTGCAAGCATGCACACATTTTTTTAATATTTCAGCCGCGGCTGAGTCTAACGTCTCCCCAACCACCCTCCCACCCACCACCCAGAAGGTCGGATAGGGCCCCTTTGACTGGACATTCCAGTCAATGGGCCAAATCTGGACACGTCCGGCCCATTCCGGCTATCTGGGAGCCCTGACCTGAGACCACTTTACTTACAGCAAGAGGCTCGCGGGGACCTTTGTTCTGCTGCATTGCTGGTCTTCGGGTCCGAAGTCCCACAACATCCCCTCAAATGGCACTGGTCAAGAATCAATGAGACTTACTCCCAGGAAAGCATCTTGAGTGCCCCATTTAAAGATGGTGGCACCCCATGCCAGACTGCAAAATGGTAGTTGTGACCCCCACTTTGGGAACCACTCAGAATCATGTGCACCAGATGCCACCTGAGAGACCACTTTATTTACGTTAAGAGGCTCAGGGGGACCTGTTTGTTGTGCTGCAGGGGTCCAGGGGTCCTGCAATTTGAGTGCCTCATTCCAAGCACCCAATACCATATTCCAACATGACAGCACCCAGCTTTTCATGATCCCCCTGAATTGAAGTCGTGCCCTCCTCCCTAAGGGGGTCCCGATCCCCTCTTTGACAACCACTGCCTTGCATATCACTCATTTTAAGAACACAAGACCAAGAGCAGTGGGAAGCAGTGACTGCACAGGAAGGAAAAGCAGCTGGATCTTTTAGAGTTTTATTTATTAAAATATACAGTGACTGAAGAGATCCCAGTTGACCATCTCCCCAGTTGTGCTGTGAAAGGGGTGGGGGGATGCTGGAGGAGGGGGAGGCTACTAAGACATGCGGCCATTCCTTATGCTGCACATATGCCAGGAAGCGCCACCGAGTGCAAACGCGCAACGTCCTGAGAAGGGGCTTTGGGGACTGGAGGAGAGTTTTGCTGGCGATGGGGGCACCGTCTGGCCTCAGGGCAGGTGGAGCACAGAGAAGGTCAGGAGGACATGGTCAGCTGCTATCTGGGTCTTCAAGGGGGAGGGGGAGGCCTTGGGGTCAGAGCTGTAACTGACTGCCCCGGCGTCCAAGGCAGTGATGTCACAATGTTGTGTGATGTTGCAACATCACTTCTGGATTCTCTACAGCAGTGGTACTTGCACGTTCAGTCCAGGACCTACTTCTGAGAAAGACCCCCCAGAAGTGATGTCATGACTGGACATGTGCCAGATTCCAAGACAGTTGCACCCAGCTTTTGGCGACCCCCACTTTGAATATCACTCGCCTACAGAGAAGGGGGCACTCACTACAGCACCCCCATAGTAGCCACCAGAGCCTTCCCTATAACTAGGGCAGAGCTTGGGGCAGTCATGCACCCTCACTTGGTGAAGCACCTCTAGTTATAGCTTTGCATGGGGTGTTGTCAGGCTGCAATCCTATTCAAGCCCCACTGACTATAACCATAAGTATAGGCAACTTTGTCAGTGTTTGTACCATATATTATTATTATTATAACTTTATATCTCATCTTCTTCACAAGACTCAATAATGAGACTTACTTCTAAGTAGACCTGCATAGGATTGGGCTCTCGGTAGCTCCATTTGAGTAAGGGGCATGCCTGCTTGGAAAGAGGCAAATCTTGGCCCAGGGGGTATTATTTATGGCACGGGGCAGTCATTTGGGAAAGGACGTTTATGGAAGTTCTTCCCAGCTGAATATCTTTCCAGATCTGGATTGTGTTCTGAACTACCTGGTCTCGTTTCTGGAACAGCACCAGTCACTTACTGGTGACTTGCCTTCAGTTTCATGGGTCTACTGTGCATGTACTGTACGCTGGGGGACAGTCAAGAGTGGATGGTGGTCAAGACAGTCAAGAGCACCCAGTCAAGAGTGGACGGTGGACACTGGGAAGGGTGGAAGACCAACCTGCAATCCTATACATCCTTACCAGGGAGAAACTCCCACTGAACACAACGGAACTTCTTCGGAGTTGGAATGCTTAGGATTGCACTGCAACAATCCGATATATGGGGAAATACCCAGAAATGCTCCACTCTACTGGAAATATCTTCCTAGCTGACGATCACCCCCTGCCCCCCTCCGTTACCCTCCCCCTGCCCTCGCCTGCTCCTTGGTGATCAGCCATCAGAATCTGGCAAGTCTTGCAAGCAAAGAGCATCTCTTCTTCCCTTTCTGTGTTTCCTTGAAATATAAAAAGAGTTTTTGGTTGTGTTTCTTTGCTTTTTCTCAGAAAGACGAGTGTGTGCTTCAGAAGAAGGACGGAGAGGTCTGCCGTGCAGGCCGAGGAGGCAGGTGGGGACGTGGCAGGACTCCCAGCACTCTAAATGACGTTCTCAAAGAGCTGCATGGAACTCATGATGTTCTCATCCTGGAGCAGAGAAGAGAGGGGGGGAGATGTGAGCACCGCAAGACACAACTAGACACACTTTCTCTTACTGTCACTCCATAGCTGTGCAGGAATATTCTGTTTCCTCTTTGCAGCCACGGTGTACAGACTAGTCCGCCTGCCCCCTCCCGACAGAACAAAATCAACCACGCTCAGGGCCTCGGCTGTCTCGTGCATCTTTTTATATGAGTCCAGGCCAGCAGGCAGGACACTCCAGCAGTGACTCAGAAAGAGATGCACCAGGCAGCCTCCCCTGAACCTCATGAAGAAAGACAGGGCTGGCTTCTCTGAAGGAGGTGTAACTCCAAAAATAGTCTGATAATGAACTGGGGGGCATAAGGGTGACATCTGCATCCACTCTGGGCTGGCCCAGACTTTGGAGCATCTGAGGCAGTGCATCTCCTTACCTGGTGATGTGCCAGCCTCTGCTTTTCCAACCCTGGAGCCCACCATTCTCCTCTCCTCCAGATTTCTGCTCCCCCCTTTCAATCCATGGGGCATAGGACCAGGAGAATAGATGGGGGCATGTGGGCAGACAGAAGTGGATTTCCCCACCACCACCACCAGTCTACTCCCTGAGGTCACCACTTCCATTAGCCTCATGAATGGGCCAACCTGCTGGGGACGTTTGGGGAACACTGTTCTAAGGAAGGCAAGTTGAGTCAAATCCTGCTGCCTAAGCAGCTCCTCAACAGCTAGTCTCTCTCACTGACCGATATGAACTAACCGTTTGGCAGGTCTCCAGGAACTCCTCAATTGTGACCACGCCATCCTGATTCTTGTCCATTTTCTGCAATGCAAAAGGTGCTCCGTGAGTGGCAGAAGATTGCTTGGGGGGGGGGGGACAACAACATTCAGCCCTACTCAGAGATCCTCTCTTCCTAGGTCTTTGCCAGTTCCCAAAAACCCTGTCTGGGTATTCCTTTTTCTTTTCCCCAACTGACGTGCTGCTTTCCAGCCAAAGAAGTCTAACCCTACAATCCGGAGTAACTACAGGAAGACGTAAGTGGCACTTACTCTGGATTGCTCTATGCATTTCCAATAGGTTTCCCATAGGTGGCACCATAACTACGTCAGTGTAAAAGGTCCTGTGGTTACTCTATCAGGTAGCCTTGATCAGGTTTCTCAATACTTAGCTCCCCTGAACCACTTCATATGGTCCACCTATTCAAAGGACCACCAGAAGTAACTGGTAATGGCATCATCGCCAGTGACTTCTGGGTTGGGAGGCCAGATGTGATGCAGCTTTGTACAGACCCCCTTCTGCCAGTCGTGCTGCCTATTCCCTTGCCCGCCTTCCACCTACCTGGAAGAACTTCTCCACGTGTTCAATGGGAGCGTCTTCCCTCAAGATTGGGTAGGTGTAGCGACCCATCATGTCATATATGGATTTCATGATTGCCAACATCTCCTGCCAGAGAAGAACATTTTCAGAGGGGACCTAAGTCCAGGCTGAGCCACTCTTCTTCTTCTTCTTCTTCCTCACAGGAGTCTATGCAAAGGTGGGGGCAGGGGAGCTCTGTGTCCAAGGAACCGGAGGTAGGTAGAGAAGGTCTGAACTTCCACCTCTGCCCTTATAGGATCTGCCTTGATTCCTCCCATAGCTTCTGGCTTTGTGAAGAAACCCCTCTCACTGCTTCACATGTCTCCGCTTCAAAGCCCCCAGCCCCACTGCCGCTCAACACAAGCATCATTTACGGTGCAGCCGTGGTTGAGTTGGAACCCTCTTCTCCACCACCACCACCATTGCTGCTCACGAGGAGGAAAGCAAACCACCCCCCAAGGGAGAGCTGCGATTGCAGCCTTCTCTTCTCCAAATGGAAAGGCCACCCGCTGCCCCACTCCTGGGTGCGACATAGCAGGGGCAGTCAGGCCCAGCCGCAATGGGGGGTCTGTTCTCCCCCCACCCTTTAGAGGCAGCTACCTCCTTGGTGATGTAGCCATCCTTGTTGATGTCATAGAGGTTGAAGGCCCAGTTCAGCTTTTCATGCACCGAACCCCGCAGCAGGATGGAGAGGCCAATGACAAAGTCCTGCAGGAGAAGAGGGCACAGAGCAGTTGGACCCGCGCATGGAGCACCCTGGGAGGGGCCAGTGTGCCTGGCAGCCTCGCCATGAGCCCTCGGAGCCTGGGGCAGCCCAGCACTGCAAGCAATAAACTTGAGCACCAGGACAGCAGCAAAGGATGCCACTGACTACTGTTTTCCAATGCGCTTGGGTACCTGTGCTAATTTTAGAAGCAGGATTCACGGCTTGCATCGTCCAGGTCTATTATTAGTCCTGCTGCATTCAAAGAGCCTTCAGAACAACAGACAGAGCCCTTTGCTGTGGCTCTTCAAGGCTGTGCCTGCCTCACTGGTTAATTCCAAGGAGACTTTGTGGATTGGTGGTGCTCCCCACTTTCTTCTCCTCCCTCCTTCTCTTCTGCTCCATCCCTCTCTTCCATTTTAATCCAATGGAAGGAACAGCAAGAGGAGTCCTGGAGGGAAGTTGACCAAGGAACTGCTATGGGTCAGCCCAGGTCTGTGCCAGTCGTATGGCTGGTGCAAGTTCAAACTGATCCATGCAGGTGGATCAGGCTAAGGATGGGGGTTTGAATTTCATAGGTCTGCAGGTGCCAAACCTGCTCCTCACCTGTTCCCAATCCACCCATCACCCATCTCCTCCCCATCCATCCTGTGGTGGACTTTCTTGCTCCAGCGGGCTTCCTAGTGCTGAGAGCATGCGCTGCCACAAACCATAGACTTTATGGCAGCCTGTGCTGGTGCATTATGCGAGTAGCACTAGGCTGATAATACACTGTGGAAACTTCAGAGACCTTTCACTCCTCAATCCTGTGATTGGGAACGGCAGATCCTCCTGCCCTGACCCTGGAGCCTGAGCCTGACCCTGGATCCTGCTGTCTGAAAAGGATCCCCCCCTGGGATTTGTTTTATAGGGTGAAAGAAGCTTCATGAGACACCTTTTCAACCTGGCACCAGTTTCCCTTTCCAAGCATGAAAACGTCTCCAGAACGTCAGGCCCAGAAACGGAGGGAGCGTCTTACCTCAAAGCGGATGGCTCCGTTCCGGTCCACATCGAAGGCGTTGAATAGGAAATGGGCATACATGGTGGCATCTGGAAAGGGGACAGCAGAAGCAGATGAATGTCAAGTCTTGGCCCACTATCACTCCCTACACATAAGGGTGCTGTGGTGGAAAAGCCATAGTAGGACCTACTGAAGGTCTAAGTCCACCTGGAAGTTGGGTGCAATCCTAACCAATTTAGGCTGGCATAACTCACCCTACATAACTTCTTGTGGTGTGTGGGGATGTGCAGGCCTAACCTCTCAGGAATGGGGCAGAGCATGTGCCAGTCTCCCCACGCAACCAAAGGAAGTTATGCCAGGTGAGTTATGCCGGCCTAAATTGGTTAGGATTGCACCCTCATTTAATTATCTTGCATTTTGACAACAGCAACTCCAAAACAGGATGGGAAGATAGCAAGTCTCCCAGCAATTGGTGTTTAGGGCCATTCTGGGCAAGGAGGCTTTACTTATGGCCACCACAGCTCCACACTAGTGCACCAACAGCAAAAACAAACCAAAAAACCACAAACAAATAAAAGACATGCATCCTGGGTGCATCCATTTCCATGAGACTCCAGGAATGTCCAGTTTTTGGAACTGGCTAACCCACATCAATGGAGCAACACTGCCACATCGCTGGGTTCATCCATTCATCCCTTTTGCAGCCTCTCTAATAGCGGAGCCTCAGTTTCCATTGAGGATCCGTTCTTGTACCCCTGCAGATGCCAATTTTCATGGATGAACCAATCTGTGTTGGCAGCGCATGACCTTCAGAAGCCCCTTAGAATGCCGAATAATATCACTTCCAGGTGGTTGGGTGTTGCTTCTGCAGGTTTCAGAAAGCCCTATGGATGGAGGAGACTTCAGAGAAGCTAACGTCACCTCCAGAAGGATCAGGTAAGGCCAAATCTGTCTCCACATCGTTCCAGGGGACCCACTTTGAGCCAAATCCACAGACATCTAACCTGTGGATACGGAGGCCCCACAGAAAATGCCAAAAAACTCATGGTGGAGTCCTGGGATGTGACTCCCATTTTGTCCTTACAAGACTGGAAAGGAATACGGGAGGTCAGATAAGAGAAAGCAGCCAATTCAAATCAATCCATCCAATCAATGAATCCATCCATCCCATCCATCCATCCAATCAATCCATTCATCCATCCAATCCATCCATCCAGTCCATCCATCCAATCCATCCATCCAGTCCATCCATCCAATCCATCCATCCAATCCATCCATCCAGTCCATCCATCCATCCAATCCATCCATCCAGTCCATCCATCCAATCCATCCATCCATCCAATCCATCCATCCAGTCCATCCATCCAATCCATCCATCCAGTCCATCCATCCAATCCATCCATCCAATCCATCCATCCAGTCCATCCATCCATCCCATCCATCCATCCAATCCATCCATCCAGTCCATCCATCCAATCCATCCATCCAGTCCATCCATCCCATCCATCCATCCCATCCATCCATCCAATCCATCCATCCAGTCCATCCATCCAATCCATCCATCCATCCATCCAGTCCATCCATCCAATCCATCCATCCAATCCATCCATCTCATCCATCCATCCAATCCATCCATCTCATCCATCCAATCCATTCATCCAATCCATCCATCACATCCATCCAATCCATTCATCCAATCCATTCATCCAATCCATCCATCCATCCTGTCCATCCATCCAATCTATCCATCTCATCCATCCAATCCATTCATCCAATCCATCCATCCATCCAGTCTATCCATCTCATCCATCCATCCATCTCATCCATCTCATCCATCCAATCCATTCATCCAATCCATCCATCCATCCAGTCTATCCATCCAATCTATCCATCTCATCCATCCATCCAGTCTATCCATCTCATCCATCCATCCATCCATCTCATCCATCCAATCCATTCATCCAATCCATCCATCCATCCAGTCTATCCATCTCATCCATCCATCCATCTCATCCATCTCATCCATCCAATCCATTCATCCAATCCATCCATCCATCCAGTCTATCCATCTCATCCATCCATCCATCCATCTCATCCATCCAATCCATTCATCCAATCCATCCATCCATCCAGTCTATCCATCTCATCCATCCATCCATCCATCTCATCCATCCAATCCATTCATCCAATCCATCCACAGTATTTACTTATATACTGCTTTTCAATTAAAGAGTTCACAAAGCAGTTTACAAAGAAAATGAAAAATAATGGCTAACGGGTCCTCATAGGGACCCCCTAAGATACACATACACTAGAACTATATCTCAATTTAAGTTAGTTTATTGTCACTTTCTGAGCACAGAGAATTTGGGGAACTCAGGTTGGTTCTCTGAGAGGGCAGCAGACATCTGGCACAGGATTCTTAGCAAAAGCCCCAGACTATAATGCTGCCCAGGGGGAATTTGGTGCCATCAGAACCCACGCAAATGTTTTGCAAGTTGGCACCAGCAACCTGAGGGACGTGTGACGCAGACACGGATGAAGAGGCACCCAGGGATCATCCTCCCACAACTCACCTCCCTGGGGGAAGAACTGAGCGTAGATCAGCTTGAAGGTCTCCTCGTCCACCAGACCACTGGGACATTCCTGTAGGGCAGAAGACACGGAGGTCACACCCTGAAAACTGTACCCAATCCTTGGTTTTAGATCTGGCAATACCACTTTAGATCATTGCCTAGTTTTGTATGGTTTGGCTTGTAAATTATGTTAAGGTGGCAAAAGAAAAGCTATAGGTTGCTTTCCTGAACCTTAAAGGTGTGTTTGATTCATTGGTTCATCAGACCTCAATTTGCTAATTCCTGGTGCAATCCTAACCAATACAACTCACCAGTCTCCTCATTCCTACGGTGGTGTGGAGAGGCTGGTGCCAGGACTCGTGCCAGTCTGGGGTTTAGGATTTAAGACTTAACGGGCTAAATTAGCCAGTCTGGCCATATGGTCTCCCCCAAAGAGGGAAATAGATTTGGAGATCCTAACCAACAGGGGTTTAAAGAAGAATATATTAGCCTCCACTCTTTTGAACCGCTTCCTAAATGATCTGGCCTCTTCTTTGGGTGAGTTAGAGGGACAGGTGAGAGTTTGCCGAGTCCTGTTATTATTATACATATTATTATATGTATATATATTATATATAATATAATATTATTATATTTATACTATCTCAATTGCATTTAGATTTGAAGTGCTTGATTGCTGAATGTGTAGTTTCAAGCAGGGGCCTCCTTGGCAGGAGAGCCACATCATCTCTCGGACACTGGGTCGGGGCGGAAAACTCATTTACATTTCAAATTTGAATACATTTACATAAATCTACATATAAGAATGTATTGGAGTGGATTACAGGGCTTGCCCAAGGGCTGGATAGAGGGGTCTTGCCAGGGGGTCACATTGAGGCTCACCAAGGGCCACCTCTAGCCCCAGGGCCGGGGTTTGGAGACCCCTGGATTAGAATATCTCTCTTCAAGATAAACCCAGAATTTGGTAAACTCAGTTTTGGTAAACCCAAATTATACTATTTAGCAATATTTGGTAAACTCAGTTTCGGTAAACCCAAAATTATAATATTTAGCAATATTTGGTAAACTCAGTTTTGTAAAACCAGTTTTGTAAACCTAAAATTATAATATTTAGCAATATTTGGTAAACTCAGTTTCGGTAAACCCAAAATTATCCTATTTAGCAATATTTGGAGGCAATACTCTTGGATCTGTAGGGGAAGAGAGTGAAATACCCTAAGTAGTAATGCATTTGCCTCTGATATAATCTTGTCTGAACCAGACATTACAAAATGTGAAGAATATTGTACATTTCCATTTCAATAGAGGAAGTATTTATTTTCCAGCATCTTTGAAAGTAATTAATGCTAAAGTTGTTGCCATCAAATTTATTGGTTTTTTATGGTGTCCCAACAAGAGTCACTTTCTGGCATTGATGCTAGTGACAGGACGGAGGTTATGTTCAGAGGGGTTCCCCAAAAACTGTTCCCCAAGAAGTTTGATTCTCTGGCTGAGGTTGATACATACATTATACTAAGAAGTAAATGTTATCATAATTATTGTTCCCAAATTACGTACTGTTCCTAAACAGAACAGAGGCTGTTTTCCATTAAACTTCTCACAGTGCATTCCTAATCCCCAGTTAGGCTGGCACAAGTCCCGGCACAAATCTGTGCCATTCCTGGTGGGGTTAGGCCGGTGCCCAGACATGAACCAACCCCTCTCTACACCAGCGTGGGAACAGGGAGACAGATAAGATGCGCCACCCAACATTGGTTAGGATTGCACTCTTAGGACTGCAGCCCACTAGATGACTTACTAGGTCCCTTCCAAGTCTAGGATTCTATGATTCTTAGGGCGCAATCCAGAGTAACTATGGGGAGACCTTGCTCCGACGCAAGAACAGTTTACTCTGGATTGCAATATGAATTTCCCCTCGGTTTTCACTAGGTGGTGCCGTAACTACTTTGACGTAAATGTCTCTTACGTGCTCCCGTAGTTACACTGGATTGTAGGGTTAGTTTGCTTCCTAAAATAAGTTATATAAATCAAAATACACCCAAAATAAAGACATAAAAAAGGGTTCATGTTCCAAGGCTCTGTAAGCCATTCAGAAAGGATGTCTTCCACCTAATAGTATCGAACCGTCTGTGGTGCCTTCCACCTAATAGTACCGAACCGTCGGTTATGTTATGATGGTCCTGCCAAGAACGTGGAGGGAGGGGGGAACTGGCCTCCTGGGTTAAGGAGACGGGGTTTTATTAACTTGCCTAAGGCAGGGATTCTTCCCTCCTGTGGTCATTTGAGCTGAATTCATATTTAATGCACCCAGCGAGGAACGGCCAGATATCCTCCATTCAGCAATATTAAAGCAGTTGGAACAAGAAGGAAGCAGCTTTAAAGGAAAGATTTGTTGATTCATCAATCAATGTTGGGATGGTCCCAGTTGATGGGAGGAGGAGAGGAGAGGAGGAGAGGAGAGGGAGGAGAGGAGGAGAGGTACCAGGAAATGGAAGAAGGCAAGTTGGGGAAACCATCAACACATATATGGGCAGGAACAGATATTTCAGAATTTGCAACGCAGCTTCCTGAAAGGGCAGTCGGGCTCACATGAAACCATTTAGCTCCTTGGGTACATCCACACCACACGTTTGTACTGGTTTTCGTACCAGTTTACCGTCATCGCCTTCCTCCAAAGAATTCTGAGAATTGTTGTCTGGAGAGGGTGCGGAGAAGCCTTTAATGTACCAAAGGGAACGGCTCTTTCCAGAACACAAAAATATAATTGTTAATTAATTAGTACTGGATGTCATTAAAAGGCTATACATCACCCTGCAGGGAGGTAGCGTCCAGAGTGCCGCAGGCTGTGGCGTAGCTAGAGGGGGTGCAAAGCACTAAGTTTTGCATTGGAGCCATTCCAGGTGATGGGAGCAAAACAAAAGTGAATGTCCCACTGACCACAGGGCTCTTTTTGGGATTTTTCAGAGTTCTCCGCAATCCTAATCCCCAGTTAAGCCAGCACAAGTCCTGGCTAAGTCCAATGCTGGCCTGGGGGTGTTGCAAAAGTGCCCTAAGGCCCTTCTGTGCCACTCCTGGGGGGATTAGGCCAGTGCACAGACATGCGCCAAGCTCACCACACCACCACCAGAATGCAAGAGGGGTGAGTTGTGCTGGCCTAAATTGGTTAGGATTGGTGACCACAATGATCTGGATTATTATTACATCCCAGATAGGCTTCCAAGAAGTAGTGGACCCTTGAAACTGAACCCTGGAAGAAGGTGTCCGGAAACATCTCACTGTGTGGAGACCACGTAAAGAGGTGTGGGAAGTGGGGGCTGCCTCACTCACGTTCTTGAATCCTCGGTAGAGCGACTGCAGCTCCTTCTTGGTGAACTTGGTCAAGGACTGAAGCTGGTCCAGCCCTTCTGGCTGGTGCCGGATGGTCGAGAGCTCAAATTCACTGTCGGTGCTGTCTGCAGAAAGAAGAGAGGCGTCTGTTGGGGTGGGACTGTTCAGTATTCCCAATGGTGGCCAGGCAAGGTTGGGTTAGGGTTAGGTCAAGCAACAGCTGTCAGTTTGCAAGACAGGGTCAGAGCTCAATGCCGGGGGGGGGGGGACATGCTTTGCACAGAGCCTGGTAACTGGCAGCATCTGGAGAAAACTCTCCCCCATCCAGAAACCCCAGAAGGCATCAATATCAAGCTAGTTTATAGTTATTGCATGACAGTCAACACTGCAACACCTTAACCCACTGCCAGACTACCCCACTCTTCATCCCCACCTTTGAGGTCTGCTCCAGGTCTCCAAGCCTAAGGGCGCATTCCAGACTAACTATGGGGAGTCCTTGCTCCGGTGTAAGAACAATTTACTCTGGATTACAATATGAATTTCCCATAGGTTTTCACTAGGTGGTGCAGTAACTATGGGTGCACGTAAGGTCTCTTACGTGCTCCCATAGTTACTCTGGATTGTAGAGTAAGAGGACTCCATATTTTGCAATGACCCACTTGATGAAGTGTTTGGTAGAACCCAAAACGTGCTCTTTGAAAACTTGATTTGGAACAAACTATCATTCATTCATTCATTCATTCATTCATTCATTCATTCATTCATTCATTCATTCATTCATTGAATTTGTAACCCACCTTTCTCTGCAAAAGCTGACCCAAGGTGGTTAACAACATGGATTAAAAACATATAAACCAATATTTAAAAACCAGGAAATTTTGTTTGTTTGTTTACTTGTTGTTGATTTATTTATTCCTTGAAAAGAAAACCGAAGGCAGGAAAGTCTACCCCTCCTTTGAATTGTGGTTGTTTCTTCCTGCGAGTCAACACAGTCGCCCACAATTTTACGTTGTTTTGGATTTGTTTTACTGGAATTGAACACACGGGCCATAGAAGTGGCTCTTCTCTCATCTCTCTACAGTATTTATATATCGCTTTTCAACTTAAAAGTTCGCAAAGAGGTTTACAAAGAAAATGAAAAAATTAATGGCAAATGTCCCAAAAGGGCTCACAATTTAAATCCAGCAGAAACCACTATAACAGTCATTGCTGGGGTGTTTCTTGGCCCAATTACTCTCCTCCTCCTAAATAAAAGAGGACACCCACTGGAAAGAGAGGACACTTCTCTTACCATTGAGTAATTCCAGAAAGTTTTCCGTTTGCAGGGATCGGGGCAAAGGGCTTACAGGGTAGCACTGATTTAACCCAGGTACCCTTTCCCAAAAGGAGCACATTCCCGAGCCATAAAGGATTTTCCTGATGGGACTGTTTTTGCTCTCCAGTTGTGACACTTGTGCTGCAATCCTATACACACACCTTCCTTGGAGTAAACACAATAGGATTGACTTCGAACCAGAGAACTGGTTCGAAACCACTTAACTGGCCTAAATGAATTCAAGTCATTTGGACCGGATGAGCTGCATCCTGGAGTTCTGAAGGAACTGGCAGATGTCCTTGCAGAGCCTCTGTGGATCATCTTTGAGAAATCCTTGAGGAGTGGAGAAGAGCCTGGACTGGAAGAGGCAAATGTAGTCCCAATCTTTAAGAAGGGGAAAAAAGAAGACCCAGGAAATTATAGACCAGTCAGTTTGACTTCAATCCCGGGAAAGATATTGGAGCAAATCATAAAACACACAATTTGTGCACATCTAGACAAGTACTCGGTGATCAAAACAACCCAGCATGGATTGACCAAGAATAAATCTTGCCAGACAAATCTGATCTCCTTTTTTGATCGGGTTACGAGCTTACTGGACATGGCAATGCTGTGGATGTCATTGATCTTGACTTCAGCAAAGCATTTGACAAGGTCCCACATGACATTTTAATTGGGAAGTTGGAAAAATATGGGCTAGACAAGGCAATTGTTAGGTGGATCCGCAACTGGCTCAATGGCCGCACTCAAAGGGTTTTAGTAAATGGTTCTGTGTCAACCTGGAGGTCGGTTTCTAGTGGGGTCCCCCAAGGCTCTGTCTTGGGACCGGTTCTCTTTAACATTTTCATCCATGACTTGGAGGAAGGGATACGGGGGAGCCTGATCAAATTTGCAGATGACACCAAACTGGGAGGAGCAGCAAACACAAGAGAAGAAGGAGAAACCTCCAGCAGGATCTGGATAAACTGGAATCCTGGGCTGGAACAAACAGAATGAACCTCAACAGGGAGAAGTGGAAGGTTCTGCACTTGGGCAATAAAAACCCAAAACACAGGTATAAAATGGGGGATACTTGGCTTGGCAGCACAACATGTGAGCGGGATCTTGGAGTCGCCTGGATCACAAGCTGAACATGAGTCAGCATGTGATGTGTCCGCAAAGAAGGCAAATGCCATTTGAGGCTGCATTAAGAGGACTGGAGCTTCCAAGTCACGAGAAGTTCTAGTTCCCCTTTATTCTGCATTGGTGAGACCTCACCTTGAGACCTGTGTTCAGTTCTGGGCACCTCAATTGAAGAAAGATGCAGCCAAACTGGAGCAAGTCCAGAGGAGAGCGACAAAAAGGATCAGTGGGATGGAAGGGAAGCCCTACCAGGAAAGGTTGGGGGAACTTGGGATGTTCAGCCTGGAGAAGAGGAGGCTGAGGGGAGACCTGATTGCCCAGCTTAAAGGCTGTCATAGGGAGGAAGGGGCTCATTTGTTCACAGCTGCTTCTGAAAGCAGAACTAGAAGCAATGGGGACAAACTGCAGGAGAGGAGATTCCAGTTGGATATCAGGGAAAAAAATTCCTGACTGTGAGGGCGGTTGGGCAGTGGAAGAGATTGCCAAGGGAGGTGGTGGACTCTCCCTCACTGGGGATCTTCAAGCAGAGGCTCAATGAGCACCTGTTGGAGATGCTCTAGGGGGAATTCCTGCTGCCGGCAGGGGGTTGGACTAGATGACCTACTAGGTCCCTTCCAACTCTAGGATTCTATGATTCTATGACTTTTGAGTAGACATAAATAGGATTGAACTGTTTGACAAAAAACAGCTTCAAACTTGACTTAGGGTACAATCCAGAGTAACTACGGGGACTCCTTGCTCCAGTGTAAGAACAATTTACTCTGGATTGCAATATGAATTTCCCATAGATTTTCACTAGGTGGTGCAGTAACTACGGGTACACGCAAAGTCTCTTACGTGCTCCCGTAGTTGCTCTGGATTTGGGGGTTAGAGTACAATCCTAACCATGTCTACTCAAAAGTAAGCCCCATCATGTTCAGTGGGTCTTACTCCCAGGAAAGTGTCTTTAGGATTGCAGCCAGTCTGGCGACTCAACTCCAGTAGCATAGCTAGATGGGTTGCAAAGCAGCATTTTGCAAGGCGTCTCAACTAGGTATGCAAGTGGACCCTTCCCCGTCAAAGGATGCTACCCACCCCCCTCTAGCTATACTGTTGCTCATCTCAGAGTCCCTGGCAAAACCCCATCAGAGAAGGGAAGCCTATAGCTGAGTTTTCATCCACAGATAGGGTTGCCATAATTCTCTTCCACAAAATCAGGACAGGACTCTCTGTCCCATTTGCCAGTATGGGAACACAATCCTCCAAAACTGGGATGGTCCCTGTTTTTTGGGGACAGATGGCAACCCTATCCAGGGGTTACCTTGTCCCCGAAAAGGAAGACTTCAATGTGTTGTCCTGGATAAATCAAAGCAGCTTTCTATGCATCCTTTTCATTTTTACTTAATATATATATATATATATATATATATATATATATATATATATATATATATATATATATTTAAAAGAAAATCCTGCTGTAGTTCTCAAAGTCATTGGCACAATAGAGGAGGGGTCTCCAAACCCTGGCCCGGGGGCCAGATGTGACCCTTGAGAAGCTTCTAACTGGCAGATGGCCAGCTGCTGCCACCTAAGAGTTGACCCAGTTGATCAAACTGGAACTGGGATGGTGAGGAATCCTGGGAATTTGAGCCTATTTATTCATTAATCTAAGTTCCATCTCTAATCTGTTTATTTAAATTTTATATTAAAAATATTTTTTAATTTTTTTTTCAAAAAATTAAAAGTTAAAAATATTTTTCTGGCCCTTGACACTGTGCCTGGTATTTGATGTGGCCCTTTGGCCAAAAGGGCTAGAGAGTCCTCATTAGTTGCACGTGAGGAACGGACAGGTAAAGCCCCGCAAGGACAGACTGCAAAGGTCAGCAAGGGCGGCGCAACCACTTTCAACAACATAAGTTGCATCAATGAGTTGCAACTGCTGGGAGGCAGCGCTGCAAATGAGCCGCATCTATACTGCAGGATTTTCAGATGAATGTCACACACTTTGTGCACCTGGGCTTCGATCCAAAGGCGCATGAACCAAGGTGTTCAAGGACACCCACTGAATCCACACCTGCGCACTCTGTGTCGACACAGGAACCAATCACCTATTAGAGGGAAGCTTGGCGCTTCTAGTCTCCCATCCAATTCCACTGCCAGGTCATTCCAAAGCCCTCATAAGAAAAGCCCTGCTGGGTCAGAAGAAGCACATTGGGACCAACGTCCTGCAACACACAGTGGCCCATTAGTTGCATGGGAAGTCCACCACTGATCTCTCCCACCACTGATCTCCCTGCAACAGGTCATTCAGAAGCTGACAACTCTGAACCTGGAGTAAAGGCTAGGCTGGGACCTGATGCCGTGCGCCAAATGCTGGATCCTTGTCCAATGATGTGCAACCCCCCCTTCAGATTTCCTCTTGTTCCTTTTCCAATCCCAAAAAAGGAGGAAGAAGAGGAACAATGAAGGAAAAGGAGGGACAATAGAACCAAGTATGTGGAGGGTAAGACCCCCGACCTTCCCTGCAATCTGTACCGGAGACAACTGCTTCAGTTGACCTCATGGATGGGCCAGCCCTGCACATACCTGAAACAACTAGTAGCTCCAACAGAACTATGGCCCTCCACAACTTTCCTCTGTCCTCTTTTCAAGCCCCCCAACCTAGTGGTTGTCACCACATCAGTGAATTCCACAGACCATTTTTGCAGGGAGACCATATAACCGAAAAACCCGGATCTGTCTGTATTTTCATTTTTGAACTTTGCAATGGTGCGCAGTAAACCATCATGTCATATGTTGTTGGATTCGTATTGAAGAGCAGAATCCAATGCAAAAGTCTGTTCTGAGATATCTCCTTCCTATCAAAGGTTATTACCAAAAAACAAAAAATATAAAAAGAAAAAAATACATTTTTTGGCAATTCTTTTAAGCGGGTAGGAATTTTGGCTTTGGGATTCAGGAATTTGGGGTTTGGCACCTGGTCATCCTGCACTTATGTGCTGCATGAAGTAGAAGGTGTGCGCACATGTTCCTGTTGGAAACCTGACATTCCCCAAATACTTTGCACAAGCAGAAATCTCCTCCTTTGCACAAAATATTATCCATTTGCAATGATTGTTTGGGGGTTAGGAAGAGTTTCCACTCTTTCCTAATACAGCCCCCCCCCCTTATTAGTCAGGTTAGGGACTGGAGCGCCATCCAAAAATGAAAACCGCTGAAAAGTGGAACCCCATCTTTTTTGTTCATAAATGTTGTAGCAAACTGCAAATGGCCCTTTTATCTTGCAAATTCCTGCTGCCATATAAAGATTTCTGCAAATGGATTCTCATTAATTCCTTCAGAAATGGGATGAGACCAGGAGGTCCAACACTGGGAGGGCAATTTTGGCCTTGAATAATAATAACAAACAACTTTATTTGTATCCCACCTTTCACCCAAAGGAACTAGACCAAGAAGTTGAAAGAGCAGGACATGCGTTGAAGACAAAGGCAACCAAAATGTAGGATACCCAAGAATGAAGGATTTGACAGAATAGTATTTAAAAACACTCTCATATATTGCTTTCATGTGGTTACTTAAGTCTGCAATCCTGTACACACTTTCCTGAGAGTAAGACCCATTGGACACAATGGGGCTTACTTTTGAGTAGGCATGGTTAGGATTGTGCTCTATGGCTGCAATCTTAAAGATACTTTCCTGGGAGTAAGACCCATTGAACATAATAGGGCTTACTTTTGAGCAGATATGATTAGGACTGTTTTCTTAAACACTCTTATTAGTTTTATTATCATTAAACACTATGAGCACAATCCTAAGCATGTCACTTTAGAAGTAAGCCTCATTGTGATTAATGGGTCTTACTCCCAGGAAAGTGTGCTTAGGATTGAGCCTATATAACTAAGCTTAAAACTATTAAATATAATTTATTAATTACAAGATTAATTGATTGATTAATTAATTAATTAATTAAGCTGCTAGGGTTGCCATAATTCTCTTCCACAAAATTGAGACAGGACACTCTGTCCCATTTGCCAGTATGTGAACATAATCCCAAAAAGCTGGGACTGTCCCTGTTTTTCGGGACATATAACAACCCTATGTGCTGCCTACTCACAAGAAAAAAAGAGAACAATTATGATTTTTTTTCCAGGACATAAGGATTAAAAAGAGGACATGTCCTGGAAAAAGAGGACATAGGATCACCCTGGGTCAGCAAGAAGTGGAAGTAGGATGCTGGCCTTGATGGGTGTTTGGAATGAACCACTAGTGCTCTTTCTGGGAGGAGAAATACAAGAACTGGCCCCGATCTCCCACTATCAGAAAAGGCATGCCAAATGCTCCCCTCCCCAGGACCTGGATTGGAAAAGCATGGCACAATCCTAATTATGTCTACTCAAAGGTAAGTCCCATTGTGTTCAATGGGTTTTACTCTCAGGAAGGTTTCTTTAGGATTTTAGCCAAAGACGGCACAGAACATCTGGGTAGGAAAGTGTGAAAGAGAGGAGGGTGGTGGGTGAGAATGGCCCATATCCTAAAGTCAAGGATTAAGCCCTTTGCTCTGGAGCAGCTAAGGTGACTTTCCATAAGATAACACTAGAGGGTGACGTAACTGTGTGGACCCGGAACTGCTCTGGATTTTGCCCAATGTCTCCATCTCCAGTGCTCAAATCACTCTCCTTTCCTTCCACGCTTTTTCTAACCGTTCCCCTCTTTCCTTTCCAATTTAAGGGGTGGGAAGAGCAGTGGAGGCAAGGGGGTGCCCTGCCAACCTGCTGCCTCAGGCACCTGCTTCAGCTGGCCTCTCATATGGGCCGACCCTGGAGCCAACTCTGGACGTGCTGTCCAAAAGCACCAGATGAGAGCCATTACCTGCCACGTTCTGCCTCCCAGATGACCACATCCTTTTCTGAGCTCAAGTTTTCAAGGACTTTCTGCTGGGGTTCGGTCCAACCAGGCAAGGATCTCACATGCCTAAAAATAGAGGAGTCCCCACCCCCAGATATGCTGAGTCGGAGCATCCTCAAGCACAGCAGGGATACCAAGAAGGAAGCACAGCTGGATCTGAGATCTTTGTGCTCCCCACACGCACTGGCACCCGGCCCTTGCAAACAGTGCGCTCAGCATTGTGCCGCAGTCAGCATCATATCCTGCGAGCTGCTCACTGAGGGTGAAGGACACTCTTCAGAAGAGTCCGTCCCTCTCTGAAAACCCACTGAATGGGCAGGCAACCATAGGGGAACAACAGAAATGCACTCCTTCAAATGATGCATGATTGACTTGTGGAACTCCTTGCCACTGGAGACCACCGTCGTGAATGGAAGAGCCAGTTAACAGCTAGCATGGGATGCAGTCAAGTTCTTGCCTAAGATTTGGTGCCTGTGTTTACATGCAAAAGTTGAGACTCGGTTGATGATCTGCTCCCTTTTTCTACCTAAATGACCATCACGGAGTGCAGGTCCTAAGGATATGGTGGGATTGGGGCATCCAGCTGGGTGGGATCAGGTCAACCTTTGGACTGACCCAACAGGCCCCAAGAGTTGCTAAGAGGGAGGTGGCATTTGAGGTGGGACCCCAGCCCATAACCCTCCAGACTGCCAGAGGTAGGTAATTGCCATGCCTTGGACCAGAACTCATTGGCCAAGTTGTCCATCAGAGATAAGTCGGAGCCCAACAGGGAAGAACGAAGATGGAGAAAGATCAGCTGGGTTGTAGCAGAAGATAACTTCCAGGATGCAGAAAAGTGAGGAGGAAATGGAGAGGTAGAGAGGTTGTGGTTCTGAGTGTAAAGAGGACAAGAGTGTCACACCTGGGGTGGGGGAGACGGTGACGAGTGTTGGGTCTTGTGGGGACGGCAGCAGCATGTTGAAGCTAGCAAGGATCAGTAGGTCACCTGTCCATCACTGAGACCCACCAGTGACCCACCACTAGCAGCACAGGGTCAACACTGGAAGATAAGGGTCCAAATCCTGCTTCAGCCATGAAGCTTCCAGGGTGACCTTGGGCCTCAGCCTCACCAACCTCACAGGGTTGTTGTGAGGACAAAAGGATAAAAAACGTGGTAAGCTGCCTTGGCATGGAAAAGGCGGGGTGTATAAATCCCTGGAATAAATGCATGGTACCTCGCTTAACAGTGGTACCTCGCTTAACAAGCGCCTCGTTTAACAAGCGTTTCACAAATCAAGCAAAAATGTCCATGAAATCTTGCTTCACATAACAAGTTCCGCTTCACTTAACAAGCAAGCGTGCTATGGGCACGCGTGCGATGCAGCCCAGACACTCCACATGGAGGCTCTTTAAAAGGGCTGCCGGCCAGCGCTGCTGCCTCTAACTGCTTCCAACTTGGGGGCAGTTGCCTGGGGGGCCAGAGGCAGCTGCCCGTAACAGCCCCCAAGTGCCCCCTAACATACCCCAAGTGCCCACTAACAGCCCTCTAACAGCTGCCCCTAACACCAGCCACCTTGAACCTCCAGCAGCAGCCCAGGTAAGCCTCCCAGGAAAGTGTCTTAGATTGCAGCTTCCTAACCACGTCTACCCAAAAGTAAGCCCCATTGTGTTCAGTGGGGCTTACTCCCAGGAAAGTGTCTTTAAGATTGCAGCCTAAGTAGACTTCATGGGATCCTGCACATTGAATGCATGTTTTGAATTCAATTCCAGTGTTTTGTCATCATTTCTACATCCAGAAATATTAATATTTTTATATGAATATTATATATTTTATATGAATATTAATATGAATATTATATATTTTATATGAATAATAATATGAATATTATATATTTTATATGAATATTAATATTTTTATATGAATATTTTGGGGGTTGTGGAACCAATCGTCTGAGTTTCCATTATTTCCTATGGAAAAATCTGCTTCACTTAAAGAGCGTTTCACTTAAGCAGGCACCACTGTACATAAATAAACCAACAAATACTGTGCTCAGGCCAGATGCCACGTGGTCAGCATTTGAGGGGACACACAGCCACGCCGCCGTGTCACACGGGATGCAGAATGGCTGCTGGTTCCGCCACCATGGCTCACCACGTCCTTCTGAGTCGGCACAGCAATTATTTGTATCAGGAAAGATCTACCAGGCTGAAGGTCCCAAAGACAGGCTTTTGTGGATGAGTGAGGCTGCAATCCTAACCAAGTCTACTCAAAAGTAAGCCCCATTTTGTTCAATGGGTCTTACACCCAGGGAAGTGTCTTTAGGATTCTAGCCTATCTCACACATCACTTCTGCAGGGTCAGCCCAGCCAGGGTGAGCGGAGGAATGAGATCCTCATGCGCCTCCTGGGCTGTCAGCAGAATTGCTCGCTCGGTTCTAATGGCATGACTGGTGGTGGTGCCAGAGCCAGAGTGGCAACCACAGCTTGCTGACTGAGAAGAAAGCTGGGCAGCTTCTGGGTTTCACTGCAGCAGCCAAGGATTGTTTTCCAGGTCACGAGGTTTTGACGTCACAAGGTTACGACGTATGTCCTGGAAAAGGAGGACATGACACCCTGCACAGAGACGATGGACCTGAGATGGCATCAGGTGGTGTCCCATATCTAACTGGACAGCCACAACCACAACCTTTCCCTGCTCTGGGAAAGTAGGGCAGTACTTTCCTATTTTTTACCATTGTGACCCACACTTCCCGTCATCATGTCCCATCCAGAACAGCTTCTGGATAGCTCTGGTGAATGACCCACCAGAAACCAGTTTACCACCCCATAACCGCAACCGTGAGAGTTATTATTGGCATTAGAAGGAATCACCAGCTCAGTGCCAGGCAACGTAATGGCAACTGAGGCAGCCAGACCAACAGTGGCAAGTCATAAGTGAATGTCAATCAGACATTGGACTCATGGGGTGAAATCCTAACCCTGTCTCCTCAGAAGTAAGTCCCATTATAGTCAATGGGGCTTACTCCTAGGAAAGTGTGTTTAGGATTGCGTCATACCTGCAGTTTCCATCAGACGAGGCTTCCAGAGGAGCAGCCCCATGTAGACTACTTTGCAGTAATTCAGACAAGAAGTAGTGAAGGCCTAGATCCCTGTAACCGGGTCTGGCTGCGGCAGATGCAGCCAGTATTTATGTATTTATTTAATATTAATTAATTTTATTTATTTATTAGATTTGTACTCCACCTTTCTCCCCAAAAGGCACCCAAGGCAAAGGGCACTGAAGCCATCACACCGTTGCACAGAAAAATATTACCGGTATCTGCTCTCTCTCTCTCTCTCTCTCTCTCTCTCTCTCTCTCTCTCCCCTGCTGCTCTGAGTATTTTTTATTTCTTGGTTGAAAGAAGAAAGGAGGCATATACAGGTGGGACCTCAGTATCCACTGATTTGGTATCCACTTTCCACTGATACTGAGGTCCACCTTTAAATGCCTTACGAAAGTGGAAAAGCGCCAAAATCAAATTTCCTACCTTTGTACCGTTAATTATAATTTTATCCCACGAGACTATTAGCACAATCCTAACCATGTCTACTCAAAATTAAGTCCCATTATGTTCCATGGATCTTACACCCAGGAAAGTGTCTTTAGGATTGCAGCCTTTGTTATTTACCCTGTATGTAACTGCTATTTACCTTGTATATATGGCTGTAGAGTGTCTCTAGATCAGGGGTGTCCAAACTTTTTGGCAAGAGGGCCACATCATCTCGCCCACACTTTTGGGGGATGGGGGAGAAATAATTTACATTTCAAATTTGAATAAATGTACATATATGATTGTATTAGAGAGAGAGATCCAGGGGATTACAAGGCTTGACCGAGGGCCAGATGGAGGGGTCTTGCTGCAGTCTGCATTGAGACTTGCCGTAGGCCGTATCTGGCCTCCGGGCTGGGGTTTGGACACCCCCGGTCTAGAACAGTGGTCATCAAAGGAGGGGTTGGGATCCCTTAGGGGATTGCAACCTCAGGTCAGGGGGTTTGCAAGAGGGTGGGATGTATCATCTTGGAATCTGGCACTAGGTTTTCCTGGGAGTAGGACTCATTGAAAACAATGGGACTTACTTCCAAGTAGACATGGAGGAACATCCCAGTGACTTTTACAGGGGCTCCCGGACAGATTTTTAAATTGGAAAGGGGTTCCTGGGCTGATATGCCTGAAGACCACTGATCAAGATGATATAGAAATGCTTTCTGGGGAAGATCACGGAGAAGCAAGACCCCTGGAAGTGGGAAGAAATATATATGAGTGTATTTAGCTTTTATCATGTTCAACTTTTTTGGTGGGTGTCCTATACTTTTGTCCTATATATAGGGTGCTCTGTATTATGGTCACCCTGATCCTGGATCCAATGAACATTATGATCCAATGTGCAGCAAAAGAAGGCAAATTTCATGCTAAGAGCGATGAGGAAAAAAATAGTAGATTGGGAACAAAATATGATGATCCCTGATGTGAATGGGAACAAGACTGGGAACAAAATATGATGATCCCTGTCAAAATCCAGGTGGCCATTTATTTTCAGCTGGAAAGATAAAGGAGGAGGCCATCAAACTGGAACTGGAGTGAACAAATTAGTGAACTGGAGGTCCTTCCTTACAATGAAAAGCAAATTTTTTAGCTTATGGAGTACATAATGATGTACTGGGGTATATGGTGATAATATCATGTACTGGGATACATAATGAAGTACTGGGGTGTTGCATAATGATGCAGTGGGGTACATAATGATGAACAGTGTGGAGTGTCCACTTTTTCTTTCTGACTCCAGAACCAGAACTAGATTGGATCACCCAATAAACAGAGTTGGGGGAGGCAATTTAGGACAGACAGAAGGGGGATCTTGTGCCACACAATTAGTTTGTGCCAATCAAGCTGTAGAGTGTGGCGACCACCCCCAGCTTAAATGGCTGTAAATGGGCTAGGGACAAATGTCCAGGAGAGCCATTTTCAACCACTTTGCCATGGCGCACTAGCGAGCCAAAGATGGTCTGCAGGTGTGCCCTGAGAATTTGAGGAAGGATCAAACATTTGTTAGCTGGGCTTCTGGGACACGCAAGCCCACACTTATAAAAGTGTGCCTTGTCTTCTGCATTTGTCCCATATGGCGGTGTGGTCCACTAAAGAACATATGGCAGTGTGGTCCACTAAAGAACTAATGGCCCACTAATGGTCCACTAAAGAACTAATGGCCCACTAATGGTCCACTAAAGAACTAATGGCCCACTAATGGTCCACTAAAGAACTAATGGCCCACTAATGGTCCATTAAAGAACATATGGCGGTGTGGTCCACTAAAGAACTAATGGCCCACTAATGGTCCACTAAAGAACTAATGGCCCACTAATGGTCCACTAAAGAACTAATGGCCCACTAATGGTCCACTAAAGAACATATGGCAGTGTGGTCCACTAAAGAACTAATGGCCCACTAATGGTCCACTAAAGAACTAATGGCCCACTAATGGTCCATTAAAGAACATATGGCGGTGTGGTCCACTAAAGAACTAATGGCCCACTAATGGTCCACTAAAGAACTAATGGCCCACTAATGGTCCACTAAAGAACATATGGCGGTGTGGTCCACTAAAGAACTAATGGCCCACTAATGGTCCATTAAAGAACATATGGCGGTGTGGTCCACTAAAGAACTAATGGCCCACTAATGGTCCACTAAAGAACATATGGCAGTGTGGTCCACTAAAGAACTAATGGCCCACTAATGGTCCACTAAAGAACTAATGGCCCACTAATGGTCCATTAAAGAACATATGGCGGTGTGGTCCACTAAAGAACTAATGGCCCACTAATGGTCCACTAAAGAACTAATGGCCCACTAATGGTCCACTAAAGAACTAATGGCCCACTAATGGTCCACTAAAGAACATATGGCAGTGTGGTCCACTAAAGAACTAATGGCCCACTAATGGTCCACTAAAGAACTAATGGCCCACTAATGGTCCATTAAAGAACATATGGCGGTGTGGTCCACTAAAGAACTAATGGCCCACTAATGGTCCACTAAAGAACTAATGGCCCACTAATGGTCCACTAAAGAACTAATGGCCCACTAATGGTCCACTAAAGAACATATGGCAGTGTGGTCCACTAAAGAACTAATGGCCCACTAATGGTCCACTAAAGAACTAATGGCCCACTAATGGTCCATTAAAGAACATATGGCGGTGTGGTCCACTAAAGAACTAATGGCCCACTAATGGTCCACTAAAGAACTAATGGCCCACTAATGGTCCACTAAAGAACATATGGCGGTGTGGTCCACTAAAGAACTAATGGCCCACTAATGGTCCATTAAAGAACATATGGCGGTGTGGTCCACTAAAGAACTAATGGCCCACTAATGGTCCACTAAAGAACATATGGCAGTGTGGTCCACTAAAGAACTAATGGCCCACTAATGGTCCACTAAAGAACTAATGGCCCACTAATGGTCCATTAAAGAACATATGGCGGTGTGGTCCACTAAAGAACTAATGGCCCACTAATGGTCCACTAAAGAACTAATGGCCCACTAATGGTCCACTAAAGAACATATGGCGGTGTGGTCCACTAAAGAACTAATGGCCCACTAATGGTCCACTAAAGAACTAATGGCCCACTAATGGTCCATTAAAGAACATATGGCGGTGTGGTCCACTAAAGAACTAATGGCCCACTAATGGTCCACTAAAGAACTAATGGCCCACTAATGGTCCACTAAAGAACATATGGCGGTGTGGTCCACTAAAGAACTAATGGCCCACTAATGGTCCACTAAAGAACTAATGGCCCACTAATGGTCCATTAAAGAACATATGGCGGTGTGGTCCACTAAAGAACTAATGGCCCACTAATGGTCCACTAAAGAACTAATGGCCCACTAATGGTCCACTAAAGAACTAATGGCCTACTAATGGTCCACTAAAGAACATATGGCAGTGTGGTCCACTAAAGAACTAATGGCCCACTAATGGTCCACTAAAGAACTAATGGCCCACTAATGGTCCACTAAAGAACATACAGCGGTGTGGCCTAGGATATGGGACTTGAAGACTGTTAGTCCTCCAGGTTCAGCAACAGTCTGCCTCTGAAATCCGTGGCAGGGGAACAGAGACGGGAGACGTGTGCCTTCCATGCCCACCCAGGGAGCACAGGTGGGCCACCAAATAGGGTTTTGAGCAAAATGGGTTCCCTCTGGCTGCCCCAGCCAGGATTTTCTTTTGACATCATCCATGCTGATGAGTGGATTTTTCCAGATTTGTCCTCTTTTCTCGCCTCCTGTCTGGGTGTCCTCCAAAAGGGATTCATTGTCCTCCTTTTTGGAGCTTTGCAATGGTGTGCAGTACCCATCATGTCATATGTCGTTGGATTCGTATTGAAGTCCAGAATCCAATGCAAAAATGGTTTTGAAATATCTCCTTCCTATCAAAAGTTATGGCCAAAAAACTAAAAATCAAAAATATGCCTTGAGCTCTATGGGAAAGTGCCTAATATTGCGTCTTTACTCATGAGTAGGCCAATATGCCATTGTCCACCGGAAAGGCCAGGCTGAGAGGAATCCAAGACCTTGTCCTCCTTTTGAGGTTTGGCCAGCTGGTCACCCAGCATCATCACACTCCTAATGTCCAGGGGCACCTGCTTGGTCACTGTGTGGGCTTGCTGGGCCACTACTAGCCAAGAGGCACCTCTCCCGACCACCAAAATCCACTAATGTGCCTTGCCATGCCTCTCCTTGCCATAGCCCATCTCTGCCCGGCAGATTGATGACGACGACGATGATGATGATACTTTTGAGAAGCAGTTGAGAGGCAGAGTGAGACTGTTCCCTTCAGCAAGGTCAGAGCTTGGCTGGGACATGATGCAGCACCCTTTTTTGCTTCTGCTTTTTTCAAAGCAGGACTGGCAGCAGCAGGAGCAGCACGAAGCTCTCCCCAGGCAGGGGGAATCTACTGACTCAGCACCGGGGACCTCTGCTCTCCTGATCGTGGGGGTCTCCATCCTGCTGACACCCCCAGGGACCTCTGCTGGGGCTGCTGCTCTGCAATCCCTTTTCCTGCTGGACCTTGTTGCAAAGCCGAGGGTGACGAGTCCTTGAGGGGCCTGGGAAGAGATTCGGATTCTTGATTTAAGAAGGTTTTCCTCCTTGGTTAATATTTTATTGCAGCTGCTAGGATGACTTGGTGGGCACTGAACTTCTGCGTCTGCATCCAAGGGTGCAGGACAGAGAAACACACACCCCTGGAGATTCCCAGGGAGATACAATGCCCATGTGGAGCCTCTGGGAAGAGGTGAGATGCCCACAGCAATGCCCCCTCTCCTGACACCAATAAGTCAGTACTGCCTAACATTCATCCCAACTCCTACAGGCTCCATCTCTAGCCACCCCTTCAACTCCAATTGTACTGGAGGAAGTGGGCAATAATAGAAACCCAGAGTTGGAAGGGACCCAGTAGGTCATCTAGTCCAACTCCCTGCCTGTAGCAGGAAATCCTCCTAGAGCAGTGTTTCTCAAAGTGGGGGTCAGGACCCCTTTGGGGGTCACCTAGAGCTTTCCTGGGGGTCACCTAAAGACCCCTGGTGCAGGGGGCCAGGTCAGGCTTGCCAGACCTCTGGCTGTAGCTGCATGCGCTCTGGGGCTGACTGACAGCCTCAGGGCCCAATCCTATGCATGCCTACTCTGAAATAAATCCCATTATAGTCAGGGGGCCTTTCCTCCCATGCAAATGTGGATAGGATTGCAGCTTCAGGGCCCCATCCTATGCATGTCTACTCTGAAATAAATCCCATTGTGTTCAATGTGTGCTTAGAACACACATTTCATTTGTAACAATGAAAATACATCCTGCGTATCGGATATTTACATTACGACTCATAACAGTAGCAAAATTACAGTTATAAAGTAGCAACGAAAATAATTTTATGGTTGGGGGTCCCCACAACACAAGGAACTTATAAAGGGGTCACGGCATTAGGAAGATTGAGAACCACTGTCCTAGAGCATCTCCAACAAGTGCTGGTGGAGCCTCTGCTTGAAGATCTCCAGTGAGGAAGAGTCCACCACCTCCCTTGGCAATCTCTTCCACTGCCGAACCACCCTCACCCTCAGGAATTTTTTCCAGATATCCAACCGGAATCTCCTTTCTTGTTACTGCACTACCTTACAAGGCTGTTCTGTGAAGTTTTGAGATACTGATGCAGGACGCTTTCAGTCTTGAGAGACTCTGGTATCGTGCTCGGCGCTGCATACGCTGCGTGCGAAGCACGAAGGCCTGGGTTAGATTGATATGGAGGATAGGCTGTCACCCAAGCAGCAAATCCCCCCTCTCCTCACCACTGAAATAGTGAGAATCTTATATGAGCACAATCCTAACCATGTCTACTCAGAAGTAAGCCCTCCCCCCTGAGTTAACACTGTAGATAAATTAAAATTAAAAATACATACCAAGATCAAAGTCAAGATTATTGTGATACACTCTATGTGGGGCTGCCGTTGAAGAGGGTCTGCAGCAGTGGTCTTCAAAGTGGGGGTTTGGACCCCTTGAAGGGTTGCAACTGAGTAGACAGGCATAGGATTGGTCTCTAAGGCTGCAGTCCTCCAACAGAACCCTCCTGCTGTGAGGAGGGGAAGAGGCACTTAGAGGAGTCCTCTAGCAGGACCTCTGGTGGTACCCGGACCAGGAGTTGAGAAACCCTGTTCGAGGGCCTTAGAGCTGGCTTGTCCAACCTGGGGGCCACACGCGGCCCAGGGTGCAAATTAATGTGGCCCTCCTGCAAATGCTGGCCGCCACTGGAAAAACCAGCTTTGTGGCGGCTGCCAAATTCAAATTTTGTGTGCTGCCGAGTGCGCTGCTTTTTCCCTGGGTCTGGGCAGGACAAGAGTCAGGCAGGGAAAAATGTACATCATTATATAGAGATCGTAAAATAATACTTACACTAATATCACAAAAATCACACTAGTATCACAAAATAATGTGAAGCTTCTGAGTTCACCAGAACTTCTGCAAGGCCAAAAAACAGAAAAGAAAATCACATGAGCCCTGCAGGATCAGGCCAAAGGCCCATTTAGGGCACAATCCAGAGCCCCGTAACTACGGGGGGTCCCTGCTCTGGTGTAAGAACAATTTACTCTGGATTGCAATATGAATTTCCCATAGGTTTTCATTAGGTGGTGCAGTAACTACGGGTACACGTAATGTCTCCTTCATGCTCCTGTAGTTACTCTGGATTGTAGGGTTTGTCCAGCATCTTCTTTAGCGTCCCATCATGGAGCACCCAAGACAACAAGAGACCTTTTATCCTGTTGCCAAATGCGTGCATCTGGCAGTCCCAGACAGCCCATTTCTAATACCAGGAGGTTGCACAGACCCATCTCAACTCATAAGGCACAATCCGTAGTAACTATTCCACTAGATACGTCACCGCAAGATAGTTGCGTCGACGCAGCTATGGTGCCATCTAGTGGAAACCTATGAGAAATTCATATTGCAATCCACAGTAAATCTTATGTCTGTCAGAGCAAGAAATGCCGCAGTTACTATGGATGAAGCCCATAATCTGTGTAGGACTCAATCCATTTTGTATGTGACAATCGTGTTCCCCTACAAGGATCTTCTTTCTAGAATGAGGACCCCCAAACATTGTAGCCTTTCCTAATAAGGGAGGAATAATTTTGGTCGCTCTCCTCGACATCTTTTCCATTTCCATTGCATCCTGATTGAGATGAGGCATCCAGAACTGGGTGCAATACTCCAGATGTGCCCTACAATCCAGAGTAACTATGGGAGCACTTAAGAGACATTTACATCAACGCAGTTATGGCACCATCTAGGAAGGAAATTCATCTTGGAATCCAGAGGAAATTGTTCTTACGTCGGAGCAAGGACTCCCCATAGTTACTCTGGATTGCGCCTGTGGACACCTTACCATCAATTTGTACAACGGCATTTTAATATTGGTTGATATTCTCAACCCCTTTTTTAATGATCTCAAGTATGGAATTGCCTTCTGCGCAGCTGCCATACATTGGGTCGACACGTCCATTGAGATGTCCACCAGCACTCCAAAATCTCACTCCTGATCCGTCACGGGCAGCCAGGAGGGGGGCAGAGAGGGCTAAACCCCCAGGGTCTAGACCTCCAGGGGATTTGGGCCATAACAAAACAAACTATACAGAAAAAAATCAAATTTATTATGCATTTCCACTACAAGCTAATCCATGTCCAAAACACTTCTGTAATCCCAGTGCACCCCACCCAACCCCTGACCCCCTGAGCTGCACCACTCCATTCGTGGACTTGCTGACCTACATCTCTATCCTGGGCAGCTGATGGAGGGGCTACAAAGGATAGTTTACAAAAAGCATAGCTGAGACCATCTTTTGGGATTCTATCTGGAGCAGCGGCATAGTTAGGGGGTGACAAGCTTTAGGGGGGCTACAAGCTGAACTAAACACTTCTGGCGCAAATTGTGGAAAACGGAGTATATACGAACGACAATCGTGTTATATATCACTGGAAAGGTAATTTAATACAGAACACAAGGAAACAAACTGCACCGAAATATTTCTATTCTATCAAAAGTTATGGCCAAAAAACCAAAAAGCAAAAACTATAAAAATTGACATTTTGGCAAATTTTTTTAAGCAGGTAGGAATTTTGCCCTTGGGGCTCAGGAATTTTGGGTTTGGTATCTGGTCACCCTGTCCTATGCATGTCTACTCTGAAGTAAGCCCCACTAAGTTCAATGAGGCTTACTCCCAGGAAAGCGTGCTTAGGATTGCAGCCAATGAGTTCCAAGAAGGCTACAGGAAAAGGACCAGTACACCCAGTACCAGTACTTGGGTCGGCTTATACTCGAGTATATATGGTAATACACTTTCCACCTGTTGCTGTTAACCTGATAGCCTCTCATCAGCTCATCTATTCTGGGATAACCCAATTTCCCCTAAGGATGCAATCCTTAAGGCCTTTCCTGGGGCTAAGACCCATTGAATACAATGGGGCTTACTTTAGAGTAGAGATGCACAGTAAAAGAGAAACCAGACCCAATGGAGAACAGAATGCTGTTACATACAAGAACTGTTGTATATATGACTGTTTTATAACTGTTGTATATAACTGTTACAAACAACAGAAAATTTTGTAAGGTGCAGCTTTTTCCTTCCGTAATTCCTTCTTCCACCCAACGATTAAAGGGATAGTAACTCACTATTTGCTCCCCACCCACACTCCAGTCTGGGAAGACAGTTCTGGAGCCTTTCCATAATCCCTCCACCACTCCGGAAAAGTTTGGGGTCTTCTGCAAACTTGGCCACTGCTCTGCTTAACTCCGGTGGAAAAGCACCACTCCCAGGACTAGTGCAAGAAAGGGAGAGGCAGAGAGAAATCAGGGTTTTCTGGCCATGAAAAAGGCCCCGATCCTCACCCCACAACAAAACATATTTTTTCTGTGTCCCTTCCACCTTCCTTCTTTCTGGTGGCATAGCTAGAGGGGGCAGAGCAGTCAGCCTTGGAGGGAGCCTGCTTGGAGGCATTCCAGAAAGGGGGGAGGCTCCCTCCAGGACTTATCGATTTGTGCATATTACTATCTATCAAACCCCCAAATCCAGAGTAACTACGGGAGCATGTAAGAGACTTAACGTGCACCTGGAGTTACTGCGCCACCTACTGAAAACCTATGGGAAATTCATATTGCAATCCAGAGTAAGTTGTTCTTACACCGGAGCAAGGACTCCCCATAGTTACTCTGGATTGTGCCCATCTATCTGCAGTATTTATATACCACTTTTCAACTAATGCTCACAAAGCAGCTTACAAGGAAAATGAAAAAATAGCTAATTAATAGCTAATGGGTATTATCTGTCATTCACATGTCACATCTAAGACTTGCACAGCATCACCTGTGATCAGTGCGCTCCATGTTCAGGGGAACACCGTTCCCAAAAGGACATTCCCACGCACAGTTAGTCATTCAAAAAGGTGTTCTTACATATAGATATCTGCATATAGATCTCTACATATAGATCTCTACACATAGATCCTATAGGTATAGGATCCTTTCGTGACCATTTTGGAAGATGCCAGTTTATTCTGTGAATTCTGTGCTGTATTTATGATCTAGTTTAATGGTGTTTTATTGTATTCTTAATGTTAGCCGCCTTGAGCTTCCTCTTACAGGAGAGGAAAGGCGGGATATAAATAAATAAATAAATAAATAAATAAATAAATAAATAAATAAATAAATAAATAAGCAAACAAATAAACAAACAAACAAATAATCAATCTCTGAGTGAAGCAACCAGGTGTGTCTGGAAGTTCCTCTCATCAGGACTATGGACTGGAGACTAGCTAGAGTATTTTCCTGGGATTGGGTCCACTTACACTACAGGTTTGGCAGGGATTTTAAAAAAAACCCTGCAAGACCTGTTTATCAGAAGTGATCATGGCATTAAAGAAACACAGTCCTCACCATGAAAACCCAACAACATTCTTGGCACAACCACTGCCTTCTTCCAGCAAAGGATTCAGTTCTTCTGGCACACAAACTTCCAGCCACATCGACCATTTCAAAGCCACAGGGCACAACCCGGCATCAATGCAGCCACTTCACTGGGGCACCAGGAGACGGAAACCTTCTTTTTCCAGGACATGTCCTCTTTTTTAGCCTTGTGCCCTAGAAAAAATTTGTCATTGTCCTCCTTTTCCTCGTGAGCAGGCAGCATGTAGCCTTCTTGTAATTCATGAACGATGGATACAATCCCAAGCATGTCTATTCAGAGGTAAGACCCATTGTGTTCTATGGGACTTACTCTCAGGAAAGTGTGTATAGGATTGCGGCCTGTATGTAACAAATCCTATATGGCTGCAATCCTAACTGCCACTTAGGCTGGCATAAGCCCCAGCATAAGTCTACTGCTGACCTGGGAGTTCTGCCCACTTCTGGGGTGGTTAGGCTAGTATACAGGCATTTGCAGACCACCCTGGGAAGATAAGCCAGGTGAGTTAGGCTGGTCTAAACTGGGTAGTACACAAGCATTTGTAGACCCCGCCCCCCAAGATAAGCCAGGTGAGTTAGGCTGGCCTAAATTGGTTAGGATTGTGCCCTATGGGTATTAGTTTTAAATTTAATAATAAGTACTACAGGATTTAAATTAACCCCACAAAAGCAAAATATACGTGTTTTTAGCTTTTACTTTATTTACTTTATTTATTTACTTTATTTACTTATTTATTTAAGCATTTTGTATCCTGCCTTTCTTCCCGCCTTGTCACATCCTACATTTTTCTTGGGTGTCCTACATTTTGGGAGGTGTGTGTCCTCTTTGGCAGTTATGATCACCCTGAAGATGAAGAACAAGTCAGTTGTACTCA
This sequence comes from Cryptoblepharus egeriae, assembly GCA_030015325.1. Lineage (NCBI taxonomy): Eukaryota > Metazoa > Chordata > Lepidosauria > Squamata > Scincidae > Cryptoblepharus > Cryptoblepharus egeriae. The sequence continues at coordinate 30,846,541 of JAREYC010000011.1, read as the reverse complement.
CTCAAGCCACATCTTTAAAAGCAGGCCTCCGTCAGTCTTGGAAGACTATGGTATCGTGCTCGGCGCTGCATACGCTGCATGCAAAGCACGAAAGCCTGGGTTGGATTGTTATGGAGGAGAGGCTGTTACCCAAGCAGCAAATCCCCCTCTCCACGCCACTGAATTAGTCCAATGGAAAGGCAGAGCCCATACGATTGGATCCAGCTGCGTCGCAGAGCTGGGCTCAGGACAGGCGCTCACCCTGTCTTGTGGGGCCAACCCGGGTCTCGAACCCTGGCCTGCTGGTTAACAGGCACAGTGTCTTAGCCACTTGTGCCACGGGCTGTGTGAAATTGGGATGCTGTGTGAGATGCTGCCCCTTTTCTGAGGCTGTCAGAAACAGGCAACTGTCCTTTACCCCCTGGATCTGCCCCTTCTCCCTCTATTGCCCCACTGAGTCCTATGCAAACTTCAAGAATCCAGGGGACAAGTACCTTCCTTCCCTGCAGGGTGTCTGAGCTGTGGCCAGGAAGGAGTACTTGGTCCTATGCAAGGGGACCCTTCTCCACCCAGTGACACCCTGCCTTGCTTACCGGAGTCCCCCAGCTAGCACCCTCCAGGCTGGGAGCTGACCCAGTGGCATAGCTAGAGGGGGGGGAGCAGTCAATCTTGGAGGGAGCCTCATGAAAGCAAGATGAGTGTTTTTAGCTTTTATTTGACCATGTCCTACTTTTGTCCTACATTTTATTTTAACTTGTCCTACATTTTGCTTGGATGTCCTTCATTTGGGGGGGGCCATGTCCTCTTTTTGGTCTTATGGTCACTCTGTTCCAAAGGGGTGAGGCTCCCTCCAAGACGACAGCTCTGCCCCCCGCTAGCTATGCCACTGACCAGACCTAACCTTTAAAACCCCTAAAAGATGGGCTGGAGCATCTCATGCCACAGCCATGGGGTCAAACGGTGGCTTCTCCAGCCCAGCAGCCTCTATGTAAACCTGCACAAGGACTCAGCTCCAAATTCCATGCTCTTTTAAGGGGTTCCTTAGGCACCCTCTAATGTTAACTGCAGTCCAGGCTCCATCTCTTCTGAAGATCCCACTGAAACTTCAAAGGATTTATTTGGGGTTAAAAAATACATCTCCTTGGAGCATTCTCAGGGAGCTCTAGAACTGGTCTCCCTCGCAGGGCTGTTGTGTTAAGGGGAGGCCAGGAGACAGAGCTCTAATGCCAGGCTGTCCTGCAGAAAAAGTCGGAGGAAAGGGGTGGCTGATCCCAGAATGGAAGGAAGGAATCAAATGTCCAGAGAGAGCAATTACTTGGGCAGGGAAAGGGCACTGCCAGGGAAATGGGGGTTGTGGCTGCGGATCAGGCTGCAACCCTGAAACACCTTCCTGGGAGTAAGCCCCATTGGATGTACTGGGACTGACTTCTAAGTAGACAAGCAAAGGACTGGACTGTAAGGTTGCAATCTGAACACACTTTCTGGACCTGGGAGTAAGCCCCATGTTGGGATTTACTTCTGAGTAGACAAGCACAGGCTTGTAAGGCTGCAATCCTAAAAACATTTTCCTAGGAGTAAGCCTAATTGATTATAGTGGGACTTTCTTCTGTGTAGACAAGCATTGGACTGACAAGTATTGGATGGTAAACCTGAAATCTTGATCCCACTTTCCTGGGAGTTGGCCCTTATTTCTGAGTAGTACTTCTGTCTACTCAGAACACACTCTCCTGGGAGTAAGCCCCATTGGATGTAGTGGGATTTACTTATGAGTAGAAAAGCACAGGCTTGGAAGGCTACAATCCTGAACACACTTTCCTAGGAGTAAGCCTCATGGACTATTGTGGGACTTACTTCTGGGTAGACAAGCATTGGACTGACAAGTATTGGACGGTAAGGCTGAAATCCTAACCCCACTTTCCTGGGAGTAAGCCCCATTGTATGTAATGGGGCACTTACTTATGAGTCGTACTTCTGTCTACTCAGAACACACTCTCCTGGGAGTAAGCCCCATTGGATGTAGTGGGGGTAACTTCTGAGTAGACAAGCACAGGCTTGTAAAGCTGCAATCCTGTACACACTTTCCTATGAGTAAGCCCTACTGACTATGGTGGGACTTACTCCTGAGTAGAGAAGCATAGGCTAGGACTGCAGGGCTGCAATCCTGAACACACTTTCCTGGAATTAAGCCCCATTGACTATAGTGGGACTTACTTCTGAGTAGACAAGCACAGACTGAGAGATGGGACAAGTCGGGGACAAGATGTCAGAGCTGAAAAGGAGGACAAGGCCTGCCAAAATGTAGGACACCCAAGAAAAATGTAGGACTTGACCAAATCAAAGCTAGAAACACTCAGCTATATTGTTCCCTTTAAGTTAATTTAAACACTATGTCTGAAATCCTAAAGACACTTTCCTGGGAGTAAGACCCACTGAACACAGTGGGTCTTACTTTTGAGTAGACACGGTTAGGATTGTGGGACTTAGGCTGCTCTTAGGCTGCAATCTTAAAGACACTTTCCTGGGAGTAAGACCCATTGAACACAGTGAGGCTTACTTTTGAGTAGACATGGTTAGATTGTGCTCTTAGGCTGCAATCCTCAAGACACTTTCCTGGGAGTAAGACCCACTGAACACAGTGGGGCTTACTTTTGGGTAGACATGGTTAGGATTGTGCTCTATATTACTTACTATTAAATGTAAAGCTATTACATCTGATGTATGGATTCCAAGAAGGCTCCCTGCTGCCTCCTCCAGAGGAAGAGGAGGACAGAGAAAACTTTTCCCCATGCTGAAAAAGCGCCCAGTCCTGGCTAAAAAGAGGACGTGTCCTGGAAAAGGGGGACAGATGGATCACCCTCATTACATATGGTTTACTCATTGAAAGCGAAAGGAGGACATGGAAGACTTTTTACAGGACAGAAGACTAAGGCTGCAATCCTCAAGACACTTTCCTGAGAGTAAGACCCATTGAACACAGTGGGGCTTACTTTTGAGTAGGCATGGCAAGGATTGTGCTATAAAAAGAGTAAAGAGGGTTCCCCTGATTACGCATGATTTATTAAGTCAAAGAAAAAGGAGAACATGGAAGAGTTTTTCCGGGACAGAAGACGAAGGCTGCAATTGTCATGGAACTTTCCTAAGAGTAAGACCCATTGAACAGAATGGGGCTTACTTCTGAGTAGACATGGTTAGGCTTGTGCTATGGAAAAGAGCAGAGGGTCCCCTGATGACATATCCTTCGCTGCTTTAAAGTTAAAGGAGGACAGTGGGTGGGAGAGGAGGGGAAAGGAGGACAGAGGGTGACCTCTGATGGAGGCGCTTTCCTGGGAGTAGGAGCCACTGGAGGCGGTGGGGCTTCCTCGAGAGTAGAGGCGGGGAGGGTGTCCAGGGGAGGGGAGAGGGTCGGGTTACCTTCCAGGGACATGGGCTCCAGGATGCCGAACTGCTTGAGGACGGCGATGAAGAGGAGGATGACCACGGCCACCGCGCACAGCTCCATCCCCTGCATGGCGGGGGCCGGAGAGGGGCTCCAGCCTCACCTCCCCTCCGCCGCCCGCTGCGCCCCTCGGGGCCGGGGTGCGGGCTGCTGCCTCCGGGGGCGCCGGCGCCACTCGCCCCTGCGCCGTCCAGGGAGCCGCATCTCCGCGCCCGCCCAGACATCGGCTGCTGCCGAGGACCAGACTCCGGACCCCAGACGAGGGAGGGAGGGAGGGAGGGAGGAGGGAGGCAGAACCCCCACCAGCCCAGCCCAGTCCGGGGGGAGGCTCCAGGCTGGACGGGCCGAGCCCCACCTGCGCCCCCCGGGCTGCCCTCCAGCACCGCCGCACCTGCCGCTTCTCTAAAACTTGCCCGAACTTGGAGAGTTTTTCTTTTTTGGGAGGGGGGGGAGGGGAGTGAGGAGCTGGCAGGGGGGGGGGGTGGAGAGGTAGGCAGGCGGAGGGACAGAAGGAAGGAAGGAAAGAGGGAGGAGGGAGGAACAAAGGTAGGTACATAGATGAGTAGGTGAGGAGATAGGTACATAGGTGGGAATTAGGTAGGTAGGTAGGTAGGTATCTGGGTAGATAGATAGATAGATGGACAGAAGGAAGGAAGGAAATAGGGAGGGAGGTGGGTGGGTGGAAGGAAGGAAGGAAGGTAGGTAGGTAGATGAGTCGCTGGGGAGAAAGGTAAATAGGTGGGAATTAGATAGATAGGTAGGTAGATGGATGGAAGGTAGAGGGACAGAAGGAAAAAAAGAATTAGGTAGGTGGGTGGGTGGAAGAAAGGAAGGAACAAAGGTAGGTACATAGATGAGTAGGTGAGTAGAAAGGTAAATAGGTGGGAATTAGGTAGGTAGGTAGGTATCTGGGTAGATAGATGGACAGAAGGAAGGAAGGAAATAGGGAGGGGGGTGGGTGGAAGGAAGGAAGGTAGGTACCTATGTTAGTAAATAGATATGTAGGTAGGTAGATATCTAGGTAGACAGACGGATGGACAGAAGGAAGGAAGGAAAGAATTAGGTGGGTGGGTGGAAGGTAGGTGGGTGGAAAATAGGAAGAAAGAAGGAAGATAGGTTGGTAGATAGGAAGACAGATAGGTAGGGGTTCAATCCCTGAACTGCACTCCCTGCCTGGGCTTCGCTGAAGCACTTAAGTTGACTTACTACTCACTTTAAAACTTTTAGTTTAAAACTTTTTCCGAACTTTAATAGCTTTTCTTTTTCAGACAGACAGACAGACAGACAGATAGATAGATAGATGAGTAGGTGGGTGGAAAGGTAAATAGGTAGGAATTAAATAGGTAGGTAGGTAGGTGGATATCTAGGTAGATAGACAGATGGATGGAAGGAAGAAAGGAAGGTACGAAGGAAGGAAATAGAAGGATAGATACAGTGACACCTCACGTAACAAGTTTAATTCATTCCAGAAGCCCATGCTTGTTACATGAAACATTCTTTACATGAAGTGGATTTTCCCATAGGAAATAATGGAAACTCAGACGATGGGTTCCACAACCCCCAAAATATTCATATAAAAATATGAACTGGATGTAAAAATGATGACAAAACACTGGAATTGAATTCAAAACATGCATTCAATGTGCAGGATCCTATGAAATCTACATAGGGTGCAATCCTAAAGACACTTTCCTGGGAGTAAGAGCCATTTAACACAATGGGACTAACTTCTGGGTAGACATGGTAAGGAGGCTGCAATCCAAAACACTTTCCTGGGAGTAAGAGCCATTTAACACAATGGGGCTTACTTCTGGGTAGACACGGTTAGGAGGCTGCAATCCAAGACACCTTCCAAGTGTCTCCCCACTTTCTCCTCCTCTCCATCCCGAGCCTCTCTCCCCCCTGCTCCCTTCTGGCTACCCTGAGCTGCCTCCCTCTTCTCCACTGCTCTTCTCTCCCTCCAGCCTCAGGAGGAACAGCACAGAAGTGTTGCTTTCGCTATGGGCAGGCGCCTCTGCCCCAACTGCCAACAAGTGTGTTTGTTAAGTGAAGCAACGCTTGTTATGTGAGGCAGAATCCTAAAGAAATTTTGGCTTGTTATGTGTATCACTTATTAAGTGAGGTGCTTGTTAAGCGAGACTCCACTGTAGTAAAGAAGTAAATGAAGCACTGAACTGACCAGGCCTCTCTCTCTTGAGCCACCCACATCCTCTGGCCTCCCTTGTCTCAACATATAGAGGGTGGACTTTCCATGGAGCAGAAGCTCCTTGGAAGAGACAAGTCGTGCAATGAGATCCTGTCCCAGTTTCAACCCCCAATCATTTTACCTTCCTGGGAAGGGTGTAAAAAAATCCCAATAACCAACCCCAGCCCTCTTGTCTCGCTGGCATGACTTGCCCTACAATTCAGAGTAACTTCAGGAGCATGTAAGAGACATTATGGGTACCCGTTATTACGGCACCACCTAGTGAAAACCTATGGGAAATTCATATTGCAATCCAGAGTAAAGTGTTCTTACACCGGAGCAAGGACTCCCCGTAGTTACTCTGGATTGCGCCCTTAGAAGGTTTTATGTCCCTTCTCTGTTTTAATAGTGCAGTAGTTTTTTAATTATTCATTTTAAGTGCCACCCGAGTGGGAGACGCGGGGCTGATCCTGACCTCAACATACGGGAAAGTTGCACATTGAATGGGCAGGTTGCTGAACAGTCACCATAAATGGTTTAAATTAAATTTTTTCCTTTTGTTAAAGAAGAACCTTTTCCACGTTGCTAAATCACGGGACACGGAAAACACATTACAGAATTAAGGTCCTTTACATTGATTGCTGGAAGGAAGGAGACGAGGAACACGCATTTCTAGAAACCCCAAATCCATTAGGTGGGAATGTAACCACGTTTCAGGCACATGCAAGCCACATGTTGGACAATGTTGGCTCTATGGCTCTAGGAATGGGGATGAGCGCTGCACCCTACAGTCAGTCATGACCTGCAGTATAACTTGCAGGGGACACCTTTACTCCTTTAATACAACCAGGTAACTTCAGAAAGGTCACAGTCTTTACGCATGTGGTCGGCGTGTGTGATTCTATGGGCAAAATCCAGAGTAACTATGGGGAGTCCTTGCTCCGGTGTAAGAACAACTTACTCTGGATTCCAATATGAATTTCCCATAGGTTTTCACTAGGAGGTACAGTAACTATGGGTGCACGTAATGTCTCTTACGTGCTCCCGTAGTTACTCCGGATTGTGCCTATAGTGAGTCAAGTTCCCACCCCTGGAGACTAGATAGAGAAGGTCTACTGACTCATTGTAATCATTGGGGTGGACAAGAGGGAAAGGGTGCCTGTCCCTTTAGTGTGCTGTCTGCCACCGTTTAACCCTTAGATTCCCATTTCCTTTGAGCACAATCCTAACCATGTCTACTCAAAAGTAAGCCCTACTGTGTTCAATGGCTCTTACTCCCAGGAAAGTGTCTTTAGGATTGCAACCTTTGTAGCACCCATTACTCTCTGGGTGAACTCCACCCTGTACTATACTTGTGCATATAATGAATAAATTTTGCATCCAGTTTTAGTATGGCACCCTGTAGGAAGTGAGTGTTGTGGTTTTTTAATGGAATTTATTATTATTTGATAAGAACTTATGACTTTTTAATTAATATAATTATTAGACAGTTATAAATCTAAAAGCATGAATTTTGTATCACTGAGTACTGCTAGGGTCAAACTGACCCTGTACTAGAGTTTGGTACATATAATAAATAAATGTTGCATCCAGTTATGTTATGTGGTTCATCCAAAAGGCCTCTTAATATATACAGGGATGCCTCATGTAACAAATTTAATTCGTTCTGGAGGCATGTTTGTTACGTGAAACATTCTTTACGTGAAGTGAATTTTCCCATAGGAAATAATGGAAACTCAGACAATTGGATCCACAACCCAAAAAATATTCATATAAAAATATGAACTGGATGTAAAAATGATGACAAAACACTGGAATTGAATTCAAAACATGCATTCAGTGTGCAGGATCCTATGAAGTCGACTTAGGCTGCAATCCTAAAGACACTTTCCTGGGAGTAAGAGCCATTTAACACAATGGGGCTTACTTCTGGGTAGACATGGTTAGGAGGCTGCAATCCAAGACACCTACAAAGTGTCTCCCCAGTTTCTCCCCTAGCTGGGGTGGGGGGAGTTTGTGCATCTCCAGGGTGCATTGCAGCAGGTAAGGTGGCAGCGAGGGTGGGGAATAACTGGTTTGGGAGTGGAAAAGGGGGTGCCAGAACCTGTTGTCCTTTCCTGGGCTGGACCCCAAGTCTCCTTGGACCTGCATTAGGAAGAGAGTTGGCAAGAGAGGGAGACCCCATGATGGCCAGGAGGTCTATGAAGAGGTAAGTATATTTGTACTCCTCTCTTCCAGGCTGTCTGATCACCCCCCCCCCCCTAGCATGCAGCAGTGGGCGGGGGGGGGGGCAGGATTAGGTTGTTCTCTAGAAATGCTACTTGATCAACAAGACATTGATCCCCATTTCGCTCAATGTAAAATATTAAAGACACTTAAATGGCTAAAAGCTGCAGCAGGCCTGCGTTCTTTCCTATCGAGGGTGCATTAGCAGGAACTGGTCAATCGGCTTCGTGGATGGCATCCAAAACCTGGCTGGGTGGGCCACCCCCTTGCACGCATGCACAGCACGGGGCGCGTGTGTATTTCATCTTGAACCAAAGCCAGAGGAAGCCCACCACATCCTGACACATTCTGCTAAAAATAGGCACTTGCCATTTTGTCCTCGGAAAGGGAATGAAAAAGGAGCCGGGGGGGGGGGGGGGCTGGCTTGGCACTCCAAGCCGCAGCGCTTGCTGAAGTTGGTTACGTTGTGCCAAGCGGATGCCACTCTGCCCCAAACACCCAGCCAGAGCTGCCAAGGGGCCAGGATCTAGAGGGACTTGCTGGTCACCAGTGACAGACCCTGTCCAGCCAGAGACAGCAGTTTTCCCCCAACTTCATTTGGGTCTCCAACATCTTGGATCGTGCAAGATTCTGCAATGCAAGATATGGCATGATCCAAGATGGTGGCACCCAGGGAGTCAGGAGGGTCCTTGGAGACATCCTATATGCCCTGCGAGCTTGGCATGATGGACAGTTTGGGAAGCACTGCCTTACATTCAGGCAGCTTCACTCTACCCTTGACCCACCACAGCCCCCCAAGTTCTACTTCAACCTGCCACATTTTCCCAGGATCGTCAGGTTTTGCCCTGGCCAGGAATGAGGGGGCATCTGTTCAGTCAGTGCTTCCCACGGGCAGAAATTCAGGGTGCCAACATCACCACTTGGCCATCCTGAGTCCTTAAGGAGAGTCAGGTAACACGTCCTGTGCCCACCAACCCAATACTGGGGATGAGTGTGCACCCCACAAGAAACATGCCTTATGCTCCGACAGCCTCCCAGGGCCACAGTTGTGGAGACAACCCACAAACCGGCTCTAGACACACAAGGGTCAGGGCAAAGGGAGGCAGAAACAGAGCCAGGCTGGCACAGGATGAGGGAGAGGAGGAACGGACTCTCTTGCCTTCCCCTCACCCCCTTCCACACTCTGCTTTCCTCTGCCACAGTCTGCTGGCAAGCGCACAAGGCTGCAGCCACAGGTCATCCTGGCAGGCAGACTGCGCGGCCCACAGGGCAAGCGGGCGGCCAACAACCCATGAGGAGGACTCTCCTTCGGCTCGTTGCTCATTCAGCCCCGTCTTGTTGCAGGGCCCAGGATACCTCAAGCTCTCAATCATATAATTGAACCGTCCCTGCAAGCCCCAAATTCTCCTTGGGGGATTCAGATGGGAAACATTCTCGGTGTGCCACATGAGGTCGAGGGGGGCAGCAGGTCTACGGGATGGGGCTGTGACTCTCACTCCACCTGGGTCCTGGTCCCAGCGCCCACACCGACAGCAAGGGAGGGCATGAGCTCCTGAGAGGCGTCTGAGGTGGCATCTGGGCAAATATAAATAGGGAAATGCACTTTTTATAACCAGAGGATGAGCATGAAGGAGACCACTGAGATGCCTGAATTTCCCATTCCTGGATCATTCCTGGATCATGTTTCAATGGTTAGATCAAAGTCAAGTTCTTTTTATATCGGTCAGTTGAGGAGGGCTGAACAAGAATGAAGGATAATGGCAACTCAGGGTGCCCATCTGTCCTCTTTTTTCAGGCCACGTCCTCTTTTCTAGCCTTGTGTCCTGGAAAAAAACTTCAAATTAAAAACTTTGGAAAAAAAAACTTTCCAATTTAATAACAAGCAATATAGAGTTTAACCACATGAAAGCAATATACAGTATATGAGGGTTTTATATTGTCAGATCCTACTTTTTTCTTGGGTGTCCTACATTTTGGAGGTCTCTATTTTTGGTCACCCTGATGGAAACTGCATCCTTGATAAGGCAGAAATGGGGAAATTTGGGATTTTTGCCATACATGCCAATCCCAAGAGGTGGGCTGGTCAGGGCTTTTGCATATTATATATGCTATATATTTAGGATTGTCATATATCCTGAAAAACAGGGACAATTCAAATTTTCGGGGGACTGTATTCACATAATGGCAAATGGGACAGAGGGTCCTGTCCCAATTCGTAATACCAAAAATTATGGTATATGGTATATCATTATGGTATATTGAGTCTGCAGATGACAGTTAACTGGGAAGAAAAGCATACAGTGGAAACACTGGACAACCTTGATGGCATGGAACGTGGGGCTTACAAAAGCTGAAACCCTATACACATCTTCCTGGGAGTCAGTTCCATTGAACACGATATGACTTACTTCTGAGTAGACATGCAAAGGATTGGGTTGATAATGAATTTGCACAGAGAATATTTATGATTCTGTACTTGGGAGGGAAAATTAAAGGTTCAGGTGTAAGGAGAGATACCTGGCTTGCCAATTCCAGGTGTGAAAGGGAGACTGTGTTGCGGCAGAACATGAGTCAGCAACGCGGTGCAACTTTGTGGTGTTCTTGTGGATTCCTGATCTGGGACACGGAGACATCAGCCCATCCTTCTGCTGCTCCCCACCCCTAGAAAGCTGACCGGGTTCTGCAAGGCCACAAGGGATTTAGGGCACCCCTTCTGGGTTCTCAGCTCCTTAACCCGCTTTGCACCCTGCAATCTGGAAGGCCACCAAAAAGTAGGGCTGGAATGGAAAGCAGAGTCATCAGGACTCTGAAAACAAAACTTATTTAGAAGGACAATTTTGGTAGCAATATTTCTTCCTTGGTGTTCAATACTGCAAACCAGCAGTGGTGGCAGCTCCGTGATTTAGCTCCATGATTTTGTGCTGCTTCCCTGCCAGCATCAACCTGCCAAATGACCAGGAGCTGCTTCTCTTCTAGAATGGGCTGCTCAGCTCTTGTCCCTCTTAATTTCTTCGCCTGGGGGGGATTTTAACTAAAACTACCTTTTAAACATGTGCACTTTTTGCTTGTGACATGTGAGAGCGCCTTGACGTATGGTGTATTGGGGATGGTGCATGGGGGGTGTTGCACAGTGGTGTGCTACAGGAGGGGTCTTGCACGAGGTCTGTTGCACAGGGGTGTGTGTGTTGCATGGGGTGTGTATGTTGCACGGGTGTGCTGCATGAGGGCGTATTGCATGGCGGGTTAGGGGACCAACACTGCACAGGGGGTATGTGTTGCATGGGGTGTGTATGTTGCACGGGTGTGCTGCATGAGGGCGTATTGCATGGCGGGTTAGGGGACCAACACTGCACAGGGGGTATGTGTTGCATTGGGGGGTGCGTTGCATGAGGCTGTGTGTTGCACAGGGACATTGCACTGGAGTGTTGCATGTGGGTGTGCGTTGCACGGGGATACTGCACAGGGGTGTGTGTTGCACGGGAGTGTGTGTTGCATGGGATGATGGTGCACAGTGAGTTAGGGGATCACCACCGCACAGTGGGTTAGGGGAGTACCACTGCATGGTAAGGCACAGTGGTCCCCGCTGTGCAGCAATGCCTAGTAGGAATGCCCAGTGCTCGCTGCTGCCCGCCACTGCCCTGTGATACCATCTGAAGCGCAGTGCCCATCTGTGCCCAACAGTGCCCATTGCACACGGGTGCCCACTGCCTGCTGCCCGGTGCCCACCCATCCTCACCCGATCCCAGGCCCACAAATATTCTTGAAATTTTACTCCTGCAACATAGGTAACATTTTGCTAGTACATACTACATACCTGTAATGCATGATGGTGATGTATTGTGTCACATTAATGATGTGTGAGCCCAGAAGTCCATGTTTAAAGTTCTCTTTAATGCAGCATGTTTGAGAATAGGAAGCCGTGGACTTTCCAAAAAAAAGTGTACTTTCACCCTTCTCTCTGTATTCAATGCCAATTTCATTTTAAACAAGATTCTGTTACAGTTTAAATTTAATTCAATAATTAATTTAAATTCAAATCTGACTTTCCCCCCAGCATTTAAACATTAATATATATATTTTTTTCTAATCATTGATTTTGATTATACTATGGGAAACATCCAATTATCAGATCCCAAATCCCCAACGTCCCAAAAGAATTCTTCTTCTCTCAGAAAGTCAAGCAGATCAATATTTTCATTTCCTCCTCTGCTTTAAGAACACCCCCCTCTCTTCTTACCCAAACTATATGGACCAGACTATATATGTCCAGGACTATATGGACCATTGCAGGACAAGTGTTTCTTCCTCAAGGGATAACACAGTCCAGAACAGGGAGCAGAACTGGGTTCTCCCACACAGTTTCCTAGCATGAGCTTCATCTTCCCAGCTCCCTTTCTCTGCTTGGCATAACTAGAGGGGGTGCAAAACCCTAAATTTTGCCAGTGCCTAAATGCACCAGGAAAGTGTTTCCTCCCCCTCTTCTTCGGAGGTATTTTCAGAGGTCACCACCTCCATTTTGCTCCCACCACCCAGAATAATTCCAAAGGGGGGGAAGTAATAGGGGCTGGCTGCTTGCACAGTACGTGTAGGTATGTGCAAGTCTCAGCGCTTTGCACCCTGAGATAAGATAGTCACTACTATCTGTAGATAAGTCACTACTACTTCATACACAGGACTGGATACTTTCACTCTGCAGGGCAGTGGTACCAAAAGTGGGGGTTAGGACTCCTTGGGGGGGGTCACAATCTCGGGTCAGAGAGGTTGGGATCTGCCATCTTGGAATCTGGCACTGGGCTTTCCTGGGAGTAACTCTCATTGAACACAATAGAGCTTACTTCTGAGTAGGCATGGAACGGCCCTGGCATCACAGTGATGCCACGTTCTGGTAAGTTTGACGGGGGTCCCAGAAGATTTTTAAGTTTGAAAGGGGGTCGCTGGCTGAAATGCCCGCATACCATTACTATAGGGGACAACAGTCTACACCAGTGATCTCCACCTTTTTCGTCTCACGGCACACTAACAAGGCACTGAAATGGTCAAGGCACCCCGTCAGTGTTTTGCCATTGACTAGGCACACCAGGCTGTTCAACTCCCCCAATTTCCCCACTAATAAGTAAGCCTCCCCAAATTCCCGTGGCAGATCCATAGCACACTGGTTGAAAATCACTGCTCGACAATGTGCAAATCCTGGCAAGAGAAAGCAAATGTGCCTCCAAGGCCCGTGTCCCAAGCGATGTGGAGAAGAACCATATTTGCCCAGGTGCCTGTCCTGCTGACTGTAGGGACAGCTCTGATCTCCTCCTAAGCCTCCTCTGGAGCCGAGAGATACTAGGTAGTTGAATAAGGAGGTCAGCCAGCACACATACCCCACCCCACCCCCAGTGTAGGGTTGCCATATTTCCTGAAAAACAGGGACAATCCTGATTTGGGGGGATTATGGGACAGAGGGTCCTGTCCCAATTTGGTGGAAGAGAATTATGGCATCCCTATCCCAGGTCAAGCCTCAGGGGTTCTTGGTGACTCATGGGGTCATCCTCATGGGGACTATCCAACTTAGCTGAGTGTCCACCTGCCTTTATCCACCTTCAGGGAAGAGCCGCAGCCATGGGGAGGAAATGATTTATGGGGTGCTGAACGGATCATTAAAAGCTGTGATGGCTGAGCTGTGTACAGCTCCAGTAATTAACTGAAACTCATCCAAAATAGTATCCTTCTGTTCTTCCGCCCGTCCTTCTGCAGCTCACCTTCTTGTTTGCCCTGAGCAGACGGACACGCTGGTGGGGCTCCAAGAGGCAAACCTCTTTCTCCTTCCAAACAAAGTCATCCCAGAAGCAAAACATCAACCGTCCTGGCCCTACAACACTTCAGAGACCCTTTCCCTTCGATGGTGGACATTAAGGTCAATTGCGAGAACATCATTCTATTTCATGGCTTTCAACTTTTCTGAGTTACTGAAAGTTTCAGGGGGGAAAACCCCATTTCCATAATTCCCCTCGGAGAAGAGGGAGAACTGACAATTGAAGTGTTCCCCAAAAGCAAACAACAGGCACTTGCAACCCCTTCTCTTCCTCAACAGCAGTTTCATTGAAAAGCAGCATATAAATACTGCTGATTGGTTGATTGAGAAGCAAATCCTGAGCATGTCTACTCAGATGCCCCACTACACTCAATGGAGTTTACTCCCAGATAAGCACGGTCAGGATTGCAGCATGGTT